>CM050169.1:47067711-47690211 GCA_027410445.1 Discoglossus pictus | reverse complement strand
CAAATAGGTACATAAATTTACCAACAGTATACCTTATATAATTGGAAATACAAACTGTATGTCATAATGATACATCTTACATACCAACATTATGTGTTATCTGTATATCACTTTTCTTTTTCCGTTTTTCCATCTATGTTTGAGAGCCGCACACAGGCCAGGACCAGAGGACACCCCCTCCGATCACAGGCGAGTCAATCAGGATGACCGAAGAAGCGACCGACCTAACCTGCCCACCCCCGGTCCAGACCACCTTCTCTGTGTATAACTATGTCACTGCCCATCATTCCAATTAAACATGAAACAGAAAGGATATCTCGCTGTGTGTGTCTTGTCATATTTTCTTGTTTTTAAAGTGAACTATTTCTGTACAAACTCAACATAGTTTCAGTCTTCAATGTATACATGAGATTATAGAGACCATAAAGATTCTATTTTTCTTAACACTATTCAACTTTCTCTTACATTCACGGCCTATTCTCCCTACTCTCCATGCTGATTTTTTTAGAGTTTCATTTAAAATCCAACAGCCCACTTAGTTCCTCTCCACCTGACCACCGCATATTTCAGATCTTATAATACACTAGCTGTAACGGAGTTGGAACACAAATCCAATATCTCCGCTGGTATACGGTAAAATATCCAAGAAGCACTACAGTCTCACCATCCCCAACCTCCCATATTGGACGACACTCAATTGGGAGTCAAATAATACCGTCTTTATTTTGTTGTGCAGAAATATATATATATCTCTTCCCACAGGCAATACACATCCCCCATAGTTGGCCACACAATACACATAGAGGGACAATAGGTGGGTTACACCTCCCTGAGGCTACCTGGCTACTTTGATACAATCAGACATTGATTAGATCATCCTTCCCTTTGTTCCATCTTCACAATGTGAACACTTCACACAATGGACCTCTCTTGCTTATGAGGAGCCCTTGTAATAGGATTATCTATTATGCCAAGGTCTGCAATAGTCTGGGCTAATATTCTGCAGAGCATAAACCAACATACATACAGTATAACAGTAGGATCATCTTTTAACCATAATAATTAAATAACCATAAAACAGGGTAAAACAGTGATGGGTTCCGTTACACTAGCGACTTGCCCGTCAAAAAATGAAGGCAATTAAATATGTATGTTTTGAATTCTGTTTTGCATGTAATATGCACAGTTGAGACTTGTAACCTTTTTGTTATCTATAAAGAAGTACAACTATTATATAAAACATGTTTATTTTTTTGACATGCAACTTGTAGGTGACCAAATGTTAAATGATCATTTTTTAAGAGTAGTAACATTTTAATGTAAGAACAGGTCAAAATTGTAAACATGACATAATGTTTTGTAACATGCAACTTGTAGATTAACAACTGGTAAACTAAATATATATTGAATCCAGAGGAAGGCAAACAGTAAAAACCCTCCTTGAAACTTAGCCAATTGTATCAAAGGGGAAAATGTTTTACTTCCTTCCTGACCCCATTAACTGGTGATCGGATTACTCCCTGGATTAATATTTTGCATTGAATGATACATTTGAATTGTATAACAAAAGCTCCTCCTCCTCTTAACATGAACTTTGAAATATATGCAATTAAACAACTTTGCACGTTTAAAAAATAAAAATAGTAACATTCTGAACAGTAACATAATGAAGTAACATTTAAACTGTAATAGTTGTAAAATGCAAGCAAACAGCCTTATTAAATTCCAGCCTCGTAGATAAGAGGCTTCTACTTAAATCTTACGTACTGCAAATTTCTCAACGTTATGACACTATTAAATTAGCCCTGCTGCGAGCAACGTGTGAGCTACGCAGCAGGGCCGTCCGTGTCAACACTGCGATAATGTACATGAGGAATGACAGCCTTCGAGATCATCTCAAAGGCTCCCACACCTCATCAATTAGTGTAGGGGTCCTAAACGGGACCTCCGCGGCAGTGCCCCACATAAGCCCTGCCTTGGGGGGTACTCCAACTACCCCCCTGGCACCTAAAATAAACCCCCCTCTATGCGGGGGTCCCAGTCGGGACCCGCAAAGTGTACCCACATTAATCCCTTGCTGCAGTGGTCCCCAATCGGCACCGATCGTGACCCCGCTGCATTTACATTTTTTTATTTCCCGCCTTGCGGGTCCTTAAAGGAACGTAAAGGTCCTGAAAGGACTCGCGCTAAAAAATATTAACCCCGGCCAACTAATATTAACCCCATATCTCATGGGGGTCAATACAGACCCCCATAATCACTTAATTAACCCTGTCACTCATGAGGGTAAATACAGACCCCCATAAGCACTTAAACCTATAACTCATGGGGGTCAATAGAGACCCCCATAAGCACTTAATTAACCCCATAACTCATGGGGGTCAATACAGACCCGCATAAGCACTTAATAAACCCTATAACTCATGGGGGTCAATACAGACCCCCATAAGCCAATAATTAACCCTATAACTCATGGGGGTCAATACAGACCCCCATAAGCACGTAATAAACCCCATAACTCATGGGGGTCAATACAGACCCCCATAAGCACTTAATAAACCCCATAACTCATGAGGGTCAATACATACCCCCATATGAACTTAATTTACCCAATAACTCATGGGGGTCAATACAGACCCCCATAAGTCAATAATTAACCCTATAACTCATGGGGGTCAATACAGACCCCCATAAGCACTTAATTAACCCCATAACTCATGGGGGTCAATACAGACCCCCATAAGCACTTAATTAACCCTATAACTCATGGGGGTCAATACAGACCCCCATAAGCCAATAATTAACCCTATAACTCATGGGGGTCAAACAGACCCCCATAAGCACTTGATTAACCCCATAACTCATGGGGGTCAATACAAACCCCAATAAGCACTTAATTAACCCCTATAACTCATGAGGGTTAATACAGACCCACATCAGCACTTAATTAATCCTATAACTCATGGGGGTCAATACAGGCCCCCATAAGCACTTAATTAACCTTTAAGGGGCCGCAGCAGGGAATTTACATTTTTTAAATCCAGCGGGGGCCTGATCTATGCAGATCGGGGACCCCCGCTTCAAGGGGTTAATGTGGGGACAATTCGGGGGTCCCGATGGGGAACCCCCAGCATAGAGGGGGGTTAATTTTATTAGCCGTGGCCGGGATTGCTAATAGTGTGCTGTAGGCCCCTTTAAGGAGCCACGGGGAGGAATTTAAATCTTTTAAATGCAGCGGGGCCTGAACTATGCCGATCGGGGACCCCCGCTGCAAAGGGTTAATGTGGGGGGCTGCAGCATGGGACCCCTGCAGCATGGGAATGTGTATAGGGAGCAGGGGGGAGCCTCACACGGCTGTCTCTGGCTGCTCCGAGGCAGCACATAAAGGCTTTAGGATCCCTTGCTGGCACTTTTTGTGCCTCTAGGGATTCTTCCGAGGTGCGAGATTCACCTCATAGATTTAAGGCTGCGTGTTACTCCGTAGCTCTCACGGAGCCTATTCTCTGCAATTTTTCAGAGTCATCTCGCAAAGCAGGCTGCGAGGGATTCGGTCCTCGCAAACAGCAAAAAAACTGCCTTTAGCGAGGACCGAGAGAACTACGAGGGATAATTTAATGAGGCTCAAAGTGTTTTGTGGGGCTAATCATGCTAAAAGGCTAGTTCCATGAAATTGTAATTCTTTTATTTTGTTGTTGATTTTTGATGTGTGAGATTTTGTTGGTATTGTTGTAATTTGTGAAAATGGCACATAGAGTTTCCTGTGTGAAATAGTGGTTCTCTAAAAAGAGAACGCCAGACATTAAAGTTTGTCCGTGGTGTGTAACCACTGTTCTCTATGTTTTTTGCCATTTTATAGAGTTTCTTATGGAACTAGTGGTGCTCTAAAAGAGTCTGAGTGACATAAAATGTCATTGTTGAAATTAAATCACTGTTCTCTTTTTTTTTGGGGGGGGGTTTGTTGTTGTACATTTCTTATTTAAATTACAATATTTTCTGAAAATGGCACATAGAGTTTCCAATGAGAAATAGCGGTCCACGTAATAGAGTGTTTTTTGCCATTTTATAGAGTTTCTTATTGAAATAGTGGTGCTCTAAAAAGAGCTTGAGTGACTTAAAAGTTGTTCCTCAAAATGAAACCACTGTACTCTATTTTATTTTATTTTTTCGTGTGAAATTGTCGTTGAGGTTAATTTTTATTTTTGGATGGGTCTGTGCCATGTTTACTATTGTTCTATTTTGTGGAATTAAAGTTATAGTACTTCATAGTAGACAATGTTTTTTGTAAAAATGCATCCATCATCTAATAAATCACCTTGACTTTCATTGTTTTCAATGTAAACTTTAATAGCCTCTGGATTCTTGCATCTTGAGAAGGCAACATACAGCTGGCCATGTGCAAATACTGGTTCTTCTAAAAGATACCCACAGATTTGAAAGTTTGTCATAGTAATTTATTGATGGTCATGGCAAATGCCACGATGATTGGAAATTGTCTCCTTTGAAGTACAAAAGGGAGGGTACTTTCACTTGATGCCAAATATATTCTTGGTATGAAAACTCTCTCTCCTTTATGGGTACCAGTTAGAATTTCAACATGTATGAAATGGTCCTTTAATTCTTGAACAATTAATCTGGTCCCAATACATAGTCCTTTTTTGGGTTCATATTTTGCAGTAACATGACAATTGCACACCTCTTCTTTAGCTGCAAAAATATGAGGTGGCATTCCAGAGGGAGTTAATGAGTTAATGAATTCAGTTGAAAAGTTTGTCTGACTTTCTTTGTCATCACCAAGTAACAGAATCAGCACTGTGAAAACATTTTTGCATTTTTTTTTAAATATTTCCTTATTGAGTAGTAATGCATCCTTATTTGTGCATGTTACTATTACTTTGTTGGCAAGCTCTGCATAGTCCTCGTTATATATTGTACTTTGGAATATAGCTGATATAAGATCCTGTTTGGTTTGCAAATCATATGCGCTGGGATGTGCACAGTGTCATCAGGTAAATTTTGTATTTGCACTGTTTTTCCTTCTCCAATTTTAATGAGCCAATCATTGAATTCATTTTCTCCTTCTGATCCCATATTTTGTTGTAATTGAAGATGGGTAATAGTCTTCCATAGTGTACTTGCCTTTATGCATGTTTCGACAATGTCGGTCTCGATTTCCATGTACAACGACTACAAGGTAATGTTTGTCTAAAATCTCCAAATAACAACATTACCTTTCCACCAAATGGCAATTTATTATCGATGAGTTCACGAAGCAAATGGTCCAATACATTGTAGGGCATGGCATGGCATCATTGTAGCTTCACCTATTACAATTAACTTAACGTTGTTTGGGGGCTTGTAATGATGTCATTCGAATATCTGACACTGATGTTTCCCAAAATAGGAACTGGCAGTTTAAATCCACTATGCACAGTTCTTCACCTTCTAACAAAAGTGCAGCAATTCCAGTGATTGCAAATGCCAGCGCTATTTGACCTTGTGCTCGAACAAAACTCATCAATAAATTATATAGATACGTTTTTCCTGATCCACCCAGGTCCATCCCAGATAAAAATAACGATGTTTGACCATGTCATAGGGCATGTTTTGATTGCATTAAATGCTTGCAATTGTAATGTATTTAAAGATGCAAATCTTTCTTCTTTTTTTTTTTTTTTTTTTAAAGTTTATTGTTTTTTACATGTAAGATATACAATGTCCAAAATATATAAATACAAACAAAAAACACTCACATAGCTGTCAAAGCATTTCATACTACACACGTGTGATAGAATATAAAAAAAAACAACAAAAAAACAGCGTTGACCATATCATACTTTGGAACAGGATGTTGTTACCTACTACCCTGTATTAAGATGTGCAATGCATATTATTTCCACCTTTTTTTTTTAATAAAAAAGGGGGAGAAGTATAATTTTGCATACGCTTCGTATTCAAGCATTTCGTCTACATAACTCTTAGGAGAGTTACCCATTACCCCCGACGAAGGGGAGCGGTAGATAGGGCCTTCCATCTCCTTTTGATCCATTGCTCCATTCAAAAAAAATTTGGATCTACAATAATTTCCCAAGAGCATCATACTAAGATTGCCAACTGCTATTCTAAAAGAAAAAGAAACTAAACACACTTCCATTCGCACTCCTTACATTCGTAGTACTGGGATCAGAGTGTGGGGCAGGGAAGGAAGAGCACGTGGGTGGGCCCAGGAGACCTGATCAGAGTATCCAAGATCAAAACAAAGGGTTAATTACTTACTTACTTAGGGTAATGTTTATCCCATAATGACCAGGCAAGGTTACTTTTTTTTATAAACCACAAATCCATAAAATTTGTTTCTAACATACGATTTTTATCCACTTTCATTTTAACCTCATTCCAGGATGGGACATATTTTTGCTTCTACTTGGAGGCTTACAGTGATTTTGCTACCATCAAAACCTGCAGCATAAGGGCTATAACTTTTGAGGACAGTGAAGGAAAAATATGAAGTAAAATTATTTCCGGGTGTGGACCTTAACTCTGCCTCACATATCTTTGTCAGCTGAGAGAAGACCTCACCCCAAAATGTTTGAATATATGGGCATTGCCACCAAATATGTAGTGAAGACCCTATATGACTACAGTTACGCCAACAATATTTCTCATGGTTTAACCCAACTGAATTTTGCTATCTTAACCGGCGTATAATGCCACCTATTACAGATTTTAAAGTGAAGTTCTCTATAAGCAGGATTTTTAACAAATCTGTCCGTAATTGCAAATGATCTATACCACATCTTTTATCGTCCAACTATGCTCCAAGTCACCCTCCCAGTCCTGCATACACTTGGACTTTACTTCCATTTTGTGGCCTTTTAATAATATCAAAACATTTTGAAATGAGGTGCGTTTTAGGTTCTACCATAGTCAATTTCTCAAATTGAGTTAAGTCTCTTAATGATGTCAAATAGAACTCTGACTTCTTCAGAACTTTTTCCAGTGTAAGAAATTCTAACCATGAAATCTTTATTTGGGGGGGCTTTTACTTTTATATTCTCTAATGAGAATATATTCCAGGAAACAAGTCAGACAGCAGGTTAACTCCTGCATTAGCTATCCTCCCTAAAATGGGCGAGTCAATATATGTTGCTAAGTCTAGGATGTTTCCAAAATAGGAACTGTCAGTTTAAATCCACTATGCACAGTTCTTCCACCTTCTAACAAAAGTGCAGCAATTCCAGTGATTGCAAATGCCAGCGCTATTTGACCTTGTGCTCGAACAAAAACTCATCAATAAATTATATAGATACGTTTTTCCTGATCCACCAGGTGCATCCAGATAAAAATAACGCTGTTTGACCATGTCATAGGGCATTTTGATTGCATTAAATGCTTGCAATTGTAATGTATTTAAAGATGCAAATCTTTCTTCTGTTTCTTTCTCTTTGTAGTTGAGTGTCATAGTCTTCAAAGTTTATGTCGTCTATGAGACCTGGATCTGGCAGATTAAAACTTGCACAACTTAATCCATGAGTTAAAAGATCTCTTGGATTTCAATTAATGCTTTTAATTGTGCAATAGGCTCATTGTATCGTTGCAAAAAGTCTTTCAGCCATATTTGTTTTAAATTTGTCCACAAAGCTAATGCATTTGGAGCATTTGTGAAGATACAAATGAATGCAAATTGTTCCCTCATCTGCCGTGGCATTTGACATAGTGCTGCTTCTTCTAGATATCTTTCCCATTCTGTATCATCAGCTAGGAAGTTTCTGTGTCGCGCAGCTAAATGAAATGATCATAAAACTATGTCATTAACAGTTCTTAACTGTTCAAAACGTTGTGCACCAGGAACATTTAGATCAGCAATAATTACTGAATCCACTTTGTCACCCAGTATCTAATTTATCTTTCTCTTGAAGGATTATAAGAATATGTGCATGTGGCAGGCCTCTTTTTTGAATTTCAATGGTATTAACATAAGCCAGACATTTGCCCAAATAACTGAGTTATGGTTATGTCACGTATTAATTCCATTAATTTGATTTTAAAGACTCTTGCCAGTAAAATCTGGTCTATCAGAAGCAGTTTGTCCAATTAGCAGATTGTGTGTAATCTCTGGCCATTGTGGATTACATGTAAATGTAATAAATAAATCTGGTTTCCCAAAATTTAGTTGCAATAGCCATGGCATCATTGTATCTTTCTCGCATATTGTGAGGAGATCCCTGGAAAGAAGATGGTTAAAATGATGGCTTTCCCTGCTGGCAGCTCTATGGTTGAAGCAACCTCAGCGACATAATCCATCAATCCACAATACTGTTCTACACGTAGTTTAACTTGTTGATATTTGATGAAGTTTAATTATTTGCCTCAACTTGCAAATATGAATCAATGATCCCATTGTTGTGTCTTGTGTCTTGGTGTTGTATTGAAATATTATTTCGCACACGTACTTTTGAATTTGGGTAATTCTGAAGGGTTAATTTGGGTTGCCAACCTGCCTCCCAATGTGGAAAATCTATGGGATATGTCATTGGATCCAAATTGGTACTTAAGATACTAATATTAATGAAAGGTTGCTCCTCATTTCTGGGATTATACTAAATGTCTCTCTGAAATGGTGGTTGGTTCTCCTTCGTGATTTTGAAAGACCATTGCAACCTCATTTGATGTTGGCCAGTTATAACTGTGTTTATCAGTATGGCAATCTCTTTTAAGCACATCAATACAGACCCCCATAAGCACTTAATAAACCCCATAACTCATGGGGGTCAATACAGACCCCCCATAAGCACTTAATTAACCCTATAACTCATGGGGGTCAATACAGACCCCCATAAGCCAATAATTAACCTATAACTCATGGGGTCAATACAGACCCCCATAAGCACTTGATTAACCCCATAACTCATGAGGGTCAATACAGACCCCAATAAGCACTTAATTAACCCTATAACTCATGAGGGTTAATACAGACCCACATCAGCACTTAATTAATCCTATAACTCATGGGGGTCAATACAGGCCCCCATAAGCACTTAATTAACCTTTAAGGGGCCGCAGCAGGGAATTTACATTTTTTAAATCCAGCGGGGGCCTGATCTATGCAGATCGGGGACCCCCGCTTCAAGGGGTTAATGTGGGGACAATTCGGGGGTCCCGATGGGGAACCCCAGCATAGAGGGGGGTTAATTTTATTAGCCGTGGCCGGGATTGCTAATAGTGTGCTGTAGGCCCTTTAAGGAGCCACGGGGGGAATTTAAAACTTTTAAATGCAGCGGGGCCTGAACTATGCCGATCGGGGACCCCCGCTGCAAAGGGTTAATGTGGGGGGGCTGCAGCATGGGACCCCTGCAGCATGGGAATGTGTATAGGGAGCAGGGGGGAGCCTCACACGGCTGTTTTGGGCTGCTCCGAGGCAGCACATAGAGGCTTTAGAAACCCTTGCTGGCACTTTTTGTGCCTCTAGGGATTCTTCCGAGGTGCGAGATTCACCTCATAGATTTAAGGCTGCGTGTTACTCCGTAGCTCTCACGGAGCCTATTCTCTGAAATTTTTCAGAGTCATCTCGCAAAGCAGGCTGCGAGGGATTCGGTCCTCGCAAACAGCAAAAAAACTGCCTTTAGCGAGGACCGAGAGAACTACGAGGGATAATTTAATGAGGCTCAAAGTGTTTTGTGGGGCTAATCATGCTAAAAGGCTAGTTCCATGAAATTGTAATTCTTTTATTTTGTTGTTGATTTTTGATGTGTGAGATTTTGTTGGTATTGTTGTAATTTGTGAAAATGGCACATAGAGTTTCCTGTGTGAAATAGTGGTTCTCTAAAAAGAGAACGCCAGACATTAAAGTTTGTCCGTGGTGTGTAACCACTGTTCTCTATGTTTTTTGCCATTTTATAGAGTTTCTTATGGAACTAGTGGTGCTCTAAAAGAGTGACATAAAATGTCATTGTTGAAATTAAATCACTGTTCTCTTTTTTTTGGGGGGGGGGTTTGTTGTTGTACATTTCTTATTTAAATTACATTATTTTCTGAAAATGGCACATAGAGTTTCCAATGAGAAATAGCAGTCCGCGTAATAGAGTGTTTTTTTGCCATTTTATAGAGTTTCTTATTGAAATAGTGGTGCTCTAAAAAGAGCTTGAGTGACTTAAAAGTTGTTCCTCAAAATGAAACCACTGTACTCTATTTTTTTTTTTTTTTTTTTTCGTGTGAAATTGTCGTTGAGGTTAATTTTTATTTTTGGATGGGTCTGTGCCATGTTTACTATTGTTCTATTTTGTGGAATTAAAGTTATAGTACTTCATAGTAGACAATGTTTTTTGTAAAAATGCATCCATCATCTAATAAATCACCTTGACTTTCATTGTTTTCAATGTAAACTTTAATAGCCTCTGGATTCTTGCATCTTGAGAAGGCAACATACAGCTGGCCATGTGCAAATACTGGTTCTTCTAAAAAGATACCCACAGATTTGAAAGTTTGTCATTGTAATTTATTGATGGTCATGGCAAATGCCATGATGATTGGAAATTGTCTCCTTTGAAGTACAAAAGGGAGGGTACTTTCACATTGATGCCAAATATATTCTTGGTATGAAAAACTCTCTCTCCTTTATGGGTACCAGTTAGAATTTCAACATGTATGAAATGGTCCTTTAATTCTTGAACAATTAATCTGGTCCCAATACATAGTCCTTTTTTGGGTTCATATTTTGCAGTAACATGACAATTGCACCTTTCTTTAGCTGCAAAATATGAGGTGGCATTCCAGAGGGAGTTAATGAGTTAATGAATTCAGTTGAAAAGTTTGTCTGACTTTCTTTGTCATCACCAAGTACAGAATCAGCACTGTGAAAACATTTTTGCATTTTTTTTTAAATATTTCCTTATTGAGTAGTAATGCATCCTTATTTGTGCATGTTACTATTACTTTGTTGGCAAGCTCTGCATAGTCCTCGTTTATATATTGTACTTTGGAATATAGCTGATATAAGATCCTGTTTGGTTTGCAAATCATATGAGCTGGGATGTGCACCAGTGTCATCAGGTAAATTTTTGTATTTGCACTGTTTTTCCTTCTCCAATTTTAATGAGCCAATCATTGAATTCATTTTCTCCTTCTGATCCCATATTTTGTTGTAATTGAAGATGGGTAATAGTTTCCATAGTGTACTTGCCTTTATGCATGTTTCGACAATGTCGGTTCGATTTCCATGTACAACGACTACAAGGTAATGTTTGTCTAAAATCTCCACATAACAACATTACCTTTCCACCAAATGGCAATTTATTATCGATGAGTTCACGAAGCAAATGGTCAATACATTGTAGGGCATGGCATGGCATCATTGTAGCTTCACCTATTATAATTAATTAACGTTTTTTGGGGGGGCTTGTAATGATGTCATTCGAATATCTGACACTGATGTTTCCAAAATAGGAACTGTCAGTTTAAATCCACTATGCACAGTTCTTCCACCTTCTAACAAAAGTGCAGCAATTCCAGTGATTGCAAATGCCAGCGCTATTTGACCTTGTGCTTGAACAAAAACACATCAATAAATTATATAGATACGTTTTTCCTGATCCACCAGGTCAATCCAGATAAAAATAACGCTGTTTGACCATGTCATAGGGCATTTTTGATTGCATTAAATGCTTGCAATTGTAATGTATTTAAAGATGCAAATCTTTCTTCTTTTTTTTTTTTTTTTTTTTAATGTTTATTGTTTTTTACATGTAAGATATACAATGTCCAAAATATATAAATACAAACAAAAACACTCACATAGCTGTCAAAGCATTTCATAATACACACGTGTGATAGAATATAAAAAAGAACAAAAAAAAACAGCGTTGACCATATCATACTTTGGAACAGGATGTTGTTACCTACTACCCTGTATTAAGATGTGCAATGCATATTATTTCCACCTTTTTTTTTATAAAAAAGGGGGAGAAGTATAATTTTGCATACGCTTCGTATTCAAGCATTTCGTCTACATAACCCTTAGGAGAGTTACCCATTACCCCGACGAAGGGGAGCGGTAGATAGGGCCTTCCATCTCCTTTTGATCCATTGCTCCATTCAAAAATTTTTTGGATCTACAATAATTTCCCAAGAGCATCATACTAAGATTGCCAACTGCTATTCTAAAAGAAAAAGAAACTAAACACACTTCCATTCGCACTCCTTACATTCGTAGTACTGGGTTCAGAGTGTGGGGCAGGGAAGGAAGAGCATGTGGGTGGGCCCAGGAGACTTGATCAGAGTATCCAAGATCAAAACAAAGGGTTAATTACTTACTTAGGGTAATGTTTATCCCATAATGACCAGGCAAGGTTACTTTTTTTTATAAACCACAAATCCATAAAATTTGTTTCTAACATACGATTTTTATCCACTTTCATTTTAACCTCATTCCAGGATGGGACCATATTTTTGCTTCCACTTGGAGGCTAACAGTGATTTTGCTACCATCAAAACCTGCAGCATAAGGGCTATAACTTTTGAGGACAGTGGAGGAAAAATATGAAGTAAAATTATTTCCGGGTGTGGACTTAACTCTGCCTCACATATCTTTGTCAGCTGAGAGAAGACCTCACCCCAAAATGTTTGAATATATGGGCATTGCCACCAAATATGTAGTGAAGACCCTATATGACTACAGTTACGCCAACAATATTTCTCATGGTTTAACCCACTGAATTTTGCTATCTTAACCGGCGTATAATGCCACCTATTACAGATTTTAAAGTGAAGTTCTCTATAAGCAGGATTTTTAACAAATCTGTCCGTAATTGCAAATGATCTATACCACTCTTTTATCGTCCAACTATGCTCCAAGTCACCCTCCCAGTCCTGCATACACTTGGACTTTACTTCCATTTGTGGCCTTTTAATAATATCAAAACATTTTGAAATGAGGTGCGTTTTAGGTTCTACCATAGTCAATTTCTCAAATTGAGTTAAGTCTCTTAATGATGTCAAATAGAACTCTGACTTCTTCAGAACTTTTTCCAGTGTAAGAAATTCTAACCATGAAATCTTTATTTGGGGGGCTTTTACTTTTATATTCTCTAATGAGATATATTTCAGGAAACAAGTCAGACAGCAGGTTAACTCCTGCATTAGCTATCCTCCCTAAAATGGGGCGAGTCAAATATATGTTGCTAAGTCTAGGATGTTTCCAAAATAGGACTGTCAGTTTAAATCCACTATGCACAGTTCTTCCACCTTCTAACAAAAGTGCAGCAATTCCAGTGATTGCAAATGCCAGCGCTATTTGACCTTGTGCTCGAACAAAACTCATCAAATAATTATATAGATACGTTTTTCCTGATCCACCAGGTGCATCCAGATAAAAATAACGCTGTTTGACCATGTCATAGGGCATTTTTGATTGCATTAAATTGCTTGCAATTGTAATGTATTTAAAGATGCAAATCTTTCTTCTGTTCTTTCTCTTTGTAGTTGAGTGGTCATAGTCTTCAAAGTTTATGTCCGTCTATGAGACCTGGATCTGGCAGATTAAAACTTGCACAACTTAATCCATGAGTTAAAAAGATCTCTTGGATTTCAATTAATGCTTTTAATTGTGCAATAGGCTCATTGTATCGTTGCAAAAAGTCTTCAGCCATATTTGTTTTAAATTTGTCCACAAAGCTAATGCATTTGGAGGCATTTGTGAAGATACAAATGAATGCAATTGTTCCCTTCATCTGCCGTGGGCATTTGACATAGTGCTGCTTCTTCTAGACATCTTTCCCATTCTGTATCATCAGCTAGGAAGTTTCTGTGTCGCGCAGCTAAATGAAATGATTCATAAACTATGTCATTAACAGTTCTTAACTGTTCAAAACGTTGATGCACCAGGAACATTTAGATCAGCAATAATTTACTGAATCCACTTTGTCACCAGTATCTAATTTATCTTTCTCTTGAAGGATTATAAGAATATGTGCATGTGGCAGGCCTCTTTTTTGAATTTCAATGGTATAAACATAAGCCAGACATTTGCCAAATAAACTGAGTTATGGTTATGTCACGTATTAATTCATTTAATTTGATTTTAAAGACTCTTGCCAGTAAATCTGGTCTATCAGAAGCAGTTTGTCCAATTAGCAGATTGTGTGTAATCTCTGACCATTGTGGATTACATGTAAATGTAATAAATAAATCTGGTTTTCCAAATTTAGTTGCAATAGCCATGGCATCATTGTATCTTCTCGCATATTGTGAGGAGATCCCTGGAAAGAAGATCGTAAAATCATGGCTTTCCCTGCTGGCAGCTCTATGGTTGAAGCAACCTCAGCGACATAATCCATCAATCCACAATACTGTTCTACACGTAGTTTATCTTGTTGATATTTGATGAAGTTTAAATTATTTGCCTCAAATTGCAAATATGATCAATGATCCATTGTTGTGTCTTGTGTCTTGGTGTTGTATTGAAATATTATTTCGCACACGTACTTTTGAATTTGGGTAATTCTGAAGGGTTAATTTGGGTTGCCAACCTGCCTCCCAATGTGGAAAATCTATGGGATATGTCATTGGATCCAAATTGGTACTTAAGATACTAATATTAATGAAAGGTTGCTCCGCATTTCTGGGATATACTAATGTCTCTCTGAAAGTGGTGGTTGGTTCTCCTTCGTGATTTTTGAAAGACCATTGCAACCTCATTTGATGTTGGCCAGTTATAACTGTGTTTATCAGTATGGCAATCTCTTTTAAGCACATCAATACAGACCCCCATAAGCACTTAATTAACCCATAACTCATGGGGGTCTATACAGACCCCCATAAGCACTTAATTTAACCCTATAACTCATGGGGGTCAATACAGACCCCCATAAGCACTTGATTAACCCCATAACTCATGGGGGGTCAATACAGACCCCCATAAGCACTTAATTAACCCTATAACTCATGAGGGTTAATACAGACCCACATCAGCACTTAATTAAGTCCTATAACTCATGGGGGTCAATACAGGCCCCCATAAGCACTTAATTAACCTTTAAGGGGGGCCGCAGCAGGGAATTTACATTTTTTAAATCCAGCGGGGGCCTGATCTATGCAGATCGGGGACCCCCGCATTCAAGGGGTTAATGTGGGGACACTTCGGGGGTCCCGATGGGGAACCCCAGCATAGAGGGGGGTTAATTTTATTAGCCGCGGCCGGATTGCTTAATAGTGTGCTGTGGGCCCTTTAAGGAGCCACGGGGGGAATTTAAAACTTTTAAATGCAGCGGGGCCTGAAACTATGCCGATCGGGGACCCCCGCTGCAAAGGGTTAATGTGGGGGGGCTGCAGCATGGGACCCCTGCAGCATGGGAATGTGTATAGGGAGCAGGGGGGAGCCTCACACGGCTGTTTTGGGCTGCTCCGAGGCAGCACATAGAGGCTTTAGAAACCCTTGCTGGCACTTTTTGTGCCTCTAGGGATTCTTCCGAGGTGCGAGATTCACCTCATAGATTTAAGGCTGCGTGTTACTCCGTAGCTCTCATGGAGCCTATTCTCTGCAATTTTTCAGAGTCATCTCGCAAAGCAGGCTGCGAGGGATTCGGTCCTCGCAAACAGCAAAAAAACTGCCTTTAGCGAGGACCGAGAGAACTACGAGGGATAATTTAATGAGGCTCAAAGTGTTTTGTGGGGCTAATCATGCTAAAAGGCTAGTTCCATGAAATTGTAATTCTTTTATTTTGTTGTTGTTGATTTTTGATGTGTGAGATTTTGTTGTTATTGTTGTAATTTGTGAAAATGGCACATAGAGTTTCCTGTGTGAAATAGTGGTTCTCTAAAAAGAGAACACCAGACATTAAAGTTTGTCCGTGGTGTGTAACCACTGTTCTCTATGTTTTTTGCCATTTTATAGAGTTTCTTATGGAACTAGTGGTGCTCTAAAAGAATCTGAGTGACATAAAATGTCATTGTTGAAATTAAATCACTGTTCTCTTTTTTTTGGGGGGGGGGGGGTTTGTTGTTGTACATTTCTTATTTAAATTACATTATTTTCTGAAAATGGCACATAGAGTTTCCAATGAGAAATAGCGGTCCGCGTAATAGAGTGTTTTTTGCCATTTTATAGAGTTTCTTATTGAAATAGTGGTGCTCTAAAAAGAGCTTGAGTGACTTAAAAGTTGTTCCTCAAAATGAGACCACTGTACTCTATTTTTTGTTTGGTGTGAAATTGTCGTTGAGGTTAATTTTTATTTTTGGATGGGTCTGTGCCATGTTTACTATTGTTCTATTTTGTGGAATTAAAGTTATAGTACTTCATAGTAGACAATGTTTTTTGTAAAAATGCATCCATCATCTAATAAATCACCTTGACTTTCATTGTTTTCAATGTAAACTTTAAAAGCCTCTGGATTCTTGCATCTTGAGAAGGCAACATACAGCTGGCCATGTGCAAATACTGGTTCTTCTAAAAAGATACCCACAGATTTGAAAGTTTGTCATTGTAATTTATTGATGGTCATGGCAAATGCCATGATGATTGGAAATTGTCTCCTTTGAAGTACAAAAGGGAGGGTACTTTCACTTGGTGCCAAATATATTCTTGGTATGAAAACTTTCTCTCCTTTATGGGTACCAGTTAGAATTTCAACATGTATGAAATGGTCCTTTAATTCTTGAACAATTAATCTGGTCCCAATACATAGTCCTTTTTTGGGTTCATATTTTGCAGTAACATGACAATTGCACCTTTCTTTAGCTGCAAAATATGAGGTGGCATTCCAGAGGGAGTTAATGAGTTAATGAATTCAGTTGAAAAGTTTGTCTGACTTTCTTTGTCATCACCAAGTACAGAATCAGCACTGTGAAAACATTTTTGCATTTTTTTTTAAATATTTCCTTATTGAGTAGTAATGCATCCTTATTTGTGCATGTTACTATTACTTTGTTGGCAAGCTCTGCATAGTCCTCGTTATATATTGTACTTTGGAATATAGCTGATATAAGATCCTGTTTGGTTTGCAAATCATATGAGCTGGGATGTGCACAGTGTCATCAGGTAAATTTTGTATTTGCACTGTTTTTCCTTCTCCAATTTTAATGAGCCAATCATTGAATTCATTTTCTCCTTCTGATCCCATATTTTGTTGTAATTGAAGATGGGTAATAGTTTCCATAGTGTACTTGCCTTTATGCATGTTTCGACAATGTCGGTTCGATTTCCATGTACAACGACTACAGGTAATGTTTGTCTAAAATCTCCACATAACAACATTACCTTTCCACCAAATGGCAATTTTATTATCGATGAGTTCACGAAGCAAATGGTCAATACATTGTAGGGCATGGCATGGCATCATTGTAGCTTCACCTATTATAATTAATTAACGTTTTTTGGGGGGCTTGTAATGATGTCATTCGAATATCTGACACTGATGTTTCCAAAATAGGAACTGTCAGTTTAAATCCACTATGCACAGTTCTTCCACCTTCTAACAAAAGTGCAGCAATTCCAGTGATTGCAAATGCCAGCGCTATTTGACCTTGTGCTTGAACAAAACTCATCAATAAATTATATAGATACGTTTTTCCTGATCCACCAGGTCAATCCAGATAAAAATAACGCTGTTTGACCATGTCATAGGGCATTTTTGATTGCATTAAATGCTTGCAATTGTAATGTATTTAAAGATGCAAATCTTTCTTCTTTTTTTTTTTTTTTTTTTTAAAGTTTATTGTTTTTTACATGTAAGATATACAATGTCCAAAATATATAAATACAAACAAAAACACTCACATAGCTGTCAAAGCATTTCATAATACACACGTGTGATAGAATATAAAAAAGAACAAAAAAAAACAGCGTTGACCATATCATACTTTGGAACAGGATGTTGTTACCTACTACCCTGTATTAAGATGTGCAATGCATATTATTTCCACCTTTTTTTTTTATAAAAAAGGGGGAGAAGTATAATTTTGCATACGCTTCGTATTCAAGCATTTCGTCTACATAACCCTTAGGAGAGTTACCCATTACCCCGACGAAGGGGAGCGGTAGATAGGGCCTTCCATCTCCTTTTGATCCATTGCTCCATTCAAAAATTTTTTGGATCTACAATAATTTCCCAAGAGCATCATACTAAGATTGCCAACTGCTATTCTAAAAGAAAAAGAAACTAAACACACTTCCATTCGCACTCCTTACATTCGTAGTACTGGGTTCAGAGTGTGGGGCAGGGAAGGAAGAGCATGTGGGTGGGCCCAGGAGACCTGATCAGAGTATCCAAGATCAAAACAAAGGGTTAATTACTTACTTAGGGTAATGTTTATCCCATAATGACCAGGCAAGGTTACTTTTTTTTATAAACCACAAATCCATAAAATTTGTTTCTAACATACGATTTTTATCCACTTTCATTTTAACCTCATTCCAGGATGGGACATATTTTTGCTTCCACTTGGAGGCTAACAGTGATTTTGCTACCATCAAAACCTGCAGCATAAGGGCTATAACTTTTGAGGACAGTGGAGGAAAAATATGAAGTAAAATTATTTCCGGGTGTGGACTTAACTCTGCCTCACATATCTTTGTCAGCTGAGAGAAGGACCTCACCCCAAAATTTTTGAATATATGGGCATTGCCACCAAAATATGTAGTGAAGACCCTATATGACTACAGTTACGCCAACAATATTTCTCATGGTTTAACCCACTGAATTTTGCTATCTTAACCGGCGTATAATGCCACCTATTACAGATTTTAAAGTGAAGTTCTCTATAAGCAGGATTTTAACAAATCTGTCCGTAATTGCAAATGATCTATACCACTCTTTATCGTCCAACTATGCTCCAAGTCACCCTCCCAGTCCTGCATACACTTGGACTTTACTTCCATTTGTGGCCTTTTAATAATATCAAAACATTTTGAAATGAGGTGTGTTTTAGGTTCTACCATAGTCAATTTCTCAATTGAGTTAAGTCTCTTAATGATGTCAAATAGAACTCTGACTTCTTCAGAACTTTTTCCAGTGTTAAGAAATTCTAACCATGAAATCTTTATTTGGGGGGCTTTTACTTTTATATTCTCTAATGAGAATATATTTCCAGGAAACAAGTCAGACAGCAGGTTAACTCCTGCATTAGCTATCCTCCCTAAAATGGGCGAGTCAATATATGTTGCTAAGTCTAGGATGTTTCCAAAATAGGAACTGTCAGTTTAAATCCACTATGCACAGTTCTTCCACCTTCTAACAAAAGTGCAGCAATTCCAGTGATTGCAAATGCCAGCGCTATTTGACCTTGTGCTCGAACAAAACTCATCAAATAATTATATAGATACGTTTTTCCTGATCCACCAGGTGCATCCAGATAAAAATAACGCTGTTTGACCATGTCATAGGGCATTTTTGATTGCATTAAATGCTTGCAATTGTAATGTATTTAAAGATGCAAATCTTTCTTCTGTTCTTTCTCTTTGTAGTTGAGTGTCATAGTCTTCAAAGTTTATGTCGTCTATGAGACCTGGATCTGGCAGATTAAAACTTGCACAACTTAATCCATGAGTTAAAAGATCTCTTGGATTTCAATTAATGCTTTTAATTGTGCAATAGGCTCATTGTATCGTTGCAAAAAGTCTTCAGCCATATTTGTTTTAAATTTGTCCACAAAGCTAATGCATTTGGAGCATTTGTGAAGATACAAATGAATGCAAATTGTTCCCTCATCTGCCGTGGCATTTGACATAGTGCTGCTTCTTCTAGACATCTTTCCCATTCTGTATCATCAGCTAGGAAGTTTCTGTGTCGCGCAGCTAAATGAAATGATTCATAAACTATGTCATTAACAGTTCTTAACTGTTCAAAACGTTGTGCACCAGGAACATTTAGATCAGCAATAATTACTGAATCCACTTTGTCACCAGTATCTAATTTATCTTTCTCTTGAAGGATTATAAGAATATGTGCATGTGGCAGGCCTCTTTTTTGAATTTCAATGGTATAAACATAAGCCAGACATTTGCCAAATAACTGAGTTATGGTTATGTCACGTATTAATTCATTTAATTTGATTTTAAAGACTCTTGCCAGTAAATCTGGTCTATCAGAAGCAGTTTGTCCAATTAGCAGATTGTGTGTAATCTCTGACCATTGTGGATTACATGTAAATGTAATAAATAAATCTGGTTTTCCAAATTTAGTTGCAATAGCCATGGCATCATTGTATCTTTCTCGCATATTGTGAGGAGATCCCTGGAAAGAAGATCGTAAAATCATGGCTTTCCCTGCTGGCAGCTCTATGGTTGAAGCAACCTCAGCGACATAATCCATCAATCCACAATACTGTTCTACACGTAGTTTATCTTGTTGATATTTGATGAAGTTTAAATTATTTGCCTCAAATTGCAAATATGAATCAATGATCCATTGTTGTGTCTTGTGTCTTGGTGTTGTATTGAAATATTATTTCGCACACGTACTTTTGAATTTGGGTAATTCTGAAGGGTTAATTTGGGTTGCCAACCTGCCTCCCAATGTGGAAAATCTATGGGATATGTCATTGGATCCAAATTGGTACTTAAGATACTAATATTAATGAAAGGTTGCTCCGCATTTCTGGGATATACTAATGTCTCTCTGAAATGGTGGTTGGTTCTCCTTCGTGATTTTGAAAGACCATTGCAACCTCATTTGATGTTGGCCAGTTATAACTGTGTTTATCAGTATGGCAATCTCTTTTAAGCACATCAATACAGACCCCCATAAGCACTTAATTAACCCCATAACTCATGGGGGTCAATACAGACCCCCATAAGCACTTAATTAACCCTATAACTCATGGGGGTCAATACAGACCCCCATAAGCACTTGATTAACCCCATAACTCATGGGGGTCAATACAGACCCCCATAAGCACTTAATTAACCCTATAACTCATGAGGGTTAATACAGACCCACATCAGCACTTAATTAATCCTATACTCATGGGGGTCAATACAGGCCCCCCATAAGCACTTAATTAACCTTTAAGGGCCGCAGCAGGGAATTTACATTTTTTAAATCCAGCGGGGGCCTGATCTATGCAGATCGGGGACCCCCGCTTCAAGGGGTTAATGTGGGGACACTTCGGGGGTCCCGATGGGGAACCCCAGCATAGAGGGGGGTTAATTTTATTAGCCGCGGCCGGGATTGCTAATAGTGTGCTGTGGGCCCTTTAAGGAGCCACGGGGGGGAATTTAAAACTTTTAAATGCAGCGGGGCCTGAACTATGCCGATCGGGGACCCCCGCTGCAAAGGGTTAATGTGGGGGGGCTGCAGCATGGGACCCCTGCAGCATGGGAATGTGTATAGGGAGCAGGGGGGAGCCTCACACGGCTGTTTTGGGCTGCTCCGAGGCAGCACATAGAGGCTTTAGAAACCCTTGCTGGCACTTTTTGTGCCTCTAGGGATTCTTCCGAGGTGCGAGATTCACCTCATAGATTTAAGGCTGCGTGTTACTCCGTAGCTCTCATGGAGCCTATCTCTGCAATTTTTCAGAGTCATCTCGCAAAGCAGGCTGCGAGGGATTCTCGGTCCTCGCAAACAGCAAAAAAACTGCCTTTAGCGAGGACCGAGAGAACTACGAGGGATAATTTAATGAGGCTCAAAGTGTTTTGTGGGGCTAATCATGCTAAAAGGCTAGTTCCATGAAATTGTAATTCTTTTATTTTGTTGTTGTTGATTTTTGATGTGTGAGATTTTGTTGTTATTGTTGTAATTTGTGAAAATGGCACATAGAGTTCCTGTGTGAAATAGTGGTTCTCTAAAAAGAGAACACCAGACATTAAAGTTTGTCCGTGGTGTGTAACCACTGTTCTCTATGTTTTTTGCCATTTTATAGAGTTTCTATGGAACTAGTGGTGCTCTAAAAGAATCTGAGTGACATAAAATGTCATTGTTGAAATTAAATCACTGTTCTCTTTTTTTTTGGGGGGGGGGGGTTTGTTGTTTGTACAATTCTTATTTAAATTACATTATTTTCTGAAAATGGCACATAGAGTTTCCAATGAGAAATAGCGGTCCGCGTAATAGAGTGTTTTTTGCCATTTTATAGAGTTTCTTATTGAAATAGTGGTGCTCTAAAAAGAGCTTGAGTGACTTAAAAGTTGTTCCTCAAAATGAGACCACTGTACTCTATTTTTTGTTTGGTGTGAAATTGTCGTTGAGGTTAATTTTTATTTTTGGATGGGTCTGTGCCATGTTTACTATTGTTCTATTTTGTGGAATTAAAGTTATAGTACTTCATAGTAGACAATGTTTTTTGTAAAAATGCATCCATCATCTAATAAATCACCTTGACTTTCATTGTTTTCAATGTAAACTTAAAAGCCTCTGGATTCTTGCATCTTGAGAAAGGCAACATACAGCTGGCCATGTGCAAATACTGGTTCTTCTAAAAAGATACCCACAGATTTGAAAGTTTGTCATTGTAATTTATTGATGGTCATGGCAAATGCCATGATGATTGGAAATTGTCTCCTTTGAAGTACAAAAAAGGGAGGAGTACTTTCACTTGGTGCCAAATATATTCTTGGTATGAAAACTTTCTCTCCTTTATGGGTACCAGTTAGAATTTCAACATGTATGAAATGGTCCTTTAATTCTTGAACAATTAATCTGGTCCCAATACATAGTCCTTTTTTGGGTTCATATTTTGCAGTAACATGACAATTGCACCTTTCTTTAGCTGCAAAATATGAGGTGGCATTCCAGAGGGAGTTAATGAGTTAATGAATTCAGTTGAAAAGTTTGTCTGACTTTCTTTGTCATCACCAAGTACAGAATCAGCACTGTGAAAACATTTTTGCATTTTTTTTTAAATATTTCCTTATTGAGTAGTAATGCATCCTTATTTGTGCATGTTACTATTACTTTGTTGGCAGCTCTGCATAGTCCTCGTTATATATTGTACTTTGGAATATAGCTGATATAAGATCCTGTTTGGTTTGCAAATCATATGAGCTGGGATGTGCACAGTGTCATCAGGTAAATTTTGTATTTGCACTGTTTTTTCCTTCTCCAATTTTAATGAGCCAATCATTGAATTCATTTTCTCCTTCTGATCCCATATTTTGTTGTAATTGAAGATGGGTAATAGTTTCCATAGTGTACTTGCCTTTATGCATGTTTCGACAATGTCGGTTCGATTTCCATGTACAACGACTACAAGGTAATGTTTGTCTAAAATCTCCACATAACAACAACATTACCTTTCCACCAAATGGCAATTTATTATCGATGAGTTCACGAAGCAAATGGTCAATACATTGTAGGGCATGGCATGGCATCATTGTAGCTTCACCTATTATAATTAATTAACGTTTTTTGGGGGGCTTGTAATGATGTCATTCGAATATCTGACACTGATGTTTCCAAAACAGGAACTGTCAGTTTAAATCCACTATGCACAGTTCTTCCACCTTCTAACAAAAGTGCAGCAATTCCAGTGATTGCAAATGCCAGCGCTATTTGACCTTGTGCTTGAACAAAACTCATCAATAAATTATATAGATACGTTTTTCCTGATCCACCAGGTCCATCCAGATAAAAATAACGCTGTTTGACCATGTCATAGGGCATTTTTGATTGCATTAAATGCTTGCCGTTGTAATGTATTTAAAGATGCAAATCTTTCTTCTTTTTTTTTTTTTTTTTTTTTAAAGTTTATTGTTTTTTACATGTAAGATATACAATGTCCAAAATATATAAATACAAACAAAAACACTCACAATAGCTGTCAAAGCATTTCATACTACACACGTGTGATAAGAAATAAAAAAGAACAAAAAAAAACAGCGTTGACCATATCATACTTTGGAACAGGATGTTGTTACCTACTACCCTGTATTAAGATGTGCAATGCATATTATTTCCACCTTTTTTTTTTATAAAAAAGGGGTGAGAAGTATAATTTTGCATACGCTTCGTATTCAAGCATTTCGTCTACATAACCCTTAGGAGAGTTACCCATTACCCCGACGAAGGGGAGCGGTAGATAGGGCCTTCCATCTCCTTTTGATCCATTGCTCCATTCAAAAAAAATTTGGATCTTCAATAATTTCCCAAGAGCATCATACTAAGATTGCCAACTGCTATTCTAAAGAAAAAGAAACTAAAACACTCTCCATTCGCACTCCTTACATTCGTAGTACTGGGTTCAGAGTGTGGGGCAGGGAAGGAAGAGCATGGTGGGTGGGCCAGGAGACCTGATCAGAGTATCCAAGATCAAAACAAAGGGTTAATTACTTACTTACTTAGGGTAATGTTTATCCCATAATGACCAGGCAATGTTACTTTTTTTTATAAACCACAAATCCATAAAATTTGTTTCTAACATACGATTTTTATCCACTTTCATTTTAACCTCATTCCAGGATGGGACATATTTTTGCTTCCACTTGGAGGCTAACAGTGATTTTGCTACCATCAAAACCTGCAGCATAAGGGCTATAACTTTTGAGGACAGTGGAGGAAAAATATGAAGTAAAATTATTTCCGGGTGTGGACTTAACTCTGCCTCACATATCTTTGTCAGCTGAGAGAAGACCTCACCCCAAAATTTTTGAATATATGGGCATTGCCACCAAATATGTAGTGAAGACCCTATATGACTACAGTTACGCCAACAATATTTCTCATGGTTTAACCCACTGAATTTTGCTATCTTAACCGGCGTATAATGCCACCTATTACAGATTTTAAAGTGAAGTTCTCTATAAGCAGGATTTTTAAACAAATCTGTCCGTAATTGCAAATGATCTATACCACTCTTTTATCGTCCAACTATGCTCCAAGTCACCCTCCAGTCCTGCATACACTTGGACTTTACTTCCATTTGTGGCCTTTTAATAATATCAAAACATTTTTGAAATGAGGTGCGTTTTAGGTTCTACCATAGTCAATTTCTCAAATTGAGTTAAGTCTCTTAATGATGTCAAACAGAACTCTGACTTCTTCAGAACTTTTTCCAGTGTAAGAAATTCTAACCATGAAATCTTTATTTGGGGGGATTTTACTTTTATATTCTCTAATGAGAATATATTTCTAGGAAACAAGTCAGACAGCAGGTTAACTCCTGCATTAGCTATCCTCCCTAAAATGGGCAAGTCAATATATGTTGCTAAGTCTAGGATGTTTCCAAAATAGGAACTGGCAGTTTGAATCCACTATGCACAGTTCTTCCACCTTCTAACAAAAGTGCAGCAATTCCAGTGATTGCAAATGCCAGCGCTATTTGACCTTGTGCTCGAACAAAACTCATCAATAAATTATATAGATACGTTTTTCCTGATCCACCAGGTCTATCCAGATAAAAATAACGCTGTTTGACCATGTCATAGGGCATTTTTGATTGCTTTAAATGCTTGCAATTGTAATGTATTTAAAGATGCAAATCTTTCTTATGTTCTTTCTCTTTGTAGTTAAGTGTCATAGTCTTCAAAGTTTATGTCATCTATGAGACCTGGATCTGGCAGATTAAAACTTGCACAACTTAATCCATGAGTTAAAAGATCTCTTGGATTTCAATTACTGCTTTTAATTGTGCAATAGGCTCATTGTATCGTTGCAAAAAGTCTTCAGCCATATTTGTTTTAAATTTGTCCACAAAGCTAATGCATTTGGAGCATTTGTGAAGATACAAATGAATGCAAATTGTTCCCTCATCTGCCGTGGCATTTGACATAGTGCTGCTTCTTCTAGACATCTTTCCCATTCTGTATCATCAGCTAGGAAGTTTCTGTGTCGCACAGCTAAATGAAATGATTCATAAACTATGTCATTAACAGTTCTTAACTGTTCAAAACGTTGTGCACCAGGAACATTTAGAGCAGAAACGTTCAAGGTCTCTTGGACTTACAGTGTAAATTCTTGGGGTTATTTTATTTCAAAAACTGTTTAGTTTTTTGTCATAATCCATCAACGAAAGCATATTGGTATGGAATGTCAATATATAACAATTCCCTTGCCTCTAAGTCTGTAGAATTTAATTGAAACCATGCAGTTAGTGTAGTTTGGTGATGCTCACTTTGTGCCAAAGCATTTGTTTCATTCCCAGCATAGAAAAACACTAAATGTCTTTGTGGCAAATGTACAGCTAATCTATATACTGCATGTGAGCGATCGTGCATTTAAAATTTTAGAAGACCCCACATTGCTTCTGGCGCACTTACATAGCGAGCATCTACATGAGATGCAAGTTCATCATGTACTAACTCACTGTGTTCATTATTTTCAGCACTTTTGACCACTACAGTAGCTGCATCATAGCCTTTGTAAATATATTTGTAGACATATTTAATGGATTTTATAGAAGTGCAAGCTTCCACATTGATATGTGCATTATACTTCATAAGTAAATGTGGATTGTATGATACCACAAATAATTGCAGTTTGTCCTTCTCTTCTTCTATATAATGGATAGCCATCACAATTAGCATAAGTTTTGTCTCTATAATCTTTTGGAAATTCTTTAGTACATTTATTATTTTCCATACATGGTGATTGTGGATTAAGCTCGTCACAGGGTCCATGAATCATCCGATGAGATACAATCTCATATAGTCTCCCATGTATTTCTGGATCTGGTAGATCAGCAATAATTACTGAATCCACTTTATCACCAGTATCTAATTTATCTTTCTCTTGAAGGATTATAAGAATATGTGCATGTGGCAGGCCTCTTTTTTGAATTTCAATGGTATAAACATAAGCCAGACATTTGCCAAATAACTGAGTTATGGGTATGTCACGTATTAATTAATTTAATTTGATTTTAAAGACTCTTGCCAGTAATCTGGTCTATCAGAAGCAGTTTGTCCAATTAGCAGATTGTGTGTAATCTCTGGCCATTGTGGATTACATGTAAATGTAATAAATAAATCTGGTTTTCAATTTAGTTGCAATAGCCATGGCATCATTGTATCTTTCTCGCATATTGTGAGGAGATCCCTGGAAAGAAGATGGTAAAATGATGGCTTTCCCTGCTGGCAGCTCTATGGTTGAAGCAACCTCAGCGACATAATCCATCAATCCACAATACTGTTCTACACATAGTTTATCTTGTTGATATTGATGAAGTTTAAATTATTTGCCTCAATTTGCAAATATGAATCAATGATCCATTGTTGTGTCTTGTGTCTTGTGTTGTATTGAAATATTATTTCGCACACGTACTTTTGAATTTGGGTAATTCTGAAGGGTTAATTTGGGTTGCCAACTGCCTCCCAATGTGGAAAATCTATGGGATATGTCATTGGATCCAAATTGGTACTTAAGATACTTATATTAATGAAAGGTTGCTCCTCATTTCTGGATATACTAATGTCCTCTCTGAATGGTGGTTGGTTCTCCTTCGTGATTTTGAAGACCATTGCAACCTCATTTGATGTTGGCCAGTTATAACTGTGTTTATCAGTATGGCAATCTCTTTTAAGCACCATATTGACCTTTGGGATTGGCAATTTATGTATTTATGCATGGATTTGTTGTTCCTTTTCTACTTCTGCCATTTTTTTATAAGTTTGAGTGTGCAGGTTATTGTCCATAATTTTATCCAGCTCTATAAAAACAATGGGTAAGTATTTTTTATTTTCTTGAAGCTGCATACGTTGCTCAACAGCTTCCATTGTATCTAGGACATATAGTTGAGCACATTTTCTTTGCTCTCCTTGCTCTGGATGTAAATGAGAAGTACGATGGTAAATTTGTCCTTGTACTTTAAAGCAGTAAGGGCCATGTCCTGGCACATTTACAGCTAATGTTGCACCCATAGATGCAAAGAATATGGTACTATTATAGGATCTTATGTTTGTTTTGAAATTTTGGTAGTTGGGGAAAGTAGGCTCAGTCATAATGCTTTGTAAATATGTTGGGAATTGTTGTCTTTCTGGAAGTTTTACCTTGCCTTTTTGACAGCAACTAACGAACTCGCCATCTCTGGATCTTTCCTGTTTGAAATGATAAGCCCCACAAAACTGCCAGACAATATTCATATCACCACATTTATGAACCTCTACTGCTAAAGATTTAAGTAAAGGACAATTGTGAGAACATACAGTATATCAATATCACTCTCTAAATCATCATTAGAGATGTTATCTGATTGTTCAGCAACACTTTCTAAATGCTTTTGTTTTTTAGTTGCCTTCTTAGGGGTAGATTTTAGTTTGTCAGCTGATTTTGCTTACAAGTCTTTCGCGTTCTTTTTGTTGTCGAATTTCCTTCTTATGCTTTGCCCATGTTTTTTGACGTTATCTAGTTTGCCGTCTTATCTTATCCTGTTTCTTGTCAGTATCTGTCATATTAATCTGTAAATAAAAATATAATATTATTATTTTTGTTCCTTATTGTATTTGTTTTTTTAAGTGCATATTTTTTTTTTGTACTACCCTGTTTTGTGTGCAGCAGTGTTGTAATTAGAGGTTTAGGCTTATATGTTATGGCGGACAAAACCAGATGTATTTTTAAATTTTGTATATTTGTTGTTGTACTATTCTGTTTTCTGTACGCCTCTTTTGAGATTATAAATTTAGGTTATGGTTTAGGCTTATAGATTAGGGCACACAAAACAGGATTTATTTAAAAATTTGCTATGTGTTAACAATATTTGTTGTAGTATCCTGTTTTCTGTACACCACTGTTGTCATTAGAGGTTTAGGTTCTGGGTTTAGGCTTATTGGTTAGGGCACAGAAAACAGGATTTATTCTTCAATTTTGTATGTGTTAACAATATTTGTTGTAGTATCCTGTTTTCTATACACCACCGTTGTCATTAGATGTTTAGGTTGTGGGTTTAGGCTTATAGGTTAGGGCACAGAAAACAGGATTTATTCTTAAATTTTGCATGTGTTAGCAATATTTGTTATAATATCCTGTTTTCTGTATGCCACTTTTGGGATTATAGATTTAGGTTATGTGTTAGGCTTAGATGTTGGTGCAGACAAAACAGGATTCATTGTTCCATTTTATATGTGTTAACAATATTTGTTGAAGTATTGTGTTTTGTGTGCACCATCATTGGTAGTAGGGGCTTATGATTTTTGTTTGTTTTCCATTTTGACATTGGCGCACAGCAAACAGGTTAGGTTTTTTTTTATTTTATACTTGTTATACTATACCTTGGTTGAAGTATTAGTTGAAGTATTAGTTGAAGTATTAGTTGTGTATCAATGACAGAGGGTCCCCTACTGCCAACCTTCCTACGACAGTCTTCAGGCAGTGTCTGTTGAAAAAGAGAAAGATAATTTTTTATTTTATTTTAATGTTTTTGTTTTTTTTAACAACAGCATCTTCTTTTTGTGAATCCAATGTATTTTTGTATATTACCTGTTGTTCTTTGTTTGTCGTGTATAACATTTTATAGATTTCACAGTGTGAAACCGTTGCAGCACTGCAAATTATTCAGTGACGCTGTTGAGGCAGAGTCTGTTGGAAATGTGAAGAAATGTGAAATATTGAAATGCAGGATAAATATATATGTGCCTATATATATTTTGTAAAAGGCTAATTTTCTTTTTAAATAGATGTGAATAAAATGTATGTTATATATATAATTTTTTAATTTATATTATTGTAGGGCACATACACATCATATATGTGTGTTTGAAATCTTAGTATACATAAATACGCTTGTTGTTGGGAATATTTGAAAGGACATTTTTTATTTATTTTTTTGTTTATGGATTTATTAATTAATTAAATGTATTGTAGTTTACCTCTTTGTTGTAATTTGCAGATTGTAAACTTGTAAAGTGGTAAGCAATTTGCTTGAGAAGTAACGCCACCAGTGAAATGTGCAGTCACACTGTTCATCACCTGAGGAGAAATGAGGAAATTTCTGGAAAGTGTGCAGTATTTATAGACTTGGAGGTGAAGTTGAAACCGTTAGAACGCAATACGCATGCGCTATTTGCGTTCCAGCCACCATTTTGCAGATAGTAGTTATTTGTTGCATGTGAAATTGTGGCGATTTTCTGTGTGGTACGTCCCGCATAATGTGTGTTATGTGCCACATGAACTGTTCTTGAGTGTTGTTTCAGTTTTGCAAGTACATTTTGTAATTTTACGTCCTTAGCCTCGTTTTCTTTTTTTCGTTGGCCATTTTTTCTGTTGCTTAGGGGATTTTCGAGTGTGTAAACTTTGGAAATGTTAGTGAAATCGAGGTGTAACCTGCCTTGCAGATGTCCTGGGTGTCCCCCCTTGCTGTGGGTATTGTTTATTTTTTATTTTTGTGTTTATTTTTTGTGTTTTGAGTATTTGTTTGTCCGTTAAGGTCGTATTTTTGCGAGTCCATAATGTTTTTACGGGTTGTATTTTTGTTGTTGTAAGAAATGCAATTTTTTTTTTCCTAAGTCCCGCGGCTCGTATTTTTTTGTGTAAGTCCGTAGTTAGTCTTTGCGTGTTTATGCTTTTGTTTTCAAGTCCTGATTGTGTGGTCGTTTTTAAGCGATTGTGAGGCGCTGTGGAGCCTCCACCTCCAAAAATGCGCCCCCTCGCTTTGCGAGGGTCCACATATGCGGTCGGAAAGTCGTAGGGGGTTGTGGGGATGAGCGCCTATGGCGCTCATCTCCACTAGCGCGAGGAGCACCTTTGGCAAGCGTTAGCAACAACCCGCATGCTGACAACTATATATGTGATAGTGTACTTAGTTCAGACCAGACCTGGTCCTACTGCTACCGAATTCGGCCACTCACCTCAGCGCTCACTTCTCAATGTCCAGGTTTATAAGCAGGAGGCCCACCGCCTGTATTTCTCATCTATAGGGTGCTCATGGACTGAATTAACTTATTTTTTGTAAAACTACTTCAAACGGTGGGGTTGGTAATCTACAGTGCTTTGCAATTATACATCTGGTTGCAAGGAATATTTGATTAGTTAGAAATTGTTCTGACCTGGTCAACCCTGTTATTGAAAATCCTAGGATCTCTTCTTCTGGTTTCTGCGGGATCTTTATGCCCCATCAATTCTCTAATGTTTCATAGGTTGCCCTCCATGTGTGTCTAATAATGGGGCAGTCCCACAATATGTGTTTCAGGGTTCCTACACTAGTACAGCCTCTCGTGCATGCTTTGGCTTTCGTGTTATCTGAGTGGTAGAGTCTGATTGGCGTTAGGTACCATCTCATAATCGTTTTATATGAGTTTTCTTTTAATGTTATATTTAGAGATGATGCCTTTGCTTGTTGGATTATTTCCCCCCACTGTTTGTTGTCTAACTCTATTTGCGGCTCTGTTTCCCATGCGGCCCTGTAGTTTAATTTATCAGGGTTGGCTAAGTAACTTAAGTGTTTGTACATTATCGATATGTTCTTCTTATCATCTGTGTTGTTTATGCAACAAGTTTCAAATGGTTGTTTATTATTACAGCTATTGTTTTTTATAACCTGATTTATTGTCTTATCAATTGCCATTAAGTTTAGCCATTCTTTTTGTGGTGGCTGAATGTTTTTGATGAATTGCGACATAGACCAACTATGTCCGCTGTGATCGTGAGTTGTCGTTTGATCAACCACCCTAATTGCCAGTTTTTATTAATTTTACTGTTTTTTTGGGGTAGCCATAGTGGAGTCAACCATGAACCATCTGCTAACAGTCTTGTTCTCTTATTTATCTCTCTCCATAGCATGATGGAGTGAGCAATACATGGTGGCAATTTTTTGATATTGAGCTTGTGTCTGTTGCTTAGCCGTAAAGCTTGGGTCAGCAGTATGTTCTGTTCCCACAAAATTTGCCTCTCAATGTCTACCCATACTGGGGGAGAATCTCTAATATAATTGGGCTAGACTTACAGCCCTGTAGTACTTTATCAGGTTAGGTGATGCTAACCCCCCTTTTGAATTGATGTGGTCATGATTTTTTAATTATTTTTGGTCTTTTATTGTTCCATATAAAGTTGGATAGTGCTTTCTGTAATACTTTCAGGTCCTTCAAGTTAATCAGTGTTGGAATTGTACGAAAAAGATATAGTAATTGTGGTAATATATTCATTTTGATGGCGTGTATTTTGCCTAACCATGAAATATTTATAGTAGACCACCTTCTTATATCATTGGAAATGTTTTTGACAACATCTGGGTAGTTTGCATCGTATATTAATTTTGATGTTCTTGGGATTTGAAATCCTAAGTATGTTATACATTTTGGAGACCATTTAAATGGAAACATTTATGTCAGCAGCACTTCTAACTGTTTGGGTAAGGATATATTGAGGGCCATACTTTTGTTTGTGTTTACTTGGAATCCTGATACTTGTCCAAAATTTGACAATAGCTTAAAGATGTTGGGAATACTAGTTTGTGGGTTCATAATTGTGAGTAATATATCGTCTGCGAAAAGGTTCAATTTGTATTAATTTGAACCCACTCGGACGCCTGTGATATCCGAGTTGATTCTAATAGCTATTGCTAGGGGCTCAAGACAAAATGTGAAGAGCAAAGGAGACAGGGGGCATCCCTGTCTCATTCCCCTTGTTATGCCAAATGATTGTGATTTGAATCCTTGGTATGAAATGTATGCCATTGGATCGGCGTACAATGATAATATGCTGTTCAGAAACTTTTCAGGAAATCCTAATTTTAACAGCGCCGCTCTCATGAATGTCCAGTCAATTCTGTCAAAGGTCTTTTCCGCATCCAACGACAGCAGGTTAATGATCCTTCTTGTGTTGTCTGGTGCCTCTCTCCACCTGGTCCGGATGGATCACCTCTGGCAATAGCGTTGCTACTCTGTTTGCTATTATCTCGGAATATCATTTAATATCTGTGTTTATCAGCGATATTGGCCTGTAGCTAACACACTGTGCTAGATCTTTGCCTTTTTTATGTATCACTATAATTTTTGCTTCTAAAAATTCTGTTTTTATTTTCTCTCCCTTTAGAAACTCATTAAATAGCTTCTGGATATGTGGTAAGAGTGGTTCCTGACACTGTTTGTAGTAATAATTTGAGTATCCATCCGGGCCTGGAGCCCCATGTGGTTTTGTAGCTCTTTTGATTTCTTCTAGTGTGAATCTTTACCTTATGGGTGTGCCTGATTGTTTAGAGTCCGAGTATAATTCTTGATAAAATTGCTGAAATGCTTTAGCTATTTGGTCTGGTTTAAAGATGTGTGATTGTCTTTACTATTTTAGGGAAAAGAGAGTCTACCCTTTGTTCCTTGAGCCTTTTGGATAGCATACCATCTGATTTATTGGCATTTTTTAAAATTTTCGCTTGTGTGCGTTGTAAAATAGATACTATCTTTTTCCGTAGCACTTAGTTTAGTTCTTGTTTAGTTTTTAATATTGCTTCATGTATTTGTGTGGACTTATTTTGAGAAAATAAGTGATATGGTATGATTTTTTTATTGTTGCTCCTAATTGAATACACACTCCCTTCACCACTGCTTTATGGGCTGCCCACACCCCTGCTGTCTGTACCTCTCCCCCATTATTGAATGTAAAATATTCCTCTATTGCTTTGTGGATTTTCTCCTTACTGCTTGGATCATTTAAGTGTCCATGTCTGGGTGCGACCTTTTGGTAGTAAGTCAATTATAGAGATTTTGACCAGATCGTGATCTGACCATGAAATGGGGTAAATATATATGCTGCTGTCAGATTGGATGCTATTTGCTGCTGTAGCAGAATGTAGTCTATACGGGAATGTGACTTGTAACTAGCAGAGTAAAAAAAGTATTCCCTTTCTATGGGGTTCATTTCTCTCCACGTGTCAAACATGCAGTTGGATTTTAATAGCCTTTTAAACGCTTTAGTTGCGGCGGGAGTTAGCTGTGAGGTAGGTGTCGTTGTTTTGTCTTTATTCGGGTCTAAGACTGCATTCATGTCTCCGCTTATGATCCATATGGAGTTTTACCAATTGGTGATTAGGTCTGAGATTTTGCAGAAAAAGGGCGCTTGTTCCGCATTTGGCGCATATATGTTTAGGAATGTAACGTCTTTCACTAATGGTATCCTGGACAGCTAAAAATCTACCTTCCTTGTCTTTTTGTGCGTTAATATGTCGGAAATGTAATCTTTTATGGAACAAGATTGATACCCCCTTTTTTTTCTGAAGCCGTGGCGTGGAATGTTTTAGTATAGATTCTCCCCCAGTATTTGGGAATTGATTGTTTTTTAAAGTGTGTTTCTTGGATTAGTATAACACCAGCTCCTATTCTTTGGTAATCATTGATAGCAACCCCCCTTTTTGACTGGTTCATTTAGTCCCTGGGCGTTGTGGGAAACTATATTAATGTCCATGCCTCACCCGTCTGCAGTATTCAAGTTTTGTGACCACTTTGACCCTTCTCACCGGTTAATCTACTTTATTGACCTCCTGCTAGGAAAGGACGGAGAGGGTGGCTGGGTCTCATCAGTTATTGCTAAGTGACTGGACTTAAAGGTACCACCCCCCCCCTGTGATACAAAAGGTACTGTTTTTACCTGCAGGCCGATTAGCGGTCCCAGGGCTAGTCAGTGGCGTTCCTGCAAGTAAGTAAGCCTGTTTGAGTAGGTGTTTATTTCATGCTGACCATAAGCTATGTTTATTTATATTATCCCAACCACTTATTAAAGCCCGTGAAAGCATACAAAGGCTCCAGAGTCCTCCATAAAGAGCATAAAAAGTTGGATAAACAGAGCGTTGATCCCGCCAGAAGGGGGCGCTCTGCCACAAGGGCTAGAGCAGTCCTCTTACTTTGTAGTTGGTGGATCAAGTAGTATTATAAACTAATACTGAAATGATCTGCCTAACAAAAATTAACAGTTAACAATGCCCTATAGGGACACATTTGATGATGATTCCTACAAACAGTAGGTGAGTGACTTTTCAAAATTATAACAGATTCTAACATATATTACAGGATTATTGCTATTTTACACTTTGTTATATCTTTTTCTCATTTCGGTCAACATAGTACATTTGAGTCATGAAACTTAAGACAGAGTATCTCTATTTTGTCTTCTCTCTTTAGGTTGACTTGAGTTTTGGGAATGTTCTTTTTCGTTGCTTTTTGGCTCCGATCCTTGCCGGAAGCTTTGGGTTCTCGTGTGGAGCTCTCCGGTGTCCTCTGTCAGTTGAATGTTCCATGATGCTAGTAGATTGATCCCCTCCTCTCAGGATCTGATGCTGAATATCTTCCCATATTATGAAATATTTAAATGAAACGGGAACCACAAGAGTATTTCCACCCATGAGCAAGTACACTGTCCAGAATTGTTCTCATGGTTTTTCTTTTATATAGGGTCACTGGTGTCCCTCTATTTCCGGAATTCCATTCCTGGCTGCTCGCATAAACTGTTCCTTTGTAGTGAAATAGAGGAAGTGTGCAATAATGTCTCTTGGGCGTTCTGGAAAGGTTGATCGATTTCCTAGCGCTCTGGGTATTCTGTCGATTTTGTAATTTGATGGGTCTACCTCTGGCATCAGAAATTTGCATAACTCAGTTAAGTATATGTGCAGGTCTTTTATCGTCTCCGGTACATTCCTCAGCCGTACGTTTTGTCTCCTTGATCTGTTCTCTAGATCCTCTTGTTGTCTGTTGGTGTGTTTGCTCTTCTCTCAAAGATTTAATTTCCTCTTATTATTGATCTTATTATTCCTCTTATATTATTGTGAGCTTGTAATAGTTCCGAATATTTCTCTTTGAGGACCATTGCATGGTTGTCCACTTTCCGTACCTCAGTGGATAATTCTGTTGTTACTTTTTTAATATCTGATTTGATTTCAGATCTGAACTTAGAGATTAGCAGCCTTATTAAATTGCAATTCAGCATATTTTTTTACAGAAGTTTTTAGTTAGTGAACTTCTATCCAAAAGCAAGGTCTAAAAAAAAATGCTATGTGCTTAAATAGAGCCCTTTTAAATTTGCCTTGCTGAATAGCAATTTAATAAGGCTGTAGATCCTTTAGATCTTGTATGTCTCCTTTAGTACTTGGTGCTGAGTATTCCATGGTTGTACTAGGTGTTTCTTTCGGTGACGGTTGAGCTTTATGAGAACTCTGTGACTTGTTCCATGGCAAGCAGTATGATTGTATGTCCTTGGTGATTTTTCTTGTTGATACTCCTGCGACATCCTGTATTGTGCTTTCTAGTCACTTTGCGGATGTAAGTGACCCTTTAGACAGGGCGAGTTGAGGTCTTTACATATTAAACGGTGTGCAGCCTCTTAATAAAAATGTTGCTTTTGAGACCGTAGTGTTAGGTACAACCTCTAGATGTTAATGTCTCTGTCTTGTTCCTTGCTGTTACTTGGACCACAATATTAACGTATATACTCTGACTGACCAAGTATTATAGGAACCTTATATAAGGAAAGCCGTTATTGCGATTGATTATAAGACTGCAACTTGTAATGTTATCTTTATTATTAGCACAGCGAGAATTGATGGTTTATATACATATATTTACAGTGCTTTCAGTATCTCCAGGCAATGAGGCTTTCTTTGCCAAAAAATGCCACTGGGTGTTGAGCTAAGAATCTCATAAATATAGTCTGGAGAAAGCCTTGCTTGTACTTTATCCTGTTGATGTACTATTGTGCTTTGAAGGCAACGCTGTAAAGATTCTTATTAGAAAAGTTGCTCCTGAGGCCATAGTGCTCCGCTCAGCCTCTAGATGTCAATGTCTCTGTATTGTTTCTTGCTGTTACCTGGACTGCAGTGTTAATGTTTAGACTCTGTGTGTCCCAGTATTATAGGAACTTTGTGTTAGGCAAACAGTTACTGCGGTTGATAGTAATACTGCAACATGTACTGTCATTTGTGACATGTATTTGTTATTCAACAGGCAAGAGCTTCTCTCTCTCTCCCTCATTCCCTCTTTCCATCATTCCCTCTGTCTCTCATTTTCTCTCTCCCTCCTTCTCTCCCTCCTTTCTCTCCTTCTCCTTCTCTCTCCTTCTCATTCTCTCTCCTTCTCTCTCCCTCTTTCTCTCATCTGTCTCCATCTTCTTCTGTCTCCTCTTGCTCCCTCTTTCTCCCTCCTTCTCTCTCTCTCCTCTCTCCTTCCTCTTCTCTCTCTCAATCTCTCTCTCTCTGAACCTCTTCTGCTCTCTTTCTTTCCCTTCTTCTCACTCTTTCCCTCCTTATATCTCTCTTTCCTACTCCTCCTCTCTCTGTCTCATTTTCTCTCTCCTTCTCTCTCTTCCTCCTTCTCTCTATCCTTATATCTCTCTCTTTCCTTCTTTCTTTCCTTTGCTCTCTCCTTCTCTCTCTCCTTCTCTACCCCTCTCTTTCTCTCTCTCTCTTTCTTCTCTCTCTCTCCCACTCCTTCTCTCCTTCACACTCTCATTCTATCTCCTTCCTTTTCTCTCTCCCCTCCTTCTCTCTGCCCTCCTTCTCTCTCAAGAGGGTTAGGCTAACATTCTAAGCTTAGAACTTCTCTCACATATCAGCAGCACTGCAAAATATCGGCAGCACCATCTAGCGGTTGGAGGCTGCACTGCAGCGGTGGACCTGTGCAGACATCAGCAGACATCATAACAGGATAGATCCAAAACCTTTTCAGAGAAGCAGTGATACATAACAGTGTTATGATGCAATGGTTTAGTAGTACTACCTCTGGAAGTATTACTGATGCTCATACATGAGTGCAGTGGCATAGCTAGAGCTTTTGTCCCCCATCTCCTTTACTCTCTGTCTCTCCTTCACTCTCTCCTTCTCTCCTTCACACACTCTCTCTCTCCTTCACACTCTCTACCTCTCTCTCTCTCTCTCTCCTTCATATTATCCTTCTCTCTCTCTCTTTCCCTCCTTCTTTCTGTTTGGAAATACAACAACATATACTGCATAATATCTATACACTCTGCTCTGGAGCTGTAGAGGGTGCTGTGCAGTTTAGAGTACTGCTTATATATGTATATGAACATGTTGGTACTCACAATAAGAAATGTTTTTGTTTTCTTCAGTTGGTTTTTGTCTCTCTTCCTTTCACCGTGCTGGCAGCTGTTTCAAGTAACTGATATGTTACAAATGTTTGCTGTTTATCTAAACAAGTAAATCCTAATATGGTTCTTCACTATCCACCAGTGTCTATTTTTTAGCATAACTAACACTTTCTCCCTCCTTTCTCCCTCCTTCATTCTCTCTCCTCTCTCTCTCTCTATATCTCTCCTTCTCTCTCTCTTTCTCTCTCTCTCTCTCTTTCTCTATCATTATCTCTCTATCTCTCTCTCTCTCTCCTCCTCTCTCTGTCCCCTTCACACACCCCTTCTCTTTCTTTGTCTCCTTCTCTCTCTTTCTCCTCTCTCTCTCCTCTCTCTCTCTCTCCTTCTCTTTCCCTCTCTCTCTCTCCTTCACATTCTCCTTCTCTATCTCCTTCTTTCTCTCTCTTCATCTCCTTCTTCTCTCCTTCTTTTACCCTCATTCTCGCGCTCTCTCTCTCCTTCTCTCTCTCCCTCATTTTCTCTCTCCCTCCCTCCTTTCTCTCCTCTTCTGTCTCCTCCTTCTCTTTCTCCTTCTCTCCCTCCTTCTCTCTCTCCCCTCTCTCTCTCTCCTTCTCTCTCTCTCCTTCTCTCTCTCTCCTTCTCTCTCTTTCCTTCTCTGTTTCTTTCCTTCTCCTTTCTCCTTCTCCTTCTATCTCCCTCTCACTCTCTCGCTCCTTTCTTCCCTCCCTCTCTCTTTCTCTCTCTCTCTCTCTCTCTCTCTCTCTCTCTCTCACACCTTCTGTATCCCCTTCTTCTCTCTCTCCTTCTCTCTCTTCTCTCTCTCTCTCTTACCCTCATTCCCTCTTTCCGTAATTCCCTTTCTCTCTCCTCTTCTCTATCCCTCCTTCTCTCCCTCCTTCTATCTCTCCCCCTCTCTCTCTCCTCTCTTTCCCTTTCTCTCTCTCTGTCTCATTCTCTCTCCTTCTCATTTTCTCTCCTTTTCTCTCCCGCTTTCTCCCTCCCTCTTTCTCCCTGTCTCATCTGTCTCCATCTTCTTCTCTGTCTCCATCTCTCTGTCTCCTCTCCCTCTCTCTTTGTCCCTCTCTCTCTCTCTCTCTCTCTCTCTCTCTCTCTCCATCTCTCTGTCCCTCTTCTGCTCTCTCTTTCCCTTCTTCTCACTCTTTCTTTCCCTTCTTCTCACTCTTTCCCTCCTAGTATCTCTCTTTCCTACTCCTCCTCTCTCTGTCTCCATCTCTCTCTTCCTCATTCTCTCTATCCTTATGTCTCTCTCTTTCCTTCTCTCTTTCCTTCTCTCTTTTCTTCTCCATTTTCTTCTCTCTTTCCTTCTCTATCTCCCTTTCTCTCTCCTTCTCTACTCCTCTCCTTCTCATCCTCTTCTCTCTCTCTCCCTCTCCTTCACACTCTCATTCTCTCTCCTTCCTTTTCTCTCTCACCTCCTTCTCTCTGTCCTCCTTCTCTCTCGCTCTCTCTCCTTCTCTCTCTCATCACACAATAAAAACCATATTTGTTTGAATGCATTAAAGGACCAGCTAATTTAGCACAACTTGGAAGACACCACAGTAATTATTCCCACAAACACGTTGAAAAACTTTTTTAGTTTTTGAAATAGGTGCCCTTTTCCCAGAAACAAATCATAAATGAAGTGTCTGTTTACATGAGAATTAGGCATGTCTCCAGAGAGGCTGACACCAAGAGCTGTGTGCAATGAGCAGACATAGAAAGAGGGTTAACCCTTCACATTCATGCAGGGAAATGACTGCTGGAAACGCCTAATTATGTTACTTGTGGGTTAACTGATTGCTGATGACATTCCTGAAAGCAGAGAGAAACCATTTTAAGTTATTAAAATGTCTTTATTTTGTAATGCCATAAAAAAGTTTAAGTTACAAACAAAAAAAGTGACAACCTGTGATACCTTTACTAGATAGGTGAATAAAGTCACAGTGCAGGTTAAAAAGTATCTTCATCCAATTTGGATGTGACTTAAATTTCAAAATAATAAACATAAAAACATAAGATAATAATCCCTTGGCACAATTATTTTTATATGATTAATTTCCATTTATTGTTTGATTGTAAGTGTGCAGATATTTTTATATTTTCTGGTTCAGTTGCACAGATCTTTGGAGCAGCAACGTGTTGAAGGTTCAAGGCTCTGTATTAATGCACAGCTGTTGTCATCTATGCATCCACGGATGAGAGAAACTAAAATAAAACATAAATACTAGTGCAAAAAATATAATAAACACAGAATTGATCTGACCTCTACAGAGTCTAACTCCCCCTCCACCTTTTACAACGATGTGTTGCAACATTCAAAAGTCACCATTAGTCAACAAGTGGTCTAGTATATTCAATAAGTTGAGAATTTTCTCATTAGTGAGGCAAGCCTTCTTTAGTTTATAGATCCTCATGTTCATGTTAAAGAGGCTCACATAACACAGGAACTACATTGATTTAATCTCTTTATGTTTATCCATGTTTTTTTTTTTTTTTTATAATTAACTTGAAATATAATATATATTAGAGATTGACCTTATGCTGCTAACAGTTTAGTCATGTTAATCCAACTTCTCAACATACATATTAATTTGTGCTAATTAGTAAACAAACATAATAATGTACATTTTATGATAATACATTAAATACACTACCCTTCTTCATTAATATGCAATTCACGGATTATTAAAAATACAAATAAAGACAATGGGACATCAGTACTAAAGAATCTTGAAAAAAATGTCAAAGACCCAATGAAAATGTCATAATAAAGAAATGTTCTCCACAAGTAACACAGTGATTCTCAATTTGCAGATTAATTACTGGTAATTTAAAATATATTATGAATTTCTGAAATAAGTGACTTACAGGGGGGTGAAGTTTTCTTACTAGCAAAACACTGATTGAGACCTTTATCACATATCATTGTGGTGTTGTAGCATGGGCGACTTCCAATGCAGATGGAGTTATTACATTTCAAAGCATTTGCTGAATAGAAAATAAATAAGGCATTTCAGTTATTAATAGTGTTATTTAATGCATACAACTTCTATCTATCTATCTATCTATCTATCTATCTATCTATGTATAAATATAGAACAGTGAGGCAGTCATGAATGTCCAGTAATCTAGTAATTATTAATCCATATAGATATATAGATTGGTAATGAGTATTGCAATATATTTTGATACCTTTGTATTGGAGAAATGCCTCATTTATATTGATGAGCTTTCGAGAGGTTTGTATTGCTTCAGACTTGATAAACAGAGGTCAAACCTCTCAAAAGTTTGTTAATATAAATAAGGCATTTCTCCAATCCAAAAGGTATCAAAATATATTGCAAGACTCATTATATATATATATATATATATATAGATATATATATATATATATATATATATATATATATATATATATATACAGTTGGGGAAAAAAAGTATTTGATCCCCTGCTGATTTTGAACGTTTGTCCACTGACAAAGAAATAATCAGTCTATAATTTTAATGGTAGGTGCATTTTACAGTGAGAGACAGAATAACAACAAAAACAAAACAAGAAAAACACATGTCAAGAAAGTTATAAATGGATTTGCAGGTCAATGAGGAAAAGAAGTATTTGACCCCTTTGACTTAGTACTTGGTGGCAAAACCCTTGTTGGCAATCACAGACGTTTCTTGTAGATTTTGTCCCACTCCTCTTTTTAAAACCTCTCCAAGTCATTAAGGTTTCGAGGCTAATGTTTGGCAACTCGAACCTTCAGCTCCCTCCACAGATTTTCTATGGGATTAAGGTCTGGAGACTAGCTAGGCCACTCCAGGACCTTAATGTGCTTCTTCTTGAGCCACTCCTTTGTTGTCTTGGCTGTGTGTTTTGTGTCATTGTTGTGCTGGAATACCCATACATGACCCATTTTCAATGACCTGGCTGAGTAAGAGGAGGTTTCTCACCCCAAGATTTGATGGTACATGGCTCCGTCCATTGTCCCTTTCATGCGGTGCAGTTGTCCTGTCCCCTTAGCAGAAAAACACCCCCAAAGCATAAGGTTTCCACCTCCATTTTTGATGGTGGGGATGGTGTTCTTGGGGTTATAGACAGCATTCTTCCTCCTCCAAACACAGCGAGTTGAGATGGTGCCAAAGAGCTTGATTTTTGTCTCATCTGACCACAACACTTTCCCCCAGTTCTCCTCTGAATCATTCAGATGTTCATTGGCAAACTTCAGACGGGCTTGTACATGTGCTTCCTTGAGCAGGGGGACCTTGCGGGCGCTGCAGAATGTCAATTCTTCACGGCGTAGTGCGTTACCAATTGTTTTCTTGGTAAATATGGTCCCAGCTGCCTTGAGATGATTAACAAGATCCTACTTTGTAGTTCTGGGCTGATTCCTCTCTGTTCTCATGATCATTGAAACTCCATGAGATCTTGCATGGAGCACCAGACCGAAGGAGACTGGCAGTTATTTTGTGTTTCTTCCATTTGCAAATAATCGTACCAACTGTTGTCACCTTCTCACCAAGCTGCCTGTCAATGGTCTTGTAGCCCATTCCAGCCTTGTGTAGGTCTACAATCTTTTCCCTGACATCCTTGGACAGCTCTTTGGTCTTGGCCATGGTGGAGAGTTTGGAATCTGATTCATTGATTGCTTCTGTGGACAGGTGTCTTTTATACAGGTAACAAGCTGAGATTAGGAGCACTCCCTTTACGAGAGTGCTCCTAATCTCAGCTTGTTACCTGTATAAAACACACCTGGGAACCAAAAATCTTGCTGATTGATAGGGGATCAAATACTTATTTCCCTCACTGACCTGCCAATCAATTTATAGCTTTTTTTGACATGCGTTTTTCTTGTTAGTTTTTTTGTTATTCTGTCTCTCACTGTTAAAAAACACATACCATTAAAATTATAGACTGATCATTTCTTTGTCAGTGGACAAACGTTCAAAATCAGTAGGGGATCAAATACTTTTCTCCCCCCACTGTATAAATATATATATATATAATATATATGTATATATATATATATATAGTAGATATAAAAAGTCTACACACCTCTGTTAAAATATCAGGTTTCTGTGCTGTAAAAAAATGAGACAAAGATATATCATTTCAGAACTTTTTCCACCTTTAATGTGACCTATAAACTGTACAACTGAAAAACAAACAGAAATCTTTTAGGTAGAGGGAAGAAAAAATATAAAAATAAAATAATATGGTTGCATAAGTATGCACACCCTTAAACTAATACTTTGTTGAAGCACCTTTTGATGTTATTACACTCCAAATCTGTCAGATTGTGAGGACATCTCCTGTGCACAGCCCTCTTCAGATCACCCCACAGATTTTCAATCAGATTCAGGTCTGGGCTCTGGCTGGGCCATTCCAAAACTTGAATCTTCTTCTGGTGAAGCCATTCATTTGTTGATTTGGATGTATGCTTTGGGTCGTTGTCATGCTGAAAGATGAAGTTCCTCTTCATGTTCAGCTTTCTAGTAGAAGCCTGAAGATTTTGTGCCAATATTGACTGGTATTTGGAACTGTTCCAGCTGAAGAACAGTTCCAGCTGAAGAAAAACAGCCCCAAGCATGATGCTGCCACCAACCATGCTTCACTGTGGGTATGGTGTTCTCTTTGGCGATGTGCAGTGTTGTTTTTGCGCCAAACATATCTTTTGGAATTATGGCCAAAAAGTTCATTCTTGGTTTCATCAGACCATAACACCTTTTCCCACATGCTTTTGGGAGACTTCAGATGTGTTTTTGCAGAATGTAGCCTGGCTTGGATGTTTTTCCTCGTAAGAAAAGGCTTTTGTCTTGCCACTCTACCCTCATAGCCCAGACATATGAAGAATACGGGAGATTGTTGTCACATGTACCACACAGCCAGTACTTGCCAGATATTCCTGCAGCTCCTTTAATGTTGCTGTGGGCCTCTTAGTAGCCTCCCAGATCAGTTTTCTTCTCGTCTTTTCATCAATTTTGGAGGGAGCTCCAGTTCTTGGCAATGTCACTGTTGTGTCATATTTTCTCCACTTGATGATGACTGTCTGCACTGTGTTCCATGGCATATCTAATGCCTTGGAAATTCTTTTGTACCCTTCTCCTGACTGATACCTTTTAACAATGAGATCCCTCTGATGCTTTGGAAGCTCTCTGTGGACCATGGCTTTTGCTGTGGGATGCGACTAAGAAAATTTCAGGAAAGACCAACTAGAATATCTGAACTTTATTTGGGGTTAATCAGAGGCACTTTAAATGATGGCAGGTGTATGCTGACTCCTATTTAACACGATTTGGAATGTGATTGCTTAATTCTGAACACAGCTACATCCCCAGTTATAAGAGGGTGTGCAGACTTACGCAACCACATTATTTTTCCTTTTTCTTTTTCTTCCCTCTACCTAAAAGATTTCAGTTTGTTTTTCAATTGAGTTGTACAGTTTATAGGTCATATTAAAGTTGGAAAAGTTCTGAAATCATATATCTTTGTCTCATTTTTTTTACAGCACAGAAACTTGGCATTTTTAACAGGGGTGTGTGGACTTTTTATATTCACTGTATATATATATATAAATAATGTATGTATGGATGGATTAATAATTACTAGATTACTCTATATATATATATATATATATATATATATATATATATATATATATATATATACTTCTCCTGAAGTCATTTTACACAAGTTAGTGTGTTCTAAACCCATAATTTCCTCACTTCAAAGATGGTACACTATAAATAAATAAGAAGAAGAATTACTCAAACAGTATTGTGGAAAATTCAGGATCACATCCCAAGCCAGGAAAACTTTAGAAACAACTGATCTGTTTACTCTCTCTCTCCTTCACTCTCTGTTACTCCAAACATATATATATATATATATATATATATATATATATATATATATATATATATATAATAGAAACTTTGAATCAATATTGTACAAAATAAATGTACTCACCATGTAAGAGAAACACCCCCATAAGAAACAAAGCTAGAGCTGATTTCATGTTGATCCTCTTGGTCTGTTAACAGCAGAGGTCACTTTGTGTTTTCTTTCTGAGTCCTCTTGCTTTTAATCCAGGGAATATCTGCATTGCACGCTCTCTTTATTGTTATTGGTGGAATACAGTGCTGAGAAATTCCCATGGTCAGGGTACACTGAACCTCAGTATTTCCAGATGCCCATGCACTCTACCTAAGAAGCTTGCATTAATAAATGCTCTGGATAACATCATATTCATGTCATGCTAGAATTACTTTACTGAATTAGATACTGCCTTTTCTACCTAAAAGGCATTCCACTAAAATACTTCTCTGTCTGTAAAGAAGTACTGTCACATATCAGATCTAAATACGTCACCCTAATTATGTTAAAAAATATATATATCTATACTAGCGACTTGAAACCCTAGTCTTGTTATAGATATATTAATAACCAAAAATGTAAGATAAGAAGGTCTAGTTAGTTAAGAATTGGTAAATGTTTTATTGAGAAAGTTTACATGACTTAACTGGCAAAACACAGTTGTTAATGTTTTAGTTTTGTATGCCTTCTAATAAAAACTATAATAATAAAAAAAATGACAACAATAAAATGTAAAGTTACACTTCTCTTTATCAAGTCAGAAGCAATACTGAATAAAACAATTAAGGAAAAGCACAGTAACAGAGCAGATATTCAGAGTGGGACATAGACACAGACACAAACATCAACAACTGCCTTTTTAAATTGCAATTCGCCAAATTCTAAAGGGCTCTATATAAGTACATAGCATTTTTTTTTACAGAAGATTTTAGTTCGTGAAGACCTTGCTTTTGGATAGAAGTTCACAAACTAAAAACTTCTGTAAAAAAAATATGCTCTGTGCTTATATAGAGCCCTTTAGAATTTGCTGAATTGCAATTTAATAAGGCTGCAAGTATACAAGTCTATAGGCCAGGCTTCAGATAGGGAAACAGGAGAGTAATAAGTTAGGGCCATAAATATTCCCACATATTGAGGATAAGAAAAACAATAATAAAGCATGAGAAGGAATGTGGCAGGGTCACAAGAAGTTTTGATAATTTAATAAAAATTCCCAGTCTATATTAAGACTGGTATCTTTTGTGTTTTTAATTTAATTATTTTGATTAAAAAAAATGTCCTCTCCTGTATGCATCTGAAATTCCCTGAGTATTTAGATTTTTAGGTTTTTGATGGAGTGATCATTCTGAGTAAATGGTGTCTAGCTGGGGTACAAAACCTTAAAAATCTAAATGTAGAAATTGTAAAAATGTAAAAAATGTAGAAATTGTAAAAATCTAAATGAGCCTATGGTATAAATGAGTACATTGACTGGAACTGTTCATTGAGTGTACGTAATTGTCTGTTTTACCCCCAAAACTCCTGCCTTTGAGACAGGTAATCTCCCTTGGGATCATGAGTGGGGAAGGCTTTGCGGTACCCCAAAGTCTTATATGGATCAGCAGCAGAAGCATCTGGGGCACAGGATAACTGGATCAAGATAACCATCATGATCTGCTCTTCAGTGAGCTTTAAAAGGCCAAGGAAGCCAGAAAGGGTTTCCATAGAATGCATGGTGGCCTGGGGTTGATTGACAAACTGTTTCAATTGTTGTCTATCAACCAATTGGACTATGCTTGATGTCTAAATCAGTGCTGCAGAAAGCCCATTGAAGTCTGTGGAGCCATGTATTTAACACACCTCAAAACAAATTGTACATTTAACAATAATCCCATCAGAGAAAAACAAGGAATATAGCTCCAGTGGGCTAGCCACTTAGGGAATTAGACTTTAGTTGGTTCTGGAAACAATGAGGGCCACCTTGGGTCTGTTTTATGACAAGTCCTATTTTTAAACAATTCAACAAGAAGAATCAGAATCAGTGTTTTTAGTCTTTTAGGACACTTTAGATGACTGTTAGAACAACCTGAAAAAATAAATAGTCCACGGCTGATGAAAAATCCTCTGATCTTCACAAACACTTTTGGGCCCTGAAGCTTGTGACAGTCATGAGTTGGATTGTGTGATGTGAGTGTGCTGTGTATTGTTTCATTGTCTCATGTAGTGTCCTATAAGGAGCCACATCTCATCAGCATTTTGCAGCATGTTTTTTTTGAGACATGGTCCCTGATAGGCTAGGACACCTCACTGTACATCCAGCCCTACAGAGTCTGTGTCTACATATGGTGCAGTACACTTACCTATACATGGAATATTTGTTTGCTTTTAGGCAGTAAAACAGAGCTTTTTACTGTACTTGCTTCCTAATGAAACATATCAAAGTAATATAGAAAGTATATAAAAGTAAATAAATACACAAGTACATACTGTACCTAGCCAAATCCAGAAATCTCCCTATGTCATTAAATAAGGTTATATAGCTTACAATAAATAACATAACCAATGTATCTTTTCAGCAGTGCAACATTTTTTATTAATACCATTTTAAATTAATTGTAGCTAAAAATGATCTGGGGGGGGGGCTTCATTATGAATGTGCCACACCTCCTATCTCTATTAAAGACCTTATCGCTAGTGACAACTAAAAATATTGTGACTCGACAGCACAATACAAAGCTGTTGATAAAATGCCCATTCAGTCTAGAATAATAGAACAACTAGTTATTTTGGCTCATTGTTCAAATGTTCCTATACTGATATAAACTAACACTAGAAAACAATAAACAACATTATAACATAGAGCGGGGAGCCAAAGAGTTTGATCTGAGTTTACTGGTAGATTTCCAAGTGGTGATAGATTGCACACATTGCTTGGAGATTTAAATGACTTAAGAAATGAAAATAAAAAAGCCACTAATAGTAAGTATATACAGTAAATTGAACATATTAACAATATCTCCCAACCCACTAAAGAAATGGCAGGGTACAGTGAAAAAAGACAATGGCCTTATTAAATTACAACAGTTACAGAGCGATTTAATTGAGCAAGCCCGCAATTACATGGCCGAAAGCTAAATCCGTAGACCATGTAACCGTACGTAGCATTTCAGGGCATGATCATGATCAATTAAGCAAGCCCGTAAGTAACAATTTAGACACTGAAAATAGTAAATGAGGCCGTCATCATGACATCAGTAAAACATGGCATTTAATCGTCAATCAATAAACTGTCATAGTTCATGTGGGTGGCCTGATATGTATTAACTCCTTGAATCCCAAAATTGATATAACACAGAAATTAAATGTAAAAAAAATGATATTTTATTGCAGATTTGCGAGCTTGAGATTGTTGTACAATTAACTCTAATGTCTTTTGTCGCTTTCCTAACATTTTAAAGTCCAGTATTGTGTTTTTAATTGCTTTTATAGTATTACAAACAGGTGTATAACCCCTTTGCAAGTCCTCTCTAGTACTCATAGATGTTTTTGCTACATTTGCCATTTACGGGTTTGAAGGCAATTGTAGGCTTTTAGAATTGTTGCAATTAAATCCCGATTTGCAATTTTAGCGATTGTAACATTTGAAAGATCAAAGGCTTAGATGGGGCGGAGTTCCGATTTTGACAACTGTAGGAATTTTCAGCCTGTAGCTCCCAAATAGATTGAAGGTAGCTAGAGGAGGCCAATTGAATATCAGTAACTTTTGCGGGCTACATTACGGGCTTCAGTAATTGCCATTTTGACAATTTAATATTGCCGTATATATTTATAATTTAAAAAAAATAAAAAGGAAACACCTAAAACCATATATATTTATTGGTATACTTTAAAATGGGGAATTAAAGTCAATTCTCCCACCTAGGTTAACTATCACTATTACGGTCCTAATGTAGCACTTAAATGAAGTATCAAATCACTATATAGTAACAACAATTTACCAAGTTCATAGAACTGCAACCTATTTATATTCCCAGACCAGAGATAATACATGTATCATAGCGATTGTTGAATAGTTCATATTTAAATATTTTTAATGCAACCCTCTTGCCCCCAAACCACAATATATATAACTTAACCGTTAAAACAGCTGTTTAATATCTATCTTTTTCTGTGGGTTGGCCGATTGACAGTCTCCCAATTGCTGTTGCCTGTGCTAATATGGCCTGATGAACAAATCTATTCAGCACAAAATTCAGTACTACTTTGGGAATGGTGAAAGCACAGCTAAGGGGGCTAACACTTGAGGCGCGTTTCACCCTGCTAAGCGGATTTGTCAAGGATATTGTGAGATCTTAATGACCACTGTAGACTATGTACTGAGCTTGTTCTCTTTTATTTGCTTCTTTACAGTGTGAATCACCCCAGATTCTTGTGGGAGGGCTTCAAGAACTAAACACAAATGAAAATATCTAACTCAATTTTTAAAATGCAAGCAACTTTTCTACATGATTTTCCACCCTCTAACTGATGGTGCAGAAGTCGTATGATAACTTTTATGGTCATTTAAATGGTTTGAGATGCATTATAAACATGCATTACAGCCTTTCACAGTATTCAAAGGATTGGTGATTGGGTTCAATGAGACCACAATCTGATAGGCCTAAGCACTAAGGTTACCATGGTCTGCAGGGCGCCACGGTTACTTGATGTGTCGGGCGGGTGTATGACTAATATGACTCGATTCCTACACATTTGGTTTGAGCAGACTTCGACCTAAACAAGGATTTGTCACTGAGGAAGCTGAGAACCACAACAGCGAAACGCGTCTTTCACTTATTTTATTGTATTCATCAATGGTTTTTACCACTGGAATTGAACTCATACATTATCAATAAAGATGTATTCTTTTGGATACCGTCTGTGAATACTTGTGCTTAGGACCACACTATTGCGAACACGTGACAAGCACAAGACAACGGACTGAGTAAGAGTACACACCTCGGTATACTTATCCCTAACTGACACACACAAAATATACATATTGGGCATTTGGCACTTAGTATATGACCCACTATCTCAGAACTGATTAACAAGAGTCATTAGAGGTGACCATCGGATCAGATACACTACAGATTGTGTGCTAAACAGTCTTCCCCCACTTTCTTCTCTTTCACAGCAATTAAGTTAGCTCTGTTTCCTAGAAACCCATTGCATCATTACAAAGTATTGCATCCCATTGCACCATTATAATTAGGGTATTTTATGGATTTGTTAAGTGGTTTGTTGTGTGTAAACACTAGGAATGCTCACCATCACAGTATTCACTAAAGCAATTTCATGCTACCCACCCTCAGTAATGCTCCAAGTCAACTTTGTGACCTGAAACCATTTATTATTGATTATTACTCGTACAGCGTTATTCCTATTTTGATGGAAACCATAAGCTTAAAATATTATTTATTTCTGGCTTATATTAAAATCGGAATCACGAGGTGCATTAAATTAGGAATACCATGGTGAATTAAAATAGGAATCACAAGAAGATCCATATTTTAATAGAAGCCATAGAGTAATAATATTTTAAGCTTTTTGCTTCCATTAAAATAAGAATTTTATATATTTAAATACAAATAAAATTGACAGCTTTTTGTTACATCTCTCTCAATGAATAACTAAAACAATATGTATTTCAAATCACATCTGCATAACACTAAATATATCTTAACTTCAACCATGTAAATAATTGCAATCATGATGCAAACTAAAAAAAGTGAATGGAGATTTAGTGAGAGTATAACAAACCCTATTTTAATGCATTCAAAGGATATTAAAAATACGTTTTCTTCATTGATTATATTAGATTATTTGATAATGTGCTACTATGTGTTTCTTTTTAAATGATGCTCTCAAAGCAGAAAAAACTAGTGCGGCTGTGTCACATTATGCCAATGAGCAGTAATATAGATGTATGAGTCACAATTGCCAGCCAATAAAATCTGTAGACGTGTGTACGCTCTCTGCATTTCATGTGAGTTTCAATGAAATAATTCATTTTTACTTAATATTTTTCTTGCGAAGCACAACGTTGGTAATGTTAGAAGCATACTCTTTTAAATATATGGAAAAAAGAATTGTGTTCCATGTCTCTTTAATGTTAGTGAACAACATGAAGGGGTGGGCTGTGATAGGCTGTGATATTGGGGTGGAGCTACCACTGGTGCAACCGGGGGCCCTTACCTCCAGGGTCCTTTACAGTCGTTTCAATTGCTCACATTAGTTGCTCTAGCCCCCTGATGGCCCCCTCATTCTCTCTGGCTCACTGCTGCTCCCATTCTCATTCCTCTACCTTTCCCGCTGTCTTCATCCACATACCTGTCTCTACCTCTCTACACCCCTCTCCTACTTTTTTCCCCTCTCCTCTTTCAACTCTCTTCTTCCCCTCCTCTCTATCTCCTCCCCTCATCTCTCTCTTCCCTTCATCTCTGTCTTCACTTTCTCTCTATTGCCTAACTTTATCACTCCCATTCCAATTTCTCACTTCTTCCTTCTCTCTTCCCTTTCCTCGACTAAACTCTCTCCCCTTTTCTCTCTCTCTACCTATCTTCTCTGCCTCTATCTCATCCCCTCTCCTTCCATGCTGAGGGGGCCAGGTTTGTTTTTGCACTGGGGCCTTCCATTTGCTAGCTCTGACAATGCTGAGATAGACTGCCACCTTGTTGCTTAGTCACCCAGTCATCTCCAACTCCATGTGACCTTATGGATGCAGTCCCCAGGCACATCTTGTGTCTGGTTGTGCTTATCCAACATATTTTCTTGACAAAGATACTGGAGTGGATTATCAGTTCCTTCTCCAGTGGACAGCGATTTGTATGATCTTTCTACTATGATCTATGCTATGATCAGCCCATCTTGGGTGACCCTGCATGGTTTAAAAAAATCTTAATTGTACAGGATTACAGAGACTCAAGAAGGTTTATGTCCAATAATTTATGAATGTGGAATTGCACTAACAGTCCTCATAACATATGCTAATAATTTTATATAATTTTGTTTATGAAACATGCTTTCCCCTTACATATTCTTTTGTGTTCATATCTGGTCTTAATAAGATAATATAGCACTTTGGGAAAAATAGGCAACTGAGTAAACCAGCACTGGATGCAATTATTGCAAATACTTCAACGATGACCAAGTTCTTCCCTTCGGCACTTAGGTAGGCAGGAATGAAACACAGCCAGACACTAAGGAACACAAACATACTGAATGTAATGAACTGTCCTTCATTAAAGCTGTCGGGGAGTTTTCTAGATAAAAAAGCTATGACGAAACTCACAGTAGCTAATAGCCCCATATAACCTAACATGCAATAGAAAAATAGATTGGATCCTTCATTGCAATCTAGCACTATTGTATCGGGTTTTGATCTCATGTTCAAGTCCGGGAAAGGAGGAGACATCCCCAACCAAATCACACATATAAGAAGCTGCACAAGGGGGCAAACATATATGACAAAACTTGAGATCTTTGTATCAAATCTTTTGCTGAATGAGTTGGGCATCGTAGATTTAAAGGCAAGGATAACAGTTATGGTTTTGGCCAACATGCATGAGACGACCACTGAAAAACTTAGTCCAAAGATAGTTTGACGGAGCAAGCAAGTGATTGGCTGAGGATGACCAATGAACAAGAATGAGGAAAGGAAACACACAATTAAGGCCATAAGGATTGCGTAGCTAATGTTCCGATTGTTGGCTTTTACCACTGGCGTCTCAGCATATTTTCGAAAAATATACAATATGGTTACAGTGATACAGGAAAATGTGATAGAAACAACAGTTAAAGCAATTCCCAAAGTTTCGTCATAGGACAAAAACTCAAACATTTTCAGTAGGCAGTTGTCCTGGCTTTGGTTGGGCCACTGATCTTCGGGACACTTCAAACATAGATTTGCATCTGAAAGTAAGAAATCAATAATATTTGATATATGCAACCTCTCTTTTTAGGATAAACTTACAAAATGAAACTCACCAAAAATCCTTATCCATGTTGTTTTAATTAATTGTATAGACAAACATTTTTAATTAAATTAACAATTTAATCAATTAACAATTAATAACAAATAGTCCACATATTAAAAAGATCAAGAGAGATCTAAAAAGGTTGAACTTGATGGACTAACTCTTTATTCATCCTCAAATACTATTATAATACTATTAATAATTAATTAACAACTAATTAATTAATAACTAATCCACATATTGCAGATCAGAGGAGATCTCAAAAGGTTGAACTTGATGGACTGAAAGCCTTTTTTCAACCTCAATTACTATATAACTAATTTGTTTGCTATTTTTGCTTGAACAAGAGATAATGTAAAATAATGTGTAACAGTGAATGTTTGAAATTAGCTAATTTTAATATTCAGTTACACTATAGTAGAAGCTCACATCACTGGTAGTCAACATGGTCTCTACCACCCACTAGTGGGCGATTCAAGCGTTCATGGTGGGCGGCGGGGTAATCACTAGATGGTGTCACACGCTGGAGACCCGCAGCACTACGCTTGGCTGGTTGGAGAGCTGGTGAGAGAGCCTAGAGACAATAGTCAGGACCAGATCACTACCTAGCAAGTACAGGGTTATACATAGCTAGGGTCATATGATTTATGTACCAGAAAAGAGATAAATTGAGTAAGTGTGGCACCGGTGGGCGGTAAGAAAAATGTAACCATTAAAAGTGGGCGGTAGGTATGATGTAGCACAAATCTTCACATCTTAGTGCTAACCAAACCCTTATTAAAGGGGTTAAAGTCCTGTCCGTAGCACCGCAAAAGCAAATATCAACACAATACTGTATTTTAAATTAAAGGGAAATTGATGTAAGGTATTAACATTAATAGCACATTATTCTCAAGCCCGCAAATCGGCAATAAAAAATAATTACATTTATGTTTTATTTCCGTGTTATATTGATCCCGGAAATCAGTGTGTTAATACATATAATAGAACTCGTATTGACTAGAATATCATATTTATTGATTTTTTCATATTGCGTTATTTCTGGAATGCGGGTCTGATCGCAATTCGGACTTGAGAGCCGTAGGTGATTGAAATTTAAACTCAATGTTTTAGTGACGTAATGATGACCGTCTCTTTTACTATTGGCTCTGTCTTAACCCGTAACTACGGGTTTGACTAATTGATCATGTTCATGGCCGTACATGCAATTTGAGGAATCGTTACGGATTTGAATGTCAGCCACGTATGTTGCAGGCTTGTCTAATTTAATTGCTCTCTTTGCGGTTGTACAAGGGCCGCTGCGAGCTTCAAATTTAATAGGGTCCCAAATCTCAAGTAACCATTCATAGCCCCTATTGGCCTTGCTTATTTTAGATGATTGGCTATGGATTATTTATACAAATATATGACAAAATAATTAATAACTTAGGAGCCAACAATAAAAAATTAGGAGCTATAGCTCTGTGTCTCCTGGGATTTGTCAAACACTGGCTTATGCTAGTTGTGACACATCAGTGGTCCTTTAACTTATTAATTAATGTCATAATATTCTCCTGCCTTAACCCTTTCTGTGCCAGTCTTATTCATCCCTTAAAAACTCAATAAACTCAAAATAATTTTACTTACAATAAACTTAAGCATGTATTTTATGGCTTCATTAATACGTTAGTCAATTGGTAAACTGGTACATTTGGTGCTTAATAACAAGTAAAAGTTATTATAGATTTGATAAATGCAATTAAGGTTCTCTGGTTTGAACAAATAGGGTGAGACGCATTTAAAAAAAGCCATCAAATCAAAAAAAAAAAAAAAAAAAAACTATTCAGGATCTGAAAACACAATAAGATATTTGAATGGAATAGCCACCTATTTTTATCACCAGCAAAATAATCACGTATATAGTTCTCAGCAGCACAGGCTTGCCAAAAAATGTTGGCAATGCACTGTTAAAACTTGTTGCGGCCAGGCAATGACCCCACATGACTTAGGCATCATCCCCACGACCTGGGGGACTACAGATGAACAGAAAGCTCAATTATACAATTCACAGTGCAAGACCTGTAGCAGTTTGAAAAAATTGCCTGCAAAAATTACAGCCCGTAACACTTTGTAAAGGAAAGTGGGATATAAATAAAAATAAAAAAATTTCGACCCACAGGACTTAAAAAAAAAAAACAAGGTTGAAAAAATACAAAGTTAACAGCGAACCACGCACATCGAAAAACACAAAAAAGACAAATTACCCCCTCAAAAACAAACATACAAAAAACATCACATACAGCCCAGGGGGACAGTCATGACGTCTGGGACTGAGGCTGCACACGAATTTAACTCGAATTTACCGAGTTTCGGCACTCAAAAATCTCCTAAGAGAAAAAAAAATGGCGTCCGAAAAAAACAAAAACGAGGCTACACGACCCTGAAGCGCACAAAACACTGCCAAGGACGTACGACTTTTACCAACAACAATTACGAGGTCTTAGAAAAAAAAAAGACCTGCGAGGTTGCAAAAAATCGAAGTTAACAGCCGAACCACGCACATCAAAAAATACAAAAAACACAACAACAAAAAATAATATAAAACAAACATCACACACAGCACAGGGGGACAGCCAGGACGTCTGGGAGTGAGGTTGCATTCCAATTTAAGTCGCATTTAAGCAGTTTCGGCACTTGAAAATCAACTAAGCGACAAAAAAAAATGTCAAACGAAAAAAATTTAAACGAGGCTAAAGGAGACAGAGCCACGAAAATCACCACCAGGCACGTAGGAGTTAGCCAGGAGAGTAGGAGATATAATGGACGGAAAATGCTCGCGAGGGAAGTAACACATTGAAAAAATACGCCATTTTACCACACTAACTTGCAAATAATAACATTACGATTCTAAAATGGTGCCTAAACAAAAGCTTTGGCCTTGCGCACGCAGCCTATTTACACTGCACACTTGGCACATTGCTGACACTTTGTCCTCAGATGATCAACAGTCCAACTGTACATTTTTAGATGCAGGAAAATACAAAGAGGGCTACTTCAGGATATTAATGCTGCATATTAAATATAAATAGGTAAAGTATATTAATTTATTGCTTCATATTACTTTACTAGCGAATTGCCCGTCAAAAAATGACGGCAATGAAATTGTAAGGTAGCTAATGCTGTTTGGTGTCTAATAATGAAATATGTAATACATTACTAAATCAATATACTGTACCTATTTTGAAGCATTGTGATGAAGAGCTGGCAATCTGTGTTGATGTTGCTGCAGCATTAGTGGTGTGGAGCTGCTGTGTAAGCATGCTGAATGTGTGCACTGTGTGGTATGAATATCCGTAGGTGGTTTGTGGCGTTTTGCGAGTTTCTTGTGGTGTTTTGCGAGTTTGTTGTGGTGTTTTGCGAGTTTAGAGTGCTGTAGCCTCGTTTTCGTTTTGTTCGGCGGCCTGTTTTTCTGTCGCTTAGATTTTTTTGTAGTCTCAAAACTCTTTTATTTCGAGTAAAATCGAGGTCTAAGTTGCATTTTTGAGGTCCTGGGTGCTCCCTCTTGGTGTAGGTAAGGTTTTTATGTATGTGCTGTGTGTATGTATTGTGTTTTAAATGTTTGTATGTCGGCGTGTTGCGTCCCATGTTTGCGAGGTCGTAATGTGGTAACGTGTTTCGTAGGTTGTTTGCGTTCCTCGTAAAATTTAGCAAGTGTCGTAATTTGTGTGTCGTGTTTTTTGAGTAGCGACGTGAAGTTTGCGAGGGTTTGAGGCCCTTGCCCAGTGACCTCGCCAGCAACTGAGTCCCTCGCTTCGCGAGGGGCCTCAGTTGCTGGCATGGAGCGCCTTTGGCGCTCCATGCCAGCAACTGAGGCCCGTGCCCAGTGACCTCCCCAGCAACTGAGGCCCTCGCTTCGCGAGGGGCCTCAGTTGCTGGCATGGAGCGCCTTCGGCGCTCCATGCCAGCAACTGAGGCCCTTGCCCAGTGACCTCGCTACGCGAGGGCCGCGGCTCGCTGCGCGAGCCCGCAAGCGTGAGCAACGACCCGTACGCTCACAACTATATATGTGATTAATTCACTGTACTCAATTTTCTTGCTATTTTACACTGTACATATCTGTCTTTGCGATGAGTGCCAGACGTGATTGTTGCAAAGCAAAACACTTGAAGTACACGAGGGGATAGGCTCACAATGAGTGCCAAAGGTCCACAGAGGAGCAAAAGCCTTACATTGTGTGGCAAACAGCATTGCCATGGCCTAAAATTTTATTGCTGTCATTTTTTACAGGCAAGTCGCTAATATAACATAGTTGTTGTTTAGTCGTTGAGTTGTGTCCAACTCTCCATGACTTTATGGACTACAGCACTACAAGCACACCTATCAGTCAATGACCTCATCTATCCATCTCCGCCTCTGCCATCCTTTTCTTCGTGTGCCTTTAATCTTTCCTAGCATCAGAGTCCTCTCTAGGGAACCTGTCTTCTCATGATATGGCCAAAATATTTGAGCTTCAGCCTCATGATCAAACCTTTCAGTGAACACTTTATCTTCTTTTCCTGTAGTAGGATTTTTTTTGGATCTTCTTGTAGTCCAAGAGACTCTAAGCAGTTTTCTCCATAGTACTAACTATGCAAACCTTTGTTGATAATTTAATTTATTTGCTTTTTAATAGCTGGTCCAAACTTGCCATAGCTTTCCTCCCCAGACACAAATAATACAGTTAGTATGTTCCAAACTTATAGATATTTAAAACAACTGCGTTTCACAAAATGTTTTTTTTTTATGACAAACAGAATAAAATCTCTTAGCATCGGAAAAGGAAGCAATCCTCTGTGATAATGGGTTATAGGGTGATAATGGATAAATATATATATATATATATATTTTTTTTTATAGTTACAGAGTTATTTAAAAAGACTTTTAGTTCATCAAGTTCAAACACTGCCAATTGTCTCATTAGGGCTAACATTTACTTTCTCATCCCAAAAACTGTCAATTGTTTTTTTTTATGGATCAATCTCATACCGATAATATATCCAACCCCTTTGGTAGGGGTTGCCACAACCTCCTTTGGTAGGGAGATCCACAATATGACTGTGTTTACCCTCCCCTCCTCTATCATTGTCCTGAGCACTACTGAAAGGAAGTGGAATATTTAAACTGTGACAACATTATCCAAGCCTTCCCAAGACAGACTAATCAATGGTATCGCTCTTGTCAGTTGTAAACCTCTTGTCAAGGGAAGTCTACCTGACAAAGCATTATACTGACCATGGATATATTTATATAATGTAATCATGACATCTCACGGGTTATTTTGTTCTGGAGATAATATGCAAATTGTGTGCAGTTTCTCTTTATAGCTCAATCCCACCATACCCTTTATTATTTTTGTTGCCCTTCTCTGAACCCTTTCTACTTTGACAATGTCCTTCTTTGAAGTGGTGCCCAAACTTGTACTTCATATTCCAAATAAATAAATATATTACACTGTAGCAATTTATATTTGATTGTGAAAATAAAATATTCCCCACCCGTTTCATTGGTGATCTCCCCATTTGAACAGGGTACACACTGAAAACAGCAAACTGGTTGTCCACTGATGGAAACTTTTCTATATCCTGGTTGGCAGCTTTTACTGCAGACTGAATGTGGCATCTGGAAATTAAAAGAAAAAAATATAAAATGGTTAAGGTAAAATGCCATCATTAATTGTAATTAATCAATGAGGGTAATTTTAAAAATAATAAATTAATTTAGATCTGTAAATTTCATAAACAATTATATTACTGTAAATATTCATTTATACAGAAATAATTGTACAATTTAGATTGAATTTACTTTTTTTTGGGGGGGGGGGATTTCATTTACTGCCTAAGCATTTTTGTGTTTACAACAAAAACACAGAAAGCAGAATGTATTTCTCCTTAATATGTAATATTGTCACCTACTTGTTTGAATTCCTGATTCCATACTACTGAAGAAGTATCCAAGACGATCTGTTCATTTAGCATAGCACGAGAGTCATATTTCCCCACTTTTTCTAGATGGTAACTGTTGCCAGGAAATATCTGTAGGTTCATTATGTCAAACATGGCGGGAATTTCACCTACTTCATTAAAAAATATTTCTTCACCTGAATGCGTCTTGAAATGAACAGATTTCAGATAACGGAAAACCTGTAGTAATAAAATATTTTAATTGAAAATATCATGATGTAACGGAAAATGTAAAAAACTATAAACAGATAAGAAATAACTAAGCTTGAATTTCTATTCCATTAAAATGAATTTATGTGATGTTTTGTGAAACAGCTAAAGTTGAAAAATAAATCTGAAGGCATATAAGAATCCAAAAGGTCCATTTAGTCTGTCTATTCTATCTAAGAGTTTAGCTTAATTAAGCCTCAGGACAGTCTTATGTTTAAATTGTGTTTGACAATGGCTTTTCACTTATCTACTACCCTTTTTGTAAAATAGTACTTAATGGCACTTAAAACCCAAATTTTCCATTTCCCATGTTTTTACATTCCTCATTTTCTTGAAGACAGGCTCATGGCTGGCAATGTTTTCCTCATTGCACTAAACTTTGTCTCATTCCATAAACTATTTATATTAATAAATATAAATATTATTATTATAAAATTATATATTAAATGATGATGATTATTATTAAATTATATATTAAATTTATAATATTACTAAATATATTTAGTTCGGAGAGAGCAGTAAGACTGGCTGTCCCTAGACTAAAATCTTGTATCTGTCTCACATTTTGCACTAAAGCAAATCACAGATCTAATACAAACTTAATAAGTTTTAATAGAAACCAGAAATTAACTTGGAATAATGTTTCATATTCATGATAAATATTACATTTAAAATACAACTCTGTGAAATTCTTGTTATCATACACAGAAACAGAGCTTATCTCATATTCCATTATACAATTTTCATGATAATACTATACCTATGCTCTGGGCCGGTTCACACGGGACAAAATAGAACCTTTTCCAAAAAGTGAGTGGTTGTGTTCCAATTTAACTTTTTTAACCTTCATAAAAAATGGCATATGACAATATATTGAGAGTAAGTACTAATGGGGAGCCAGTGAAATTGTTAGTCTTGTTGTATTTAATACTCTATGGTCATGAGACCAAAGAATAGAGAAAAGTTGCTAAATAGTCAGTGAAGATATTGAGAATATAGGGCCTTATTCACTTGAGCAATTGTTGGTTACTGGAGCCCATATTGTAGCCTGTAAACTAATTTGCTATCAATTGGCATCTTTTAGCTACCCACAAACGATCTGCGGGTTACAGGCTGAAAATCCCTGCGGTTGTCAAAATCGTAACTCCGACCCAGCTAAGCCTTCGATCTTTCAAGACCGTAAATGTTACAATCGCAAATCGCTATTCAATTGGTACAATTCCTCAAGCCCGCAAATGTTTTCACAACCGTAAATGGCAAATATAGAAGAAAATCCTACGAGTACCAGATAGGACTCGCAAGGGGTTTAAAAACCTGATCGTAGCACTGTAAATGCAAATAAAAAATCGATACTGCCCTTTAAAAGACGAGGAAAGCGATTAAAGACAAATTAATTGCACAACAGTCTCAAGCTCGCAAATCGGCAATCAAAAACGATTTTTTTCCTGTTTCTTTTCCAATTTCGTTTTATATCAATCTCAGGAATCAAGGAGTTAATACATATCAGGCCACCCACATGGACTAGAACAGTATCGTCATTCATTTTTATTATTTTGTACATTGCCGAATTGCGAGTCTGATCAATTATCGGACCTCTAAACGCTAATTGATTGACGTTTAATCTCCATGTTTTACTGATGTCATGATGATGGTCTCATTTATTATTGTCTGTTTCTAAATCGGTAGTTACTGCCTTGCATTAATTGATCATGATCATGCTCTGAAATGCTACGTACTGGTGCATGGTTTACGGTTTAGGCTTTTGGCCAGGTAGCTGTGGCCTTGTTCAATTGAATCGCTCTGTAACTGTTGCAAATTTCAAGCCCACAGACTTACTGCCGGTATGAAGGCAACTGCATGCTTGAAATTGAATACAGCCCCTAGATTATTGAACACAAAAAGACTGACACTTCCACTGGCTCCACATTAGTACCTATTCTTAACATATTTGCATATGCCGTTAGGCATGGAGTTTAAATAAGTTAAACTGAAACATACAGAGGGCTATTATGTTAAAAAAAAGTCAGTTGTCAATTATGATTTGTAATTTTTAAGAACACAATGTAGGAAAAATTGATGATGCAGCATTTATTGATTCTTATATTCCATTAAAAGGTTGTGTTCCTTAATCGATTGGTACACTGTCTCCTTTGAATATAAGATAACATATTTTTTGGTGTAGATCAAACATTACATTTCCAAAAGCTTGGAAAAAAGTACCACAAATGTCTCACTGATACACAGTTACTTGGTTCTATGTCACATTTTATTTACAAAAATGTTTTCATGCATACCTGCCATGGCAGCTGATAATCTTTTGTGCATATCTCAGATTTAGCAGACAGTGTGTTGGTTGTACAGTGATAAAGTTCATGAAGCGCATACGCAAATGCATAAACTGCAATATACGCCTGGAAGGAATAACTTAAGTCTCCCAATTCAAACAAAGAGGTGACTTCATGTGCTAGTTCTTCTTCACCAGTACAGTATACTTTCTCTCCATTTTCTACTTCATGTGTAGTTGATAGATTAATACTTTTGGGCCACATACAGTCAAAGGCTATCTCCCAGAAGGGTTTTACGAAGATATCATTTGGATACTTGGACATATGGAGTGTTTGAAGAAACTCTCTAAAGCCTGGTATGGTTTCACTGTGTAGGACCAGACCAATAGACCCATTTAACAGTTTAGCAGAGTCTTCTGAGAACACTTCTGGGATGAATGTGAAAGCAAGAGTGTAAATCCACACCTTAGCTTGTTTCCCTTTTACTGACATCATTTCCAGTAGAGGTTTTATGTGCATCTCTTCACAATAGACCACTATTGCAACTGCGGTGGATTTCATTATCACTTCAAGGACTTTATTGAGCTTTTCCGAAGTATAACGGAAATGGATTTTCTCAAGGAAAGCCACACAACCATCATTTTGAATTATCTCTTCTTTTAAATTATGACCATCTAGTTCACCTAACTCATCATCTCTGGTCAATATACCAACCCAAGTCCAACCCAGATGTTTTAATAATTGGGATATTGCTTTATCTTGAATATTTTCATTGGGAACCGTTCGTAGGAAAGAAGGAAATTGTTGTCTATCCCCCAAGATAGGATCAAAGGCCCCAAAACTAATCTGAAATTTTAAATAAAATACTATTAATATAGAAACATAGATTTGATGACAGATTACCTTTACAATTCTATCTGGTGTGGCCATTCTACCTTTCCTAAACAATTTGACTTAATTAATTATAATATAATATGTTTTTACACAGTTATGCATGTTTGTTGCATTTTACAATAAATACTATTGGTGTCCACAGCTCCTGGCTTCTCAGATGCACTTTTCTATCTGTACGTAAGGTTGAAGCTACCCATAAACTGGATTTACATTTTGGGCACTGGGAGATATATTTGTCTAAGTAAATTTCAGCGAGATCAAATATCATTACGGGTGGCTTGCGAAAGCAAATTTTAAAATAGTTATGGGACAGGCACCCGGCTTGCTATATGAGGGACATTTCAAGCCATCAGATGTGATAGCTCAGTAGGGATTTATGAGTAAACTTTGCTAGGTTCTTGTCTTATGGGAGCCATGGAACAAAGGCCTCAGTTGCTAATATATATATATATGTGTGTGTGTATCTCTTCATTTAGTACTTCTGAAATTTTATCAGAAAATATTTCCAGTTTGGTCTTATTTAAAAAGCTAGGTCACCTCTGGTTTGAGATATTCTTATATATGTATGTACAGACATATATCATAATATTTTGTTATATATGTTATAAATTATTGAGTATAGCAGTACTCACTATAGCAGTCCTCAAAATAGTATTTAGTATTTATGGATCATTGACCTACCTGTGGATAATTGCAGAGGCTTAGAATTCTGGCAATTGGAATAGATAAAGTTGACATGGAGTCTCCAACAATCCCAGCTAAAAAAGGATATTTCCAACCATCTATCTCATAATAAAATTGTTCCTGCTTGTCCCATAAGAGCGTCAAAGTTTCTTGAATGGCTCTTCTCTCAGAAACACAGGAATCAAAGATATTAAACCCCAAAGTCAGATTTGGTAAGAGGTCAATGTTCTGATTAATTTCCTCTATTGCAAATACGACAGCCAACACGTCTCTGTAGTATCTGATAAGAAACCTACAGAAAAATTAGTTACAAAACATTATTTAATTTGATTGAAAAAAAAATATTATCATACAATAGTTAAAAATAAGGAATAATTATTAGTATTACAGCAAGAGTGTATAGAATTAGTGATATATAACTGAGTCATACATTATTTTAGACCTTCTAACAAATAGGCTACACAAAATAATACAAAATATTTACATATTTATTGTTTTTTGTTAATAAATGGGTAGATTCCCTCAGCCTTAACAGGGGAAAAGTGCTGGTAAGAGTTTGTTGCACTTTTTCTCCATAGATAATAAATGTAGTAGTCATCAGTTAAATATATCATAGTGTTTTTTGTTTGTTTTATTGTAGTGTGCATCAGTTAACTGAATTAACTGAAACACAAATAATGAAAGAAGTTTTATTTATACACCTATTAAGTGATTTGAAGGAAAGTTGATGCCCTAGTAAAATCTTGTATATCCCCTTTATTCCTCTCTGTTTTCAAAATTGTACATGCTAAATATATAGTTTATGTATTTATTTAAGTAGTTTTTGTTTTTAGTTAAAATTAACCCTAACAATATATAGAAACATTTCAGAAAAATAATTTCTATAAGCCCATAAATTGCCCTTCAAACATACAAAAGGTCTTACATAAGACTATATCATCTTGCTGTGTTTAAATGTGTTGTAATTTTCATGTAAAAATGTCTTGAGTGGACAAATTTTAAATGAAGATTGCTAAGAAATTATTCCCTTCCATCAGATCTATCGTTTAATCTCTAGATTATGTCAATGATACAATTTAATATATCAAACAATGTATAAAAAAGGCAAGCAAAGTAATACATCATACAATAATAGTGCACCAAGCATAAATCCATAAAATATTTATTTTAATCAATCTTCTTAGCAATGTACATAAATAATTTATATCTACATTTTTCTTCTTCATTTTATTTATTGATGTATTTCATATTTTGTATTACTATGCTGCAGATGATGTGAAATAAAGCTGTAGTCGATATTGCAGAAAATAGACACTTCAAATAGTTCTAACCTATAATATGAGATCTTAATGATAATTATATATAATTATCTTTGTTGGTACAGAGGTCAATCAAGTTTATTTGTAAAAAAATTTTCAGGTTATATATTGTTATTATGCTTTATTTGTACTGCACCAACATATTCAATAGAGCTAGTTTGTAGAGTATATGTATCAATATGGAGAAAACTGGGGTTTAAAAATGTAGAGTTAAAAAATCAATTTCCATATTTTTATGAAAATTATTTGTTAAATTGAGATAATGTTAATCTCTGTTTGATGAATTGACTTCATAGAAAAAAATATGAAGTGGAGATACATTGTGTATCAACTCCACTTATCAGCTTAACTATTCTTATACCCCTTAACTCCAATGCCTCAACCCCAGTTTTCATCCTGTCTAATAAGTATAACCCATTAAATTGCCTTGTAGGTGACTTTTGTCTTTTATTTAATTTCCCTAAGCCGCTGGAGTTTTTACTCTGATAAAAGTTAATACCTTAAGATTATTTATGAATTTTTATAAAATAAAACAATGGTAAAGTTGGCATGATAATGATGCAACCGGTCACAGCTGTTAATATGTACTCTCCTATTAAGTTATTTAAAAAAATTGATGCTCCTCTAAAATGTTGTATATCCCCTTTATTTCTGTTTCTCAGAATTGTACAGAATAAATTATATATAACTTTTCAGATTTTATGTGGATCAGTAGACAATTTAGTAGTCTTGTTTAAGGTGTGCAGAATATTTTAGGTAATATTGCATTTTCATTTGTATAAGCTAATACATTTCCCCATGCAACTAAGCCTTTAACTGGCATGATCCATTTAAATGGAAATATTGATTCTTATCTTAATCATAAAAAATATATTAACAAACTGTGGAATATGCTACATGTATTTAAGGAATATTACATTTCATTAAGAATAATTGTAATTCTTACCCTTCACAAGACATTGCTGGTGGCTTTTCTCGATAGGAAATCTGTGGTTGAAATAAAGTAGAGTGAATTAAAGTAATGACTCCAATCACAATATCTCCCTGTTGTGAGAAGGACTCTATGCTTTGTTTCTCCAGGCGGCACCTGGCCGGGGCAGACTCCTGGACAACTGTTATAAGGGCAAGGAAAACGAGTACCTTAGATAACCTCATTGGGGGATCCAAAACCTTAAAAGTCTATAAAAAATTGTATGTATATAAATTAAGAAGAGAAATGGGAAAACCTGGTGAAAAAAGATTGTAAAATAAGTATGGTAGGAAAACAACGCTAGAGCGATATTACATAAAGTGCTTTCTATAGTAGTGCTCAGTGAATATTAATATATACCTCTATATACACATATATACTAAGCAGAAACTATTTTTAATCATGATTTTTGACAATATAATTGATTTAACTAAACAAGATAATTGTAGATGATTGCGTAATAATTTTACAATTGGTAACAAATTGTTATTTTTTCCTCAAGGAATTAGAATTATTCTATAGGGATATGTCTAGAAGAGATACTACAAGAGTCACAATTGGCATATTTTGACAGTGCCATAATCTTCAAGCTGGCCAAGATTTAGTTTAGTATGAAACATATCCAAGGGATACCATTAATGATGACTTTGGGGATATTACATAAAGAAGATATATTTTTAACTTAATTTTGAGGGAAATTGCCTATATCCCTGAGGTGAAGTTAATAAGATTTACACCAGATGCGTTAAGGGTTTAATAATAAAAATTAAAATAACTTATTTAGGGTGAGGCATAAAGTTGTGTATGGACAGAAAAAAAGGCAAGAACTAAACATCTATTGAGGCACTGTAATGTTGAAAAATAACAAAAAAAGCAGGACTTACTATAACATTGGTCTTCTCCCAATATTGCTTATCATTTCCAGTAAAAACATGGACTTTATTTAAATACTAGCAACTTGCCCGTCAAAAATGACAGCAATAAAATGTGAATCCTGGCAATGCTGTTTGCCACACAATGGGAGCCTCTCCCCCTCTACTTTACTGGCCTCTTGATGAGCGCCTCTCCCTCCCTTGTGTCTCCTTCCCCCCCCCTGTGTTTTTACCCCCTCTCCCCCTGTTTCTTTCCCCCCTCTCCCGCCTGTGTCTCTTTCTCCACCTCTTCCTCCCCTGTTTCTCTTGCCCCCCTCTCCTTTCCCTGTGTCTCTTGCTCCCCTCTCCCTCCCCTGTGTCTCTTTCCCCCGTGTGTCTTTTTCCCCCATGTCTCTTCCCCCCTCCCTCATGTCTGTTCCCCCCATTTCCATCCCCTGTGTCTCTTCCCCCTCCTCTCCCTCCCCTATGTGTCTCCCCCTCCTCCTCTGTGTCTTTTCCCCTCTTCTCACTCCTTTTTGTGTCTCCCCCTCTCCCTCCCCTGTGTCTCCCCCCTCTCATTCCCCTGTGTCTCTCGCCCCTACTCTCCCTCCCCTATGTGTCTACCCCTCTCCTCTCATACCCCTGTGTCTCTCCCTCCTCTATGTGTCTACCCCTCTCCTCTCATACCCCTGTGTCTCTCCCTCCCCTGTGTCTCTTCCCCCCTCCCCTGTGTCTCTTCCCCCTCCTCTCCCTCCCCTCTGTCTCTCCCCCCTCTTCTCACTCCCCTGTGTCTCTCCCCCCCTCCTCTCACTCTCCTGTGTCTCTTCCCCCCTCCTCTCACTTCCCTGTGTCTCTTCCCCCTTCTCTCACTCCCCTGTGTCTCTTCCCCCCTCCTCTCACTCCCCTGTGTCTCTCCCACTTCCTCTGTGTCCCCCCCTCTGTGTCTCTCCCCTCTCATTCCCCTGTGTCTCTCCCCTCCCTCCTCTCATTCACCTGTGTCTCTCCCCCCTCCTCTGTGTCTCTCCCCCCTCTAATCCCCCTGTCTCTCCCCCCCCCTCTGCGTCTCTTCCCCCCTTCCCCTGTGTGTCTACCACCATCCTCTCCCACCCTGTGTGTCTCCCCCTCCCCTGTGTCTCTTCCCCCCTCGTCTCCCTTTCCTGTGTCTGTCCCTCCCCTCACTCTCACTCCTTTGTCCCCCCCCCCTCCTGGCAAACGTGACGACGAATCGCAGTTTGACAACTATTATATGTGATAAATATATGAGCAATATCTTTAACCATATACTAGCAAAATACCTACCGTCTTCACCATCAATATTGTGAAGAGATATGTTAGGGTTGGAGTTGGAGAAAGCGGGATTTAAAGCTATTGTTAGAAGATAAGAAAACAGAAAATAAATCTAATAGCTGTAAGAGTTCATTATTGTGGGCGGTTGGAGTTATGGGTTGAGATGTGAAGCATTATTAGTAGTTGCAAAGATATATATTGACTCAATTTTCATCTATGATCTACCTTCATCATCAGAGTTAACTGTGCCACATGTCCTCCAGCACTGCCTGGCTACCAATATTGCCATGCACCGTAGTCAGGCTACCCCTCGGGCTACCATGTTCCCTGGATTAATAGGCTATCTGTATTGGACTTACCCTTGAGTTTTGGTTGTCCAAGCTTTTGTGTGTATTTAGACTACTATGACCTGTAGAAGTTGAGTTCCCCAATCCTAGAGTTGCATCTTGGACTTACCCATACATTTTGGTTTGCAAAGCCTTCCTGCCTAAATCCTAATAGTTGTCTACACCTTGCTGCCTGTGTTCAGGCTTCTATGGGGTTGGATGTTATGAGGAAGAGACTTCCAAAGAAAACCTACACCGAGGGTATTTCAGAGAAAAAACATACATCCCTATTAAATTCCCCCAACGTGAAAACCCATAGCCCGTAACGGAGCCCTCTTGACTTACGGCTATTAAATTGGGCTCTTCCAGCTACGCACAAACGATGTGCGGGTTATAGGCGGAAAAATCCTATGGGCTGTCGAAATTGGAACTCTGTTGCCACAAAGCCTTTGATCTGTCAAGGCCGTAAATGTTATTTGTAAGTCGCTATTAAATTGCTAAGAATCCACTGGAGTTCAAACCTGAAAACCACAAATGGAGCCATAAAGCCTATGGATACTAGAGAGGACCCGCAAGGGGGTTAAAGTCCTATCTGTAGCACTGTAAATGCAAATATCAACACACTACTGTATTTTAGATTAAAGGCAAAGTAATGTTAGGTATTAAAATTATTAGCACAACATTCTCAAGCTTGCAAATCTGCAATATAAAATATATTTTTTCTGTTTAATTTCCGTGTTATATCGATCCCGGCAATCAATGTGTTAATACATATAATGGAACTCGCATAGTCTGGAATATCATTTTTACTGATTTATTATTATTGCATTATTTCTGGAATGCGGGTCCGATCATAACTCGTAATTCAAACCCCTAAGGGATTGAAATCTAACCTCCATTGACGATCTCTTTTACTATTGGCTCAGCCTAAACCCATAACTAGGGTTTGACTAATTGATCATGTTCACGGCGCACATGCAAGGTGCGCAAGAATGGTTTACGGGTTTGGATATCGGCCACGTCTGTTGCGGGCTTGGCTGATTTAATATCTCTCTAACTCCACTGAATTTCAAGCCTGCAGGCTTTGCGCGTGTACCGGTGCCGCTACGGGCTTGGAATTTAATATGGCCCATAGTCTTACATACTGTATTCTACTTTTCATTTTCTTATCCTCCTACTGAGTTTGTTATCATAATGTATTTTTAATTCCACAATCTCTCTGCCTTTACTATGAGCTCCTTTTTTTTTTTTTTTTTGGTAGAATCTCCTTTCTTCTAATCTCAATAAGTGAACAACTTTATACTGAATCTGGATATATTTATATACCAATGATCTTGCCTTGAGGGCATGGGCGTAGGAGCCTAAAAAAATCTGGGGCAATAATTTAACTCTACTCCCAAGACAGGAAGCCCCGGGGGGCCCATTGCTACAGTGCCCCTCAAAAAACTGTTTTAAAATTTCTTTGTTTAAATTCTCAATGCTCCTGTCCCCCCAAAATAATAAAAAATATGCCAACTCATTATATATATATATATATATATATATATATAGATGATATATTTGTCTTAATGCCAACTTATAATGTGTATATATATATATAAAATGTATGTGTATATTCCAACTAATTATGTATATATATATATATATATATATATATATATATATATATATATACAATATAAATAATGGGTCAAAGCTTTCATGGGAAAGACTGCTCCATAGCCCTTTAGTGGCCAAATCTGGTAATGCATGATTAAGTTTAATGTTGCTATTTTTTGTGTCACCTATTCATTTAATCTGGGGGGTTTTGTCCCCCCTATCCTCCCCAGTTTCTACGCCCCTGCTTGAAGGTTTAAAATATGATATTTTTATATTGCTAATTTGTTGCTAAATTATTGCTATTATTTATGATCATGACAATCACAGCTCGTAATGTTGTTGTGCTTAGTGCTTAGTCGTTCAGGCATGTCCGACTCTCCGTGATCCTATGGAGTGCAGCATGCCAGGCTTCATTGAGGTACACAAGCCCCTTCACCACAACAACCTAATGTTATTAGTTTGGTGCATATCTGACAAACAAGTGTCTTTTTTATTTAACTACACTAGTCCTTTAAACATTGTGACACATACAGCAATGAAAAATACACATAAAAATAATAATTTGTCCTATAAGAAATAGTATAGAAGAAATAAAGCAGGAGATAATGTGAGATGGGCTGTCATCTCAGTTTATCCTCATGGGAAATAGTGAACAGTAAATTAAACGACCACAAAAGTCACCATATGGACTCTGCACCATTAGATAGAAGATGAAAAAGCATGTAGAAAAAGTGATTTAATTTTTTTAATTGATGCTGAACTCATGAAGATAGTCAAACTATTTAAGTGTGCTGCCTCTGCCTGAAAGAATCAGGTGTATAAGATTAGAATCAGGCAGCGGCTCAGCGGTTTCTAACTTCTTGTAATTACTCGAACAGCTTAAGTAGCAACAGAGCAGATGGCACCGTAGCTAAGGGTGCTGTCTGTAGTGCAGGTCCTAGGTTCAAATCTCTATAAAGACACTTTTTATCTGTACTGTTTAAAAATCAGAAATATGTGCATTAGGTTAAATAATAAATCATATGTCAATATGAGGTAACAGTGGGGATTCTTTGCTTATTTTAGAAAACAAAATGAATAATTATGTGAACTAGTTGTTTAGATAAATATATACACATGTTCATATACATTTTTGTAAAGCATTATAAAAGGAGCCATGATTGTATTTAAAAGATCATATTTTACATATTGTAAAAAAATATTTTGTATGAAAAATAATTGGTCTGTAGTGTAGATAAATCACATTAAATTAAAAACAATAGGATTGTTTTCTCCTCCTCTGTCCTGGAATGGAACAAAGGGACATTGAATGTTATGTAGGTCTGGACTGCAACTCACTGTGGCCCCTATTCAATTATACAAATTGCAATTACATGAGCCCGTAAATGGTACTGATATTCAATTGGCTACTTTTAGCTACTTGCAAGTTACAGGCTCCAAAACACTTCAGTTGTCAAAAAAGAAACTCAGTCCTATCTCCTTCTTTGATATTTCAAGCCCGTAAATGTTACCAGTGCTAAAGATGCAAAATCCATATTCAATTACAATTAAACATGCCCACAATTGCCTTCAAACCCATAAATGGCAAATGTATCACAAAATTCTATGAGTACTAGATAGGACTGTTTGTAACACTGCAAAAGCAAATAAACACACAATACTGTTTTTAAAAATACTGGGAAAGCAATGAAAGATATAAGAATGAATTGCACAACAGTCTCAAGCTCCCAATTCTGCAATAAAAACATGTTTACATTTTATTTCTGTGTTATATCGATACCAGGAATCAAGGAGTTAATGCCTATCATGGAACCCGCCTGGACTAGAACAGATGCTTTATTGATTTTTATTTATTTTCCTACATTAATGGATTGTGAGTCCGATTGCAAAATGTACTTCTAAACACTAACTGATTGTAGGTTAAACTCATGACGGTCTCATTTACTATTGGCTCTGTCTAAATTGTAACTTACAGGCTTGCTTAATTGATCATTATGATGCCCTGAATTGCTACTTATGGGTACATGGTTTGAGTGTTGGGGCTGTGAGCATGTAATTGCGGGCTTGAGTCACTTGAATACATCTATATATGTCAAAAAATTAAAACACGCAGACATACTTTCTGTTTGAAGGTAATTACAGGCTTGCGATTGAAGAGGGGCCTGTGTCTGTATTCCACTCAATTGAATGTGATCAAGTAAGAAAAAACAATTAACAGGCTCTCCATGAAACTTTGTTTATTTCCTGTCAATTCACTTGTAAGAAGAAGATGGATCAACTACATTATTTTTTTCATTTGTTTCTGTGAAAGTCTTTTTGGTAATTTTCCTAAATGAATATAATGTATTTTTTTATGCAATACAAATGTTAATAATGTACAAGACATTTTCTTTTAAATGCTAAGTATATCTCATAGATTTCTATGGTGCTTTCATGTGCAATGTTTCGGTTAACTTTACCTCGTGGGGTTTTTTCCCTTACTCAGTCTTTACAGTTTCATCCAACTTGAGACAGAGCAATGTATTAAGAGTAACTAGAAGTTATTTACAATAATTACACATCAGAATGAGATAACAGGCTATTCTTTCTGGGCGAATCAGAAAGGCATATTAACAGGTAAAACATGCATACATGTGTTTTAGCTATCAGTGGATAAGGTGAGAGACAAAGGGACAGAGATCCTTTGTTAATATGATTAGATAAGACTAAAATTGATATCACACCCCTCCTTCCTCACTGGCCTTGAAGCAGGAAATTGAATCAATAGAAGCAATTATAGCTATCCAGGCATGTAAAGTCCTCTCTCACACACAAACTCAACCAATGTATCATGGATTCATCCAGGAACCAGCAAAGCAATCAAAAATAGTTTTTTTAATCAAAAGCAAGCTTTATGACTCGAAGTAAATGGGTTTTCTATAGCATTCAATTAGGGAAGTGCCTACAGTTTTAAAATATGCCATATTTGGAACCTCTGTTGTCTCTCTAAAAGTAGACATAAAGCGCTATACTGGATTAATAGGGACAGATATTAGTAAAAAATAAAAAATAAAAATGTGATAATGAGATCCCAGGAGCTAACTTTAGCTTTTCAAATGACAGACCAGGGTTTATGGTTGATATTTGCACATATATACTCTATATCCAAGCCCTACTTAATCCAAGAAATGACTCCTATACAAAGTATCAAGTCAACAACCTGTTCTTTGACGGAAGCTTAAGTCAATGCTCCTACAGTCTGGCTAGAGCTAAATCTATAGTTTTGTGATGTAGAGTGATGCAATTATCTTCATTTTTACATAGGAATCTACATTTATTTAGAGTCTCTATGTCTTTACGTTTGTCTTGTTGAGGGAATCTTTCAAAATACGCAACAGAAACCTCATCAGCATCAAATAAACCCTCCTTCTTTTTAAACAAATACTGCAATGGCGTTTCTCAGTAGAGCACTGTTGCTTACAATAGATTTACAATCCTGACAATTACAGTTTTTAAAAGTTTAACATATTTATCAATGCTAAACCTTCAAATGAGAATTCTGTAAATTTGAAAATTTTATAATTATTTAAGTGATTCTGAGTGGTTTACAACACACATTCAAACTTTTTCTATCCTCCTTGACTGTATTTTCAGTACATCTTGATTATTTCTTCTCCGGACAATGATGCTTTCAAGCACCTTTATATTTTTGATTATCGGTCAATCTGTTGGTGTAAAGAGATTTAGCTAGTATTGATTTTAGTATATTGTTTTATTGTTTGTTAAGAAAATGTTGGAGATAAGAGACTGAAGGTGCGGTTGTGACTCTATAACTGGCCATAATTCATTGTTAATGTGTGTCCAGTAAAAATGGAAAAGTAAATCATTTCAGCTTCTTACTGTAAAAGCCTAATGTCTCAGTCCTGCATAGTCATATGAAGTTTAGGAACTCTAATGGGGTCAACTATGTCTGCAACTTCAAAGGATTAATAGCATTCAATCAATCGTCCATGTATAACAACAACTATTGTTTTATACTAAAGTAATGGTATGTCATTAAGAATTCATTTCTTACTTTCCCTCAGCAAAATTCTTTGACAAGGTTGTAATTGCACTTCCTAAATTTTATTAAAAAAAATGTAATGGGTTGCATCATATAGACACAATTTTAATGGGAAAAATAGACTTTTTTTAATTACTTGTTCACACAATAGTAATTAACACCAAAATATGAATATATTTGAAGTTATATTATTTAAAGACAAAACACATTTTCAATAGATTAACGCAATACATACATAAACAATGAGTTAAATACAATATAACATTTCGTAACTTTACTTATATACAGGTACAACACCAATTATCCAGCATCCTCCAGTCCAACACCTTGCCAGATTAACCAATTTGCCGGTTAATCAGACAAAACCACTCAATCCCAAAGATGCAGAGACCATCCCTTCCCGAAGAGACCGCGCCCAGAAAGGAGTCACCGGCACAAGTCAAATCCGATAAGGGTGACGGCACCACAGTCACATAGGGGCAACTCTAACAGCTGCAGGAAGATTTTGTTCCAGATTAAAGGTTGTGTTGGAACATCCATTGCTTGATAATCTGTTTTGTAGCTATAATATTATAATAATCTTTTTTAAATAATATGTATTAATGAATTCACAACATTCATTTCCTACCTGACCTTGATATCAGATAGTCCCTAGTATTCATGTGAGGTCTGAGTATGATAATGTGACACTTTGGAGCAAAAATACAACATAAAAGACCCAAGCTGGATGATACTATGGCAAATATTTCTACAGCCACCATGTATTTGCCCTTTGTGCTAACATAAGCAGGGATAAAGGAGATCCATACACTTGTGAAAACCAGCATGCTGAATGTAATAAACTTTGTTTCATTGAATCCATCCGGTAGTTTTCTTGCAAGGAAAGCAACTGCAAGAGTTAAAAGAGCTAAAAAACCCAAGAAGCCCAACATTATGTAAAAAAATACCACTGAACTGTCTTTGCACTCTACAGTAATCTTGCCCTTGGTTGCCTTCATGTTTAGTTCTGGAGATGAAGGGTATAAGATTACCCAAGAGGAACAGATTACGATTTGGATGCTAGAGCCAACAGATATCATAGAGTTTGGAATTGAAGAACCTACCCATTTCTTAAGGGAGCTATTGGGCTTTGTTGCACTGAAAGCAATGACTACTGTGATTGTTTTGGCAAAGATACAAGACACACAGAGTGAAAATATTGTCCCAAATATTGCTTGACGGATGAGGCAGGTGATCATTGAAGGACGTCCAATGAAGAAGAATGAACAGAGAAAACAAAGTAGAAGGGCCACAAGAAGCAAGTAACTTAGGCTCCGGTTATTTGCTTTCACCAATGGTGTATTGTGATGTCGAATAAAGATGTAGAGTACGGAAAGTGTGATCAATGAACAAACTCCAGAGACACTGGATAAAGCTATACCCAGAGGTTCTTCATATGATAGGAACTCAATCACTTTTGGAATGCATTTGACTCTGCCATCATCTGACCACTGATCTTCTGGGCACCTCAAACAGTCAGTTGTATCTGGTTAAACCGAAAAAGGAAATGTTTTTTAATTAAAACTAAGTATGCTGACTATAGATAGATAGATAGATAGTCTAATTTAAACTTGCCAGTTTCATTGGAAATTTCTCCATCTGAACAAGGGATGCAATCATAACAACAGAAGGGTTCTCCTTCCCGAGGTGCTTTTCTATGTCCAGGGAGACAGCTCTGACAACAGACAGATGAAGGAACCTAAATAGAGAAACCAGCTTTTTACACGTTACATTGGCATTATCTTTAACAATCTGTAGAAACGTATACCTTACTACCTCTTATAACCCATAAGGTACATATTTTAATGTTTGGTCAAGCCAACTTGTACATAGATTTGCAGAAAGGCTTTCAAGAAAGATTACTTTATCTATTAAAACTCTTAATGTTAATTGGAAAGTTTCCCTTGATACAAATGTAAGGTTTTACATTCCATTTAATACAATAAATATGAGAGCTATATGCATTTAAGTGGACTTTTAAGTTGAGTTCTGGAGCAGCAATAGCATCTACATGTTCAATTATTCCTGGCAATCTATCATTATGCATTTTAGCAAACATACTGTATAAGTTCCCCCAAAATATTTCTTACCTGTGTATATTTCTCTCCCCATTGTATTCCATTTTTACTTAGGATTAACTTCTGTCCATTTGGACCCCAGTCATCAAAAATACCAACTTTTACCAAACTTCCTTTCATGTCATGTGACACTTGCCAATTTAGTACATCATATAATCCTTTCAATTCACCTTTCTCATCAAAAGCCACTCTTTCCCCACCTTTATTCAAGAATTGTACATTTTTGATGTAATAGAAAAGCTTGGCAGAAAAATAAAAAGAAGGAAAGAACAGAGTGTTAATATATTTGGTTTTCAAATACGGTTTAGTTAATGAACCCTTATAATATGAAATTCGGTTTAATACAATTGTTTTCTGCTTTATTCCTGTTGTGCATCAAAGTCATATACAGTATAATGTTTTACTATGGCTAATAAACCAGGCACATTATTAGCTAGACAATTACGGTCTAAAATAATACACTCCAAAATTCAAGAGGAGTTTGTTAATTTTTATCAAAAATGATATTCTTCTCTCAAATCATCAACAGATATTAGCATAGACACCTTTCTATCGGCATGTGATCTCCCCAAGATTAAAGAATCAGAGATTGCACACCGTAATGCTAATATTTCCATAGATGAAATTGAAAAGGCTATCCAAGGCCTTAAAATGGGTAAAGCACCAGAGCCGGATGGCTTCTCAGATGCTTATGATAAGAAATTTCACACTTTACTAGCACCACATTTAGCAGCTCTTTTTAACTCAGTCTTGAGGGGAAATCCACTGCCGCCAGAAATGATTCAGGCGGAGATTGTGCTATTTCCGAAGAAGGTTAAAGATGGGTTGGAAATTAAAAATTACAGGCCCATATCCCTCCTTAATGGGGACATCAAACTGTTGGCAAAAATTATAGTACCCCGACTGATACATAAAGATCAGGTGGGATTGATTGCTAATCGGCAGGCTAGAGATAATTTAAGGAAAGTCGTCACTGTAATTCATCAAGTTAACTCTACTAAAACCCTGTTATGTCTTTTATCCTTAGATGTCAAAAAAGCATTCGACACGGTGGATTGGGATTATTTTAAGGCGGTCATGATTACATTTGGTGTACAGGGGCATTTTATCAATTTATTGAACATCTAGTATAGTGATCCAATAGCACAATTTAGGTTGCAAGGCCCAATGAAGCCAGTAATTAATATTTTTAGGGGTACAAAACAGGGATGTCCACTCTCCCCTTTGCTATTTGCCCTGCGATGGAACATTGGCACAAACCATTAGAGCAGAATCAGCAATAAAGGGCCTTTCAGTTGGTCTCCATCAATATAAAATATCAATGCTTGCAGATTATATTTTGTGTACTCTTACGAACCGAGCCAACTCCATAGATGCACTTATGGACATTTTGCTAAATTTTGGCTTTATATCAGGGATATGTATAAATGTGGACAAAACAGAGGCAATTACTATTGCCATGCCAGAACTTCTTAAACAATCCTTAAGGGAACAATTTTGTTTTAAATGGGTACCCAAGAATATTCAATATTTAGGCATCAAAATCACTTCTAATCTGGGAACTTTATATAGGGAAAGCTATCACCCGTTATTGAAACCTTTCAATCGTTATTGAAATCTTTGAGTGATAAAATGGGGCAGGTTTCCAATATCTTGGCTGGGTAGAATTAATGCATTTAAAATGAATATGCATCCAAAGCCCTTATATCTATTCAGATCCATACCTCTGCCTATTATTCTCTCAGAGTTAAATGGTTTCCAAAGGAAAGCATGCAAGTTTATCCGGCTTGGAAAACCAGCAAGAATTAATAAAAACATAATGTTTAAACATAAATCTAGAGGGGGGTTATCGCTACCTTATTTAAGAAAACACTGCAGGGCTGCCTGGTTCTGGTTCATTCCAATTACCCACTCTGCTAATCATCAGCCGGCATGTGTTTTTATGGAGGATCACTTACTAAACCCATTGACATGGGACACCCTTGTTTGGCTGGATAAAATCCTGATTGGGTTTACAAGCTAAGACATCCCGTTATAAACCATACATTACAATGCTGGAAGTGGGCGAGAAACCACGCCCTGTTTTTAAATCCTTCACCCATTACCCCTATAATTAATCATCCTGGGGCCCCAAAAGGTCTTGGTTTAACATCAAAGGGTTGGTGGAAATCAAAAGGCCTAAATAGGCTAGGGAATTGGATTAAAGATAGTAAACTTCTGGACAATAATCAAATTATTGACACATTCCATCTCCCCTTACAGGAACATTACACAATGTTTTTATTGAGACATTGATTAGAAAACAGGGTCTTCCTAAGGTGACCTGGTTGTCTCGGATATGCATTAGCAATCCCACAGCGAAGGGAATAATTAGTGGAATCTATGATATATTCAACCCGCCAAAGTTATCAATTAAAGATAATTATATCAAAGATTGGGAGGCAGATATGGGAAAATGCTTGGAGGAGGAAAAATGGAGGGTCTCCTGGAGGAATATCTATAGAGGCTCTCTAAATCATAGCATACTGGAAACCGCAATTAAAGTATTACACCGCACCTATCTTACCCCTGAAAGAATAGCAAAATGGACGCGCTCTGTAGACCCAAATCGTTTCAGGGGTTGTAAGACCATTGGCTCATTTATCCATATATGGTGGGAATGTCCTAGGGTTAGACAGACCTGGACAGGTATCTCTCAAGTGGCTTATGAGCTGTTCAAGGTCCCAGTACAGGAAACTATAGAAACCTGTTTGCTGGGGATACTGGTGACGTCACTCTCTCAAGCACAAAATAGATTCCTTCAATTTTTTTATTTAGCTTCCAAATCTCATATAGCTAAATCGTGAAAACAGAGGTATCTAAATTGTCAATCCATCATGGATACATTAAATTATATGGCTATAACTGAACAAATTTCCCACTCTTTGAAACATACAATGAATACATTTAATGAAGTGTGGGGTGTGTGGTTGAAATTTAGGGAATGACCAACTAGATAGATACTGGTGTTATACCTCAAGATGGTGTAAAGGGGAAAGGGGGGGACTGGCTACTTCAGAAAGATCGGTAATACGGTAAAGGAGAAAGGATCGGCAGGCATGTCTAATCTTGTAAAGTAGGTAATTATGGTGACCAATTTGGTTTTATAGTTATATGTTTAAAATGTTGGAAGATAATAAAATAAAATATGAACGGAGGTGGTTCCCATGTGAACTATGTAATACATTAAAGCGCTAACAAAACTGTCTCCAATAGGGGATAATAACACCAGATAATGGGGATAGTCTGTAGGGAATCATATCTGTTTATAGATGGAACAGTTGTATATACTTTAATGAAGCTAATGTTTTATTGTGTATGGAAGTATATTTATACTCAATGAATGTATATATATTCTAGATGTAAATAAGACTTATGGTATATATTATCTGTAACTTTATGCAAATTCCATCTAAAAAAAATGTAATGAATAAAAAAAAGTCTTATACAGTATAATAAAACGTCAATTCCTAAATCAATATTTAAAAAGAGGTCATTAGAGACTTTTGAACCTTTGCTGAAAACACTCAAATAAGTCTGAAAATGGCTGGATAAGAACATAAATAGATATTGTGCGATAATTGGTCAAATCCAAGGGTAGTTGACACTTCAAGTGTTCCTAAGCAAATTGAGGTGACATTCCCTACTGAAAAGCAGCTCTTAATTCAAAAGACTTGGAATGAAGATGTATTATTTTTTCAAATGCTTAAAAATATGTGTTATACTTGGTTGTCACAATACGGGACCAGGTGGACCGGTGCGCTCGGTGGGTATGACTATCCTCAGTGACCACAGGCAGGTCCCTCAAACTCATGCTCATTGCTTCAATTACCTCATCTATCCATCTCCACATCTGCCACCCCCTTCTTTGTGTTCCTTCAATCTTTCCCAACATCAAAGTCTTCTCTAGGGAATCCTGTCTTCCCGTGCTATGGCTAAAATATTTGAGCTTCAACCCCATGATCAATCCTTCCAGTGAACAGTTTGGCTTAATTTCCTGTAGTGTTGCTTGATTGGGTCTTCTTACAGTCCAAGAGACTCTAGCAGCCCTATTAAATTCCCCCGACGTGAAAACCTGTAGCCCGTAACGGAGCCCGCTAGACTTACGGCTATTAAATTGGCCTCTTACAGCTACCCACAAACGATCTGCGGGTTACAGGAGGAAAAATCCTACGGGCTGTCGAAATCGGAACTCCATTGCTGCAAAGCCTTTGATCTGTCAAGCCCGTAAATGTAACGTTCGTAAATCACTATTAAATTGTTACGAATCCACTGATTTTCAAACCTGTAATGCGCAAATGGAACCAAAAAGCCTACGGGTACTAGAGAGGACACGCATAGAACTGTAAATGCAAATGTCAACATATTACTGTATTTTATATTAAAGGGAAAGTGATGTTAGGTATTAAAATTAATAGCACAACATTCTCAAGCTCGCAAATCTGCAAAATAAAATACTTTTTTTATGTTTAATTTCCGTGTTATACTGATCCCGGCAATCAGTGTGTTAATACATATAATGGAACTCGCATGGACTTGAATATAATATTTACTGATTTATTAGTATTGTATTATTTCTGGAATGCGGGTCCAATTGTAACTCGTAATTCAAACCCGTAAGGGATTGAAATCTAACCTCCATTTTTCAGTGACGTAATGATGACGATCTCTTTAAGCCATTGGCTGCGTCTAAACCCATAACTACAGGTTTGACTGATTGATCATGTTCACGGCCGCACATGCAATGTGCGCAATAATAGTTTATGGGTTTGGATGTCGGCTACTTCTGTTGCGGGCTTGACTAATTTAATAGCTCTGTAACGCAGCTGAATTTCAAGGCCACAGGCTTTGCGGGCGTACCGGTGCCACTACGGGTTTGGAATTCAATATGGCCCTAAGAACACCACAATTCAAAGGCATCTATCCTACAGCACTCAACTTTCTTTAAATTCCCTATGTATTTTTCCTTAACCTTCAAAATCTTTAGATAACCTTAATCTAAATCTAAAGTTAAACTGAATTGTTTCTCTGGTTTTCCTATAATATGAAAACTTTGTTGCTTTGCCCTTCTGAATATCCATAGAATATATATAGCATATGGACATTGACTTCATTTTTACAATGTAATTTGGTCTTTGATAAATTTTGGGAAATCTTATTGACTACCCCTTTTTAGTGATTCTGGATTCCTGAATTCCAAGTTAGTTACAATACTGAGATTAACCCATACTAACACTAGCATTTAATTGAATATGCGAACATCCATTTCAGAGTATATGTTAAAATATAACCACAATCATTGGTTAATATTTTATCACATTTCTTTCAAAATTTCTTCTGTGATAGTACTTTTTAAGAAAAAAAGGTATTTTTTTTTTAAAGTAACATAAATAATTGTATTTAAAATAATTATTTTTATAAAACTGTGATTTAAGTGTTAATATAAAGGCCATACCTGCCATGGTTGAAAATCATTAATGTTTGCGCATGTTCCATTGACAAATGGTCCGGCGCCGACCTTACATGAAAGCATATCATGTAGAGCATAGGCCACGGCATAGACTGCATTGGCTACTGAAACAGCAAGTCGAAAATTTGTTGTGTCATATATGGAACTGTCCAGTTTCATCAAATCTTCTTTACCTGTACATGTGGTATTAGATGCTGTGCCATTTTTGTTTTCCAACCAGTTACAGCCAAATACATGTCCCCAAAACTCTTTGACAAATATGTCATTGGGATATTTAGAAGGGTATATGCTGTATAAGAAATCTCTGAAGCCTGGGATATCTGCACTGTATTTTGCAAGGCCAACAGTACCATTTAAGGTTCCCCATAAATCTTTTTCAGAAAACACTGCTGAAGGCACCCAGCTTCCCACAGCAAGCCAAATTTTTCCAGTGATTTTTTGTACTGTAACAATTTGTAATAAAGCTATTATCTCTGTGGCATATGCATAGAGGACAATGACATTGGCTGTCGATTTCTTTATTATATTGACAATCCGGTCCAGGTTTTCTTTCCTTGGTGGAGTGGACAACGTCTCAGAGAATGCCACACATACGCTGTGTTTCGCCATCTCTGATTTCAACTTTTGACTTCCTTGATCTCCATAGTCATTATTGGAAGCGATTATACCCACCCATGTCCAGTTGAAATGGATGATCATTTGAACAACAGCATTTGGTTGGGAGTCTACAGTTCCAACAGTGCGCACAAAGGAAGGGAACTGGGTCTTATCTGCCAGTGTGGGAAGAGCCGACGCATAACTGATCTGCAAAGAAAAATAATATTGGGAAAATATGTCTTACTGAGAGGTCGTTTAGACGGCCTTATAAAAATGTAGAATGTTTTGTTTTATGCATATATTTATATAGTTAGAATTTGTCACAATCATTCAATGCAAAATATTGCATATGCATGGCTGTCTCTTTGTTATAGAGCAATTGGGTGTGGAGATTGAAAAATGCCAGTGTAACTCTATGATATGGAATTACAAAGGAGAACCAGACTGTTGATGGTAGCATCCTTGTTGGCTTTGCTGTACTACTTCACCAATGACCCATGGATCACAAATGTGCTCTATCTTGAAGGCTTCTTTGTGATGAATGTGTTCAGAGGGTCTGGCATCGGATCAGAGATATTCAAGCAACTAAGCCAGATTGCTGTGAAGTGTCGCTACAACAGTCTGTACTTCCTGGTTGCAGAATGGAATCAATCAATCAAGTTCTACAAGAGACATGGAACATCTGAACATTCAACTGAAGAAGGATGGCTCCTCTACAGAGCTGCCAAAGAGTACTTGTGCAAGATGGCATCTGAAGACTGAGGAGGTCTTCCAGAAACAGGAGCTTATTTTTAAAAATAGCCTACTGTTCAACTTTCACTCCTTTGTATCTGGTCCATATTTTGTTACAAATATTGCATTAATTTCAGTAGCACTTGGGTGGCTGGAGACTATAAATGAATTGTAGGGTATATTTATCATTTAACTTTTGATTCCTATTTTAATTCAACCTTGTCTACTATATAAAAAAACTGTGCCACTAGGCAAATGGGGTATTTATACATGGTATTAATAATATGCAGATCTCTGAGCATTTATCTAATTATATATAAGCACAATATCAATCTTTTGGGTGTGTTGGGTGGAAAGAAGAGAAAATATTTAGGGAAAACCTTGATGGGGATTAGGGGTACTATTTTATATGCAACATACAACTAATACTCCCATGAAATGACCCAGTTAGGACAGACTTTAAAGGGGTGAGACATTTTTGGTGACATAGCATAGGGGTTACTTTGGAGGATGTATCAAATCTGGGTCAGGTCAAGTCGATACGGTTTCCTGGAAAAAGCCTTAGATATTGGGCTCCATATAAGTAACAAGTACATGGAAAAATAACACTTGTTTGGGTAGCTTTGAAACTATGGAATTTAAATATTAGCGGGTGCATACACGGGTGCGATAGCACACAGTAACCTGCGATCCAGCATTTCCACAGATTAGTAAATAAATCTCCCTCTCTCCTACCTTCCTCTCTTTCAACTGTTGAATAGATAATACATTTTGCAGAACATACCTACTCAAGCTCAAAGCCACCAGGAAGTCTGGAACACACCAACATGGCATCTGTCAGACACAAGCAATGTCTATGAAAATAAATGTTTTACCTATAATGCTTTTATGCCCATTGGTTGTTGTTATTTAGTCATTCGTGACCCCATGGACAACATCATACCAGGCCCATCTTGTGCCTTGTTGTGCTTTTCCATAAGGTTTTCTTGGCAAAGATACTGAAGTGGGTTGCCAGTTTTTTCTCCAGTGAACTGCAATCTGTCTGACCTCTCTACTATGACCTGCCCATCTTGGGTGACCATACATAATTTAGCTCAAAGCTTCATTGAGGTATACAAGCCTCTTCACCACTACAAGGTATCCATCCTGAAGGAGGGACACTTGGTTTTGTTGTTTTTTTGTGCGTCATTCAGTCGTGTTCGACTCTCAGTGACCTCATGGACCGTAACACACCAGGCACACCATTATATGTCCATGCTCATACACATCCACTTGGTTTTCATGGCAGAGATACTGCAGTGGTTTACCAGTTCCTTCTCCAGTGGACCACAGCATACATCTCCTGATATTCCTAGGTGGTCTCCCATCCAAGTACTGACCAAGCCCAACCCTGCATGGCTTCAGGGTGATATGACCTCTTGGTTCTCTGACTGGAATCAAACCAAGTTTACAGTGGTGAAAGCACTGAATCCTAACCTCTGGCCAACCAGGGAACCCAGCACACCGGTTACACAGCTGCTAATGTTATTAAACTGACTTTTTCCCAATCTATAACCCAGTAACATGATTGAGGATGACACTTAAAATACTGGTACATATCTGAAGACACAGAGCCACAAGGTTATAAGGAATTTAAATCTCACTTTTTTTATATAGATAACATCATAACCCTGGACCCAAATTGGTCCTGAGAGCATACTTTAGTTTTGATCATACCTGTGGGAACAAAGTGAGCCCGAGGATCCGAGCTATAGACACTGATCCAGATGATGGAGAATCACCAATCAATGCGGCCAACTTATGAGGAGCTGGATCACATCTGTAATTTGGGACCTTGGTTTGTCTTCCTGATAAATAGCTCATAACACCATCTATAGCAGCTGCATCTAAGTAACACGAGTCATAAATCTCATATCCCAAGGTGATGTTTGGCATTAGAAATGGATTTCTGTTTATATCTTCTATTGCGAATAGGAAGGCAAGAACATATTGATATTTCTCTGTGTAAAATCTGAAAAGAGAACGGATATGATATGCTTATGTATTAAATAAAACCATTATTTTTCTAATAAAATAAATACAAATATTTACATTTACTGATATTTTGTTTGCTTTTTCAAAACAGATAATTATACAACAGGATACTAACTAACAAAACAGATCTAGGAGAGACAGTTCATCGTTCCAGAGGTTTTCTTTTTCTCTTATGTAGAACTTGAAGCTAAGATAATAACGTGAGAATCTTCAGGAAGCCATGCATATGAAATGAAATGTAAGTCTTATGAATTAACATGAGCTTTGCTTAAATGTTACTTCTATTGGCAGCCTTATTAGAAAATAAAAAAAAGTATTACTATTGAAACTATATATATATATATATATTTATACATACACATATATAGTTTAGTAAAATATAACTTTTAATGTTGATAATAAAAACTGGGGATTTCAAATAATGCTGACCAAGGTTAATTAACTGGCGGTTCTACAGATTTCAAGACCCTGCCAGGACCAACATCAGTGTTCAATCCCTTGACAAATCTGCTTATGATAGCAGGAAAACGTGCGTCGGAAGCAATGGGGCCAATATAATTAAATGTATCTTTACAGCACTGATTAAACGGAGGTCTAGCCTTACAATACTGAAAATATATGGGTATATAATCCAGGACACTGACCCAATTCAGCACAAACCCACAAATTTCATAATTACCTGCATATATTATAAGGGCTTTTTTAACCGCATGTTTGATTGAACACAGCAAAGAGCAGCGTGAATCATTTCAGTAGCAGTATCAGTCTTTAGCATCAAAGTTAGCACCATTTGTTTGTAAAGGTGTGTGGTGCTAGATATTGAAAGAAAAATCATGGGGCAATAGCAAGTTTTACTAAGCAACATCATAGGTCGATATATACTATTAATGCTTAAATAATGATCTCTCTCTTGTTTTAAAACAATCAGCAACAGCCGCGTGCATCATTTCAGTCGCAGTCTCTGGCCCTCATTCAATTGCGATTTGGCCAATTGAATAGGGGTCTAAATAGGCACATAACATATTTTTTTTTAAATAAGTTTTTAGTTAGTAAGCATCTATCCAAAAGCAAGATTTTCACTAACTAAAAACTTATTTTAAAAAAATATGTTATGTGCTTATTTAGACCCCTATTCAATTGGCCAAATCGCAATTGAATGAGGGCCTCTGTATTCAGCGTCAGGGAAAACACTGTAGAATTCTATCATTTGAAAAGGTATTTGATGCTAAAATCAGAAAAGATCATTGGGCAATATCAAGAAAAGGCTGAGTAGTATATCACTAGAGGGGAATTCCAGATTAACTATAAGATAAAGAAAGTATTGAGCAGTGCTATAGCAATCTAAAAGCATTTTTTTACAAAAATTTGCTTCATATAACAAGGTGGAGTAAAACCTGTTGATTGAGTAGGTTTGACCTCAAATTGATACAGTACTCTTAGCTGTCAAATACTTACTAGAACTAGATACAAACTGTACTAAACTATAAATTAAAGGCAGCTATGAAATACAAATCTCTCATAATTATACTGAGCTAATATTGTTTGTACTCTAGGATTATTTTAAATCCCCAGTTTTTATTATCAACATTAAAAGTTATATTTTACTAACCTGAGTAGAGTTTATTGTGATTTAAATGTTTTTTCACAAGTGGAACCACTAACATAATTTATGTAAATGTATTCATAGTTTACTCTTTAACAAAGTTTACTCTATAACAATTTATTTTCAATTAAACAGCAACTTTAGTAACATTAATGGAAAATAAGATATATTCCTATTAAAAAAAAAAAAAAATATATATATATATATATATATATATATATATATATAAAATGGATAAACATTCCTATTCAAGTCCTTGAGAACTGAATCAGGCAAAATGATGTGTGCAGGTTGAAATTGAGAATATATATATGATTTTCCACTGTAAATAAGCAGTGTGGGTTATGATTATTACAATGCATTAAAATCAAAAGCAATAAATACAAGCAATAAATAAAGTTGTAAATTGCTTCCGGTAGATCAGATAAATATAATGGTGAACATTTTTTAATTTGGCACTTACCAGGTTACATTAACAAATTGTGATATTCAAAATAAGTTCCCAAGGACCATACCAACAAATGTCTCAATAACTTAATTCTATTTTAAAAAAAATACAATATAATAGTATGGTAGCAAATTTACTTCTGCATGACACAAAATATGGTGGGTTTAGAAATACACAGCCTTATTAAATTGCGATTCGGTAAATTTAAAAAGGCTTTATTTAAGCACACAGCATATTTTATTTTTAGAAGTTGTTAGTTAGTGAAGACCTTGCTTTTGGATAGAAGTTCACTAACTAAAAACTTTTGTAAAAAAAATATGCTGTTTGCTTTAATAAACCCCCTTTTAAATTTACCGAATCGCAATTTAATAAGGCTGACAATGTTTTGTAATACTATCTACCTAGGTTCAGTAGACCAAGGATACATATCCCAGTGTCTTCACATTATATTATTGACTTACTTCTCACATATGGTTTTTGGAGGCTTGTTCCTAAATGTCACTGTCTGCTTCACTGCTCTTTCATGTACAGGAATTAATCCTCCAAGTATTACTTGTCCTTCTTGCACATAGGCGGATATAGAGGAATCATGGCGCTGACACATTGGGGATGCACTGGAAACTGGTACAAACATCAAGAGGAAATTCCACGTGGCCAGTATCATTTTTTAGCTACAAAAAAAGAGCAATTAATCTGAAATCATTATTAGTGAAGCACGTTCACAGATTAACAGCCTTGTTAAATTGCGATTCGGCCAATTGAATAGGGCTCTATATAACCACAGAGCATATTTTTTTACAGAAGTTTTTAGTTAGTGAACTTCTATCCAAAGGCAAGGTCACTTCTGTGCTAACTAAAAACTTCTGTAAAAAAATATGCTGGGTGCTTATATAGAGCCCTATTCAATTGGTCAAATCACAATTTAATAAGGCTGTAAGCCAGGATTATTTGATTGACTAATGGAACTAGATATGAAATAATGTGGTAAATTACAACAAATCATGTTTTTATCTGATAGTACAGCTAGATAAAGATAGCATAAAAGTTATCGTAGACAATTCACATATAGATCTCTTTTAGTATTTGTTTATAAGTAATCGTTACTTCATAATAGTACATGGTGCCATGGACTGTTTATGCTCTGCTGGGTAAATCATTTTATATGCTTATTTGGTTATAATTTTAATGCAACCAGATACAAAAAACAAAATTAATATTGAAATTAAGTTTAGCGAAAAGATTCACACCATTGAAAAGAAAATATTAATCTTGTTTACTTGTATGGATGGAAATCCGATTTCTCTGGATCTACATATTTTACTGATTATATCATATTATTTTATAGATTTTTATGTTACATTTGCATATTGACTAAATGTTTCACTTACACAATTCAAAGCTGTACAATTTTGGAATTGAAAATAGATTTTGGAAAACAAGTGTAAAAAAGTAAATAATTTATTGATAACTGAATCATATTTCCATGCAATGCCCTATTATAATAAATATAATATGAAATATAAATAATATGATTACTGACATTCATAGGTTAAAGGCATGATATACTCTCTTATTCTCCTTCAAAAAATAATTACAATATTATAATACATAATTTATTCTATTTCTGATGCTAGGTGCTAAGTCCTTACATTAAACAGATAATAATATTAATGTACAATAAGTAATGGCTGGATCAGTAAAAAATTGTTTGTAACAATAATGTTTTAATTTTTACTGGATATTGAAAATAAAACTTTATTTAATCCTTTTAAAAAGTTCTAATTTATTTAAAGCTCTTACAATTGACCTTGACAATAATGTAATATAATAATGGAAACATTTTTATGTAATATTTTTATGCTATTAATTGTTTACTTATTTCTTTAATATATTTTATTGTATTAACATTTTGTATATAATCTCAAATGCATTTTTTTATATACCAGTATTTAATAATAGTAAATACATTGAATATATGTTATCCAGGCAGATTAATGAACAGACCTTTTTAGAGTAGACAAGATTTTACATGTTATATATTTGAAGTTATATGTTAAATAGTACTGTAAGTTTGCATGTGCCTTTACATACCTGTATTATAATATATACATACTATTAAAATTACTTAAGCTAACAGAAGTTTAAGAATAGGGATACATATTACCATTAGAAAACAAAATTAATACAGCAGTACAACTTTGTACCGTAATAGAATATTACACAGATTTGTTGAAGGTGGAAATGTAACATATGTTATATGATTTAGAGAACATGTATTATTTACAAATCAAAAATTGGTGATTAATACATATCCCTTTTTAGACCACAAGCCCCATCCCATATATTTAACACTAATTCCAATTTTTTTTAACCTAGTTTGATAGTTGAGAATTGACTGTATGTCATTTTAATATTTTTACGCATCACAAATGACTTACCTTTAAAACTGATGCACAGTTGAGCATGTGGTTATAGTTTGTGAGGCCTCTTGTAATATTTATTTCATTTCAAGCAATTGTGTGGTTTATATATGTATTATTGTTACCCTCAAATAATTATTTGAATCCTATAATTTAAATAATTTGACCTTTGAACAGCTGGGTTTTATAATAACTATAATCAACATAATCCTATGTTAGATAATAATAGACTAAGAACTTGATGCAATAGATAAAAACAACAACTAATTACAAAGTTGCACTTGTTCTATTTTCCATAGGGAAAACATAAGTAATTAATATTTTTTTAAATCAATAGTGCTGATGGCATACATGAAGATGGTATTTATGGAAATGTTCCAAATTCTCCATATGTGGCAATATGTATTGGATTAGTGAAGCCCTAACTTCTATGAAACACATGCTTTATGTATATTGTACAGCAAAAATGTGAAGATAATTATACATATAGGTTGATTCACCCTCCTACTCCTAACAGAATAAATTAACAAAAGTAAGTAGATTACATGGATATCAGGTGAATTATACTACTGGTGGTAGGTGAATGAAAACACCTTATAAATGTACAAAAAGACACTAGTTTTAACCACCATATAGTTCTATCATAAAGAACCAGCATCACAAGGGAAATATATCCAGAACCAGTAAAATAAAATCAATACTTTATTAATACATATTAAAATATTTATAAAACGTTAAGTGTCCCATAGGATCATGTCCTCACATTATGTATATTGAAGCATATTTTTAGTTGCACAATGGGCATTATATCGGTAGAAACCTATTATATTAAAATGTATCAGTAATTGATAATACGTAGGCTAATAGATAATTTTGTGAATTTCTAAAATTTATGTCAGACGTTGTTGTTGTTGTACTCATATATCAATAAAGCTCTCAATACATTTTTAATTTAATTTTAGTGGCCAAATTATATTGTTTAATGTTTATTTAGTAAGTGATTAATAATAAAAAAAACAGTAATCAAATTGAATACAATGTAGTTGTTAAAACTTACATTTGAACTTAGTAGTGAAGACTCTAGCAGATGTGATTCTCTCCTCCCCCTATTTAAAGGCTAATGTAATACCAGAAAATCTAAAGAATAATTGAGAATTATATAGGTAAGGCACCTCACTCATGGGTTATGGGTGGGAGGTCCTCCCCCTTAAGATTCTAGCCCCTATCCTAAAGTTATGTTTGGGAAAGGGTAGGAACCTGTAGAAGATATATAGAGAAAAAAAGTATTAAAACATTTTTGTCTGGTCTTGTAATGTAGACTTAAGTAGATACATTGTGGTAGGGAGATGCTAAAATGGAGTCAAATGCAAGAAATATGAGACTAACGGTACTAACTGACCAATATTCCGTATTTTCTTGCAACCATCTCAAACTCCCTATTCCCAAAAGAACTAAATCACTTTAGTTCATGTGATTTACTTATTTTCATTGAGTTATATTGTAAAAATATGAGATCCTGTTGGTTTTATGACCAAATTGTGAATTTTCTAATAACTTAATTGATAACTTTCTTGAACATTACATCCTTAAAAGTTTCCTGGCTCCCCAAAAATCTTAAGATCAGGCCTCCTACAGTAAACAGCTTATCCTGCTAATGTAATCCTACAACCATGGAATCAGAGTGAGAATCAGGGGTTAGCATTGACTGGGGAAACAAACAGGGATTATGACCATATTGCTTAGGACAAGGCATTGATATGTCCGATAACAGCATCCATGATAATAGGGTCTGGATACATGGCAACGTACTGTTCCTGCCATGTACCGACCACTTCTGCTTGACACTATCCATGACATATGTCCATCCAGACATCAGGGGACCATCTGCATCCACCTCAGGCTGAAGCAAGCATTTCTTTACCCAGGGACATCCCATGTGAAAACCGACTATTGTGTTACCTTCGATAGCTGTGAGCAGATGGGAACTTTTACTGATCACTAAGGACTCCTTCCAGAGGGTGGCTGTTGTTATAGGCCCCATGACCTGGCCCAGCAGATTAAGGAGGAACTACACACACACTTAGATTGGATTATTTTGCCACCACATACACTGTGTCTTTGGCGTCTGAGGTGGTACATGAGTTGTACCAAGATTGCTGGGTGCAGCAACTTATATTATTTTCTTTAGATTGCATAGATAATTGAATGGAAACCCTGAATAATATGATCTTAGTGTGTATACATAGAGAGGACATCAAGAAGTTCAACACCTGTCTCTCTGTAAGGTGAGTAGTCTCTTTAAACTTCTGTGTGAGTTTTGGGAGGGTAATTTCCAACTGAAGTAAATATCTAACTTTTCCCATTGTCTTGATCTGCTAGAGGCTAATAGTTAAGGAGTGGCCACAAATAGGAAATTACTTCTAGGACAGCAAGTATTGGACCATACAAAAGCAATCAATGTGAAAATGGCCATCAAAGTTAAACAGATATAGTTGTGATCTAACATTTCACGAAAAATGACACTGATGAGGGATTCCTGCTCAATGCAGTCAAATGTAGCCCTGATTAAGCTTGCCATATACACTAACAGGTGCATCAACTGCAGAGGCTCATTGCATGGCATGATGTATTCATAGTCTGACCAGGGAGAACCTGTGAAGGAATAGGGCCAAATGGATCAGCCTGTGAATGATCTCACTAGTTAGACCTTCATTCAGCATATTACTAGACACCTCTGGATAATAAAGATGCAGCAGCAACTTTTCTATAAAAAAGAGACATAATCCCTGATAATATTACCACTAGTATGAAGTTTGTTCCTTTAAAACCAGAAAACACCTTTGTTTTGCAAAAACAGGCAGTTGATGAGCTGAATATTAAATATACATTTTTGAGTTTCACCAGCTGGAAAGACCAAAACATTGGTGGTTTTGGGATTGACCAGAATTTTGTTAATGGGCCAATAGCAGGGCCATCACCAATGCTATAACAATGTATTTCCTATGCAAAAACTATTGGGGCTGGAGCAGTGCCTACTGGATTGAACAGAAGTCACAGCTACATGACTACTAGAGTGTCTATTGAGGCTTAGGCTCCTAAGAGTTTGTTGTTTATTGTTCATGACCCTGTCTTTACAATAATGTAACATTTAGGGGTACACAGTCGAGTCACCATTATTATGGCCACCAGCTAATATCCCCAAATATGCCATGTGCAGCACCGAGTTTGGCGTGATAGTGAGTCAATAAGATGATGCAAGGTTTGCAAGGGTATCTGGAGCCATGCAGACTACAGTGCATCCAACAGCTGCAGAAGAGTTAGTGGTGGAGGACCCATACAACGAACTTGGCAATCAAGGTGGTTCCACAAGTGCTTGATGGGTTTTAAGTCCGGGGAATTTGGAGGATGTCCACTTCCAGACAATGCTGGCAGTATAATATGTTGCATTGTCCTGCTGGAAGATCCCATCCACTCCAGGTTAGTTGCTCAAATGAAGCGTGTTGGTTGTCCCCCCGCAGTTTCCACAACTTTTATTCGCGAGGGTGCCACTTGTCCAGTCAAGGTACACTTTAACCACAGCAGCACTCGAACAGTTCACAAACTGTGCTGTTTCAGAAATACTGCCACCCTTGGCCCAAAAGCCAGTGATCACCCCCTTTTCATGGTTGGAAAAATCTCAGGTTTTACCCATGACAAAGATGGTTGATATGTTTGCAAAATGCCTACATGTCACCTTATATACTCACCAAGCCAACTCACAAAGCGTGCCATATTGGCTACGTACTGCTGATTTCATAATTTGACCAGACCCAGTATTGGATGCTACTGCTATGACAATCAGGAAAAGTGAACCAAAGGTGTCCCTCAAATATTCCATATCCTGGAGCTTAGAGAGAGAAAATGGCTGGGCTTAACCTGTCCCATCATTGTCCCAGCCCTATGTTCAGACCCCCAGAGTCCAGAGTTCTAAAGGGGATCCCCACATCAGTATGCAGATTTAGCTCATTCTGTAACAATTTACATGAAAAGTAGAATACCTTGGCAATCTTGCATAACTGACATGAAAACTAGGTAAACTGAATGCAACTAGTCATTTCGCTAAACCAATTGTTGCAGGAACTGAGTTAATTGTCATGGAAAAGTAATTGCATATTGCCCTACTACTGGTTGTAATACACTAGGTTCTTTTGGGTTCTCAGCTCCTCCTGCCTTTATCCCATGTCAGTCCTGGTTCAGTTTGTCTCTTTCATGTGTGCAATTAACCTCAGTAGGTGTGTGTAACCCATCTAAGTAGGCATGTATCGAGACACATTGCATACATGCTCAAGCTGACACGTTCCTCTTGCATCATAAACCTGTGTTAGGCAGCATGCATTGTCTGTACAGGACACAAGATCAGGATTCCAAAATTGGAAACAATTGTATACACTTGAAGACTTTGGCCTCTATTCAATTGTCCAAATCGCAATTACTGGAGCCCGCAATGGAGTCCGTAAAAGTTACAGATATTTAATTGGCTACATTTTGCAACTCGCTATCCATTTGCGAGTTACCTGCTCAAAATCACTGCGGTGGTCAAAATCATAACTCCATCCTATCCCCTCGTTTGATGTTTCGCAAACATTACCAGTGCTAAAGATGCAAAATCCATTTTTAATTACAACAATTCAACAAGCCCACAATTGCCTTCTAACCTGTAAATTGTAAATGTAGCCAAATTGCAAAAATATTCTGGATTCCAAAAATATTGAGTTTTGGTTGTATGGTGACATATATTTTGTTCCATGACTCAGTTCCATTAATGTACCATTGTTCCAATGTATGCTGATTATTACATGTATTACATGTAGGTTGCTGAAATATTATGTGGATGTGTGCTATGAAACTGCCGATCTGTCCCTAAGGAAGCTAATAAAGTATAGGGATGGGGTCCCAGGGACAAGGGAACCAGAGTGAGAGATACTGGACATAAGGGGTTCACTCTGCACACAAATACATTGCCAGACAGGAATATACCCATAAGAGATCAGAATAGAGGGACAGGGCCCTAATGAACATAAGCAGGTCATTTAAGCAAATAGGATAGATGGTCTTCAGCATTGTCCTCCTTGATGTACTACTGTAAGGTCAACAACTTCCCCTGATAATTAGGTTCTTCGCCACAGTAGTAGATTACAGGCCTGACATTTATTAATGGACAGGTGCCCCACTTGGGTATACAGGAAGATGATCTCTGTACATATATATGATTGTGAAATGTATGTAATGTATGTGGATGTCCCAAAACCTTAACCATTGAAAACACACAGAAACAGTGATAACGGTATAACAAAACTTTATTATATACACAGAGCACACTAATCTCATCATACATCCCTCCTTGTAACAGAAGTAACAGGAATGTGCATAGCACTTACACATGGTCTTCATCTGCTGAATGAAACAGATTAAACAAATCATGGATTCTGTAATCCAATTTAATTACACACACACTGTGTTTTTATATATTAAGGAATAATGCAAAATGGATGGTCAGAATCTGAAAAACAGAAAAAGGAGGCTGATAAACAAGTCATAGCTGTTTTTACAGTACAGTGTTTCATGCTGTTACTGAAAGTGCTAACCATAGTGAATCTGCCATGGACAATCACCGTCCCAGTAAACTATTGATGATGTGTAACGTGACAAGGAATGCTTCACTGTGACCACATTCATTTAGCAAAGAGTACTATCACTTTCTCCATATGGAATTGTTGTGCCACACTGATATCACAATTAATTGGTATACAGGTGTTACCCTGGCAAAACAGATGAGAATGATCACATGACTCGTAAACTCATAACAATTGATCCTGATGTGAAACAAAGGCTATCATCCATAATGTGTTTAAATTAAATCAGACACATTTATCTGCTACCAGAAAGTTAACAGGATGACATGCAACAATAATGCTTGTATAACTACTGGTTTGGATTAGCAGATCCTAATGGGACTGTGCAACTCTACAGCCGGGACTGGATTAATTATAATTGAACAGAACAACAGTCATGTTCATTAGTAATGATATATGGAGTCATATATGGTATTTCAGATCTATCTGATGGGGGCAATGTCAGTGATCTAATGCCTGTAAGTTTACTTACATTATATGATTTCACTGCTGGAAGATGACGAACATGGCTTAATGGTTGTGTCATTTGACTATTAACACCTAAAAAAGACAAGGACAACATATCAATCATAACACTAATAGAATTGACTACAACACCTCATCTCAACGGCAATCCACATTGAACATCAATTGGTGAAATGTTAAACATAACCATACGTGTACACAGAGAAGAGGATCATGGTCCGTGTGATGGGTGCAAGCCACATGGATACAACAGATGTTCTCCACATAAGCCAGGAATCTCTACTCTGTAGCCAGGCAAGGAGTATGTCAACATTTATACTAATTCATATTCAGTGAGGAGTGTTGATGAGGAGGACTTCGAGAACATCCCCTACTACCTCCTCTTTCGCAGCACTGGGTTCCCACCCTCCGTGCCTGTGCGCCTCCTCCCTCTACCATGACAAGAAGGTGTTGGAGTGAGGGGTGCATCCACCTGGCTTATCTGTGTAGCAGCTGGAGTTGGTAGAAGGTGCAAGATAAGGAGGCCAGCGGCTCTGGTTGCGATGGTTGTGGAGGCTGTGGAACCAGAGCCTTGAAATATATTTGAGATATATATGAGCTGCCATGCGGCCAATTCTATTTGGTGCTCAATTAGTGCTCTATGGGCTTGTCTGTCCCTATTTTTCTTTTCCTCATACCTCTCCATCCTCCCCATGTTGCTATCATGCTGGGAGTTAATGCTATCAGTCTGCTTATCGATGCGTAGTGCCAGGTCATCCAATAGGGCGTGATGTCTTGTTTCCTCACTCCAAACTTGTTGCAGGATATCCATACTGGCTTGTGGGGGGGTTTGTGGTCTGTCACTTGAGGTGCCAAGCCTTTCGATGGGTTGAGGTGATGACAGTGGTGCCAGTGGCAATGTTGTTGCTGTTGCAGGTGCCGGTGTTGGTGGAGCCCATGTTGGGGGCGGAGGAATGTTGGTGTCCTGTCAAGGCATCCATGGGATTGGCGCAAGGAGTCTGTGATGGTGGGTCTGATGATGGTTACAAGCGTATGGACAAGTGATGGATATAGTGGGGGGGGGGGGAAGTATTTGATACCCTGCTGATTTTGAACGTTTCTCCACTGACAAATAAATTATCAGTCTATAATTTTAATGGTAGGTGTATTTTTTAGGTGTAACAGTGAGAGACAGAATAAAAAAAAAACAAGAAAAACGCATGTCAAAAAAGTTATAAATTGATTTGCAGGTCAATGAGAAAAATAAGTATTTGACCCCTTCGTCTTAGAACTTGGTGGCAAAACCCCTGTTGGCAATCACAGAGGTCAGACATTTCTTGTAGTTGGCCACTGGGTTTGCACACATCTCAGGAGGGATTTTGTCCCACTCCTCTTTGCAGATTCTCTCTAAGTCATTAGGTTTTGAGGCTGATGTTTGGCAACTCAAACCCTCAGCTCCCTCCACAGATTTTCTATGGGATTAAGGTCTGGAGACTGGCTAGGCCACTCCAGTACCTTAATGTGCTTCTTCTTGAGCCACTCCCTTGTTCCCTTGGCTGTGGGTTTTGGGTCATTGTCATGATGGAATATCCACCCACAACCCATTTTCAATGCCCTGGCTGAGGGAAGGAGGTTCTCACCCAAGCTTTGATGTACATGGCCCAGTCCGTCATCCCTTTGATGTGGTGCAGTTGTCCTGTCCCCTTAGCAGAAAAACACCCCCAAAGCATAATGTTTCCACCTACATGTTTGACGGTGGGGGTGGTGTTCTTGGGGTTATAGGCAGCATTCCTCCTTCTCCAAACACGGCGAGTTGAGTTGATGCCAAAGACCTCGATTTTGATCTCATCTGACCACAACACTTTCACCCAGTTCTCCTCTGAATCATTCAGATGTTTATTGGCGAATTTCAGATCGGCCTGTACATGTGCTTTTTTGTGCAGGGGACCTTGTGGGCACTACAGGATTTCAGTCCTTCACAGCATAGTGTGTTATCATATGTTTTTTTGGTGACTATGGTCCCAGCTGCCTTGAGATCATTAACAAGATCCTCCTGTGTAGTTCTGGGCTGATTCCTCACCGTTCTCATGATCATTGAAACTCCACAAGGTGAGATCTTGCATGGGACATCAGACCGAGGGAGACTGACAGTTATTTTGTGTTTCTTCCATTTGCGAATAATCACACCAACTGTTGTCACCTTCTCACCAAGCTGCTTGGCGATGGTCTTGTAGCCCTTGTGTAGGTCTACAATCTTGTCCCTGACATCCTTGTACAACTCTTTGGTCTTGGCCATGGTGAAGAGTTTGGAATCTGATTGATTGATTGCTTCTGTGGACAGGTGTCTTTTATACATGTAACGAGCTGAGATTAGGAGCACTCCATTTAAGTGCTCAAATACTTATTTCCCTCACTGAACTGCAAATCGATTTATAACTTTTTTGACATGTGTTTTTCTTGTTTGTTTTTTTTGTTATTCTGTCTCTCGCTTTTAAAATACACCTACCATTAAAATTATAGACTGATCATTTCTTTGTTAGTGGAAAAACTTTCAAAATCAGCAGGGGATCAAATACTTTTTCCTCCCACTGTACAAGCATATCACCTTCCATCCTAACACTCTCATCACCTCTCTCTCCGTCCTTTACCACACACACAATACCTTTAGGTTGTAAGTCTGCAAGTTTCAATCCTGCAGGGTGCTTTGGGGAAAGCACCATGGACATTGGATTCTAGGCTCAAAGACAGGGCCCTCCTTGCTTTGCTACGTGTTGATTTGTATTTACCTTTGCCTGGAACTTATCTTATGTACAGCGCTACAGAATATGTTGGCGTGTTATAAATAAACAATTATAATAATAATGGTTGTCTCCAGCACCAGGACAGTTGTGTAGGTGGCAGTGGTTGCTGGCTCCAATACATGTGAGGTTGAGGTGGAGTTGGCTGAACATGCGGAGGAGGGCCCGGGGGATGATTTACAGACTGGAGACATTGGAAGATGTATTTCTGCTGAAGGGCCAGCTTCCTGTGATGGTCCCAGGCCCTCTGATCTGTTTGCGCCTTCCTTAACCACCACTTCAAGGTGTATATCTGGTTCCTTCTTCAGTGGATCCAACACCACCACCTGTGTCTCTGGGGGTGGGCTAGTCCTCCCGGGTACTGAAATGAGTGGACATTGGTCACTTGTGATTGGCTGTGGTAAACATTGCCCTCTATCATTAGCATTGTGTAAATCTGCTGCTGTGGGCCATCTGCACTTCATTGGGACACATGCTCAGCCGAATCTACTGTGCAGGTGCAAAAGTAGTTAGCATGCAGATGAGACATGGTCCAGGTTAGGATAGTACATGACACTGCGCATGCAGTCCTACAGAATCTGTATTCACATATGAAGCAGTGTGCACACCCATACATGTACTCTCTTTTCAATGTTAAATCAATCTTGATCTACAGGGAGTGCAGAATTATTAGGCAAGTTGTATTTTTGAGGATTAATTTTATTATTGAACAACAACCATGTTCTCAATGAACCCAAAAAACTCATTAATATCAAAGCTGAATATTTTTGGAAGTAGTTTTTAGTTTGTTTTTAGTTTTACCTATTTTAGGGGGATATCTGTGTGTGCAGGTGACTATTACTGTGCATAATTATTAGGCAACTTAACAAAAAACAAATATATACCCATTTCAATTATTTATTTTTACCAGTGAAACCAATATAACATCTCAACATTCACAAATATACATTTCTGACATTCAAAAACAAAACAAAAACAAACCAGTGACCAATATAGCCACCTTTCTTTGCAAGGACACTCAAAAGCCTGCCATCCATGGATTCTGTCAGTGTTTTGATCTGTTCACCATCAACATTGCGTGCAGCAGCAACCACAGCCTCCCAGACACTGTTCAGAGAGGCCCATCAAGACTCACTCTCATTTCATCAGTCCATAAAACCTTAGAAAAATCAGTCTTGAGATATTTCTTGGCCCAGTCTTGATGTTTCAGCTTGTGTGTCTTGTTCAGTGGTGGTCGTCTTTCAGCCTTTCTTACCTTGGCCATGTCTCTGAGTATTGCACACCTTGTGCTTTTGGGCACTCCAGTGATGTTGCAGCTCTGAAATATGGCCAAACTGGTGGCAAGTGGCATCGTGGCAGCTGCACGCTTGACTTTTCTCAGTTCATGGGCAGTTATTTTGCGCCTTGGTTTTTCCACACGCTTCTTGCGACCCTGTTGACTATTTTGAATGAAACGCTTGATTGTTCGATGATCACGCTTCAGAAGCTTTGCAATTTTAGGAGTGCTGCATCCCTCTGCAAGATATCTCACTATTTTTTACTTTTCTGAGCCTGTCAAGTCCTTCTTTTGACCCATTTTGCCAAAGGAAAGGAAGTTGCCTAATAATTATGCACACCCGATATAGGGTGTTGATGGCATTAGACCACACCCCTTCTCATTACAGAGATGCACATCACCTAATATGCTTAATTGGTAGTAGGCTTCCGAGCCTATACAGCTTGGAGTAAGACAACATGCATAAAGAGGATGATGTGGTCAAAATACTCATTTGCCTAATAATTCTGCACTCCCTGTATTTGGTGACTACTAATCAGAATATTTTTTTTTCTTCAATAATTTTTATTAACACATTTGAATATTGACAAACAGTATTTTGTACAAATGTTTAAATTTAACAACCATGAAATAAAAATGATTATGAAAGTTAGAAGGTTAATAAGTTAATCAAGTTGATAATAGTTTTTTGTAAATTCAAAAAAAAAAAAAGAAGACAACTATTTTGTTCCTGATAAAATAATATCTTTATTTCTCTTTCCTTAATCAATCATGGAAATGTATAAAAGTGACGTCAAGTATATGTAATATATAGCTTAACATGTGATACAAACTGCTGTAATAATATTACCACATTGTCTTCAATAAAATCATTGGAATACAAATGCTTATCCAGTTAAAAAGGAATAGAAGATGAGTATTTTTTTTTTTTTTTCAGGTTTAAAATGGATGCTTTATTATTTGCTTTGTTGCATTATTTCTTAATAAGAAATGTTAACCCAAAAGAACTACATGAAGATGGAAGGCATAAAAACACAGATACTTGAAAGTCAAGTTAACATGATTGATTTGTGTTAATGCAAACTGTACAACTTCAGCAGATACAAAACTTGTAACAGACGAGGCAAATATTGTATACTTTTAACACTTAATTGAAAAAAATTGGAAAAAAACAAAAAAACACCAAAATAAGGGTGAGTAGTGTGACAACATATGTGAAATGATCTATATATGTATAGGTTCAATCATAATTTCAGGATTGTGCATTCCAGTTACAAAATCACTTGCATTTTTATCTATTGCTGTGCCCATCGAACCACATCTGCTTAAAGCTGCCAGCAATAGCAGCATTCTTAAAGTGTGCAATTTATATCTCTCTCAAGAAGAGCAGCTAAATATTTATTTTAATTGAATTACCAATATTACATATATTTGTGAATATCCTCATTTTGTGTTAGGAAGTTTCCTTATGCCACAAGTACAAACAATCAGTAAGACCCAAGTATTATAACCCTGTTTTCTAAGATGGAACAGAAAATGTGTTTGCACCAGTGCATTTTCTAGTCCAAACTGTATTGCTAAGACGGATCTTCCATAAACAGCCATTATATAGATTCACAGATCTGTTGCAGACAGAGGCTCTTATAGCATATTCATTATGAATGAAGCGGCTATGGTCAGCGTCTGCTTTAGAAGCATATTCTGTATTGTGCGATTCCACCACAAACAATATCTGCTTCTCGGCAGTGACGCTTACCATGCATATACTGTATCTAAAACAGCTGTCCCTGATCTGGTCAGGAAAAGGTGCTCCTGATATCAAAAAAGGTGGCCCTGCCACATCAGTGTCACAAATAGGTGACCATAACATGATCTTACTAATAGTAAAGAAAATCACAGACTGGCTAAACCCCATCAGCAGTCTCTAAAGCAAAGTTGCTCTACCTCTAAATCACACTATAAATTAAAAAGGCTCTTCAAATGCAGATTTTTTTTTTCCATGTCAATTCAGACCTATTGCTACTTTGCCACCCAGACTCTCGGGCAAGCCTTTGCAGCCAATCATGAAAGCAACATCCCTCCACACTCACCTCTTTGGCTATAAGTGGCAGCACCCCCCCTTGTCTAGGCTCACAACAATCTTTCCTTTAGAATCACTCTATTCACATTAGTATCTTCTCCGCACAGATTTCTACCATGAAGATATGAATAATGGAACAGACACCATGATTAGCTTGAAAACAGAGCATACCTAAAATGCTTAAAGGCACAAATAAATGAGCAACTAAAGCTAGTATTTAAAGTGTTACAGCCCAAATCTTTCATAGTTAGAAAATATTGGCCCCCGGCTGGCTTAGCCTTCTACCTATGTGAAAGGCAAGTTTGGAGTGATGTGGCTTAGCAAGAAAGCGTGGGCCTTTCAGTAAATTAGCCCCATTGTTACAATGTTGTTCATGCAATAAAATAAGTAGCATGTTAGTGTAAAAGAAATCTGAAACTCTAGGGCCTTGAGGGAACTTCATTATCAGTAATTTAGATATGAAAACAAAAATAATCCTTATCATCAATGTATAATTTAAAAGCTTAGTATATACGGCAAGTCATTTTACTAGTAGTTTTGGCATGCATTCTCTCTGATGCCGGTATACTGCAGAGAGGCAATGTACGTGATAAATAACTTCACCAAGCTAACAAAACAGCAGCTTTCACATCAAACATGGCTGAAAAGCAAATCTGGAAAGTAAAAAAAAAAATCCTTGCACACCAATACAATAAGTTTATTTGTAGTAGTCTCAAACTGGTGTATCCACAGCTGCAAAGTCCCTGGTTTAATCATGAAAAGGAAAAAAGTGCTGCTGTTGCAAACATATAGACAAATAAGTAAAAAATGTTGTGCCTGTTTGGAATATAAAACACTACAAAAAAAAATAAAGCAATTTCATTTTCATAACCACATTGCTTTATGACACTACGTAGAAGTTCTCCTTGGATTCAAAAGAAAAAAACTCTCTATTTTGCCACAAGATTTTTTTTTTACATTATTACATTTTCTCTTTTATATCCCAAGCCCAAAGTCAGAACCGAAATAGATTAAAGAGCTGAAAAGACCTATGTGTTTGCAAAGCACAGCAATGGACTGAAGGGATTAGTAAGGAAGAATGTCTTTACATGGATTTTAAGCTCATATCAGTGTTTCTTTCCAGTCTTTAACTGGCGATGGCTTCACTTGTTCCTTAGTTGTCTTGGGCTGATCTTTTGGTGCTTTTGTTTCAGGAAGAGTGTCTCTCTGCACCTGGGCCTTGGTGCCCTGTTTTCCTGGCTCCTCTTCCTCCTGCAGCTGCTCAGACTTGAGACGTTGCATCTGTGACAGCCGGAGCTGCACTCGCAGTTCAATGATGGCCTCTCTCTCCTCGTGAATCGCTTGGTTCAGATGGTTGTTCTTGATCTCTAATTCTTCATTCTGCCTCTGCAGATCTTCCAGAATAATCTGCAGTTCTTCTTCATCCTCACTTTCACTCTCACTTTCTGAGGAATATTCTTCAGTTTCACTTCTACCGTGTTGCTGACGGCTTTGAATTTCAGATATTTCTGCTCTCAGGCGATCTATTTCCTCCTTTTCTGTAGCAATCTGTCTCCAAAGGAACTGCTCCATTGCCACAAGTTCTTCTTGCTCAGTTAGGATCTCATTCTCCTGTGCCAGGAGTATATTAAGGACTTCTTCTTCATTTTTATTCATTTCTTCTTTTGATACATCCTCCTTTGAAAGGCTGGCAATTTCTTGAGCAATTTTTGTTTCACAGTCCTGCCGCTTAGCTTCCCGCAGCTTTCTTTTAAGTGCAGTCAGAATCCTCTGTACTTCCCAAAGCCTCTCTTCTTTGGACAGGTCCTTTATTCCTGCTTGAAGGTCACGATGCAGACAATTCAAAAGAAACTCCTGTCTTCGAATCTCCTCCTTGATTGTTTCTTGAGTGTCTGGCAGGGCAGGCATTGTAGCCATATTAGACCACCGGAGAGGTTTAATCACTTTCTTTATGTGACGTGTGTAAAAAACACATACAGGCCACGATTACTGATCTGAACAGTAGGGCTAAGTACAATAGATATATTTTGTATGTTCATTTTGGTTTCGAGTTCCTTCTCTATCACATGGTCCATGTGTATAATCAGCCATGAGATCAGGTTGAAGTTGCATTCAGGTAACTCCTTCATCACGCGTTGGCACTCCTGGAGTTTCTCCGCTTCAGTGCTCTTGCCACAGGCCTCTTCAAATCTCGGCAGCAGATCTTTGGTGAGCACATTCTCAGGTAGTTCTCGCAAGTATTGCTTCAGTAAGCTCGCTACTGTGTAAGGCTCATAGTCTTCAAGGTTTGGAGACTCCTCTCGGTCATAGGTTGCCTTTAACACATCTACTTTTGACTTTATTCCTGACACCCTATATATGCCTTCACATTTCATTCCATAATGCTCTATGAAGTCTATGCATTCCCGGAATACTGAAGGCAGCCTAATCCCATCACACATCATGGTCCTTTCCGAAGCTTCTGACAGAGGGATGCCAAACACCGGCCTCACACTGGGTACATCTACAGGCGGAGGCTCTGGCTCAGGAGTGGGTTTCTTTTTTTTCTTTTTTTCCTTCCACTGTTTGACAACATCTGCTGCGGTCAAGTCCTTAGACTTCTTTTCTTTGTGCTTATCTTCCTTGTGCTTCTCTTCCTTAGGTTTCTCTTTGATTTTAAAATCCTTTTCTATCTTCTTGGAAAAACTGTGTTTTTTGAACACATGTATTCCCTTGGACCTCTTCAGTTTGGACGGGCTTTCTGCTTCATCACCAGAACTGTCCTCTTGGAAGGCTGCATACCCTTCCGTTCTTTTCTCCTTCTTCTTGAATTTTCCTTTCTTCTTCCCGTGGTCTCTCTCATCATCAGACACTATATCTGGGGGCTCATGAAGGATATCATGAGGAGGGGAGGGCTCCCCAGTGCGGTATAGACCTGGGAATTTTGTAGGGCTAATTTCTTCTGAGCTAGGGGTGCGAGCCAGCCCACCACCATGTACAGCCCGGCGGTGCTCACTTGGGCTGCTAGTGGGAGGCAGAAAGCACTCTGTCATTCTGGTGGTGAAAACCTACCGCAGGTATTAAGCCGTATTTCTGTTACCTGTCCATGGCACCTGTGTCCTCCCCCCCGCTGTTTCGGTGCAGGCCGCCAAGATGAGTATTATTTTTATGTTTCATTGGCATTGCATATGATTTTGTGGTGTTAATTTTTAGATCTGACAAAAAGTTTAAAAGTTTCATAGATAGGTTAGGGATTGATATGTGTGTTTTTGAAAGTGTACGAATAATGTCACCTGCATAAAGTGCTAATTTATACTGATTTTCCAAAACCTTCAAACATTTTATATCATAGCTTCTTTTAATTGCTAGAGCTAAGGGTTCAATATATAAGGCATATAAAAGTTGGCATAGGGGACATCTTTGTCTTGTTTCTCCTTGTATTCATATTGCAGTAGAACAAAAGCACATTATGCATATGGTTCATGATAGATGGTTGTAAAAGCTTTAATGATCTACAGCCTTATTAAATTGCGATTCGGCCAATTGAATCGGGCTCTATATAAGCACAAAGCATATTTTTTTACAGAGGTTTTTAGTTAGTGACGACCTTGCTTTTGGATAGAAGTTCACTAATTAAAAACTTCTGTAAACAAAATGCTCTGTGCTTACATAGAGCCCTATTCAATTGGCCGAATCGCAATTTAATAAGGCTGCTAATGTTTGGGAGGTTGTAGTGGGTTAGAGAGGTAAATAAAAAAGTAAATAAAACAATTTCTAGGTATCTAATAATAATAGGATGGATTGAAAACTGTTATTGTCTGGGGCTTGTCTTCCCAGTATAAAGCCTACTTGATCTGCATGTATAATTTTTCATATTATTCTATGAATTCTTAAAGCTGTTTGTTAAGCTCTTTGTAGCTTCAACAATCTCTTGAGGGAGCCTGAGAGCATCAGCCTCACCAGAAGGCCTCACTGCTAATTCTGTGAAACCCTGTAAGCATTGCTCTCACCAGAAGGCCTCACTGATAATTCTGTGAAATCATGAAAGCCTGAGAGCATCATCCTCAACAGAAGGCCTCACTGCTAATTCTGTGAAATCCTGAAAGCATCACCCTCACCAGAAGGAGCCAATATCTTTATTAATATTACTACTGTATCACATATTATAATTGTCCTGCTACGAATCGTCGTCACGCTGTTTGCGTGGTCCGTACGATTTAGCCGGCTTAGCGATGAGCGCCGCAGGCGCTCATTGCCCCCGTTAAACCGTAGTACTTTAGCGGGCTTAGCGATGATCGCCGCAGGCGCTCATCACCCGGCGAGCCTCACGCAGTGAGGCGAGACGTTAAACCGCAGTACTTTGGCGTAGCGAGCCATTAAACTCTAGCACTTTGGCAATGAGCGCAGCAGGCGCTCATTGCAGGCGAGCCTCGCGTAGCGAGGCGAGCCGTTAAACTGTAGCAAAAAAATACGGCCGCAACTCGCAAACATGGAAAAAAATACAAACACAATAAATAGACACAGCACATACATAAAAGGCTTTTTTTTTGACGGGCAATACGCTAGTACTTATTATATTTGAGGAGATAGAATTATGTCTGCCTACATTTCAAACCTCTACAAATATTTTTGCTTTTTCCTGCTTGCTATCCCCACCCTTCCACCATTTATGGCCTGCATAATTTACCTAAACCTCCTCCTACTCACATGTCTTAGCCTGTCCTGCCTCTTCATTTGCTTTGCTATGTCTTCAGCCTGGCAGTTGTGAGTTTTGGTAATTTAAGTACCGTATATACTCGAGTATAAGCCGAGTTTTTCGGCCCTTTTTTTAAGGCTAAAAATGGCCCCCTCAGCTTATACTCGAGTCACTCTCCCCCCCCCCCCCATGTCACTCCAACCCCCCCTTGTCTCTCTCCCCCCGTGTCTCTCTAACCCCCCCGTGTCTCTTTATCCCCCCCGTGTCTCTCTAACTCCTGGAGACAGGCGCGGTATATGGTAATGACGTGGCGCGCATGTTACGTCACATGCGCGCCACATCAAGTTATATGGTAATGACGTGGCGCGCATGTGACGTCACATGCGCGCAACATCAAGACCCGGAAGAAGCGGAGGCCGGAGCAAAAAAATACGGCCGCAACTCGCAAACATGGAAAAAAATACAAACACAATAAATAGACACAGCACATACATAAAAGGCTTAACGACAGCAAGAGGGAGCATCCACGACCTCAAAAAACCAAGTTACACCTTCATTTAGCTCAAAATAAAAGAGTTTAGACACTAAAAAATTCTCGAAGCGACAGAAAAAATGACGGCCGAACAAAACGAAAACGAGGCTACAGCACTCTAACCACGGATAACACTTACGGATAATCCGCTAAGACGCATACCACTCATTACGACATTGCAAAAAACGGACGCAACACGCGGACAGGAATAAAGCCAAAACACAATAAATACACACAGCACATACATAAAAAGCTTACCGACAGCAAGAGGGAGCAACCACGACCTCAAAAAAACAAGTTACACCTTCATTTAGCTCAAAATAAAACAGTTTAGACACTAAAAAATTCTTGAAGCGAGAGAAAAAATGGCGACCGAACAAAACGAAAACGAGGCTACAGCACTATAACCACGGAAAACACGTACGGAAAAACCGCTAAGACGCATACCACACATTACCCGCCATTAAACGACATACGGATGATCCGCTAAGACGCATACCACACATTACCGGCCATTTTACGATAATGCGGAAGTAAACAACTACGCTAACGGTTTCGGCTCGTGCACGCACACTATTACACTGCACACGTTCCTCACGCTTACACAGCACCTCCACACCACTAATGCTGCAGCAACATCAACACAGATTGCCAGCTCTTCAACACATTGCATAAAAATAGGTAAAGTATATTCATTTATTAATTTGTATTATATATTTCAGTAGTACACACAAAACAACATTAGCTACCTTACAATTCCATATGTATAGTAATAACTAAACAACTTTCCAAACATACACATCTCATTGCCCTCATTTTTTGACGGGCAATACGCTAGTACTTATTATATTTGAGGAGATAGAATTATGTCTGCCTACATTTCAAACCTCTACAAATATTTTTGCTTTTTCCTGCTTGCTATCCCCACCCTTCCACCATTTATGGCCTGCATAATTTACCTAAACCTCCTCTTACTCACATGTCTTAGCCTGTCCTGCCTCTTCATTTGCTTTGCTATGTCTTCAGCCTGGCAGTTGTGAGTTTTGGTAATTTAAGTACCGTATATACTCGAGTATAAGCCGAGTTTTTCGGCCCTTTTTTTAAGGCTAAAAATGGCCCCCTCAGCTGATACTCGAGTCACTCTCGCCCCCCCCCCATGTCACTCCAACCCCCCCTTGTCTCTCTCCCCCCGTGTCTCTCTAACCCCCCCGTGTCTCTTTATCCCCCCCGTGTCTCTCTAACTCCTGGAGACAGGCGCGGTATATGGTAATGACGTGGCGCGCATGTTACGTCACATGCGCGCCACATCAAGTTATATGGTAATGACGTGGCGCGCATGTGACGTCACATGCGCGCAACATCAAGACCCGGAAGAAGCGGAGGCCGGAGCAAAAAAATACGGCCGCAACTCGCAAACATGGAAAAAAATACAAACACAATAAATAGACACAGCACATACATAAAAGGCTTAACGACAGCAAGAGGGAGCATCCACGACCTCAAAAAACCAAGTTACACCTTCATTTAGCTCAAAATAAAAGAGTTTAGACACTAAAAAATTCTCGAAGCGACAGAAAAAATGACGGCCGAACAAAACGAAAACGAGGCTACAGCACTCTCACCACGGATAACACTTACGGATAATCCGCTAAGACGCATACCACTCATTACGACATTGCAAAAAACGGACGCAACACGCGGACAGGAATAAAGCCAAAACACAATAAATACACACAGCACATACATAAAAAGCTTACCGACAGCAAGAGGGAGCAACCACGACCTCAAAAAAACAAGTTACACCTTCATTTAGCTCAAAATAAAACAGTTTAGACACTAAAAAATTCTTGAAGCGAGAGAAAAAATGGCGACCGAACAAAACGAAAACGAGGCTACAGCACTATAACCACGGAAAACACGTACGGAAAAACCGCTAAGACGCATACCACACATTACCCGCCATTAAACGACATACGGATGATCCGCTAAGACGCATACCACACATTACCGGCCATTTTACGATAATGCGGAAGTAAACAACTACGCTAACGGTTTCGGCTCGTGCACGCACACTATTACACTGCACACGTTCCTCACGCTTACACAGCACCTCCACACCACTAATGCTGCAGCAACATCAACACAGATTGCCAGCTCTTCAACACATTGCATAAAAATAGGTAAAGTATATTCATTTATTAATTTGTATTATATATTTCAGTAGTACACACAAAACAACATTAGCTACCTTACAATTACATATGTATAGTAATAACTAAACAACTTTCCAAACATACACATCTCATTGCCCTCATTTTTTGACGGGCAATACGCTAGTACTTATATTTGAGGAGATAGAATTATGTCTGCCTACATTTCAAACCTCTACAAATATTTTTGCTTTTTCCTGCTTGCTGTCCCCACCCTTCCACCATTTATGGCCTGCATAATTTACCTAAACTTCCTCCTACTCACATGTCTTAGCATGTCTTAGCCTGCAGGTAAGTGAGGGGAGAGGAGCGGGGTATTTAGAGGGGTAGTATGAGGGGGGGTTAGAATGAGGAGGGGGGCGGGTTTAGGATGAGGAGGAAGGTTGAGGAGGGAGGTTTAGGAGGGGGTTAAGGATGGGGGGGTTGAGGTTGAGGAGGGAGGTTGAGGAGGGGGTTGAGGATGGGGGGTTGAGGTTGAGGAGGGAGGTTGAGGAGGGGGTTGAGGATGGGGGGGTTGAGGTTGATGGGAAAGGAGCTTACAACACATTCAGATAACCAGCAATGTGACTAATTCTCAACATTTCCTTTCTTTTTACATATTTTTTCTCTTTATAGTCTTCAGTTAAACATGTTTTATTTAAACAAATAAACAAAAACAATGAGGCACTTCCGGTGCAGACGTAGCAGGCATCTGTGCGCCAAACCTCCGAACACTGGCTTTTCTGTCAGGCCTGAAGTTCTTGCAGAGAGTCCACTTCTGGCTGGACCCCACACTCAGTATTGGCACCAAACTAGGCTGGAGGCTCCTGAGGAGAGAGGAGAAGACAGGAACTGCATGATAATAATGTTGCCTTGAGCTCCACTGCTGCGCTGCTGTGAAGGAGATCCCTGGATGGAATAAGGAGGACTGGAGTTGCAATATGTGTTCATACAAGTACCTAATAATTAAATGTGCTGCTGTTAGCTCCATTGTAAATTATTGCAGAAGAAGATTTTAAATTAAATGTGCAGAAGACTTGTGGCTATGTTTGCAGTGGTGGAGCCTAGACGTTGGCGATGGGGAGAGGAGTGAGCATGAGGGTACTGTGGAGATAATAATGCTAACTGTGCAGATTTTTTTTAAATTTTTATTTATTTTTAATACATTTTTTACAAAATTTAAAAACATAATACATACATTCCTGATAAAAAACAGATACTTTCTTGATAATATATAGATCACTATCATTCAGTTATATTAATTGTACCTCCACATTCCCTTCTACACTACTTATCAATTAATTTTGATAAAGAACCAGAAGGTATATATAAAAGTAGTGTAAACAAACATTGCAACAAAACACATTGGGCCTCATTCTATTATCGGCCGCAGCCATTGCGGGGCCGCAAGGACCGGCCGCAAGCTATTCGGCTATTCTATTCCCTTACGGCCGGGGATTCCGGCAGGCTTGCGGCCGGTGCCTTGCTATCTCTTGCGGCCGATCGCGCCGGAGGAAAGCCTTTGATCTAAAACGGCCGCAAGAGATTTGCAATTCAATTGCTCCGGGAAACCTCTCTGCAAGGCTAAAAACGAGCCGCAGTTACTTGCAGGAAAAAGGTCTCGCTAGCACCAATTAAGCACATAAAATAGCTCAAATAAAGCCATCCTGCACTTTGAGAAGACTATAAAGTGATTTTAGGTGTTAGAAAAAATAGCACATAATTATCCTGTACTCAAATCCGTAAAATATTTAATTTTTAATATCCGTAAAATATCCATGTAAAAAGTCCAGAGTGCTTGGAGCACCTCAGACACACCCCCGCCGCAGCCGGCAAATAAACAGTTAATTTGAACTCGGGTTTGGGCAGATGTGCAAGCTTGAGAGTGGGTTCCTTTTAATCCTCATGTCCCCCAATATGATCCCTAGCATTTACAGAGCTGTACAGTGCAGGCTTGAATTTATTTTTCAGTTTTTATATTTCACAGCTTACGGCCGGTTCCAAGATATGCGGCCGGCCGTAAAAGGAGATCCTTGCGGGGCCGTATAATAGAATCGCGAGTTAACTGAACCCCCGCAAGGAATCGCAGCCTTACGGCCGATTTACGGCCGATAATAGAATGAGGCCCATTACATTTAGTGAGTCTCATGGGTGGGCCAGGCAAACATTGGAAGGATCTCCTCTCTTCCTTACCCTCCTTTCTCTTTTTATTTTAGGTCTAAATCTGTTCCCTTGCTAATTGTTTATTATTAGTATGTCAAGTTGTTGTTGATAATAAAGCCCATTTTAATTGTATTGTTTTATTTAGTTTCCCATTTTGTTCTAAAAAGTCAATTTCAAGCTGTTTATTTCTCAAAGTTATCTCCCAAATTTCTTTCCATGTTGTTAGTGTTTTCTTTTTGCAATTTTTAGTTATTAACCATTTCATTATTAATAAAATGTGAATAATGAAACCCATTTGTGTTTTATTAATTGTAATTGGACAGAAATGAAAATGAATAAGTTCAGATGTTAGATCCAGTTTAATTTTAGTTATCCTGGAAATTTCATCCAAACCTAATCTCCAAAATTGATGGCTCATGCTACAAGACCACCATATATGAAGATGTGTGCTTTGTTCTAAGCAACCTCTCCAACAGTTACCTGAGTGTTTATTAGAGTCTATTTTAACCAGGAGAGAGGGAACCATGTACCATCTTTGTGTTAACTTAAATGATATTTCCCTAAAAGGGGTACATTTTACATAGGATTCTGTCAACTTCAAAGCGTTGAACCATTTATCAATATCCCAGATGGTATTAAAATCTCTTTCCCATTTAACCATCGGTAACATTTTTTCTTTTTCAGACAACTTTCTAAATAATTTGAAGCAGTTTGAAATTGATAAAGGTAATTCGGATATCAATAATGATTCAAAACTGGTAAGTACTCTAGAGGGGTTTTGATTGTATTCAGATTTTAGAACTGCCTGCTTTAGATTATAATAAAGCTGACAATTCTCTTTTTTAATCATGTTATTATTTATATAGTCCTCCAGAGATCTAAATAATCCATTTTTAAAAAGATCGCCGAAAAATGTAATTTTCAAATTATCACTGCTACCTTTTATCTCTGTACCCAAATCAACGAAAATACAATCAATTGGTATAATAGGTGATGGAAATGGAATCAATTTCCATTTTTTGTTAGTAGGAGTCCAAAATCGTAGACAAGTTTTAACTACCAAAGGCAGTTTTTTTATTGTTTTACTCTATTTATATCTCTGCCAGCACATGAAGTTCAAATTAATTGTTTCCGATAATAACTTTCGATTTGAATATATTTTGGGGGGGGGTTTATTGTGAGAAATTTGAGAAAATTAGTTACGTTTATTACTTTGATGTAATCTGACAGATTTGGAAACGCCATTCCACCTCTCGCAAAGCTCCTTGAGGATAATTTTATGTTAACTCTAGTGTTTTTTCCCTTGTAGATAAATTGATTAATCAGTCTCTGAACTTTCTTAATAGTTTTATATTTGATATAAAGTGGAATACATCTAAGTATGTATATTATTTTGGGTAATATCACCATTTTAATTTCTGCAATTCGGCCCGACCATGAAAAACTCATTTTTTTCCAATATGAAATAACTTCTTTCATGTGTATATACAGTTTATTAAGTTTGCGTACTGAAAGTAGTTTCAAGTTTGGAATAAACTCTATACCCAGGTGTGAAAATCTATTTTTATCCCAATTAAATTTATATAATTCTGTTAATTCAAGTCTAAGTTCTATTGGCAAATTTAAATACAATATCTCTGTTTTTGTTGTATTTATTTTATAATAGGAAATTCTTCCAAAGTATTCCAAAATTTTAAACAATTTATTTAATGAGTTTTTTGGGTCAGACAGACTTACCACAATATCATCAGCGTACAATGAATTTTGTTCTTAAAAGGACCAAGTTCTATACCCTTGACCAAACTCCCATTCCTAATGGCTACTGCCAGAGGTTCAATTATAAGGGCCAATAACAAGGGAGACAATGGGCAGCCTTGTCTTGTCCCATTGGATATGGGGAAATTGCTTGATTTATAAGCATAGTGCGAAGTATAGGCTGAAGAATTTTTGTATAAGGCCATTACTGTATGCGAGCCAAACCTGGCCAAACCGAACCTTTCTAAGACCAGTTCCAAAAAATACCAGCTAACCCTGTCAAAAGCCTTCTCGGCATCCAATGATAGGGCTATAACTGGAACTTTATTTGCATCAGCAGATTAAAACAAATCTATTAAATTTCTAGTATTTTCCAGACCATATCTACCTTGATAAATCTTGTCTGATCAGTATCTATCCTGCTGGAAATTATACAATTTAATCTCAATGCAAGAATTTTGCAGTACATTTTTATGTCCAAATTGAGGAGGGAGATAGGTCTATAATTTTCAACTTTAGTTTTATCTTTACCCGTTTTATAAATCGAGATGATATTATCTTCCCACATTTCTCTTGGAGCCTCACCTAAAGACTTGATTTCATTAAAAGTTTCTTTCAAATGGCTAATCAGGGATTGAGAAAAGATCTTGTAATATATATTAGGAAACCCATCCAGACCGGGAGTTTTAATTATTTGTAGGTCAGATATACAGGATTGAATTTCGTTTTCAGTGATATGAGCATCTAATTTCTGATTCAGATATTTTGGGGAGATTTATATGACTTAAAAATATCCTTATCATTTCATTAGAGGGTTTATGGGTTTCCCCATTCTCTACTAGGTTATACAAAGATCACATATATAGTTGTGAGCGTACGGGTCGTCGCTCACGCTTGCGGGCTCGCGTAGCGAAGCGAGGGCCCGCATTTGCGGTGATGGAGCATCCCAACGTCCCCGCAAATGCGGATCCTCGCGAAGCGAGGGTCCGCATTTGCAGAGGTGGAGGCTCAACGTCGGCTGTGTTAACACACACATACACACACACAACTTTTTAACAGAATAAACTCAACCGCCCAGCCAACAAAAACCCAACAACGTCCCCGCAAATGCGGATCCTCGCGAAGCGAGGGTCCGCATTTGCGGAGGTGGAGGCTCAACGTCGGCTGTGTTAACACACACATACACACACACAACTTTTTAACAGAATAAACTCAACCGCCCAGCCAACAAAAACCCAACAACGGCTGTGTTAACACACACATACACACACACACAACTTCATAACAAAAACATTTTTTAAGTCGCCTCACACCCGCTTACACCCAGACACACAGACGCAAGACTTAACAAAAAAACAGTAAAAAAGGCCCCTCACACGCTCTTAGCACACATACGCACGACTTAGAAACAAATACACTGCGTCGTACACGTAAAAGCTAACTGCGTATATCGCAAAAGAAATACGGCAACATCGCAACAAAATACGGCCGCATCGCAAAAAAATACGGCCGCGAAATACCCATTCCAACCGCCGCGCATCAAAGCATCACAAACACAAGAAATAAACACAACAAACACATAAAAAGCTTACTTACAGCACGGGGGGGCATCCGGCACCTCCAAAAGTTCATTTACACGTCCATTTAAGTCCAAAACAAAGAGTTTAAACAGCCGAAAATCGGCTAAGCGAGAGAAAAAATGGCCGCCGAACAAAACGAAAACGAGGCTCCAGACGTAACTACACTACACTTACTCGCAATAATGAAACACATACTATGCGGAACGGATCACACTCATATTAAACACCATTTTAACCACTACTACGCACAAAATGGCGGATGGAACGCAAATTGTAAGCTGGAACGCAAATAGCGCATGCGTATTGCGTTCTAACGGTCTAACTTTCCAGAATGTTCTACAAGTTTATAAATACTGCCTATTTGACAGAGAAAAATACATTTCTCCTCAGGTGATGAACAGAGTGACTTCAGACATAACTGCTGCTAAAACTTGAGAAGACAATTCTTTCCTAATTTAATACTTTACATTGTGCAAATTACAACTGAGAGGTAAGCTATAATATATTACATTTTATTATCAAGACAGGACATCAAAAAAAAAAATTAAATAAGAAAAAGAGGTCTATGTCTACTGACATGTGACACGCACATTTATGTGTATAATGTATAGTAACATGTGACACGCACATTTATGTGTATAATGTATAGTGACATGTGACACGCACATTTATGTGTATAATGTATAGTGACATGTCACACGCACACATTTATGTGTATTGCCCCTGCAACAAAATTATCTTAAAACAAACTAATTAAACAACTACATTTAAATTACATTAGAAAAAAATAAGTTGGGACTATTAAAATATGAGTCATGTATACTGATATGTGACACGCACATATATGTATCATCTATAGTCACATGTCACACACACATTTATGTATGTTGGCCAAAAATAAAAATAAGGTTAATTTAACAATTAAATATGATTCATGTATAGTGATATGTCACACATACACAAAAAAAATTACGTTCAACTATGGAAATGTGCTTCATGTATGTGACATATGTGTGTAGCCCCCACCAAAAAATAATGTTAATTGAAAATAATTACAGAAGTATATTTACATGACATTAATTTACTGCAATTCAATAGATCACCTAAAGCTTAATCTTTCTACTTTTTTTTATATTCAAACAGACTCTGCATCAACAGCGTCATTCAACAATTTGCACCGTGCATCGTGAAGCACAATCCCTTTTAAAGAACACCAACAAAGAAGAAGAGGTAAGATACAAAAATACATTAAATGCTGAAAAGGCCATGCTTTGCTAAATAAAATAAAAAAATATATAATTCACTATTTCACTTTATTTTTCAAACAGACACTACAAGAAGACCGGCGGATTAAGATTGCCAGGAGGGGACCCTCTGTCATTCCACACTTCAATCAAGGTAAAGTATTAAGTATAAAAAAGAACCGAACCATGAGCCTCATTCAATTGTGAGTTGGCCAATTAAATAGGGCTCTATATAAGCACATAACAGATTTTTTAGACAGACATTTTTAGTTACTGAACTTCGATACTAAATCAAGGTCTTCACTAACTCAAAACTTCTGTCAAAAAATATGTTATGTGCTTATATAGAGCCCTATTCAGTTGGTCAAAACGCAATTGATTTAGGACCTAAATATGTTTAACGGCCGAAGGCCTCATTCAAATGTGATTTGCCCATTTCAATAGGGCTCTATATAAGCACAGAGCATATTTTTTTACAGAAGTTTTTAGTTAGTGAAGACCTTGCTTTTGGATACAAGTTCACTAACTAAAAACTTCTGTAAAAAAAGATGCTCTGTGCTCATATTGAGCCCAATTCCATTGCCAAAAACGAAATTCAATGAGGCCCTCACAATATAACAAATCCAGCAACCAAAGGCCCTCATTCAATTGATATTTTGGACAATTCAATAGGGCTCGAAATAAGCACATTTAGAACCCTATTGAATTGGCCAAACTGCAATTGAATGAGGGCCAAAGTATGCAACATATGGTACACACAAACTGGTACACACAATACAGGATTGTCACAATCAAATAGCAAACTAAATTCATATTCTTTTTCAATGTTTAACAACCTATAACCATTAGAAAAAACACTACATAAGTATAACAAAAGTCGTGCCCATCAAACAGGATTGTACGAAAACTCACACAAACAAATAGCAAACTACATTTAAATTCTTATTTAATGTTTAACAACCTATAAGCCTTAGAAAGAAGCCTAAATAAGCATACTAACATTGGTGCGCACCAAATAGGATTGTACGAAAACTCACACAAACACATAGCAAACTACATTCATATTCTTTTTCAATGTTTAACAACCTTTAACCATTAGAAAAAACACTACATAAGTATAACAAAAGTCGTGCCCATCAAACAGGATTGTACGAAAACTCACACAAACACATAGCAAACTACATTCATATTCTTTTTCAATGTTTAACAACCTTTAACCATTAGAAAAAACACTACATAAGTATAACAAAAGTCGTGCCCATCAAACAGGATTGTACGAAAACTCACACAAACACATAGCAAACTACATTTAAATTCTTATTTAATGCTTAACAACCTATAAGCCTTAGAAAGAAGCCTAAATAAGCATACCAACATTGGTGCGCACCAAACAGGATTGTATGAAAACTCACACAAACACATAGCAAACTACATTTAGATTCTTATTTTATGTTTAACAACCTATAAGCATTACAAAGCAACATTAATAAGCATACCAACAGTGGTGCGCACCAAACAGGATTGTATGAAAACTCACACAAACACATAGCAAAATACATTTAGATTCTTATTTAATGTTTAACAACCTATAAGCCTTAGAAAGAAGCCTAAATAAGAATAACAACAGTGGTGCGCACCAATAGGATTGTATGAAAACTCACACAAACACATAGCAAAATACATTTAGATTCTTATTTAATGTTTAACAACCTATAAGCCTTAGAAAGAAGCCTAAATAAGCATACCAACATTGGTGCGCACCAAACAGGATTGTATGAAAACTCACACAAACACATAGCAAACTACATTTATATTCTTATTTAATGTTTAACAACATATAAGCATTAAAAAAAAACATAAATAAGCATACCAACAGTGGTGCGCACCAAACAGGATTGTACGAAAACTCACACAAACACATACCAAACTACATTTATATTCTTATTTAATGTTTAACAATCTATAAGCCTTAGAAAAAAGCCTAAATAAGCATACCAAAAGTGGTGGGCACCAAACAGGATTGTAGAAAAACACAGAAATAATGTCATTTTTTAGTTAATACAAATACATTCAAATAAAATAACATTTTCATTTTTCTTTTATAACAGATACTGCGTCAAGAACATCGGACCAGGAGTTTCAACTGAGGACCAGACCAGTGGACGAGGACTTTCAACAGAGGACCAGACCATTGGACGAGGACTTTCAACAGAGGACTACACCATCGGACGAGGACTTTCAACACAGGACCAGACCATCAGACAAAGGCTTTCAACACAGGACCAACAAAGATTCTGCTTCAAATCAAACTTCAACCAAGGTACAGTATAACAAGTAAAAAAAGAGAAAAATTAATTAATATTCTTCTTTAATGTTTAACCACCTATAAGCCTTAGAAAAAAGCCTAAAGAAGCATATCAAAATTGCGGCGCACCAAAAAGGATTGTAGAAAAACACAGAAATAATGGCATTTTTTCATTAATACAAAGACATTCAAATAACATAACATTTTCATTTTTATTTTATAACAGATACTGCGTCAAGAACATCGGAACAGGAGTTTAAACTGAGGACCAGACCAGTGGACGAGGACTTTCAACAGAGGACTACACCATCGGATGAGGACTTTCAACACAGGACCAGACCATCGGACGAAGGCTTTCAACACAGGACCAACAAATAATTTTGCTTGAAATCAAACTTCAACCAAGGTACAGTATAAAAAGTAAAAAAAGAGAAAAAAAAAATTAAGATCTTAGCTTTGCATCGATGTCAACAGAAAATAAAATTTAAAATAAACCACCAGTAACTATAACTGTTGAGAAAATATAAATAACACATTTTTCATCTATCTCTTATTTGTCTTTTAGGGCCAATAATCTTTAACAGTAAATACAAACTTCAATGTAAACTTTAAAAAAAAATTGGCATAGTCCAAAAAAGTCTAAAAACACAGAATCTATACAATTTGTCATTGTAACATTCCAGTCCTAAACCCTAATTTAATTGCCATTTAACAAATTGAATAGTGCTGTAAATAAGGACATAACATCTTTTTGAAATTACCTTTTTAGTTACTGAAACAATTGCTTTTGGTTACATGTTTAATAAATAAAAACTTCTTTAAATAATTATCAGATGGCCTTATTTAGACTTTTATTCAATTGACCGCATTGAAATTGATTAAGTATAAAATGTAAACACACTATTGATAACAATTTGTCATGAAAAACAACTTAACATCTCAAAATAAACTAATGGTACATTATTTTATTTTTACAGATTAACATGGCTGATAACGAGAGTAAACAAGAAAAGAAAAGACGCCAAGCTAGAGAACGACGACAGAGAGCAGACAGCCAGCAGACACCGGAGAAGAAGGAAATTCGACGAGAAAAAGAACGCAAAAGAATTGCAAGCAAAAGACTGTCACTTGCAGAAATTAAAGATATGTCAAAAAAAGCAACAAAGAAAATAAAGCATTTACAACCTGTTGCTCAAACATCAGATGACATTTTACCAGAAAAAATACAAGAGATACCAAAAAAAGCAACAAAAAAAACAAAGCATTTAGAACCGTTTCATGAAACATTACATGACATTTTACCTCAAACAATACAACATATACCAAGAAAAGCAACGAAAAAAACAAAGCATTTAGAACCTGTTGTTGAAACATTTTATGACATTTCACCTGATGAATATGAAAGTCAAAATCCTATATGCTTTCCAAATTGTCCTCTACTCAAGTCTTTAGCAGTAGAGGTTCATAGTTATGGGGACATGACTACTCAATGTCAGTTTTGTGAGGCTTATTATTTTAAACAGGAGAGACCCAGAGATGGCCAATTTATTAGTTGCTGTCAAAAAGGCAAGTTCAAACTTCCAGAAAGGAAACAATTTCCTCTCTATTTACAAAACATTATGACTGAACCTACTTTTCCAAACTACAAAAATTTTAAAACAAACATAAGATCCTACAATAGTGCCATATCCTTTGCATCCATGGGGGCAACATTAGCTGCTAATGTACCAGGACATGGTCCTTACTGTTTTAAAGTCCAAGGACAAATTTATCATCGCACTTCCCATTTACATCCAGAGGAAGGAAATCAAAGAAAATTCGCTCAACTATATGTCCTAGATACAATGGAAGCTGTTGACCAACGTATGCAGATGGAAGAAAATAAAAAATGCTTACCCAGTGTTTTCATAGAGCTAAATAACATTATGGACAACAATCCCTACAGTAAAGCTTATAAAAAATTGGCAGAAGTAGAAAATGAACAACTACTTCATGCACAAACACATCAATTACCAATGCCGAAGGTTAATATGGTGCTTAAAAGAGACAGACATACTGATAAACGTCGTTATAACTTGCCAACATCAAATGAGGTTGCAATGGTGTTTCAGAATGATGAAGGAGAACCACCATTTCAAAGAGACATTCGAATATATCCTAGAAATGAGGAGCAACCGTTTATTAATATGAGTATCTTAAGTCCAAATTTAGATCCAATGACATATCCCATCTTTTTCCCACATGGAGAAGCAGGTTGGCAACCAAAATTAACTCTTCCCAGTTACCCAAATGCTAAAGCCAGAATCCGAAATAATGTTTCTATGCTTGAATTTAAAGTAGCTCAAATTGCCATTCGCAATGTATTTAATCCAATTTTATGTGGTGGGAAACTAACACAACAATGGATTATTGATTCATATTTGCAAGTTGAGGCAAATAATTTAAACTTTATCAAATATCAACAAGATAAACTCTGTGTAGAACAATATTCTGGATTAATGGACTATGTTGCTGACGTGGCTACAAGCAGAGACATGACAGCTGGCAAAGCCATCATTTTACCATCTTCCTTTCAAGGATCTCCTCGGAATATGAGAGAAAGATACAATGATGCTATGGCTATTGTCACTAAATTTGGCAAACCCGATTTATTTGTGACATTTACATGTAATCCACAATGGCCAGAAATTACACTAAATTTACTTCTTGGACAAACTGCTTCAGATCGACCAGATTTAGTAGCCAGAGTTTTTAAGATTAAATTAAATGAATTAATACGTGACTTCACTATAAATCAGTTATTTGGCAAATGTCTTGCTTATGTATATTCCATTGAATTTCAAAAAAGAGGCCTTCCACATGCACATCTTCTAATAATACTTCAAGAAAAAGATAAATTAGATACTTCGGACAAAGTGGATGCAGTCATTGTTGCTGAACTACCAGATCCAGAACTATATGGTAGACTATATGAGATTGTTACTCATCGCATGATTCATGGACCCTGTGTTGACCTTAATCCACAATCACCATGAATGGAAAATAATAAATGTTCCAAAGAATTTCCAAAAGATTATAGAGACAAAACCTATGCCAATTGTGATGGATATCCACTTTATAAAAGAAGAGAAGGAGATAGTGCCATTATTCGTGGAAAAAAAGTGGACAATAGATATGTAGTACCCTACAATCCACATTTACTCATGAAGTACAACGCCCACATCAACGTAGAAGCCTGCACTTCCATCAAATCCATTAAATATGTCTACAAATATATTTACAAAGGTTACGATGCAGCTACTGTAGTCGTCAAAAGTGCAGACAACCCTGAAAGTAGTGAGTTAGTACATGATGAACTTGCATCTCATGTAGATGCTCGCTATGTCAGTGCGCCAGAAGCTATGTGGCGGCTTTTAAAATTTGAAATGCATGATAGATCACATGCAGTATATAGGTTAGCAGTACATTTGCCACAACGACATTTAGTCTATTTCGATGCTGGAAATGAAATGAATGCATTGGCCCAAAGTGAAGATCGTCACACTACACTAACTGCATGGTTTGCATTAAATTCCACTGATGCTGAAGCAACACAATACTTATATATTGAAATTCCATATCACTATGTATTTGTGAATGGATTATGGAGACCAAGAAAAACCAGAGGCAATAAAATTATTCCAAGAATTTACACAGTCAGTCCAAGATATGTTGAACGTTTTTGCTTACGGATATTACTTTTAAATGTTCCAGGAGCACAAAGTTTTGAACAATTAAGAACTGTTAATGACATTGTATATGAATCCTTCCATTTAGCTGCAAGACATAGAAACTTACTCGCTGATGATACCGAGTGGGAAAGATGTTTAGAAGAAGCAGCACAATGTCAAATGCCACGACAGATGAGAGAACAATTTGCTTTTATTTGTATCTTCTCAAATGCTCCAAATGCATTAGCTTTGTGGGAGACTTTTAAAAGTAATATGGCTGAAGACTTTATGCGACGATACAATGAACCCATTGCACACTTAAAAGCGTTAATGGAAATCCAAGAAGTCTTTTTAACTCATGGATTAAGTTGTGCAAGTTTTAATTTGCCTGATTCAGGGCTTAAAGAAGACATTAACTTTGAAGACTATGACATTCAACTACAAGCAGAAAGAACAGAAGAAAGACTTGCAACTTTAAATACACTACAATTGCAAGCATTTCATGCCATTAAAAATGCTATAGATGATGACATGGTGACAGAGCGTTATTTCTATCTTGATGGACCTGGCGGATCAGGAAAAACATATTTGTACAATTTATTAATGAGTTCAGTACGAGCACAAGGAAAAATAGCAATGGCTTTGCCACTACTTGAATTGCTGCACTTTTATTAGAAGGTGGAAGAACTGTTCATAGTGGATTTAAACTGCCAGTGCCTATTTTAGAAAATTCTGTGTCAGATATTCGCATGACATCGTTACAAGCAAAGAAATTGAAGAAATGTAAATTACTTATAATAGATGAGGCCACAATGATGTCATGCTATGCCCTCCAATGTATTGACCGTTTGCTTCGTGAAGTCATGGATAATATTTTTCCATTTGGTGGAAAGGTAATGTTGTTGGGTGGTGATTTTAGACAAACATTACCTGTCGTTGTACATGGAAATCGAACTGACATTATCGAAACATGTATAAAGTCAAGTACAGTATGGAAACATTTTACCCGTCTTCAACTGCAACAAAATATGAGATCAGAAGGCCAAACTGATTTCAATGATTGGCTTATTAAAATTGGAGAAGGCAGAACAGAAAAAATACTACATTTACCTGATGACACTGTAGAGATCCCACCTCATATGATTTGTCAACAAGATATTATATCGGCTCTATTTGAAGGGAGCATAAATAACGAAGAATATTCAGAGCTTGCCAACCAAGTTATACTGACGTGTAAAAATAAAGATGCATTAATACTCAATAATGAAATCTTTAAAAAAATTAATGCAACACAAAGAAATTATCACAGTGCTGATTCTGTACTTGCTGATGACAATGAAAGTCAGGCAAACTTTTCAACTGAATTCATAAACTCTTTAACTCCTTCTGGAATGCCACCACATATTTTGCAGCTAAAGAAAGGTGCAATTATCATGTTACTGCGAAATATGAACCCCAAAAAAGGCCTATGCAATGGCACAAGATTAATTGTTCAACAATTAAAGGACCATTTTATAGATGCTGAAATTTTAACTGGGACCCATAAAGGAGAGAGAGTTTTCATACCAAGAATAGATTTAGCACCAAGTGAAAGTAGTCTCCCTTTTATACTTCAAAGAAGACAATTTCCCATTATTATGGCATTTGCTATGACCATTAATAAATCACAAGGTCAAACTTTCAAATCTGTGGGTATTTTCTTGGAAGAACCAGTTTTTGCACATGGTCAATTGTACGTTGCGTTGTCACGGTGCAAAAATCCACAGGCTATTAAAGTTTACATTGAAAACAATGAAAGTCAAGGTGATTTATTAGAAGATGGACGTATTTTTACTAAAAACATTGTCTACTATGAAGTACTATAACTTTGCAGGGTACAAATTAAAGATGCCAACATTTTTTAAAAGCATTCCAAAATACATAACAATTAGTTGTTTAATTCAGTCATAATTAATGGAAGTACTGTTTATGAATGATTCGCCTCACAAAATACTTGCCTTGCATTGTTAGTAAAAATTATGTTAAAATGTTAAGTCACTATGTTAATGTTTCTAATGTTACAAGTTTAAAAAATATATTTTCAAGTTATTTCATTCAACAGATTACAAAGTGGATGTTAAGAGGTCAAGCACCTTTTAAGTCACAATGTAAATATTGTCTGTTATCTTAAGATTACTACCTACATTAATGTTTATCGCCAGTTTATGTGCTCAGTAATGAATTACTTTAATTACGTACGTTTTAAGGAGAGTTTTACTGTATGCCTTCCTCTACATTCAATGTATATTCAAGTTAACAATTATTGTGATAGAAATTGCATTTTAATACTGATTAATTTAAAGGTCAATTGTTTTTACATTCAAATGTTAATACTTTTAATAAAAAATTAGGTTACAAAATGTTTTCACTATGTTCCTGTTTATAATGTTCAAAATTATACCAATGTTTTGTCAACTTCTAAACTTACATCAAAAATAAAGTTCAAGTTTAAAAATATATACTTTGAAGGTTATTGCTTATATATATTTTAAACTTCATGTTAAAATTCACGACGTTTCAAGAAGGCTTTTTACTTTTTGCTTTCCTATTCATTCAATGTATATTAAAGTGAACAATTCTTCAGATACAAATTACATTTTAAAAAACCATTTCATCAACATTTTACAAAAATACACGTTCATATTAAAATACTTACAAGTGACAAAAATATATGTTAATAACTAAACAACTTGACAAACATATACATCACATTGCCGTCATTTTTTGACGGGCAAGTCGCTAGTCTGTAATAATTAGCAAAGGATTTTCCGTTGGTTTGATACAAATTTTTCCATTATGCTCTACTATTTTAACTATTTTTTTGCTTGAGGTTTTAAATTTTCATTGACTCACTAATATTTTGCCCGTTTTATTTCCTAAGAAATACTGTTTCTGTTGGAAAAGCCAGATTTTGTTATCTACTGGAATTTGAAGGATCTTCTTGACTTGAGCTTGTATTGGCGTTATTTCATGAGTTCTGTCATTGGTAGTGGATATTTTGTTAGCCTTATCTAAATGATTTAATTTTTTTTTTCCCTCAAGGAAAGTCCTCTTTTTTTATATTTGGCTATTGCCCATGAAGTAAGAATTCCAAGTACTACGGCCTTGGGGGCGTTCCATATGTTAATATTAGAAGTTATTGAATTTTGATTCATTTTAAAAAAGAAATTGATTTCATAGTTTAGTTTATCTTTATCTTCCTTAGTTTTAAATAATGTGGAATCAATTTGAAATCTTTTTTATAGGCCTAGTTTTTTCAGATTGTGCTAAATATAATTTTACACATGCATGATCATACCAGGATGTAAGGGAAATTTCATTTGTTTGTGTTTTTTCTAGAGTGATTTTATCTATCAGAAAATAATCTATTCTAGTATATGTGGATTGTCTATATGAGTAAAAAGTATATTCTCTTTCATTCGGGTATAGAGATCTCCACCCATCATACAGCTCATGATCTATTAAACTTCTATAAAAAAAATCCCAGAATTCCTCTTTGATTCAGACTCTATTGTTTGTTTATCTACTGATTTTTTATCTAATTCAGGGTCTAAACACATATTTAGGTCCCCACATAGTATTAAATGTCCCTTCTTGATATTACTAATATGCCTAAGCAATTTATGAAATAATTTATTTTGCTTTTGGTTAGGGGCATACATGTTTACAATAGTATACATTTAATTATTTAGTTTCTCCCCATATAATATACCTACCCATCAGATCAGTTTCTCTGTATTCTTCCAAAATTGACAGATTCTTGTTAAATAATATTATAACTCATCTGGACTTAGTTCTATAATTTACTGTTATCCTAATGTTATACAGTTTGTCGGAGAGGCCTGGCTCTTTTCCTTGCGCCCAATGGGATTTCTGTAGGCAGACCACATCTGCTTTCTCTTCTTGACAAAATTACATTACTGAGTGTCTTTTAAAAGGCGTATTCATACCTCTAACATTTTGTGATAATATCTTAAGAGACAGTTTTAGGCAGAAAAGAGTGAGGGACCCCCTCCATTGTCTAGCTCAATCCATAGACTCACCATTGCAACGTACAAATAAAAGGGTACAAAAAAACAATCTTTCAAATCTACATACAATGCACAACCAGATTTGAGCTGATAAAGCTCAAGATTCTCTCTAAATAGTAGTATTGTCATAAATACTTTTTTGCAGGTATGTTTACCAGTCAGCGTGAGACAACAGAAGCTGAACTGTATGGCCGTTCCATGGCAAGGACGGTCTGAATTTTACTTTACACCTAAAGGTGTATACAGTATTCTCCCCCTTTCTTTTTATTTACTATTTTAATTTTATTTCAATTATGTACGTTCTTCTCTATATTAAGGAGGAAACCTTAGAAGATAAGTGATCCAACATTAATTTAACTACATGGGAAGTCTTAATATTTTTACATGTGATATAATATGTGATTTATTAATATATATATATATATATATATATATATATATATATATATATATATATATATTTTATTTTTTATTTATTTATTTGTGTCTGTTTTTAGTATGTACCTTAATTATTTGTGTTCTCTTATCATTCTATTCTTGTGTGATCTCATCTATATGTCTTTTAAATTCCAAGGTTTTCTCCTTCCTTTTATCTCATAATTATATGTGTTCTCTTATCATCCTATTGTATTTTTATGTGAATCTCATCTACATGTCTTTAAATCTCATATATTCCAAGGTTTCCTCCTTCCTTTTCTCCCTCCCTCCCTCTACAATCAAGTGAGTTTATTATAATTTTCTGTTTAAGTTTTATCTACCTTTGGGGGTATACTGCTATCATCTTTAGCTTCAATTTTTATTTTCCATTCTTTCAAAATTCTTTCCCCTTCTTCCTTGGTATTAATTATAGTTCTTACATTATCCTTAAAAATGAACAATTTTACCCGAGAACCCCATCTAAATAGGATGTTTTCCTTCCTCAAAGAGGTGGTAATGATTATAAATTATTTTCTTTTATATAATGTGGAGCCAGATAAATCTGTGTACACAGAAATTTTATCAGATGGTGCTTCCAGTAATTTATTTTCCCTAGCTGCTTTTAATATAGCTTCTTTATAAGAAGGGAAATTAATTCTAACCAAGATATCCCTGGGGACCACTCCAGAAAGATTTGTTGGTAACGGGATTCTATGTAAACGATCTATTCTTTCGTTTCCTGGAAGCGATACTCCTACTTGTGGTGTATCACCAAATTAATATATATATATATATATATTACACAAGGTTCATCTACATTAAAAGGTATTTATTAAAAGGCAACAACACAATACTATAAATGTATCACAAACACACAGCCCAGACCCACGGAGCAACAACCCTTTTTAAATCTATCTACCTATATAGTAATCCCCTTCCCCAAACGCTTGATCTCACCAACGGTTAGGCCATCACCATCACCATCACATCCAAGGAAGAACAGGAAGCAACAGCAGTTTCCTGCCTGGATATACCCTTAGTTGAGATGATGTGATTTACATCACATCCTGTCCATGAATCACTTCCTCTAGCAATTGTGGGAGGGAAGTAAAGATTCCCAGCCCTCCCACCTAGACCTGCCCAAGGAGGTCCCGAAAGGAAAATAAACCACCATGCAAGGAAGACAAGTTACGACATTCCCTCACTTTTTCTTCTTCTATGTTGCTCAGTTTTCTAGTTATCCCTCTAGTACAGGAGAACCTAGTGGGAGCGAAAGCCTGATATACAGGGGAAATTCAACCCACCGTCCCTCCGGAATAGTTCCCTCAGCGACATAAGTTCTCCTGTACTTTCCTATGGCTGTCAATCCACATATTACACAAAAACAGAACTTATAGAATGTATGAGAGAGAGAAAGAAGAGGAAAAAGACAAATTATATATCCTCCTTGCAAGTTTCTTCCTCATTTGTTTCATTGCCACACAAAAGTATATTATTATAATTGTCGTTAATACTTGAATGAACATGAGTACCAGCGACAGTGTTCGTAGGACTGGATGTGTCTCTGCATTGGTAAGAATTCCCCACCAGGGATGCTCAACGTTTTTTGTAGTAATTTCTATTTCCTTTTTCTGTTGTTCCAGCAGTAAGCTGATGGGGTGTAGTTGTTGTTTGGTACGTTTTACTAACTCATGAAGTTCCAAGGTAAGCTTTGGAATTGGGGGAAAAAGCTTCATTGTCAAATTTGTCCAATCTGCATTTGCAGTAAAATTGATCATTTCAGTGGTAAGGTTTCTTGATGGAAATAGTGTATGAGTTCCTACATGTACCATGATACAAGACCCTTCTTCCACCAAACATATTTCATCAACTGTCCTATATTCAGAGTGGCCGATAAAGCATGCAATGTCCCCTATGCGGATCACCTCTTGCACCAGGTTTTCTTTTATCAACTGCACCCAGCCATCCTCCTCAGCTCCTTTCTCCCAAACACAACTGCACAGCCATCGGTGTTGAGATTTCCTGCAACAGCTTTCATCCATCTCCAATCCTGTAATAGTGACCAGTCTTTTTGATGGGAAGTGTTGCTTGTAGATTCCATCACTTAACGTGCCAATGCTATGTATAAAGTTCAGTTGCTCTGTCTGCCCCTCCCAACGGGGAATTGCCAGGATTAGTCCTATTGTCCCAGAATCTGCCAACAGCTTTCCTCCAATCATAGAACAGAAAATGGCAGTTCGCACTATTTCATTCTTAATGCTGTTAGCAATGGAAGCAATATTTTCCTCAACTAGATGCAGGTTGTTGGCAATGGTGTGTATGTCATCAACATTGTCTGTCAGTCTACTCACTATAAGGGAGTCAGCTACTCCACCTGTTTTCATAGCATGTCCCATGCCATCAATAAGGGAGTTTATCCTGCTGTTCAGTCCAATGATGTCTGCTGAATTCCATACTCCCAATCCAGTTCAGACTCCTCCTAAAAGGGCTGCAAGTGTGTCACGTTTTTCTCGACTCCCTGCTCCGGTCCACTCAATGATGGTCTCTTGTATACTTTGCTTAAACCACTGCCGCTGTGATTCCGGGCACTTTGGTGGAATAGAAAAATCATTAAAATTTAGAATTATTGGGTAGTAAGTCCACCCAACCCCTTGCACAACTGTTTTATGTGTTGGTACCACCACCAATCCGCCTATTGGCCATGGTACCTTCTTCTGATCTTTACAATGTTGCAGCTCCTTTACAGAGACAAATGCTTCATCTATTGTTAGAACACACCCCTTTCCAGTATAAAAATTGCAGAATTCCTCTAGGTCAGGCTAGGCAGCTATAACTGCAGCGTCCCATTCTCCACCTTCTTCTAATGTTAAGTTACTCACTACTACTGTAGTATTTGTAAACCTCCCTTGTACCTTTGTTGTTATTTTAGTCCTTCCTTTAAAGTTTCCTGTATTCATTATCTGTCCATATCTTATAACCCATTCCCAGTTATGTCCCTCTATACTTTTTATTGGAGCTCTAAGAGCTAATCCCCTGGTACTATTATGTGGCAAAATAATGTTTACTTGTAACCCTCCACCCTCTTTTACTTCCAATTCCCTGGGCCAAATAAATCTATCTGCTTGAACGTAATGTAACTCCAATCTTTTCAAACTCTCTCCCTTATTTGCGGTATCTTCTGGCCTTATTGCCTGTCTCCCCATTCCTACTGTGATACAGCTTATACTTATCCATCCTGTAACAAAGATCCACCACAATCTTCTGTTGACACGCATCTTCATTCTTATACAGCCTTGCTCTGTGGGAACACTAGATTCCATCATTAGAAACATATACATACACAAACAAAAAAATAAAAAATATCTTTTTGCAAGTTTGTTCACGGCCCTGTAATCAATGGTAAGTCTCCATGATGAGGCTGCTTTTTCATCACCATTCCCTTTTAACACCGCTTTTCTCACAGGCCAACATGGTGAGTTACATGCATACCCATTTCCAGATTTAATTATTCCACGTCTCTCCAGCATTTCTATCATCTCGGTGATTGATGCCACTGATTCTCTTGGGACTGGATATTGCTTTTGCCATTGTGGTTCTCCTCCTTCCAACAAGACCATTCATTCTTCCACAGTCTAATTTATCTGTAGCCCAAACAGGTATGTCTTGGATTAGCTTCTGCAGCCATTCTGGTTGTCCGTCTAGTTTCAGTTTGTTTTTTTCCAGGCTTTTTATCGGAGAAACAATATATGCCAATGGGAGCACAACCCCTTTCGTCAACTCTGTACTTACCTGATTCACCTTTTCTGTCTTCCACAAACAAAAATTGGCAAGATCTACAATGAAATTTCCTTTTTTAAAGCTTCTATTCCCAATATTTCCTCTGGCCAACCCACTATTGCTTCTACTTGTATTGCTTTTTCTCCAACTGCTACATCAATTGGACCTGCTCTAACCTCCTGCTCTAATACTTACTGAAGAATCCCCATTTTTGACCCTGTTGGTCATTGTAACTGCTGCTCCTGTATCTACCAACATATTTTTCCCTACCCCTGCGATGACTGTATAACTAGTAGGCCGACCTGCCTCATCCATGGTTAAATTAGCTGAGTGAATGAGATGCTGAGGCGCAGGGGTTGGGATTTGTCATTGTGACTCACTTCTACTCTGTCCCTCTTTTATCATCTTTGCCTCATTTTCCTTCAATTTCCTCTCTGACTCAGCTACCTTGTTTTTAAGTATGTGATTTTCCTCTTCTATCCTATCCTTCTGTCTCCTGAGTTCCCAATAGCCCATGTTACCATTTCTCTCTCCCTCCTGATTAGCCCTCCAGTTGCTGCCATCCCTATTCCCTAGTCCCTAGGTGGATCTCTCCATCTTTTGTATAAGTTCTGTTTTGGTCTCCAGTTTTGATCATCCTTCTTGTTCTAGGGTACATCCCACGTCTGGTTTCTCCATTTACCATCTATATCTCTACCAGACTCGACCTTAAATGTTCTTACAGCTGAAACAGAGCAGGCCTGTTCTGTGAAAGGATGCTTGATCCACCACTTATCAGCTCTAGTTAGTACCATTTCCAAGTCTGTTGATGTTGGATCAAAAAGCCTGACAAATTCTTGACACTCCCGGGGAAGGGCTTCCATTACTTTTGCTATATGTTCTGGTGAGCCCAGCACTAGAGGCTGTTGAGGTTGTCGTAGAGTATACCAAAAAAATATCCTTTGAGCTACCTCTCTAGGACCATCTGTTGGCCTCATGGTAATATTTGCTATTTCTTTCTCTATGCTAAGTAGATAGAAATTAGTTGCAGCAATTCTTCCTGCCTGATCAGACACACTGTTATTAAATCCCAATAGTCTACTAACCAAAGGACCCATAGCGTATTCTAACAGTTCTGTCCATTCCTCTAAGTTAAGACCTCCTTTTTTAGCTCTATCTGCTCCCCTCATAAACCAATGTGTAAACGTATTAAAGTTGTTAGTTGGCATACTTCCCCACCATTTCTGGAAATTGTCTTTATCTGCCATAGACATCGGTCGAGTCTGCATAGAAAATCCTGTAGGTGTTTGCCTTGCATTAAATAATTCTGAAACAATAACTGGTGCTTGTGGTATGGTATCTACTTGTGGAACAGAATAACATAAGAACTCTTTTCTATCTTGGTTCATTTTCGGCACTGGTTCTTTATTTTGTGCCACGAACATATCCAGATCTGGATATATTTTGGCAATGCCTCTGACTCCTTTTATCCCTTCTAACTTTGTTTTATTTTTATAGTCCATTATTATGTTTTGAAGTTCTGTTATTTTTACTCCATAAGCATCCCTCTGCTCTTCTATTTCCCTTAACTCCCTTTCTAGTTCCCCAACAATTGTAGTTGTTCTCAAAGCTACAATTTTTAAACAATCACTTTTGTCCATTGCTTCCTCCATTTTATTTGTTGTTTCCAAATTATGCTGCCGTAATTCTACAACTAAGTCTATTAGGCCTCCTATTGTGGCTACAACAGCTTGTGTGACCAAACTTTTTCTCTTCTTTGTTCTATACTTTTTGTTATTTACAATTTGTGTTAGAACATCCATTAATCTCTCCTCTTTTTCACTGTCTGGGTTTGCTGGCTCTGGAAGCTCATATGGACCATCATGTTTTTGAATATGTTTCCTAAAGTACTCACGCACTTCTGCGGGAAAGTATTTGGCCCCTTGAAAAGACATTCCTACTCTTTTACTCACCCAAGTAAGAATCCAAATCAATTTGCGACTAAAGTAGCATGCTTCTGAGTAGCCAACAATAGTTGATGACTATTCAGTAGGCCAGGTGTAATATGTAGAAAAATAGACTAGTACCCACAATGCAAATTATACTTACCTTAGTATGGTGAAGGTAATACTTGCTAATTATCTTAAAATATAATAGCAAGGCCTGCAGGGTAGGAGATATACCTGAACTAGGATATGCAAGACACCCAAAAAGTATAAGGTATGGAAGCCTATAGTGTATTAAATTGCACGCCTGAAATAATATATATATATATATATATATATATATATATATATATATATATAAGATTTAAAATGGTTTATTTATTTATTTTTCTACAGGCCTGTACTATGATAAAGGATTAGAGAAAGAAAAAGAAAGAAGAGAAAAAAATAAATAAATAAAAAAAAATAATAGTATTAACAAACTCAGGTATTTGAAACACACAACAAAACTAATTGTGGCCTGATGCCCAAGCTTGTATATTAAAATGGAGGCCAAACTAGGAATCAAATCAGCATTCAAATACCACAAGAAGCCGCATGGAGCCTACTATATTGTATTCAAATGCAGGGCTAGGCCTGTACTCTGATAGTCAAAAGCACAACAAAACTCAACTCAGATAAACCCACAAAAACAACCTGTATGATATCTTTGTTTTATGTAGCAAAATAAGCTAGTACGAACAAAACTCAACTCAGAAGCTAGTACGATATAAAGGATTAAAAATAATAATTGAGGCCTATGCCCAAGCTTGTAGGCCCAAATCAGCATTCAAATACACAAAGAAGCCGCATGGAGCCTACTATATTGTATTCAAATGCAGGGCTAGGCCTGTACTCTGATAGTCAAAAGCACAACAAAACTCAACTCAGATAAACCCACAAAAACAACCTGTATGATATCTTTGTTTTATGTAGCAAAATAAGCTAGTACGAACAAAACTCAACTCAGAAGCTAGTACGATATAAAGGATTAAAAATAATAATTGAGGCCTATGCCCAAGCTTGTATATTAAAAATGGAGGCCCAACCTAGACTCCACACACAATCAGCACTTGATTTCCCATGCAGAGGATAATTAGACAAAGTACTTTTTTTTCTTCCCCCAAAAAATAAATCTGACTATCTATTAATGTGATATTACCTCATAAATAACCTTTGTAGAAGTCTAAAATTTGTGGTCGCCAAATGTGGTGTATCACCAAATTAATATATAAAAATATTACACAAGGTTCGTCTACATTAAAAGGTATTTATTAAAAGGCAACAACACAATACTATAAATGTATCACAAACACACAGCCCAGACCCACGGAGCAACAACCCTTTTTAAATATATCTACCTATATAGTAATCCCCTTCCCCAAACGCTTGATCTCACCCACGGTGAGGCCATCACCATCACCATCACATCCAAGGAAGAACAGGAAGCAACAGCAGTTTCCTGCCTGGATATACCCTTAGTTGAGATTATGTGATTTACATCACATCCTGTCCATGCATCACTTCCTTTAGCAATTGTGGGAGGGAAGTAAAGATTCCCGCCCTCCCACCTAGACCTGCCCAAGGAGGTCCCGAAAGGAAAATAAACCACCATGCAAGGAAGACAAGTTACCACACTACTAACATTTGGAAAAATTTAGTTAAAAAAGCTTTCAGTTCTATTTGCGTTATTGTTTCTGGAATACCTCTCAGTCGCAGATTATTTCTCCTGGAGTAATCCTCCAGGGTATCTTGCTTTTGTTTAATTATTTTGATTTAATTTTCTAATTTTTTCATTTGATCTGTAATTTTTTGATTTTCTAAATTAATTTTTTCATACCTATCTTCCAATGTATCTATTCTCTTGGTTAAGAGCCTTAGTATTCTCTTCTAAGATTATAGATATTTCTTTCTTTATAGAGTTTTGAAATTCTATAAATACATTTTTCATACTGGAAACCATTAACATCTCTGGCTCCTTATTAGGTGTTTCTACAATACTAGAATTGATTTGTAAGTTAGATGTTTCTAAGCTAGAAGCATTGTGTTGCTGTGAAGTGTCTAAATTTGTTTCTTTTGCTTTATCAAAAGGGGAAAGGAAAATGGGGTTCATTTTTTGTGTATTCTTCTTTTCCTTCACTTTAGTCTTAGAGATTTTCTGTCCTCTGTTACTCCTTTTACTTTACTAAGATTATACCACTCATATAGATTCCGGATTTTTTTTTTTTTTTACTCAAATCACTTGCTATTCTGATTAGTTAGTGAGTTTTCCTCTAATATTTTTAATAGTAAAGCTACTGGTATAATTTTTCCTAAAGTTAGGTATTTTATAATCACATAACCCCCCAAATTTTACGGCTTCAGCAAAAGTCAATTAAGTTTGTACAAACAGTAAACATATGTTTCAAAGTATTACACAGTTAGAACAATCTCTTAATTAATCCTATGTAATAGGATCAATCAGATCTTGGGGTTCATTTTGATGCATTAAAAATATTATCTAAGCATAAATACAATCACTGGAGTAGGATAATGTTTTGCAACAGCAAACGTCTTTGAAATTACTCAGTCTCCAGCTAATATGAGGAAGGTTCCAGCAGAGTGTGTCTTGAAGATAAGAAGATCAAAGACAATACATCTTTTTTTTCCTCCTCTTCCTTTTAAGGAGGTACTATTAATATTGCAGGTATATTCCCTATAGAGACTATTTTATTGCCTCGAGTTGTTAGATATGTAGATTCTATGTAGGCTTTATGATGCTTTAAACAGTTTCAGAAAGATTTAAATGTCTTTACTTTGCTTTTATAGACATGTAGCTTAAGCTAGATATTTTACACTTCTTAGAGCTATTTAGAATAAACCACTGTTGACTTACTGCAAGATTCCAAAAATCCAAAAGAGAATATATCTCAATGAAAAATATATTTTGTACTCCAGCAGGTGTCACTATATACAGTCAGGTCCATAAATATTGGGACATCGACATAATTTTTATCTTTTTGGCTCTATACACCACCACAATGGATTTTAAATGAAACGAACAAGATGTGCTTTAACTGCAGACTTTCAGCTTTAATTTCAGGGTATTTACATCCAAATCAGGTGAACGGTGTAGGAATTACAACAGTTTGTATATGTGCCTCCCACATTTTAAGGGACCAAAAGTAATGGGACAGATTAACAGTCATAAATAAAATTTTCATTTTTTAATACTTGGTTGCAAATCCTTTGCAGTCAATTACAGCCTGAAGTCTGGAACGCATAGACATCACCAGACGCTGGGTTTCATCCCTGGTGATGCTCTGCCAGACCTCTATTGCTACTGTCTTCAGTTCCTGCTTATTCTTGGGGCATTTTCCCTTCAGTTTTGTCTTCAGCAAGTGAAATGCATGCTCAATCGGATTCAGGTCAGGAGATTGACTTGGCCATTGCATAACATTCCACTTCTTTCCCTTAAAAAACTATTTGGTTGCTTTTGCAGTATGCTTCGGGTCATTGTCCATCTGCACTGTGAAGCACCGTCCAGTGAGTTCTGAAGCATTTGGCTGAATATGAGCAGATAATATTGCCCGAAACACTACAGAATTTTTCCTGCTGCTATTGTCAGCAGTCACATCATCAATAAATACAAGATAACCAGTTCCATTGGCAGCCATACATGCCCACGCCATGACACTACCATCACCATGCTTCACTGATGAGGTGGTATGCTTTGGATCATGAGCAGTTCCTTTCCTTCTCCATACTCTTCTCTTCCCATCACTCTGGTACAAGTTGATCTTAGTCTCATCTGTCCAAAGGAAGTTGTTCCAGAACTGTGAAGGCTTTTTTAGATGTTGTTTGGCAAACTCTAATCTGGCCTTCCTGTTTTTGAGGCTCACCAATGGTTTACATCTTGTGGTGATCCCTCTGTATTCACTCTGTCGAAGTCTTCTCTTGATTGTTGACTTTGACACACATACACCTACCTCCTGGAGAGTGTTCTTGATCTGGCTAACTGTTGTGAAGGGTGTTTTCTTCACCAGGGAAATAATTCTTTGGTCATCAACCACAGTTGTTTTCCGTGGTCTTCCGGGTCTTTTGGTGTTGCTGATCTCCCCTATGTGTTCTTTCTTTTTAAGGATGTTCCAAACAGTTGATTTATCCACACCTGATGTTTTTGCTATCTCTCTGATGTTTTTTTTTTTTTTTTAGCCTAATGATGGCTTGCTTCACTGATAGTGACAGCTCTTTGGATCTCATATTAAGAGTTGACAGCAACAGATTCCAAATGCAAATAGCACACTTGAAACGAACTCTGGACCTTTTATCTGCTCCTTGTAAATGGGATAATGAGGAAATAACTCACACATGGATATGGAACAGCTGAGCAACCAATTGTCCCATTACTTTTGGTCCCTTTAAAAAGTGGGAGGCACATATACAAACTTTTGTAATTCCTACACCGTTCACCTGATTTGGATGTAAATACCCTCAAATTAAAGCTGAAAGTCTGCAGTTAAAGCACATCTTGTTCGTTTCATTTCAAATCCATTGTGGTGGTGCATATAGCCCAAAAGATTAGTTTTATGTCAATGTCCCAATATTTATGGACCTGACTGTAGGTAATATAAACAGACAAAAAGGCAGCCCCACAAGTTCTATATTTCTTTAGTTTGCTTTTATAAGCATGTAACTTAGTCTGAGTGTTTCACACTCCTTAGAGCTATATTTATAATAAATTTCTGGTGAATTATTGTAGGGTTCCAAAAATTCCAAAAGAGAACATATCTCAAATGAAAAATATATTTTGTACTCCAGCAGGTGTTGTTTGCTTTTATAAGCATGTAACTTAGGCTGGGTGTTTTACACATCCTGGAGTAGTTTGTAGCACCTCTGTTAATTTATTGCAATATTCCAAGAATCCAAAAGAGAATATATCTCAATGAAAATATAGTTTGTTCTCCAACAGATATCACTATGTTAATGTTGTAAGCAGTTCAATCAGGCATTTCCCAAAAGATTTATATTTCTTTGGTTTGATTTAATAGATGTGTAGCTTTGAGCTAGGTGGTTTACACTTCTTAAAACTGATTGTTATAAACCTCTGTTAACATAGTTCCAAAAATCCAAAAGAGAATATATCTAAAAAAAAAAAAGAAAAGAAAAGACTAATTTATCCTCAGCAGGTGTTGCTGTGTAGACAATGTGAGCAATTAGAACACCCAATCTCAAAAGGTAATGTTGCTTTAATTTGCTTCTATAAGCATGCCATAAAGCGGGGTGTTTTACACTTCGAATAGCTATTTATAGCAGGTCTCTGTTAACTTGTAACTGTGCTCCAAAAAAAAAAGAGAATATGTCTCAATAAAGGTGTATTTTATACCTCAGCTATTGCTGCTATATAATTAACAGACAGGTCACACAGACTGTCCCAAAAAGGTTTATATTACTTGAATCTGATTTTTAAAGAGACATAACTTAAGCAGAATGTTTTGCTTTATTAGAGCTATTTCTAGCAAAGTTTTCAAGGGACCAAAAAAAGAAAGTGTATCGCAATGAGAATGTAGTTTATATCCCAGCGGATTCTGCTGTGTAGATGATATAGCCAGTTTAAACAAGCATTGAGACATAAGCTGAGTCTTTTAGCCATTTGCTGCAAGCCTATGTTATACATTCTTTATCAAAAAGTTTTCCTTGATACTCTCTCTCAAGTCTCCTTGGCATACTTAGTAACTGTCTTTTTGATAGGTGTTCAAACCAAGTGCAGCAATGTTGGCTAAATAATCAGTGACATCAACATAAAACTCCAGATCAAGCAAACTTATCTTAGATTTGAGGTTGGAATCAGGATACTTCTCTGACAACTTCAATATCTGTACTGCGTCTGTGATGTCTCATGGCTCTGTTCCTGAGCTGGCTCCAACTGCAACATCTAAACTGCGTCCGAAAAGTCTGATAAAGCTTCCATGTGGTTTTCAGCAGCTTGTGCCAGTGACCCCTCTAGCTTGTCACTGATGTATCAATATGCTTACTACCCAGTCACATGGCAGCAATCTCAGGCATGAACTCAGCAGAACTGGGGGTGAGCTGAGGGAGATGATGTACATGAGAATAGAAAACATAATCACTCTCTGTAAGATGTTGGAATCATTGATACATTATATTTGTAACAAGTGTGATAAACATGTTATATCTGCTGACTCTTTTATCATTGGGTGTTTATATAATATGTCTCTATATCTGTGTCAGTTTTTCATTAGAGTTACATTAAACTCACATAAGGAGTATGCCTTATTTAATGCCATCCTCGCCCCCACCTCTCAGGCCCATTGTCCTGGAGTCCTAATGGATCCTGCCCTTTATTTAATTCCTGACATACCATTAATCACTAAATTTTGTCATCTTCACCTAAAAAACATCTCCATAATACATCACTTTCTCTCACAAGACCCAACCAAAATTCTAATACATTCTCTCATCATATCTAGTCTCAACTACTGCAACTCTTTCCTTGCTGGCCTCCCCATCACGCGTCTCTCCCCAATTCAGTCCATAATGAATGCCTCGGCTAGACTCATGTACCGTACTCAACAATCATTGTCTGTAGCAACTCCCTGTCTATCACTGCACTGGCTTCCCATAGCCTCTAGAATAACATTTAAAATCATGACCCTGATGTATAAAGCCTTCAACAATAATGCCCCCTCTTATATTTATGCTCTTGTCTCTAAATACTCTCTCAACCGTCCTCTTTGCTCTGCTAATGACCTTCTTCTTTCATCGTCTCTTATCACCTCCTCTCATTCTCGCATTCAGGACTTTTTCCATGCTGTTCCTATTCTTTGGAACTCCTTGCCTCGCTCCACTAGACTATCCTCCTTCCCCAAATAATCCAAAACCTCACTAAAATCTCATCAGTTTAAATAAGTGTATCACCTTCAGCCGTAATATGCATAATGTATTGTACCTCTTCTTTCTAAACTTTACCCGTACCCTCTAGGGGGTATGTATGTGAGTTTTCAATCTTATTAGGTGATTTAGAGAAAACATGTTTTTATGCTTTATTTTAAGCTCAAAACAGGACCTTTAATTATTTTGTAATTTGTTAAAAACAATTAGACTTTTATCTACCATGTATAGTAATACAGAATATGTTGGTGCGTAAAAAATAAAAATTAATAATAATAACTAGTAACTTGGCCATTAAAAAATGAAGGTATCCTATTTGAAGTGTCTCTACCCTCCCTCCCCTGTGTCTCCCCCCTCCCCTGTGTCTCTTTCCCCCTCCACCCCCTGTGTCTCTTTTCCCCCCTCTCCCTCCCCTGTGTCTCTTCCCTTCCCCCTCTCCCTCCTGTGTCTCTATATATGAAACCTCTATTGGGTCACTATAAGAATAGGTTGGTCAATTTATTTTTTTGTGTTAAAAGTATCACATTTACATTCCTTTATCTTTGAAACCCTCAAGGATATAATTTAAGAAATGAAACCATATAATCATTTTTATGTACTTTATTGAAGTGATCAATAACATATCATATTAAATTAACGCAAGTCATGTCAAACTTTAGTAACAATTTCCTTCACCACTTATTTGATAGATGTACATTTCTAATCACATTTCTCTGCTGACACAATTTTTGCATCGCACCCAATACTTCCTTATTTCTCAATGTATATATTATAGGATTTAACATTGGTGTAATTATTGCATAGAAAACTGTTATGAACTGGTTAGTGTAGGAATAAATTGACATTGGTTGTATGTATACAATGATCCCAGTTCCATAGAAAACTGAAACCACAATTAAATGTGAGGCACAAGTAGAAAACGTCTTAGACCTTCCATCAGCAGAAGTGATTTTTAAAATGCTCCTGACAATATAACTGTAGGAGACAAGAATTAACATAAAACAAGAGGGTCCCAATATTCCTGGAGTTGTAAGCAACATGATCTCATCAATTGTAGTATCTGAACATGAGAGTTTAATAAGAGGAGTAGCATCACAAAAAAAGTTGTCCATCTCATTTGGTCCACAGAAAGACAGTCTTAATATGAAGGCCGTATGGAAGGTTGAGTGGGTGAATCCAACAAACCATGCACCAGCACCCATTGGCACACTAACGGATTTTCTCATAATAATAGTGTAACGTAGAGGGTTGCAAATAGCAACATATCGATCATACGCCATGGAAGCAAGAAGAAACATCTCAGAGCTACCCAAAACATGGAAGAAGTACATCTGTGCAATGCAGCCATAAAATGAAATGTCCTTGTTGTCTGATAAAAGAATATCCAATAATTTAGGAACAGTTACCGAAGAATAGCAGATGTCTAGAAAGGATAAATTGGATAAGAAAAAATACATAGGAGTCTGAAGACGAGCATCTATCTGTATAATTAAAATAATAATGGTATTTCCAAAAACAGTGATAAAATAAATTAATGAGAAGGATATGTAGAGAAGTATCTGGACTTCGTAGATGGCAGATATACTAGAGAGAATAAAGTGTTGGACTCGGCTTTGGCTGGAGTTTACATAATGTATGGACACAGTCATCTAAGAACAAAAAAATGGTAGGATGGTATAAATGTAACCCAATAATTGAGAGATGGAATCCTAAATCTAATCAAATGATAATACATAAACAAAGGGATAAAACCAGTGGTGTATTAATGGAATTTATTTTACAAATATACACTTGTGCATGACGTTTGTGAGCATCATTATAATTAGCTAATAGCTTTATATGTGCTTTGAGAAGTGGCTATGGCCAATATTCTCTATGGGATTATGGAAGCCAGTTTAATATAGTGTCCCAGACTTTTGACACCTTGACACTGCATGCTCTGATCAACTCAAAATCTACTAAAATGGAAGTTATCACTGTTATTACAACAATGGGCCATGAACATCTAGTTATGTAGATGCAAAATCACAATGTAGTTTAGTATATTGTAATAATTTTTGTATTGACCCAATATTGAAACTAAGGTGACAGGCTGTGGAGAGGTGCGTTTTTCTTTAAGGTATATTATTATAGTACAAACGTGTCAATAGGAAACACAACCAAAACAGCGCTCCCTAAGAATCCTCCATAAACAATCTGTCTCTTTATAATATTACATACAATCATACTAGGAACACAGATTGCACTCTAAACATTTAATAAAACCTATTATAATACAATAACTCCATTGATTAAAAACACCACATTCACTCACTATTTGCCCTAATGGGTGAATTAATAATTTAACTAATTAAAAAAAAAATGACAATGAAAAACACCTAAATTGCCAGATGAGTGCTTGGTGGAAGAAAGGTAAAACCACTGATACTCTGACCAATCAATTATTATAATTTATAATTTTAAGGATGAGTTTAAATAATAACACTCACAATAATATATTCATAAAAGCAGTGCTTATCATAATTGAATACATGAGTCACAGAGTTATGCCACTTAACATAGGGCAGGTAGGATGTGTTGCTTGTTTAATATTTAGTAGTCCAGTAATGTCCAACTCTCCATGACCTTATGGACCACAGCACAACAGGCACATCTTTTGTCTGGTTGTTCTAATCCATAAGGTTTTCATGAAAAATATACTGGAGTGGGTTGACAGTTCCTTCTCCAGTGGATGGCAATTTGTCTGACCTCTCTGCTATGACCTGCCCATCTTGGGTGACCCTACATGGTATAGCTCACATCTTCATTGAGGTACACAAGCCCCTTCACCCTGACAAGGTAGTAATCCAGAAAGAGATAGGTATGATATTCCTCCATACATTTCCTGGCTGTATAAAATATTACATAGAATACAATATATTACATACAGAGATATATTTTATCGTATTCTGTATCATTTCGGAAATTCATAAATACGCTCCTCTTAAATTATTGATTTGCCCTCCATTATATATCTATATAATCTCCACAATACGCAATTCTATTTATGGCCAATCTAGAAGAAACATTCGTATCTGTATCCATTTACAACCCATACAAATACTACCGTTACATAGATGATCTGTTCATCATCTGGACAGAAGGAGAAAGCAAACTCAGAGACTTCCATTCATCTATAAAACTTAAAATGGATTTCTCCACAGAACAGGTAAACTTTCTAGACACTACTATACCCATCACCAATGGCACTCTCCACTCATCTATATATAGGAAACCTACAGACAGATGTAATTACCTACACAGCTCCGGTTTCCATCCCTCCCACACCAAACAAGCCATCATCCATAATCAAGCTATTAGATACCATCGGATTTGCTCAAACACTGGAGACCGTGATAACAATTTTAAAACACTGTCTGAATCTTTCAAACAAAAGGGTTACAAACCATGTATTATTACCCATAAAATAACCACTGCCATCAAAATACCCCGAGAACACCTATTAAACTACAAAACAAAAGAAACGACTTCACGTATACCTCTAGTGACCACATACCATCCAATTTTAGAGAAAAGTCTGAAAATAATCAAAGATTTACAACCAATACAAATTGAAGATACTGAATTAAAATATATATTCCCAAAACCTCCCATTCTTGCATTTAAACAACCACCAAACCTGAAATAAAAACTTGTCAGCAGAAAATTGGCAATGAACAACTGAATACAAAAAATGGAACTAAACCTTGTAACAAACATGCCTGTAAATTATGCCAACACATGATACAGCCACACATAACAACAAAACCTATAACATCAAAGGATCATATTCATGTACATCATCTAATGTGGTTTATATAATACAATGTACTTTATGTGACACAGGCTGTTACATTAGAGAAACCGGCCAAAAAATGCATTTAAGGATGAATTTACACAGGCATTCAATAAGAAAGCATAATGGAAACAGTTATTGTAGCCCAGTAGCACACCATTTTAGCCAGAATGATCACTCCATCCAAAACTTAACAGTCAAAATACTCAGAGGAAAATTTAAAAGCATCCAAAAGAGAAAAGCATTTGAAATAAAGATGATCCCATTCTTCAACACTAAAAACACAGGACTTAATATAGACTTGGGTTTTCTAACACATTATCAGAATTTCACGTGATTTTTTTCCCTCTTATACCATAACAGACTTAGCACTCTTAGTGTGGTGTTTGTCCACAGGAAAGATATCACTATGGACTACAGTGTCCTGCTTTTTCATGTATATATTGTTGTATATGTGTATATAATATGTGTATATATGTTTCCTTTGCTATATTGTTTTTATTCCCCATATATGTATTTACCTGATGATGTCAGATGCTGTTTCCACTCTCTCTGCATCATTATTCAAACTGAGTGTTCCATCTCATGCAGTATTGTTTGAGACTTGATAAAGAGAGGTTAAGCCTCTCGAAAGCTCGTCATTATAAACAAGATGTTTGTCCAATACAAAAGGTATCAAATTATATTGCAATACTCATTATTAATCTATATATATATATAGATTAATAATTACTAAATTACTATATATATATAGATATATATTTATATTTATATATATATATAAAATAAAAATAAATTATTTCCAGTCCCATTGCAATACAATATTTACTAAAATGACGTTGAAAGTATTTTTTCTTTGCTTTATCTGTAAGAGAGTATTTGATGCCACCATGTGTTTCATATGCAACAATGCAGCTGTAACTCTACCACTTTTTTTTTTTTTTTTTGCTGATCAGCTTTCAGAGGTGGAAAGTGACTTTGAATGGACTGTAATTTTCTAAATAGATAATGGAAATGTAGCAGATACAACTGCCTGTGCACTGAGCACTACTGATAGAAAAGTCATTGATTTACATGGACACACACTCCTAAGAAATTAGTAGAACCATTTGAGTAAAAAACAAATCTCCAAGAACAGAATTTTAAATACATTTTTAAAACTGATTAAATGTTAAATAAAAATAAATATATAAATACACATTTATTATATATTTTTTATTATTATTATTATTCAAATCTCCCTTCAAGATCCGCACCTAATTTGTAGAAATAAATATTGTTAAAGAACCATTATAGATTAGCATGATCATTTATGTAAATTAATGTAATTTAATTGTAAATTAATTTTGTATTTAAGAATACATATTATGAAGGGACCACTGTAGATTAGCAAAAATGTCACACTTGTAAGGTATGGAAAAAAATAACAATATTAGCAGCTTTGGACATAAAAGCATTTTCAGAGAAATTGTTACTTTTAGCAGATGCTGCTGGAAGCTGCCATGACACGCATACTTTGGCCCCTATTCAATTGTCAAAATCACAATTACTGTAGTCTGTAATGTAGCCCGTAATGTAGCCCGCAAAAGTTACTGCTATAAAATTGGTGTTTTTTAGCTACCCACAATCGATCTGCGGGTTACAGGCTGAAAATCCCCATGGTTGTCAAAATCGCAACCCCGACCCAGCTAAGCCTTTGATCTTTCAAGCCCGCCATCGCTAAAATTGCAAATCGCTATTAAATTGCTACAATTCCTCAAGCCTGCAATTGTTTTCACACCAGTAAATGGCAAATGTATCCAAAAATGGGTACCAGATAGCACTTGCAAGGGGGTTAAACTCCTGTCAATAGCACTGTAAAATCCAATAAAACACAATACTGGATTTTAAAATATGGGGAAAGTGATGCAAGACATTAGAATTAATAGAACAACAGTCTCAAACTCACAAACCTGCAATAAATAAAAAAAAAATTTTGATGTGTTATTTCCATGTTATATCGATCCCGGCAATCAGTGGGTTAATACATATCACTGAATGTGCATGGACTAAAATAGTAGATTTATTGATTTTTTCAGATTGCAACATTTCTGGATTGCGAGTCCGATCGCAAATCAGACTTCTAAACGCTAATTGATTGACGTTTAACCTCCATGTTTTACTGATGTCATGATGATGGTCTCATTTACTATTGGCTATTTCTAAATCGGTAGTTATGGCTTGCTTAATTGATCATGACCACGCTCTGAAATGCTGCTACTAATGGGTGCATGGTTTGCGGTTTTGGCTTTTGGCCAGGTAGTTGTGGGTTTGTTAAATTTAATCGCTCTGTAACTGCTGCAAATTTGCTAGAATTTAGTAGGGCCTTTGTTTTTAAGGCACAAAGAGGTGGTTACAAAGCAGGGCAATAACGACTTGAAATTATACTAACAAGCTGTCTCTGCTGGGCATATGATAGAGAAGAGAAGGTGTCCTGTGTTGAAATCCTATCTGTATACACCAATGAACCAACAAAACCCCCTTACTCCTCCCTCTCCCTCCTTCCACTCTTAAATAGATATTAAAATATATAATACAAATATTTATTTTATTTTATTATTAAATGAGACTTAAAAAGTGGAAGACATATGAGTAATGTGTGAAAGTATCTTACGCAAAGGGTGGTAGATAAGAGAAAAAACCTTCCAGTGGAAATGTTAGAGTCAAAAACAGTTAAGGAATTCAAGCATGCCTGGGAAAAGCATAAAGTTATTCTCAGGTATGATTAACTAACTTTATTTTATATTTCCAGGTGTTTATTTAAGTAACTTTTAGGTACATAGAATGGATAGACTAGACAGGCCTTTTTATATTTATCGGTTATCAAATTTATATTTTAATTTTTTTTTCTAATTTCATTTGTCGAAAATAGTCACTTGTTAAAATGTATAATAGTACTGAACCTTATTTCAATTCACTTCATCAAGTAAAATAAGTAAAATCATTAATCTAAAATCACTAAAATCCACAGTTTTTTATTTAAAGAAGGTTTAAATCAAATATATATTAAAATAAAATACATGTTCTATATTGAAGATCTACACTTTATAATGGATAAGTGCTTTTAGAGGTAATATAAAATATTATACAACTTTACATTTATTAACTTGTTAACCTGTTAGTGTTTCTGCTGATCTGCTTCTGTACAAGGCCACAACATGATTTGAAAGCCCCTCAGGCAACCAGCAAAATAACACATTGAAAATACGCCTACAGAATAATTGTAATAAATTAAAGACATAGTTACATAGTTACATAGTTACATAGTAATTAAGGTTGAAAAAAGACTTTCAGTCCATCAAGTTCAACCTGTTAAGATCTCCTCTGATCTGCAATATGCTGATTAGTTATTAATTAAATTATTGATTAAATAATTATTAATAGTTTAGTATTGGAGAATGAATAAAGAGTTAGTCCATCAAGTTCAACCTTTTTAGATCTCTATTGATCTTTTTAATTTGGACTATTTATTATTATTGTTAATTGTTAATTATTGTTAATTGATCCAGAGGAAGGCAAACATAAAAAAACCCCATTGAAACTTTGCCAATTGTCTCATAAGGGGAAAAAAAAGCAAAATTCCTTCCTGACCCCAGAAACTGGCGATCAAATTTCTCCCTGGATCAATATTCCTTGCTAGTTATCTAGGATAGCCTTGAATGCCCTCTTTATTCAGAAATATATCTAACCCCTTTTTGAAGTTGTCTATCGAATTCGCTGTCACCACCTCCTTTGGTAGAGAATTCCACAGTTTAACCACCCTAACTGTGAAGAACCCTTTTCTTTGTTTAAGGTGAAATCTTTTTTCCTCTAACCTCAACAGATGTCCTCTTGTCAGTTGAAAATCTCTTGCTACAAAAAGTTCACTTGACAAAGCCTTATACTGACCCTGGATGTATTTAAATAACGTAATCATATCTCCTCTTAGACGCCTTTTTTCTAGCGAAAATAAGTTTAATTTTGCTAGTCTTTCTTCATAACTTAGCCCCTCCATTCCCCTTATTAGTTTTGTAGCCCTTCTCTGTACTTTTTCCAGCTCTAAAATGTCTTTTTTGTGAGGTGGTGCCCAAAATTGTACTCCATATTCCAAATGAGGGCGTACTAGAGATTTGTATAGTGGCAGAATTATATCTTCTTCCCTGGCTTCTATACCCTTCCTAATACATGCTAATATTTTATTTGCCTTTGCAGCCGCTGCTTGGCTTTGAGCGCTGTTACCTAGGTGGTTGTCCACTAGTACTCCCAAATCCCTTTCAATATCTGATACCCCTAGATTTGCTCCATTAAGATTATAATTAAGACAACATTTATTTATGCATATACAGAGGTTGTTTAAGTTAAAAAGGGTAAAAAATGAGAAAAAAATTATTTAGCAAAGTAGTAAAATAATAAATAACATACCGTTCATCCAAGTCAGGTAAAAAAAAATTCTTGAGCCTTTTTTGGTTCTGTATTTTTAATAAGTTGTGTCATTCATGACTCTGTCTGTAATTTGTTGAGTAAAGTCTTATAGATCATATATATATATGGTTCTTGTAAACAGTTGGGACAGGTTCCCTAATGCATTAAAAGAGCCAGGTGCATATATTAATAGATTTAAGGTGAACACTTAATTAACCCAACAGGAATATTATTGTATAAGGTGTCTAAATTCCAATTATATATAGAGAACCTGTCTTTAATTTCTAAATTATAGTTTATTTAACAATAACATCATTTAGCTGGTGAGCAAAAGAATGATAGAAGTCTCCACCATACAGTACAATAAACAATACATTTGTTTTCACATTTAGACATCTAAAAATAAGTTACAATTCCAGTCTACAATGTATTTTCATTATATAATTCAATACCATTTTATATATGGTTCATTTTACGCATATGCTCACTGTAATATAGAGCTTGAAAGCGAAGCATAGGATGGCTTGTGCATAGGTTAGGAGTCCTACCCATAGACAGTCACTGTTTCAATCTTAAATGGACCTCATTTGATTAATGAATAGTTTGATATTAAATGAGATGGTAAATCAAATGATGGAATGTTTATAATGGACATCTTGAAAATGTCTCAGATTGCTGAATTACAAATACATAGAAAACCTATAAAAAGGAATAACATAATTTACCTCTTTGTAACATTTATTATAGCTAAAACCTTGCCATTTACACTATAAACAAATTGACTATTTAATTATATGAATTGTAGATAGGATATTTGTGCTTGATTAAACTTTTTGCTCTATAAAATATACAATGCCTTGCAAAAGTATTCACCCCCCTTGACTTTTTACCTATTTTGTTACATTACAGCCTTAAATTCAATGTTTTGTTAATCTGAATTCTATGTGATGGATCAGAACACAATAGTCTAAGTTGGTGAAGTGAAATGAGAAAAATATATACATAAAACTATTTTTTAGAAATAGAAAACAGAAAATTGCCATGTGCGTATGTATTCACCCCCTTTGTTATGAAGCCCATAAAAAGCTCTGCTGCAACCAATTACCCTCAGAAATCACATAATTAGTGAAATGATGTCCACCTGTATGCAATCTAATTGTCACATGATCTGTCACTACATATACACACCTTTTTTGAAAGGCCCCAGATGCTGCAACACCTAAGCAAGAGGCACCACTAACCAAACTGCAATGGAGACCAAGGGAATCTCCAAACAAGTAAGGGACAATGTTGTTGAGAAGTACAAGTTAGGGTTAGGTTATAAAAAAAATCTGAATCTTTGTTGATCCCCCGGGGGAACAATCAAATCTATCATAACCAAATGGAAAGAACATGGCACAACAGCAAACCTGCCAAGAGACGGCCGCCCACCAAAACTCACGGCCTGATCAAGGAGGGCATTAATCAGAGAGGCAGCAGAGAGACCTAAGGTAACCCTGGAGGAGCTGCACCGTTCCACAGCAGAGACTGGAGTATCTGTACATGGGACGACAATAAGCCGTACGCTCCATAGAGTTGGGCTTTATGGCAGAGTGGCCAGAAGAAAGCCATTACTTTCATCAAAAAACAAAATGGCACATTTTGAGTTTGCGAAAAGGCATGTGGGAGACTCCCAAAATGTATGGAGGAATGTGCTCTGATCTGATGAGACTAAAATTGAACTTTTCGGCCATTAAAAAAACGCTATGTCTGGCGCAAACCCAACACATCACATCACCCAAAGAACACCATCCCCACAGTGAAACATGGTGGTGGCAGCATCATGCTGTGGGGATGTTTATGAGCAGCCGTGAATGGGAAACTGGTCAGAGTTGAGGGAAAGATGGATGGTGCTAAATGCAGGGATATTCTCCAACAAAACCTGTACCACTCTGTGCGTGATTTGAGGCTAGGATTGAGGTTCACCTTCCAGCAAGACAATGACCTCAAACACACTGCTAAAGTAACACTTGAGTGGTCTAAGGGGAAAGATGTAAATGTGTTGGAATGACCTAGTCAAAGCCCAGACTTCAATCCAATAGAAGATCTGTGGACATACTTAAAGATTGCTGTTCACAAGCGCAAACCATCCAACTTGAAGGAGCAGGAGCAGCTTTGCAAGGAGGAATGGGCAAAAATCCCAGTGGTAAGATGTGGCAAGCTCATAGAGACTTATCCAAAGCTGTGATTGCCGCAAAAGGTGGCTCGACAAAGTAATGACTTTAGGGGGGGGGGGGGGTGAATAGTTATGAACATTGACTTTTCTGTTATTTTGTCCTATTTATTGTTTGCTTAACAATAAAAAAAAAAAAACATATTCAAAGTTGTGGGCATGTTCTATAAATTAAATGATGCAAATCCTCAAACAATCCATGTTAATTCCAGGTTGTGAGGCAACAAAACACAAACAATGCCATGGGGGGTGAATACTTTTGCAAGGCACTGCTATTGAATGTGGGTAGAGTAAGAGATTAGTTTAGTAATCTATGCAATATTCTAAAGGAGTAAGTGGTGGACCCCCACCCAGCCATGCTTTTTTTTTTGATAATTGTTTACAATTTAGGAGCCAGTGGCAGGCTCCAAAGCCATCACAACAGTCTTGTAGGGATAGAGATAGAATTTGAACAAACATACCTCTGACTAATAACACTCTTTTTGTACATGTATAATACATTTTGCATTTTTACACTGAATGTCTAAGTATGAACTGATGTTCATGCAAAAACTGTATATATTTCTAGTTTTTGATATGTAATTTTGGTCTACTGCAATATATATTAGACTATTGCACATATGATAATTTCAAAGGAAATTATCCCTTGATATATATTAATATTCAATTGCACTGGTCACACCCTTAGAATTTTGCACTATAATATTAAGTATAACATTCTTATTTATACATATAAGGCTATATTAAAAGGCATAAGTAAAGTGGTATCATGATTAATAATCAGACAATCCTTATGTTATTAATTTTTTAAAAATCGTTTTTTTTTTATATATATTTTTAATCGATAAATGATATCTTAATTATTTTCTGATTTAGATTTGATTACTCTCTTATGATGAGTCCAGGTAGCTGAGTATCTTTTTTCTTCTTTAAATCAAAGTATTGTCTTTTACTCTCATTTGGAAGAAGGTTGAACTATTAATATCACAAATTAATATAACAGTAATATATAAAATATGCTTTTTTACCTTCCACCATATAGAATTAACTATAATCTTTCATACCAAAAGTACAATTAGCCACATCTTATAAACTAAATGTTTGATTTATATTTTTACACAGATTCAGTCAAATTCTCTTCACAAGATAACAAGATTGTTCTGCATATCCTAAAAAATGTTTGCATAATGTATAGAGTTTTCTATTTGGTGGCTTTTAAAAAAAAGAATTTATGATATATTAACTCATTAAATATATATATATATGTTGATTACATATTTAATCTTGCATATAATACTAAATATATTAATAACATGTTATTGTATTTCTAACTATAAACAATGCATTTTAGTACAAAACAATACACTCCAGGGGATGATTAGTATATGTTCAAAACACAGAAGAATTTAAACGTGATTAAATATAGCAATTCTTGTTACTGGGGAATTGTGAATTACGTTTTCTTAAACTGGTAATAAATCCCATAAGTGATAAATAGTGGATTGCTAATTAAGTCTTTGTTTTGATGATTTCTCAATTTTAATGATAGGAACAATAATATATAGATTGAAACAATAACCTTAATTTGTCGTTTATTCTCATGAGTTTGAACAGTTTTTCTCACGTTGAATTGGTCTAAACATCTTTAAATCATATTTTCCTTCATTCAACATCTGCATCTACTGTAGATAACATCAAATATGATAGACAGATAAATATTAGATTTTTTCTTACTTTCTTTCTCACAATTAAAGTGGCCTTTTAACATTTTCCATAAATGTATTCTCTATTCTTCAAATTTCCAATTTACTATTGTTTTATCAAACAAACCATTTAACTAAGCAACATTATGTTCATAAAAATAAAATGTTCAATAATAAATTCACAAGCTATGGCTGAGATAAATGTTATTCAATTTGGTATATTGGTTGAAAAATCAAGTTTCAATATTTGTTTTGAACATTTCCAAGAAATCAAAGATCAACTATAAAAAGAATTAGGAGATAAAAAAATTCCCATGATTGACATGACATGTAGAAGATTTTAAAATTATTTATAGAAAAAAGGTTCACTATGACACATTAGCACACTTAATATTTGGAAAAATAAACTGCAACAATTTTATGTAATACAATCACAAAAAAGTCTATCTGTTTTACATAGCTTTACAATAAAATAAACTTATATTATCCATTATTGTTTACAGTTGTAGACATATTCATGAATAAAGTATTATGTTTTAGAGCATCAAACTGATCAATCTGAGTTATTATAATTATTATGACAATTATATGAAAGGAAGTCCTAATAAGTACAAATTACAAAGTTGCACACAACTGATTGTATATGTATTATAAAAGCTTGAGCTGTAAGTTGTTTAAATTGTAATCAAACATAAAACTAAAAATCACAACAACACAAATGGGAATTAAACCCACAATATCCAGCTCTTCAAACTAATGCCTTATTTATTAGGCAATTGGGTCATTTCACCTAAACACCTAAGAATTAACTTTTAGTGGCAATTCTGAGCATCATGGGTACATTTCCAATTTAAAATAACTAATATTTTAATATTTTTTTCAAAAATAATGGGTTTTCAGAATAATCAAACCCTACCTGAAAGGTTCTTATTCTTCTGGGGAAAATTATTTAGATTAATATTAATTAAAGTGTATTTCCTATGTTTAAAATGTAACAAAACACACTAAGAAAACATGGTTCATAGATTCTTAAAAGTACAACACTCAATATTAACAGTAAGAACATATTTAGAAAGGAACAATAGCCAGTCAATCCTAAAACCCTAGTAAATATGTAAACGCTATTGGCCTTATACCTTGACCTCTTATGTCAGAGACACCAAAGATGTGTTACAGAAACTGAATGACATAGAGATTAACAAAGAGGCACTACTAGTCTCTTTGGATGTTGAGTCCCTCTACACTCGTATTCAACATGTAAAAAGGAATTAATGCAGTTGAATACTTTTTATCTAAAACAGGTTATCATTATAACAAACATAATGAGTTTGTATTGGAACTCTTAGAATATGTACTATCACACAACTACTTTGTCTTCCTCAACAAATTCGTCCAGCAGATTTGTGGAACTGCGATGGGCACATCTTGTGCCCCCACATATGCTAACTTGTATCTGGGCTGGTGGGAGGAGACAATGGTATTCACTGATGAAATGGACAAATATACTATGCACATTGATATGTGGGTATGTTTCATCAATGAAACTCAAAATAATTAGAGTATTTCATTAATATGTTAAATCACAATGATATGGGGTTATTCTTTAACCTCAGAGGTTAATAAACCCTCAATTACTTTTTGGACCTACAAATAAGCAAATTGGAAGATCTTAAGTTACACACTGTAACTTATAGAAAACCAGCTGCAACTAACAGCCTTTTGGTTTCAATCTTTATATTAAAGACAAAGACAACATTACAGCAATACAAAAAGAAATAGCAGGTCAACAGGTAAACAATACACTAATAAATTGTCCAACAATGTGGAGTACCAAACATTAGCAGCTTAACATTCGAGAGTCAGTAGAGAACAAAAATAAAAAATAAACAAAGGGAAGGAAAAGTAGCACTTAAAAGTTATAAGATCATGCCACCATTGTTTAGAGCCAGATACCATAGTGGTATCAAAAGCAGGAAAATACTTTAAAGATGTAAGAGGTGAGAGGGATGGGGCTAAGTGTTTTACAGATTTCGTCCAGACCCAAGTAGCCAGAGTGGAGTTGTTAATCATAAGATTGGAGTGGCGTTGTTTGATGCTTAGAAAGTGTGGATCCCATATCAAAGTGTCCCATGTATGCAGTTTTAAAAGGCTAATTTTCCACAAAAATCCAGAGGGGTTGGTGCTTGATCGAGTGAGCAACCAGAAAAAATGCTAGCTGAGCAGCTCGCAAGTATAACCGAAGATTCGTGCAGGAGAGCCCTCCACTGGGTCCAATGCTTAAAAATATCCTTACTCGCTATCCGATGGAGTCTATCACGCCAGATAAATTTAAATATTTTATTTTGTAACCCGGCAAGTTCTTTCAAATCTATTGGAATGGGAAGGGTTCTGAACAAGTATAATATTTTCAGCAAAATGTTAATTTTCACCGTGGCTATACGTCCTGTCCAAGAGATGTGGAGCCTAGACCAATTAACCAAAGAACCATAATCTTTTTAAATAAAGGGGAAAATTGGCATTATAGATCTGGTAACCTCCCTGTGATTTTAACTACCAGATATTTAATAAAGTTTTTAGGCCACAAAAATCCATATGCGTGTTTCAAAGCTTCCAAATCTAGTTGTGATATGCCCACCCCCCAGCGCCTTCGTCTTTTATACATTAATTTGTAGGTCCGACAGAGCCCCAAACTCAGTACGAGAGGATAATAAGACTGGTATAGAAGTCAAAGGATCAGATATAGTACAGAGGAGGCCATCCGCAAAGAATGAGCATTTTAGATGGTATAAGCCCACTTTAAGACCTGAGATTTCTGCGTTGCACCGAATAGCCTGAGCCAAGGGCTCAATGGCCAGAGCAAATAGCAGCGGGGACAAGGGACATCAGTGCCGGGTTCCTCTTTGAATATCAATATTAATATTGTTTGACCCAGGAAGTTTTAAATTGGCCTACAGAAGATCATAGAAGGATTTGAGTAAGTTGGTGAACCTCTTAGTAAAACCAAATTTAGCCAACGTTGCATATACAGTAGGTAAGGCCATTCAAGAGTATCAAAGGCCTTCTCCATATCCAATGCCAGAACAGATAATGGAACTTTGTCTTACTTTGCTAAATGTAGGATATTTAAAGTCCTCATGACGTTATCTGCCGTTTGCCTATAAGGAACAAAGCCAGTTTGATCCTTATGGATTAAGTTCGGAAGGGAATTCGAGATTCTATCCGCCATGATTTTGGCCAGTAATTTAATATCACCATTCATCAGTGATATTGGTCGATAATTTTTAGGTTCTAGGGGGTCCCTCCCCTCCTTGCTAAAAAACAATTAAATCTGCCCTATTAAGTTCTGGGGGCATCTTATCATAATTTAAGATAGAATTAAAGAGTTTACGTAGATGGGGCACTAGTAAATTCGCAAAAGTTTTATAATAAGAGTTGATTAAACCATCTAGTCCCAAAGCTTTACCCGACTTAAGACTCTTAATGGCCTTGTGTATCTCCTAAATCGTTACATTAGAGTTTAAAGTAGTCAAATTTTGTTCCTTAATTTTAGGGAGATATCTAAGTAAGATTGGATCACTCCTATGTTAGGTGGAGTTTTGGACAGATACATATTTTGGTAATAGTCTGCAAAAGTCAGTTTAATTTCATTTTGGCTAACTGTAACCTCTCCTTTCGCTGTTTTAATCCTCAAAATTCTAGACTGGGAGATCTTAGAATTAACAGCCTTATTAAATTGTGATTCAGTCAATTTAAAAGGGCTCTATTTAAGCACACAGCATATTTTTTTACAGAACTTTTTAGTTAGTGAACTTCTATCCAAAAGCAAGGTCTTCACTAACTAAAAACTTCTGCAAATAAAATATGCTGTGTGCTTAAATAGAGCCCTTTTAAATTTACTGAATCGCAATTTAATAAGGCTGTAAGTTTCTTGGTCAGGAAAGAGTCAGGCTTATCGGCCGTTGCATATAATAGGTGGTTCATACGCCTAAAGGCCTTTTCTGTTTTTTGTAGGCTGTAGCCAATTTTATACAGGTGCCCCGGATAAAGGCTTTATGGGCTGCCCATATACAGCCAATGCCCGAATCTCCCGGAACACTAGTTTAAAAAAATTAGGTGCAAGTCGGCCTCAATTTGATCCGAGAATGCACGATTGGAGAGCAATAATTAATTCAGTTTCCATGCATATGGGGTTTTAAAAGCAAAGCCGAAATCCAGGTCTACCCTCACAGCAGCATGGTCAGACCATGAGCAAGCACAAATTTCAGCCCTTCTAGATTTATCAAACAGGGCAGAGCTAATTAAAATGGTGTCAATGCGAGAGTAAGACCCATGGGTATGGGAATAGTATGTCTACTCTCTTCTATTGGGATAATGCCCTCTCCATGCATAAATCAAGCCCAGATAACTCAGTACTTTCCTTATTTGTCTCATTTTATTGGAAAACTGGTCTGAGGCTAGGGTGGTAGAGCGGTCTAGACGTGGGTCAAGTGTAAAACTGAAGTCCCCCCCATTACCAAAAAAAGAGCTGTATCACGCTCCAGGAGTTTCAAAATGCTTAACAGTGACTTAGGAGTTGAAGACGTGCATAAATAGAAACAGGGGTGATTCTAGTCTCCAGTATCGTCCCATGGAGAATAACATAATGACCCTCCTTATCAATAATCTTAAACTCTAGCTGGAAAGGGAAATTATGATGTATAAGGATAGAGGCGCCTGCATTTTTAGTGTGTTGAGTGGAGGAGTAGTATGTAGGATAATCTTTGCTTAAGTACTTAGGTATATGATTACAGGCAAAATGTGTTTCTTGTACTAATAATATGGAGGGCCTAGTGTCTTTATAATATAGGAAGGCTTTCCTTCTTTTAAATTGGGAATTAGAGCCATTAACATTGTGGGTCATGAACGTAAATTCTGTATTACACATATTGAGAGTGCCTATTGAAGCCTATAGTGTCATAACCTGCTTACCTCGTTCAAACGGAAGTCATGAATATGCAGAGGCCGGGGTGATGCCGGAATCGCATCATCGAATTGGGAGAACCCCTGAAGTGTTTAGAGCAGAGAGAGCGTGCCAGAGGGAGGGGGAAGGAAAAGAAAAACAAAACAGTAATAAAAACATAACAGTCAAGAAAACATAAAATTTTGAATAAAAATAATCTCCTACACTAGTTGTCTGCCCTGGCACCTTTGGGAAGGGGGAATGGACCTTCCATTCCCCCTTAGGTCCCCTATCAGGAGGGGTTAATAGAAACTGCGAGGGGGTAGGGATGCAACATTAGAGGGTAAATTTCCCTTGAAATATCAAGATAAAATTGGTCAGCATAGAGAGAGAGAGAAAAAAGAAAAGGAAATAAAAATAGAAGAGAAATAGAAATAACAGCAACATTTAAACCACGCTTGTCAGTCTTTTCAAACATATGAAGGATATGATTTCTTGCTCTGGATCACCTAGTTGGAATCCAAATCCAAAAGGAAAAATAAAATGGTGTTTCCATACAATGCTGTACTCCATCAGATAGCTGGTCAAATAGGGTCTGGTTGAGCTTGGTTCTCCAAGTTCTGTAAACATGGGGGCCGTCAATTTGGCGAGGGCAGGCGGTCATCTTTAGTAACGGGAAAGCCTTTTGTTCGAGTATTGCCAGAGACTTTTGTCCATTGTTTTGTGGGGGTGGGTAAATCCATGCAATCCTGGGTGTCATCCTCCTCTTCCTCAGGAATCAGGTTAAGACGCTTGAGAGTAGACCAACAGTCATCCAATGAATGGGCAGAATATGATTTGCCTCCATGCTGGAACAGAATAGCAAATGGGAAGCCCACCTATATGTTCTTGTGTTTAATCAGGACTTCCAGGGTGAGCTTCAATTCCCTGCGTTTGGCCAAGGTAATGGGAGAGAGATCAGCAAAGACAAGGAGTGGTGAGTCATCAGGGCCTTTGATTTCTTTTGCTTTTTTGGCGGCAGCCAGTACAGCGTCCCTGGCTTGTTGTCTAAGGAACCTTATAATAACATCCTTAGGTATTTTACATAATAATTTTAGTTACATAGTAATTAAGGTTGAAAAAAGACTTTCAGTCCATCAAGTTCAACCTGTTAAGATCTCCTCTGATCTGCAATATGCGGATTAGTTATTAATTAATTTGTTGATTAAATAATTATTAATAGTATAGTATTGGAAGATGAATAAAGAGTTAGTCCCTCAAGTTCAACCTTTTTAGATCTCTATTGATCTTTTTAATGTGCACTATTTATTATTAATTGTTAATTGATCCAGAGGAAGGCAAACAGAAAAAAAACCCCATTGAAACTTTGCCAATTGTCTCATAAGGGGAAAAAAAGCAAAATTCCTTCCTGACCCCAGACACTGGCGATCAAATTTCTCCCTGGATCAATATTCCTTCGCTAGTTATCTAGGATAGCCTTGAATGCCCTCTTTTTTCAAAAATATATTTAACCCCTTTTTGAAGTTGTCTATTGAATTCGCTGTTACCACCTCCTTTGGTAGAGAATTCCACAGTTTAACCACCCTAACTGTGAAGAACCCTTTTCTTTGTTTAAGGTGAAATCTTTTTTCCTCTAACCTCAAAGGGTGTCCTCTTGTCAGTTGAAAATCTCTTGCTACAAAAAAGTTCACTTGACAAAGCCTTGATGTATTTAAATAAGGTAATCATATCCCCTCGTAGACGCCTCTTTTCTAGCGAAAATAAGTTTAATTTGGTTAGTCTTTCTTCATAACTTAGCCCCTCCATTCCCCTTATTAGTTTTGTAGCCCTTCTCTGTATTTTTTCCAGCTCTAAAATGTCTTTTTTATGAAGTGGTGCCCAAAATTGTACTCCATATTCCAAATGAGGGATTTGTATAGTGGCAGAATTATATTTGCTTCCCTTGCTTCTATACCCTTCTTAATACATGCTAATATTTTACTTGCCTTTGCAGCTGCTGTTTGGCTTTGAGCGCTGTTACCTAGGTGGTTGTCTACAAGCACTCCCAAATCCCTTTCAATATCCGATACACCTACATTTGCTCCATTAAGATTATAGATTGCATGGCTATTTTTCCTTCCCAAATGCATAACTTTGCATTTATTTGTATTAAATCTCATCTGCCATTTAGCCGCCCATTTCTCTAATTTATGCAAATCCCTTTGCAGGGAAAGTACATCATTATCTGATTTTATTACCTTGCAAAACTTAGTGTCGTCAGCAAAAATGTAGACACTACTTTCGAGTCCTACTTCTATATCATTAATAAATATGTTAAAAAGGAGAGGACCTAATACTGAACCTTGAGGAACCCCACTTATCACATTAGACCAATCAGAGTATGTTCCATTCACAACAACCATTTGCTTCCTGTCTTTTAGCCAGCTCTCGATCCATGAGCAGATATTTACTGCAATTCCTGTATTCCTTAATTTGCTCACTAGTCTTCCATGTGGTACTGTATCAAATGCCTTTGAAAAATCTAAAAAGACTACATCCACTGAGTTGCTCTGATCCAAGTTCCTGCAAACCTCCTCATAAAAACTAATTAGATTGGTCTTGACACGACCTATCCTTCCTAAATCTGTGTTGACTGCTACCTATGATCTTGTTCAAATAGACATATTCTTGTAACCCTTCTAAAAGCTTCCCAACTACATATGTGAGACTCACTGGTCTATAATTCCCTGGATTTGCTCTAGATCCCTTCTTAAATATAGGTATCACCTCTGCTTTTCTCCAGTCATCCAGTAGAGACCCTGTAGTGAGTGAGTCTTGAAAGATTAGATATAATGGTTTGGCTATTACAGAACCCAGCTCCCTCAGTACCCTTTGATGTATTCCATCAGGACCTGGGGCTTTATTAACATTTATTTTCTCCAATCTCTTTTGGATTTCTTCCTGCATTAGCCAATTATTGAGTGAAGGTAGTATAGCCCCATTATGTTGCAGTGTCCCAACCACTTGTACCTACCTTGTGTATACCGACGAAAATAACTTATTTAGCTCATCTGCCTTTTCCTTGTCACTAATTATCAGACGGCCTGTGTCACATTGTAATGTTTCTATAGCTTCCTTCCTCGCCTTCTTCCCATTTATATATTTAAAAAATATTTTAGGGTTAGTCTTACTTTCCATTGCTACTGACTTCTCATTTTCTATTTTAGCCAGTCTAATAGCCCTTTTGCAAGCCTTGTTGATTTCCTTATAGTCACATAAAGCTGCCTCTGTTCCCTCCTTCTTGTATAATTTAAACGCATGTTTCTTTTTCCTCATCATGATCTTTAAGTCATTGTTAAGCCACATGGGATGTGATTTACTCCTATTCATTTTATTTCCACATGGTACATGCCGATGAGTATGTTTATTTAGTAAGGATTTGAATGTTGTTCATTTATTTTCAGTATTTTTCCCTGTAAGTTCTTTGTCCCAGTCTATATGTAGTATTGCTGCCGGTAGCCCATTAAAGTTAGCCCTTTTAAAATTTAGAGTTTTTGGTGGCCCCTTACAACTCTGCTTTTTGTATTTAATCTCAAATGATACTATGTTGTGATCACTGTTCCCCAAGGGTTCCCCTATTTTAGCATTTGATATTATATCAATATTACTTGTGATGACTAAATCCAAGATGGCCCCATTTCTAGTAGGTTCTTGTATTACCTGGGCCAGATAATGATCCCCGAGTGTGCTCAAGAACCTGCTTCCCTTAGCTGAGCTGCTGGTCTCATTTATCCAGTTTATTTCAGGGTAATTAAAGTCTCCCATTATTAGAACTTGCCCATGCTTAGCTGCATTTCCAATCTGTAACAATAATTGTATTTCCTCACTTTCAGCTATATTTGGGGGTTTATAGCATACTCCCACCAATATGCGTTTAGAATTAGCTCCTCCACTATTTAGCTCAACCCATAAAGATTCAATGATGCCGTTAGTTCCAGCATAAATATCTTCTCTGACTATAGGCTTAAATTCAGGCTTAACATAAAGACAGATCCCTCCTCCTCTTTTACCATTTCCCCTATCTTTCCTAAATAGGTTATAACCATCCAGATTAACAGTCCAGTCATGAGATTCATCCCACCATGTGTCAGTAATGCCTATTAAGCCCCATTTTTCTTGTACTGCTAATATTTCTAGCTCGTCCATTTTCCCAGGCAAACTTCTTGCGTTAGCAAGCATACACTTTATGTTGCTATGGCTCTGCCGTTGTGAACTGCTTGCCACTGTATTTGAGGCCCCTATTAATAACTCCCTACTGTCTATTATACCCCTCCCCCCTTCTCCTCCCCCATGGGTAACTAATTCATCCCTTTCTCTCTCTACCCTATTTACCCCAATACTTCTATATAGTCCCTCCCCCCCACCTACAAGTTTAAAAACTCTGGGTTCCTTGTGGCTCCCAACACCCTGTGGATCCTCTCAATTTTAAGCATTGGCTCAGATACGTCAGGGAGGAGTTTGCCAATCGCTTCTTTCACATACTGTTGGAGATTCAGCACAGATCTCGCGATACCCTTTATCCTCAGATTGTGTCGTTGCGACCTATTCTCTAGGTCCTCATACTTGTCTTACAGAGCTGTGATTCTGTAAGAGTTTTGGTTGATCTCAACCCTGCTCTGTTCTTGGGCCTCAACAATTTGATCTGATATTTCCTTTTAATAATGGCCTCCACCATTTTAGCCATATAAGATAGGAACAATCCTTCAATTTGGGTCATGGAGCTTTTAGAGTGGTTAATGTGGACTCACCTCATCCTCTGATTTGTCTGAGGGATCTGAGTCAATCTCCTTAGCGGCTCCTGAAGGTTTACAATAGTCTGTGATATTTTTAACAGGTGGATTCTTTCTATGCTTCCCCATTCTTTATTGTTGTAATTGGGGTAGATCAGAGATCCCAATATGACAGAGCAAAGCTTGAGAATATTAGTGGGATATCCGGCCCACGTCGTTGTTGGAGAGTTGGTTCAATCCTTGCAATTAGCTGCAGTCTACAATGTCATTGTTCTAGCATTTATCGCGGGATATTACCCTCATGGCCTCTTTTAGGCCGAACTATACATGCCTGCTGATACAGCTCCAAGTATAAGCATGTGTCCTGGAGCTGTGGTGGATCCTAATAGAGAGGCAAAAGGTATGCTATAGTTATGCAGAAGTTCTCAGTGCCAGATAGCAGACGTTTGTTTAGATAGCAATAAAATCCAGTACTCAAGTATAATATCACAAACAGCCGGCAGATGGTGCTAGAGTGCTGGAGGTCAGTTGCTGCCCTCTGCAGCAGGTATAACAATTATAAGAGCTAGGATATGCCCAGATATGCCCCTCCTGCGGTTATTAGGGCTAGATTGATGTATGAGGTAAGGCCACACCATAAGAATGCAAATCAGGCTGTAGACACCCCCTCAGAAATAGCAACCAGGTCACAAGAGCTGGGCTGCAGTGGGCCTGTGGGCTGTGGTGTATTTCAGAGGCCCTGATATAGTTTAACTGCTCTCCAGAGATCTCAAGTCTCTTTTGTTGCAGTCTTGCAAGCAGCACTGTTGGCAACAAGGTGGCAGTGTTGGTTTACTTTTAGTGTTCAGTGCTGCAGCAAAGAAGGTTTCTGTTCCAGACAGCAAGTTAGCAATGAAGACCTGTAAAAAGTTGTTGTCCAGTTCACTCCTTTGGGGGCTGAAGCAATTACAGAGTTAAAATAAGAATAAAGCATCTAGACCCCCCCCCCCCCAAAAAAAAATGACTGTAAAGAGAAAAACTATCATTTTAAAGATTCCGTATCACTTATGGACTATATTTGCTGTATCTCAGAATTCCAGTGGACCATCACACAGTCAAAATTGTAGTTTTAACTGTATGTTTGTAGGAGGGTCTGTTAATTTGTTTTCCAGCTCCATGTATTGTGTAGGCACCAAACAGTCCCTTGGGCTAACCTGGTTGCTCTATAACATGTGTGAACGCGGTCCAAATAGCTACATTTATTTGTGAAGGAATAATGAATGTATGTAGTCACCGTGATATTGTGAGAATGCTCAAGGTCTAGTAGGAATGCTAGGCTCCCAGGGTATTTACTACCCAATAATTACTCATATATATACAAAGTGGGAAAAATACAACTAAAGTCTTTATTAATAAGGGGTAACAACGGCAATATCTTAAAAACAAATGGGTTAAAAAATCCCGGATTGAAACAAGAAGATAAAAATGGGCTAATGGATGTGTGGACGGATGACCACTAAATGTTGAATATACTCTTAATAGAGGGGTACATAAGTCCACACCTAACAGTATTGCAGAGGAGAAAAATGATTGCTAATTCAATTTAAATAATCCTGTCTTTATAATAAATTATAGATCTATAATACATATATACAAATGTAGAGGTTCTGGATAACAGTGACTCTCATCCTATAGGATTCCCCAAATAAATTGCTGGGAATGATCTAGCTGTTATATGTAAATATATATATATATATATATATATATATATATATATTCTTGATGGTATACCAGGATACGATTGTTCCATAATTTCCTGCTTTTGAGTCAGGGCAGAAGTTTATGAAAGTAGTAATAAAGTTTCTGGGACTATTATATGCAAGTAATGACTACCCAGAGCTATTCTTCATAGAGAAGTTAAACTTCTGTCTTGCCCATATTACATCTCAGAGATTAGCATAATATAGAACAAGCCAGTGGACGAAAAGTGCAAGGAAGCCAGCAGGCTAGTTGTTACTTAAAGCACCGTTATTAAAGTGCTTGATCTAACTCATATCCAAACCACAACACTCACTCATTTGGAAACGGACAGGTAGGGTAAGCATGCAACCTCTAAAATATTATTTGCAAATACAATACTGTTAGTAGTGAAGACGCCGGCGTGCCCTTATCTGCGAGGCATGCCACGTCATCAAAGGCCGACGCGTTTCGACGTCATCAGACGTCTTTGTCAAGGTCCTTATGAGTTAGATCAAGCACTTTAATAACGGTGCTTTAAGTAACAACTAGCCTGCTGGCTTCCTTGCACTTTTCGTCCACTGGCTTGTTCTATATTATGCTAATCTCTAAGATGTAATATGGGCAAGATAGAAGTTTAACTTCTCTATGAAGAATAGCTCTGGGTAGTCATTACTTGCATATAATAGTCCCAGAAACTTTATTACTACTTTCATAAACTTCTGCCCTGACTCAAAAGCAGGAAAATATGGAACAATTGTATCCTGGTATACCATCAAGAATATATATATATATATATATATATATATTTACATATAACAGCTAGATCATTCCCAGCAATTTATTTGGGGATTTACCTCCCTAGGACTTAATATAATTAATACACCTATCCATATGATAGCTGTCTTAATAGATAAATATAGTTTTTCACAAATAAATATGATTGGTTGAATACAATGATTTTTTGTATTATTTAACTCTGTTTGGATAGTGCCATTTCATCTTAACTAATAATAAAAAGATTTTAATGTTTGTATATACTTCATGGTATAGTTACCTCTGACTAAGTGCACATACAGATACAAAACGCGTTAGGGGCACACTTTCTGTTCCACAAACTAACCCACTGTATCAATTTTATTGAATTTGAATAAAGACTTACTGAATTGTTATTTATCCGCACTTTGTGTGGTTGGATCTGAGCTGTGAATAGTGGCATATTGGAGTATGGTATAACTTCACCTCATCTCTAGGAATTTTACCTCTCGGTAAGCTTTTGACAATTGCAACCCAAAGTTGAGGGCCACTATTTTTTTGTATTAAATGGTAAAGAAATGCTTAGAGCTTCCCAACTGGATTAATTAAAAAAATATCCAATAAGGGTGGAGAACTCATCAATATCATTTTATAACTCTGATAAAGATATTTTCCATTTCTAACTGTATCTATTTTTAGAATTTTATCTCTTTTTAGTTCAATTTATCAAATAACAAAAATGACACTAAATTAATTAAAACAGAATATTTATTTTGTTGTTTGTGTTCCACATTTCTTGTGGTGAAGAATATGGCAGTCATGTTTTAGTTACTTATGATTTCCAAAATCAAGAATACTATTAGTGCGCACCATTATAGGACATAAAGTAATAGTATTACTAACATCACCTACAATGTCATAACTGCGCCACTATTTGTTTCACCAACAGTGTTATTTTTCAGACAACTTTTGCATTACAAAGGATTTTGTATGATGAAGAACCCCAATCAAATATGCTGCCCTTTTTGATTTCTTTAGCCTTGGAAAACATTCTCAAGGAGCTCAATGAGAGTACATTGTCCCAGATAGGTTATATTGGGTCCAGATAGGGTTAACGGGGTATAGTTGGGGTTAAGGGGTTAATGCGGTATAGTTTGGTTTATTAGTGGAGTGTTTAGACTTTGTGTCATGATGGTCCTGGAGGACCCTCAATGGACTTATGGTGTTATTATAGGGGTTAATTAGTGTCCTATTTGGGTCTATATAGACCCCTATTGGCCTAATGGGGTTAATTTGTGTCCCATAAGGGTCTGTATAGAACCTTATGAGACTGATAGAGTTAATTGTGGGCTCATGGGGCTCTGTATAGAGCCCCATGAGTGAAAGGGTTAATTAAGGGCTCATGGGGCTCTGTAAAGAGCCCCTTGGGTTATAGGGTTAATTAAGGACTTATGGGGGTCTGTATAAAGCCCCATGAGTGATGGCGTTAATTTTAGGTTCCTGGGAGGGTACTTATAGTACCCCCGCGGCAGGGGTTAATTTTTTATTTTAGCGCGGGTCCTTTCAGGACCTTTACTGTCCTTTAAGGACCCGCAAGGTGGGAAATTTCACATTTTAAATGCAGCAGGGGTTAATGTGGGGACACTTTGTGGGTCCTGACAAGGACCCCCAGCATAGGTGTGTTCATTTTAGGTGCCAGGGGGTACTTGGAATACCCCACACAGTAGGGCTTATGTTTAGAACTGCCGTGGAGGTCCCAATTAGGCCACCCGCGGCAAGTGATGAGGTATGAAGCCTGCAAGATCATCTTGCGGACTTTTCACTTTTCCGGTCATAGGGGAACTGCCGTGCTGCAAGCTCATACGTTTGCTCATCGCAGGTCTAAATTAATAGCCTTCAAACCTCAATAGAACGTTTTTCAAATTTAATTAAGATGCCTCGTAGACTATCATATTTACTGCTGCATTATATCTGGCCTGTGGGACCGATCGCAAACTGGAAATGAAGCACGTAGGACTTCAAAATCTACCCTCCCTTTTTTAGTAACATAACACTTACGATCTCTTTTTCCATTGGCTCCATCTGAACCCGTAACTACAAGATTGCTTAATTGTTTGCGATAGAGCATGCAACCCGAAAGAGCAAACTGGTTTACAAGATAGCCTCTCTCGCCCAGCACTTTCTAATTTAATAGCAATGAATTACGAAGCTCTTACATGCTACACGTTTGACTTACAAGGCTGGAATTTAATATGGCCCATAGTCAGTCAAGAAAATACATAGTCCTTGAGAGGCAGAGCCAATTCTGCCCACACAAGTACAATATGCAAGGCCAAGTCTAAAAGAATACACCCTTATGTGAAAAGCAGTGAACATCAAAGAAGTACAATAGTGTCCAGTAGACAATCAGAGTCCAACTTTCAACAGATGAAAAAGACCTAATCACACCTACAGAGCACGACCATCAGGTTGCCACACAAAGGGTTAGGCCCACCAGGGCCACAGGGAGAGGCATATAGAGAGCCCAAGTTAAACAGTATGGAGTCTGTGCAAGAGCCTTAGGGCCAAAAGAACAAAAGGGTGAAAACCAAAACTTTGCATGGCATTTAGATCCCCAAGACCACAAAACTTTGAGTGCAGTGCAGTCAGATCCCGAAGCCACAGAGAAAATAGGATATAAACATAGAGCATGCAGAATGCACAAGTCCAAAGACCACCAATACACACACAGTGCTTGGCACGGAAACTCAAAGCATGCAGAATGCAGGGTTCATAGGCCAAAAGAGCACACACAGGCAGGGCATACATATCCACACCAATCCTTTAATATCCTATTTTACAAGGAACATATGCTTGACATATTGACTTTGAAAGGCTATGATAGAAAAATGTAAACCATGTTCTATACTTGGGTCCCTCTTATTCCAGATACATTCTACTTGGGACTCTCTTTGGGATAAACAGGAGGGAGGGCACAGCAGGCCTTGGTCAGTTAATACCAAATGCATTGAGTATATATTTTAAAACAAAGGCAAATACCCTGACCTCCTCTTATCTTCATTGACAGAACCCATGCGTGGGTATAAAAATAGTGCGAGGAGACAAATCATCTTCTGCTGGTAGGAGAAGCAAAACTGAGGCTGCTTGAATTTTTTTGGTTGATGAAATTTAAAAAAAGTGGTCATGAATAAAAACACTGAGAAATATTAGAGACACAATTCACAATTCAATTTAATTGTGTACAAAAATTGTACTTTAATGTGATACGACGTATATTGGAAAACAAATGCATGAGCCATAATCCTCTTTTCCACAGTCCAAAGTGTGTATAAAATCATGATACAGTTTAAAAGCATTTAGAACAAATCTACAATTCTAATGTATTGATTCTACACATTGAAACTTGTAATTATAAATGTAATTCTTAATCAGTGGACACTACATGTGGGATATCAAAAATATTTGAAACAGAGTAGTTGGCTTTACTATTTACTCCATCTATTTCCATAGTGATTGACTGACACAGTCCATCTCCTTCTATTCCACATTGGTTCGCTCTGAAATAAAAGAACAACAAGAAGTGAGTTGACTTAAATTAAATGGATTTGTAGTGGTCAGTTATACTACAATAGTTTGGTGCAGTAAACTCCCGGTTATCCGGCACCCACCAACCGACACTCTCAAGCAACCGGCACCAGCATCAATTCCCCATTTAAAAAAAATTCCAGATAAACCGGCATAACTGGCACTATCCGGCACTATCCGGCAGTTCGAGGCTGCAAAAAAAAATGCTAACTTTTTTCTAACTATTACTTGGGGCCCTAAATGGCCCGGTTTAGGAGCTAATGCCTTTTTAAAGGCGTTTTGATGGTTTTGGGGGGGGGGGGGGGGTTAAGGGTTGCTTAGACCTTTTAAGATCGGGGACTCACGATTAACCCGGCAACTACAGTTATCCGACAATAGGAAGTCCCTGTAGGTGCCGGATAACAGGGAGTTTACTGTATATGAGACAGTTTCTATAGCTGAAAGAATTAGAGGGATCACATTATCTTTAGTTCTTAGTTGCAATGGCATGTTTTCTTGATTCACAGGGGCTAATATATTTACAGAATTCTTGATCAATTGATCTTGATCAGTTTCAAATGTTAAAAAAATTCTAACATAACTCAGGCTGTGACTTTTTTAGTAATTATTACCAAGTAAGGAGGTTAACAGGTATCAGCATCTTGGAAATGGTACTTTTAATCTCCATGAACAAATGTACCATCAACTGTTTACGTGTTTTTGTAATCTTAGTGAGTCCCATTGTATGGGACCAATTCTGGAGAAAGTGTTAATTTCATCTTAACCATAGCATGTTTCATCATAAAATATTATGACCAGGGCTATAATGCTTTGGATAGCTCCACCGCTCTCTCTAGCTAAAGCTTTTGGGACCAAATACCAAAAACTTGTATTATTGTCCAAAGAAGTTTAGAGTACAGGTACAAAAATGATTAACCGGCAAAGGATAGTCCGGCTCCTCCTTTAATTCTGACAAATGGTGACTTCTCTCTGGGCTGGGTGTGTTTGGGGAGGGACTTCTGGATGGCCTCTTCATCTTTGGGGTCAGTTACCTGATTAAAAGATTTGCCCGACAACGTCTAATCCGGCAAATCTGTTAATATGGTCTGATGTTGGAACTGAGGATGCTGGATAATCAATATTGTACCTGTATTATAATAATTTCACTCAATAAATCGGTTTGAACTATTTTTGGGGGGTTAAATACAAAGAACAGGCTTCCGTTTAAGCCAATAACACATTCATTAGTTTATAGCATATTAGTAAAGCTCAAGTTTTTGAATCCATTGAGTCTTAAACTGATACAAAGGAGGTTCCAAATAGTGCATACTTTTTAATTAAATATGGTACAGTAAGTACTTTATCAATTGAATGTTATTAAAACTGAATTTCCCTACATTAAACTGACTTTTAAATTTTATCTGTCAACAAGCGTTTCTGATCTACCCACCAAGTCTGATATATCTTGCTGAAGACAGACCATTGGCAATAATTAATAATTTTCCTTTGGGGCTCTAAATACATTATCTGCAGTAGAAATGCATACCCCTGATTAGATAAATTGCTCCATGGCTGCTAAGCATACGCAGTCTTTCTCAGTATATATTTACCTGCTCACTGGAATCTGTATCCCATTGACATTGAGATAACCGGAGTCAATATGTAGTGTACCATCACTTAATAGTTGGCCTGTAATGAAAAACAAACTATAAATCTGCTGATGAGAATTAAAGCCACATAAAATTATGTTCTTTCACACTGAAGATCCTATTTAACAAGCAAAAGTTAGAATGTAAAATATCCCCACGGGCTATGGGCTGCATGGATCCTATTTATCAATCAAGAATAAATGATAAACCTTTATGATATATAGACTCTACTGACATGAGGGTGTTTAATTCTCCTGTTTACCCCACATTTCCCAACAAATTAACTCATTTGATAACCATTTCCCTTTAATCTAAAAGAGGTATTTATTTCTGAATTGTGTGATCCTTCACACTCAGAGCGGAAATGCCATGGAGTTATGTGTTTAGGATCACAATGCCATGGCCAGATTTTTCATTACACCAACTAGGCAGCTGCCTAGGGGCGCTTCCCTGTAAATGGTGACTCGTTTCAAACTTTAAAATGTTACTTGACAAAAAAATTAGATGCTGAATGTCACAGACTCGCAAATAAGGGGTGAAAGCCTGGAACTAAAAAGCTACAAAGGGGAGGAAGTTGCTATGGCGGCTTTCATGGTGAATACTATTTCTATCATCTCTATCCACCTCTCTATCATGTCTGTCAATACCATCGGTCTCTAACTCTGTCATCTGTGCCTCTATCACCTCTGTCTCTTTCATCTCTATCTTCTCTGTCTATATCATGTCTATCTCTATCATCGCTGTCTCCATCTTTGTCATCCATATCTCTGTCATGTCTACCTTTGTCTTGTATCTTATCTTTCTCTGTAATATCTGTCTTAATCATCTCTATCTCCAGCATCTCTGTCATCTCTGCCTCTATCACCTCTATTTCTTCCTGCAGTAAATCCACAGTACCATTGAACATTCAAGTGACTCGACTTTCGGTATGCAAGGAATCAACTATAAAACCACAAACAATACAGAATGTCTTAGTTTCATTACATACCTACTAACCCAGTAACGTCCCTTGATGTCAAATGTTTCTCTTGTACAAATAATATCAGGTGATCTGGTTGTGTCTTCAGTGAGATTATAATCTGTAAACTATTCTCAACAGACACAGTTATTTTTCCTTCATCTTTTTTCAAAAATCTAAAAAGACAAAACAGACATTACATGACTTTGTGTAGATTAACCCAAAATGTTTCTATTGATATCCACTCTACAATATTAATCTTTTCATTCAGTTAGATCAATTAATTAAGCAAAACTTGCCACTAAAAAGCATGAAGACTATGTTCTATTATAAAACTAATGAAGAGAATGCTATGGTATAGTATACTGATACTTTGTAGACAAGAAGTATGTGTAAGGCATTCTTTAGGCCAATGAATGTTTGTTTTATACAAAGGTTTTAAATAGATTACTTAATTAAATGTATCCTCATCAATGTAATATATCATCATCAATGTAAATGTATCCTCATCAATGAATATACTTACACTTTAACACTTTACTTTTAAGAAGTCTCAAAGAAACAAATTCTCAACTTCTAAGACATGCATCATCTTCCCAGAAACACAGCATGTCACTACCTGCTTTTTAGGTCACAAATGTGAAAGATGGCAATCTTACTATACTGGCTTCTAAAAATAAGGGGAGTGTAAATTTTACATGACAATTACATTGAGGAGGACAAAAATGTATTAAATAAATTAAACATGTATATAAAATAAAAAAAATGCCTGTAGAGTTCATTTTAATGGCTTCACTAATTTATTTTGATTTGCTACTTTAATAAAATAAGAATTTAAATGCAAAAAAAAAATATTTTGATATTTTTAATTATGTCCAGATCATTTGATGCATTTATCACTATTTAATATTTGTTCTGATAAAATGACAGTGATTTGCTAAAATTAGTAATGAACTAAATAAATTACCCATGCTCTTCAAAAGATGATGTCCAACCATATGTTTTTGTATCACCATTGTGAGTCACAATAATGTTTTCTGTTGACATTTCCACTGATAGATTTCTTTTTTTGTTTACGAATCCAATTTTGCCAAAGATTACATCTCCAATATTTGTATTTTGGACCAATTCACCATTGATGGTAATATCTATGTGATATAAGGCAATATATATTTGTTCAGATTGTTAACACATAATGGTACAATTTCTTTGATTACAGAGTGGACTCAATAATAATAATGTGTACAAAACAAAAAATGACGATCATATTAAAAAAGTTTATTATGAATTTATCAAAATGTTCCATTTTGATCATTTTCATATTGACATTAATTTTCAGTTATGTAAACTATTGTACACAAAAAAAAGAAAAGCATCAGCACTCAATATATCTTTCACCGAAATGATGCATGTAATTAACAGACAATTATGGACACAAAACAAGATTTTGGAAACCAATAACCCATAACACCAACCTGTCTTTGCATCATGTAGCAGATTTACCATGGTAATGTTCTGCCGGTTAATTTTGAGACATATTGTGTCAGTTACAGTTGGCACACTTATTAAAATTTGGTAGTGGGAACAAACTGTAAATAAAAGAAAAAGTTAAAATGTGTTAACAGCAAATGCCGGGACTCAATATTAGTTTGCTAGGCAAATATCATAAATATCTTTCTTATGATTTTCCAAACAGTATTAAAAAAAATGCAAATAAATAAAAAAATAAAAAATAAATAAAGGGTACAAAATACTAAATTGTGTAGTCTATAAATGTTTTACTACAAATTAAATTAAAGGCAATTTTAACTGATTTTGAAGAAAGATAACAATGCAGCAAATGAGAGCATGCAGTTAATGTGAGTGATGGGATTCCATATTCTATGGAGGATGGATGTGCTGTTGCCTTCCTCGTAGAGGAAATTTAATTGCAAATGGCAAGAAACCCGGAAGCACTGCCATATGACGATTAGGTAACTTCCACTTGTCATCCGCAGGACCTGCGTTTGGACCAGGGGTCAGCTGGTCTTAACTTCAAGTTTGCAATGTTATGGTTCCCCTGTATTGTTGTTTACAAGACATGGGCATATTTACTACACAATGTGGTGTCAGGACAGTTCATGCAGACCAAAGGAACTAAGTAATTGGGCTGGAGATACATCTACTATTCTCAGACAATAAGTTGCAAAATCACTTCAGCAGCTCCAATTCACTAAAATACATTATGCAAACAATAGTGGGCAGCACGTGACCAGGAGAGCTAGTTTAAAAGCTTACATTTTTACACAGTGGCAGGATTTTGGTACTTGGGCCTTTTCCATGAGCCAATTGCCCAAAGAAAAAAATCCAAGGACTTCAAGCAAGACTTCAGTCAAGATGTATGTGCCCATTTACCAGAAAAGATCCGAGGGATTGAGGAAGGTAAAGTATTAATTAACCATTTATATCATTATACAGGTGCAATTATATAGTTTACCGAAATTATTTATATTATTTTATTATGATTTGTTTATTTTGTTTACAGTAGTTTCTAGCCCCTTAACTATGTAGAAGGAGTTTAACAGCTATAAATAGGACCCCCCACTCCATGGGTAGGGTAATTTGGCCAGTTGTCATCCCCATGAGAGTATTAAGGTTTTATGCATTCCCATGGCCATTTAGATCTGTGCACCCCCCATGCCCATGGCCGGATAACCTATTAGGCCAACTAGGCAGATGCCTAGGGGTGCTTTCTTGTGAAGGGCACCCCTTTTTTAGCTTAAAAAAACGTAAAAATAATTTCTAGACACTGCAGAGACCTGGAGAGCACATGCAGATGACCACGTACAAGGCCTTTTAGCCTGTGGGACACACAGCGCAAGCAGGAGGGATCACTGGACAGCGGACTCTTCAAGGAGAGTGAGTCCCCAACAGGGGAGATTGTGCAGAGGGCCATGAGTGGTGGAGAGGCTGCATTGGACATTGAAATGGCGCCTATTCCCGCCAGACAGGAATAAAGCACGGCACACATACTAAGTGGAGGGGACATCATTATATAAAAGGCTTTACATAGCCAGGCAGTGGGGCAAGCAAGGGACTTGACATAAAGATAATAAGGCACATAGCCTTATTAGAGAAGACCCCTTTCAATCACAGGGCTGCATGATACATGGTTCAAGCCACATTTCAATCCCACCAATATATAAAACAAACGGGCTTTATCTTTGAGCACTGTGTCCCTCCTCTAATGTATTATGCACAACCCAGCTGCCAAGTGTGCCGGAGGGATAAGACTGTTTGCTGTCAATTAAGAGGGCTACAGAAAAGTTATTCCCAATACACATTAAAGAGCAGCCATTTTAACTCACCTGGCGCCAATTCTACTTCTACAGAAAAGAGAGGCCATCTTGAAATTGCAAAGAGGGGGCAAATATACATGGATTTTAATTATATGAGACTTATAGCTCATATGGGTACATACACTCTTGAAGATTAAGATCAACATATCCATCCTGAGTATAAAAAAGGCTTGATCTAAGTAAAGAAAAAGCTGTATAAAACTCATGCTTAAGTAGGGGAAGCCATTTTGAGACTTAGTCCAAGCTAGCTCTTATACGCTCCTTAAGTGCTGCATGGACAATAAAAGACAGCTCATTGACTTGCAACATCATGTTAGAGGTCAAGGTTAATACCTTAATAGAAAATACACCATATGCCTGATGTACACTCTACTAATAATCTCTTCTACATCTCGAGTACAATATTAAATTGACAGAGATTTGTTACTCAGGCTGTGCCTCAGAAACCAACAAGCAGCTTGCAAAGAGGGCAAATTGAGTGCATCATCCTGCAAGACAATCTGGATAGTGATGCCATCTTCTGGGCAAACACTATAATCTCATGCAGCCTGGTTAAGAACATTATACACATTTTTCAGCAAACAGTGTACTGAAACAATTGGCTGCTTTTTCAACTTTATCAAACCCAGTTACAGTTACAGACTGGCCAGAATACCCTGCAGTGATAATCCGTAATAATGTGGGTTACATCTGGTTACCCTTGGTCTTTGCAGGGACTTTTATTATACCCAAGATAGGCAGCACTTAACAGAACTTATTATAGAGTGGGCTCAGCTTCACAAAATGAAACTTTGTGGATATATAATACATGACCCATGTGCACCCCTTGCAAGCTCCACTACTGATGGCACAATTCAGATATGGCAGTGCATCTCTACAAATGATATTCACTAATATGTAAACCCCATACTAGTCACTGGGCTTGCCCTACTGGCCTTTAGAGGTTATCAACAGATAGGCTTTGACGAGAGGGAAACCCCACACTTAGAAAGGCTCTATAATATTATAACAACATTTTTGGGACTTTATATCTGTATCATATATATATAATATTGCCGTTTTTTTTAGCTGGATTTCATAATGGGCAAATCAAGAAGGAATTTACCTTCCAGGAGTATATCACAGCATTTTAAGGCACAACAAGCTCAAGTCTCACCACATACAGTGCCTTGCAAAAGCATTCACCCCCCTTTGTTGCCTCACAACCTGGAATTAACATGGATTGTTGGGGATTTGCATAATTTCATTTACAGAACATGCCCACAACTCTGAAGATGTTTTTTTTTATTATGCAGCAAACAACAAATAGGAAAAAATAACAAAAAAAGTAAATGTGCACAACTATTCACCCCCCTAAAGTCAATACTTTGTAGAGCCACCTTTTGCGGCAATCACAGCTCCAAGTCGCTTTGCATAAGTCTCTATGAGCTTGCCACATCTTACCACTAGGATTTTTTCCCATCCCTCCTTGCAAAACTGCTCCAGTTCCTTCAAGTTGGATGGTTTGCGCTTGTGAACAGCAATCTTATAGTCGGACCACAGATTTTCTTTTGGATTGAGGTCTGGGCTTTGACTAGTCCATTCCAACACATTTACATGTTTCCCCTTAAACCACTCAAGTGTTGCTTTAGCAGTGTGTTTGGGGTCATTGTCCTGCGTGGGGATGTTGTTCTTTGGGTGATGTGATGTGTTGGGTTTGCGCCAGATATAGCATTTTTTTTGATGGCCGAAAAGTTCTATTTTTTCGTCTCATCAGACCAGAACTCATCGATAAATAATATGTATATGGAGCTATATTTTAAAATCCCCCAGAAATGGAATCTTGTACCAGCAATTATGAATAAGTTCAATGCACAAATTTCCCCACTATATTGGAATTGATGTGGCCAATTAGGCAAGGCCCTCCATACATGGTGGGAATGCAATATAATTAAATCTTTTTGGAAATAATGTTGTGAACATATATCTTCAATCCTAGGTGAAACACTTCAATGCACTGCAGCAGTTGTATTATTCCATCTAGAATTAGATACACTTTTTCCCCAAAATAAATTGTTAATATCTCATATACTACTTATAATCAAATCCCTATTAGTTAAACACTGGAAACAATCTTTTGTTTTCTTTCCTGTGGGCTGTAATCAGGGTCCAGGGGAGAGTGGATGTGGCTTTGCCTGTGTAAATGTTTATCTGTGTGCATTTGTGTGGTGTTCTGTTTGAATCAGTTCTGTAAATCACTGCAGTGTTTTCTTTCCTGTGCCCTGTAATCAGGGTCCAGGTGAGAGTGGGTGTGGCTTGGCCTGTGTAAAGGTTTATCTATGTGCATTTGTGTGGTGTTCTGCTTGAATCAGTTCTGTGAGGCAGGGCAGTGTTTTCTGTCCTGTGCTCGTTTATCATTGTAGAGGTGAGTAGGCAGGGTCTATTTTAACAAGGGAAGCAGCGAACTTGGGAGCTTGCAAATCATTTCTAGTGTAAGGGTAGTTAGTGTGTGGGAGATTGAATAAAAGGAGGGAATTCAAAGAAAATGGGTATTATAAGAAAAATAAAAAACAAACATATATATTTGTTTCTGTTTTGATTGGTTTAAGGTGTAGAAAAGCAATATTTATACAAATACATTGATTTGTTTTCTCACTGTATTTTTGTAACTGATAATCATGAGTCAGTCCAGTGGCAACCTTACGGAGTGTACATCCTGCCACATGTATGCACTACTGGAACAGATGATCTAGGGTCCATACCTCTGTTACAGGTGTGAGCATGTTGCCTCTCTGGAAGCTCAAATTGGAGAAGTAGAGAGGAGAATTGCAACACTTACTGATATTGTCGCACAGGAAAGGGAGTTGGTGCTCACTGAGCACAGTTTAGCTGGGCCTAGCATGGAGGGTGAAGATGGGGCTAGTGAGGATGTCCAAGGAGGTAGCTGGGTTACAGTTAGAAGGTGAATCAGGGGGAACAGGAGGAGGCAGGCCAGTTCTGAGTTGGCAAATACCAACAGATGTGCCAGATTGAGTGAAACTGTTGGGGATGTCATTCGGGAATGGCAATGCCAGATTGAGCTGTTCCCTCTAAGAGCCGGGAGAACAGTTCTACTGGAGGAGTGGGAAGGCAGAATAGACAGAGAAACAGACATGTTTTGGTGGTAGGGGACTCTATTATTAGGAAGGTAGACAGGGTGATTTGTCACCCAGATCCCAGCAATCAAACAGTTTGCTGTCTCCCGGGTGCTCGGTTCAGCATGTTGTGGATCGGGTGGATAAATTATTGGGAGCGGCTGGAAATGAACTTGCGTTCTTGGTACATGTTGGTACCAATAACAAAGCAAGTGGAAGATGCAGTGTCCTAAAGAATGATTTTAAAGAACTAGGTAATAAGCTGAAAGCAAGGACCTCCACGGTAGTATTTTCTGAGATACTATCAGTGCCACGTGCTAACCCAGGGAGACAGAAGGAGCTTGGGGAGATTAATGCATGGCTAAAAAAGTGGTGCAGTGCAGAGGGTTTGGGGGTTTTAGAGCATTGGGCTGACTTCTCACTTACAATCTTTATACCAGGGATGGATTGCACCTTAATGATGAGGGAGCTTTTGTGCTAGGGGATAGACGGGAGAGGATCTACAGTATATAGAAGTATTTACCCATGGGGGAGGAGAAGGGGGGAGGGTTACAATAGACAGTAGGGAGGTATTAATAGGGGCCTCAGATACAGTGGCAAGCACTTCACAATGGCAGAGCCATAGCAACATAAAGTGTATGCTTGCTAATGCAAGAAGTTTGCCTGGGAAAATGGGCGAGCTAGAATTATTAGCAGTACAAGAAAAATGGGACTTAATAGGCATTATTGAAACATGGTGGGATGAATCTCATGACTGGACTGTTAATCTGAATGGTTATAACCTATTTAGGAAAGATTGGGGAAATGGTAAAAGAGGAGGAGGGATCTGACTGTAGGTTAAGCCTGAATTTAAGCCTATAGTCAGAGAAGATATTTATGCTGGAACTAGCAGCAACATTGAATCTTTGTGGGTCGAGCTAAATAGTGGCTAATTCGAAACGCATATTGGTGGGAGTATGCTATAAACCCTCCAATATAATTAAAAGTGCGGAAATACACAGCCTTATTAAATTGTGATTCAGTAAATTTAAAAGGACTCTATAAAAGGACAGAGCATATTTTTTTAAAGAAGTTTTTAGTTAGTGAACTTCTATCCAAAAGCAAGGTCTTCACTAACTAAAAACTTCCGTAAATAAGATATGCTGTGTGCTTAAATAGAGCCCTTTTAAATTTACCGAATCACAATTTAATAAGGCTGACAATTATTGTTACAGATTGGAAATGCAGCTAAGCATGGGCAAGTTCTAATAATGGGAGATTTTATTTACCCTGAAATAAACTGGATAAATGAGACCATCAGCTCAGCTAAAGGGATCAGGTTCGCGAGTACACACAAGGATCATTATCTGGCCCAGGTAATACAAGAACCTACTAGAAATGGGGCCATGTTGGATTTAGTCATCCCAAGTAATATTGATATAATATCAAATATTAAAATAGGGGAACCCTTGGGGAACAGTGATCACAACACAGTCTCATTTGAGATTGAATACAAAAAACAGAGTTGTAAGGGGCCAACAAAAACTCTAAATTTTAAAAGGGCTAACTTTAATGGGCTAAGGGTAGCAATACAACATATAGCCTGGGATAAAGAACTTACAGGGAAAAATACTGAAAATAAATGGACAACATTCAAATCCTTACTAAATATACATACTCATCGGCATGTACCATATGGAAATAAAATGAATAGGAGTAAATCACATCCCATGTGGCTTAACAATGACTTAAAGATCATGATAAGGAAAAAGACATGCATTTAAATAATACAAGAAGGAGGGAACAGAGGCAGCTTTATGTGACTATAAGAAAATCAACAAGGCCTGCAAAAGGGCTGTTAGACTGGCTAAAATAGAAAATCAGAAGTCAGTTGCAAAGGAAAGTACGACTAACCCTAAAATATTTTTTAAATATATTAATGGGAAGAAAGAGAGGAAGGAAGCTATAGGAACATTACAATGTGACACAGGCCGTCTGATAATTAGTGACCAGGAAAAGACAGATGAGCTAAATAGGTTTTTTTCTTCGGTATACACAAGGGAGGTAACAGTGGTTGGGACACACTACCATCACTAAATTATCGGTTAACGCAGGAAGAAATCCAAAAGAGACTGGAGAAAATAAATGTTAATAAAGCCCCACGTCCTGATGGAATACATCCAAGGGTACTAAGGGAACTGGGTTCTGTAATAGCCAAACCATTATATTTAATCTTTCAAGATTTACTCACCACAGGGTCGCTACCAGATGACTGGCAAATCTGGGGTATTATAGACCAGTGAGCCTCATATCTGTAGTTGGGAGGCTTTTGGAACGGTCAATAAGGGACAGAATACAATAATATGTCTATTCAAACAGGATTATAAGTAGGAGCCAACATGGATTTATCTGTCATGTTAGACCAATCTAATTAGTTTCTATGAGGAGGTTAGTAGGAACCTGGATCAAGGCAACTAAGTGGATGTAGTCTTTTTGAATTTTGCAAAGGCTTTTGATACAGTGCCTCATGGGAGACTTTTGAGCAAACTAAGGGATACAGGAAGTTCAGGAAATTTCTGCTCATGGATCGAGAGCTGGCTAAAAGACAGGAAGCAAAGGGTTGTTGTAAATGAAACATACTCTGATTGGACTAATGTGGTAAGTGGGGTTCCCCAAGGTTCAGTAGTAGGTCCTCTCCTTTTTAACATATTTATTAATGACGTAGAAGTAGGACTCAAAAGTAGTGTCTCCATTTTTGCTGATGACACTAAGTTGTGCAAGGTAATTGATTCAGACAATGATGTACTTTCCCTATATAGGGATTTGCATAAATTAGAAAAATAGGCAGCGTAATGGCAGATGAGATTTGATACAAATAAATGTAAGGTTATGCATTTGGGAAGGAAAAATAGCCATGCAATTTATAATCTTAATGGAGCAATTCTATGTGTATCAGATATTGAAAGGGATTTGGGAGTGCTTGTGGACAACCACATAGGTAACAGTGCTCAAAGCCAAGCAGCAGCTGCAAAGGCAAATAAAATATTAGCATGTATTAAGAAGGGTATAGAAGCAAGGGAAGCAAATATAATTCTGCCACTATACAAAGCCCTAGTCCACCCTCATTTGGAATATGTAGTACAATTTTTGGCACCACTTCATAAAAAGAACATTTTAGAACTGGAAAAAGTACAGAGCAGGGCAACAAAACTAATAAGGGGAATGGAGGGGCTAAGTTATGAGAAGAAAGACTAACCAAATTAAACTTATTTTCGCTAGAAAAAAGGTGTCTACGAGGGGATATGATTACCTTATTTAAATACATCTAGGGTCAATATAAGGCTTTGTCAAGTGAACTTTTTGTAGCAAGAGATTTTCAACTGACAAGAGGACATCCCTTAGTGGAAAAAATATTTCACCTTAAAGAAAGAAAAGGACTACTATAAAGATAAGTACAATTTGGAGTCTAGTGGAGATGTGATTAAGCCTACTAAAGAATAAAGAAGGAAAAGCTCAGAACAAGTTCTCCAATTACAGACCGATTTCACTTTTAAATATTGATATTAAACTTGGATTATTGATATTAAACTCTGCTAGGATTCTAGCAAAGAGACTGAGCCTGGTAATGAAAGGTCTAATTAGCTATGATCAATCAGGATTTCTAAAGGAACACCAAGGTCTGGCTAATACAAGAAAACAGTTTGACATCCTGGACTTTTGCAAATTAAAAAAGATTCCTTTTCTAGCATTAGCTATAGACGCAGAAAAGGCTTTCGTTCGTTTTAATTGTTTTTTGGTAATGACCCTGTGAAAATATGGCGTGGGAGACGAGGCCATTAGGAGTATTATGGCACTATACTCCAATAATTGTGCCTTTATATGTGGACCAGGATTTTAAACAGAGAGCTTCTATATCCATAACGGCTCTAGGCAACGATGCACATTGTCCCCACTTATTTTTGCTTTAGTTATGGAGCTGTTGGCTGAAAAAATAAGATGCAATATTAATATCAAGGGAGTTGCTATGGGGAAAGTGAATCCAAAAATAACATTATTTGGGGATTATGTAATTATTACAACTTCAGAACCAGTAACTTCAGTAGAATATCTATGTAAGACACTTCAACAATATGGGTCTATATCATACTATAAAATCAACCATAGTAAGACACAGGTATTGATGATCAATATTGACATTACAATGAAAGGGCAACTTAAGGAAAATGTTGTCTTTGATTGGTCGTCTAACCATTTTGCACATCTTGGTATTGAATTTTCACCATGTTGGCATAATATAATTAAGAATAATTACAATAAGATATTTAATTATATTAGAGCAGTCCTAGATTATTGGCGCAATTATGTCACAGAAATTAAGTAGTAATCCTAGTTTAAATTTACCTGTTGAGGTTGAAGTGGGAGAAGCAGACTCTAGAAAAAGCAAAATATTAGACATAAAAAATTACATTAGTCATGCATGTAAAACAAAATATAAACATAATATTAAATTAAAAATGTATTCCTTGAATTAATGTACTCACAAGTTGCAAGGACCTTCACTAACTTGTGATCCTGACTATGGGCCTCATTCTATTAGCGGCCGCAGCCGTAGCGGGGCCGCAAGGACCGGCCGCAAGCTATTCGGCTATTCTATTCCCTTACGGCCGGGGGCTCCGGCAGGCTTGCGGACGGTGCCTTGCTATCTCTTGCGGCCGAGGAAAGCCTTTGATCTAAAACGGCCGCAAGAGTTTCGGCCGTAAGAAATTCCTATTTGCAATTCTATTGCTCCGGGAACCCTCTCTGCAAGGCTAAAAGCGAGCCGCAGCTTACTTGCAGGAAAGAGGTCTCGCTAGCACCAATTAAGCACATAAAATAGCTCAAATAAAGCCATCCTGCACTTTGAGAAGACTATAAAGGGATTTTAGGTGTTAGAAAAAATAGCACATAATTATCCTATACTCATTCCGTAAAATATTTTATTTTTAATATCTTTAAAATATCCATGTAAAAAGTCCAGAGTGCTTGGAGCACCTCAGACACACCCACGCCGCAGCCGGAAAATAAACAGTTAATTTGAACTCGGGTTTGGGCTGATGTGCAAGCTTGAGAGTGGGTTACTTTTAATCCTCATGTCCCCCAATATGATCCCTAGCATTTACAGAGCTGTACAGTGCAGGCTTGAATTTATTTTTGAGTTTTTAGATTTCACAGCTTACGGCCGGTTTCAAGATATGCGGCCGGCCGTAAAAGGAGATCCTTGCGGGGCCGTATAATAGAATCGCGAGTTAACTGAACCCTCGCAAGGAATCGCAGCCTTACGGCCGATTTACGGCCGCTAATAGAATGAGGCCCTATGTGAATATATATCGAGCGATGGATACTTTGCTGCTCTATGTGCACAGAACAAGCTATGGGCTATTGTCACATTGCAATGTAATAATATTGTGTGATATCAGACATGGATTTGACACATTGCCTTGCTCAGGGAATAACAGTACGTTTTCCAGAGTATAGGTTTTCCTTTATTTTTCAAGAAAGAATAGTCAAATTAATAAAAAAAAAAATTATGATATACAGTAAGGAAAAGCCCAACAAAATATACAACAAAGCCCAGTAACATATCCACACCTACAAACTGTTCCTTCAGAGTCTCCTCACTGAAGATTTGGAGAATTGACACCATATTCTAAAATTCTATTAGGTTCCTGCTGTAACTCATATAAAATTAGGACAACACCGAACACTTAGTGCTGCACAAAGAATAATGATGTCACTCCCTTTTCCTTTCACAATTTTATATTTTGCATATATGGTAAGTCAGCACATGTAACTACTTCACAAATCTGTGATAAAATATTGCAAAACTTATTTTATCCAGTTGTATATTTTCTAACAAATCAAACTTTAAAATTCAACATTTAACATTTGAATTAAAAGTAGAGTCATCAATTTCACAAGTGAATAATAGTGAACGATAATACAATTATGTCACAGAAACTAAGTATTAATCCTAGTTTAAATGTACCTGTTGAGGTTGAAGTGGGAGAAGCAGACTCTAGAAAAAGCAAAATATTAGACATAAATTACATTAGTCATGCATGTAAAACATAATATAAACATAATATTAAATTAAAAATGTATTCTTTGAATTAATGTACTCACAAGTTGCAAGGACATCACACTCTTCACTAACTTATGATCCTGATTATGAGAATATATAGTGAATGATGGATACTTTGCTGCTCTATGTGCACAGAACAAGCTATTGGCTATTGTTACATTACAATCACATATTATAATTGTCTAACTACGAGACGTCGTCATGCTGCGTTGCGCAGTGCGTACGACTTTGCGATGAGCGCCGCAGGCAGGACGTCTGGAAGTGAGTTGGAACTCCAATTTACAGCGATTTTGCCAAGTTACAAAGATCGAAAATCGGCTAAGCGAGAAAAAAATGGCCGGCGAAAAAAATGAAAACGAGGCTATACTACTACGAACTGCTTAAAACACAACGAGATAAAGGATGCGGATTAACCGCGCAATGAGTAAAAATACAGTAGTGAGTACATTTTAAGAAACGAAATTACAGATTTACGCATTAACACAGATTTAACGCCTTTGTCTCGCGCAACATCGGATTTCACGACTAAAACAACGCATTTGATGAAATATAAGTGGCCAATTACAAAAATACAAATAAAAAATAAAAAAAATTGTATTTATTTTAAGAAAAAAAAAAAATGACAAATGTAGCTTATATGTTGTGTGGCAAACAAATTTTACAACATTTAATTTTTATTGAACGTCATTTGACCGTTTGACCATATTTACTGTTAAACCGTAGTACTTTAGCGGGCTTAGCGATGAGCGCCGCAGGCGATCGGCGAGCCGTTAAACCATAGTACTTTGACAATGAGCGCCGCAGAAAAAAGGCCGGACGAACAAAACGATAATGACGCTACAGCACTATAACCACGGAAAACACGTAACGATAATCCGCTAAGACGCATATCACACATTATCCACCATTTTAGGATAATGCGGAAGTACACAACTACGTTAACGGTTTCGGCTCGCGCACACACACTATTACACTGCACACGTTCATCACGCTTACACAGCACCTCCACACCACTAATACTGCAGCAACATCAACACAGATTGCCAGCTCTTCAACACAATGCATAAAAATAAATTCATTTTTTTATTTGAATTCTATATTTCAGTAGTACACAGAAAACAACATTAGCTACCTTACAATTTCAGATGTATATTAATAACTAAACAACTTTTGAAACATACACATCTGATTGCCGTCATTTTTTGACGGGCAATACGCTAGTGTAATTATATTATGTGATGTTAGACATGGATTTGCCACATTGCCTTGCTCAGGGAATTAAAGTATTTTTTTCCAGAGTACAGGTTTTTCTTTATGATTCAAGTAAAAATAGTCAAACTAATAAAGAAAATTACAATATACAGTAAGTGGAGTTTGTATTGAACATATAAAAGATACATACATTTTTATATAGTTTGGTAACATCAGGAGACAAATGCTGTTCACAACCAGATGGAAGTTGGGCAAACTTAGCAAGGTCAATAAATTTCATATATCAATTAATCCAAACTACCCTGATTGCTAATATATTCATTGTTACTATAGAAAGATCAATACATATTAGATACCCTCTTAAAGGAAAAGTCCAACAAAATATACACTGAAGCCCAGTAACATATCCACACCTACAAACAGTTCCTTCAGAGTCTCCTCACTGAAGATTTGGAGAATTGCCACCATATTCCAAAATTGTTTCAGATTCCGGCTGTAACCCATATAAAATTAGGATAACACCGAACACTTAGTGCTGCACAAAGAATAATTATGTAATCCACACAAGGTCACAGGACTTGGAGTCTAAGGATGAGGTGCCATCTTAAAAAGGGACTATAGCTAATGGTTTAATAAGTAAGGAATATAACAGTGGGGATAGCGGACACCTCTGTCTCGTATCTCCTTATATTTGTATAGCGCTAATAATCTTGGTTGGCAAGTTGTTGAGGGATAGAGCAGTAAATATAAAAGACTAGCTCACCTGGTCAAATGCTTTCTGGGTATCCAATGTTAACAGGATAGACTGGACATTGTGATTGATAGCATGTTGTTGTAAAGTAATAATCCTGTGTACATTGTGTGGGGCTTTCCATCCTGGTATAAAGCCTTTTGAATTGTATGTATAATTGTTTGTATTATTTTAATAATTCTCATAACTATAGTTTTGGTGTATATTTTCACACCAGAAAATATGAGAGATGTTTGCCAATATTTCTCTGTGTAGAAAGGATCTTTCCCTGATTTAGGCAATAAGATAATATGTCCCTTTAGGAACTCATTCGAGGGGTTCATGCCATTTTGCATTGCTAGAAATAGTTTATGAAGTTATAGCTTAACGAGACTAGTTTTCTTTGCTACATCTTCAGCTTGGTCTATTGTCATTTTTGGTAATTAAGGTGATTTAAAAAATGTACAAATGTTTCTGGTGCTTTATTATTTTCATATACATTTTTGGAAATTCTGTGAAGATCTGATGCTGCATGTTATCATTGTTATATTTAATGCACTTCAATACTTTATTTGTTCTCTGTAAACTTCTGGCTACTAAAGTATTATGTTTATTACCCTGTACATAATAAAGTTATTTGTGCATCTTAATGATGTTATTGCATCATCAGTTAACAGAACATTCAGTTCTGCTCTAGTTTTAATTAGATTTGCTAAAAGTTTGAGTTTGGTATCTGTTTATGTTGCTTGGCCAACCAATTAAGATTATTTGCCAGGACTTCTATTTTTTTCTGTTAATTAATTTTTAAAGGAAGATATGTTAATTAGTATGGCACGAATTACAGCTTTATGAGCGTCCCATATTATAATTGGATTCATCAATTGGAGTCATCAATTTCACAAGTGAACAATAGTGGCCAATAATACAATTATCACATAAATTAACTTAGGAATGTTAGTTTAAACTTACTTGTTGAGGCAAAAGTGTGAAAATATGAAAAAGCAGGTTCTAGAAAAGCAAAAAGATATACATTAAAAAATAAATAAATAAATAAAAAAATTAAAAAAAAAAAAAAAAAAAAAATAATATATATATATATATATAGATATATATATATATATTGTAACAGTGAAGCAAAGAGTGACCCTAGAGGCGGGTTTAATTAAAGAGGCTGGAAGATTTCTCTGGAGAAAGAAAGAGTTAACTCCGGGCAGTGATCAGAGGCTAATTGAAGCCCAGCTGTGGATTGCCTTTAAGACAACAGCAGAGAGATGGGTGGAGTCTCTCACTTAGGCTTGGGCCTAAGCAGTGTGAGCAGTGTGTGGAATCTGCTCCTGTTGGTGAGCTGCTGTTGGCAGCAAAAGAGCAAGCTACAGAGAGAAGCTTGCTGACTGTTCCTGCTTGGATCTCTAATCTGTGGTGTGATTTGGATTGAGAGACTGTAGCTGTGTTTCAGAGATTGATCGCAGAGAAAGCTGGTTGCAGTCAGAAGACTGATGTGTTCCAGAGATTGCTTGCAGAGAAAGCTGTGTTCCAGAGGTTGCTCGCAGAGAAAGCTGTTTGCAGTCAGAAGACTGCTTTTTCAGAGATTGCTCGCAGAGGAAGCTGTGTTCCAGAGGATGTGAGTAAAGGATTATATTTTCCTTGCAAGAAACTGTGTAAAGTAACCCCAGGGAGAAGGCAGCAGTCTAACTGCGAACTGGACAGAGTTTCTCAAAAGACTGTTTAAGGGTCCCTGGAGGTTGGAGCATTTCGGAGAGACGGGCTGGCCGAATGCTCCCCTTTCTACTGAGGAAGATATTTACAAGAGAACTGTGTGTTTTGTTATACCTTTGGCTGATGTAAGCCATAATGTCGTGGACTTTTAAAAAAAGAATAAAAGAATACATGAACTTCTTGCTGTTAATCTAGAGGGTAGCAGGTCAATCTACCACAATATATATATATATATATATATATATATATATACAGGGCCTCATTAAATTCTCCCTCGTAGTTCTTTCGGTGCTCGCAAAAGGACGTTTTTTGCTGTTTGCGAGTACCGAATCTCTTGCAGCCTGCTTTGCGATATGACTACAAAAAACGAATAATTCTTGCATTTCGTAAGAATCCCTACGGGCACAAAAAGTGCCGCAAGGGATCCTAAAGCCTCTACGTGCTGCCTCAGAACAGCCCGAGACAGCCGTGTGAGGCTCCCCACTGCTACCTATACACATCCCCATGCTGCAGGGGTCTCTATCAGGACCCCTGCAGCACCACCTCATTAACCCCTTGCAGCGGGGGTCCCCGATCGGCACCGATCAGGCCCCCGCTGCATTTAAAAGTTTTAAATTCCCTGCCGCGGCTCCTAAAAGGGGCGCTGCACACTAATTGCCAATCCTGGCCGCGGCCCCAAAAATTAACCCCCTTCTATGCTGGGGTCCCCATCGGGACCCCCGAAGTGTCCCCACATAAACCCCTTGCAGCAGGTGGTCCCTGATCTGCATAGATCAGGCCCCCGCTGCATTTAAAAGTTTGAAATTCCCAGCCGCGGCTCCTTAAAGGGGCCGCGGCACACTATTACCCAATCCCGGCCGCGGCACCTACAATTAACCCCCCTTTATGCTGGGGGTCCCCATCGGGACCCCCCAAGTGTCCCCACATTAAGCTTTTGCTGCAGGGGTCCATAGGGACCCCCGCAGCCCCCCCAAGTTAACCCCCTGCAGCGTGGGTGCCCGATCGGCACCGATCGTGACCCTGCTGCATTTAAAAAATTGTATTTCCCGCCTTGCGAGTCCTTAAAGGACCATAAAGGTCCTGAAAGGACTCGCACTAAAAAACATTAACCCCAGGCAACTATAATTAACCCTATAATTCATGAAGGTCAATACAGACCCCCATAAGGCCTTAATAAACCCTATAACTCATGGTGGTCAATACAGACCCCCATAAGGCCTTTATTAAGCCTATAACTCATGGTGGTCAATACAGACCCCCATAAGGCCTTAATTAACCCTATAACTCATGGTGGCCAATACAGACCCCCATAAGGCCTTAATTAACCCTATAATTCACGAAGGTCAATACAGACCCCCATAAGGCCTTAATAAACCCTATAACTCATGGTGGTCAATACAGACCCCCATAAGGCCTTTATTAACCCCATAACTCATGGTGGTCAATACAGACCCCCATAAGGTCTTAATTAACCCTATAACTCATGGTGGCCAATACAGACCCCCATAAGGCCTTAATTAACCCTATAATTCATGAAGGTCAATACAGACCCCCATAAGGCCTTATTAACCCTATAACTCATGGTGGTCAATACAGACCCCCATAAAGCCTTAATTAACCCTATAACTCATGAAGGTCAATACAGACCCCGTAAGGCCTTAATTAACCCTGTTACTCATGGTGGTCAATACAGACCCCCATAAGGCCTTAATTAACCCCGTCACTCATGAAGGTCAATACAGACCCCCATAAGGCCTTAATTAACCCTATAACTCATGATGGTCAATACAGACCCCCATAAGGCCTTAATTAACCCTATAACTCATGGGGGTCAATACAGACCCCAATAAGGCCTTAATTAACCCTATAACTCATGAAGGTCAATACAGACCCCCATAAGGCCTTAATTAACCCTATAATTCATGAAGGTCAATACAGACCCCCATAAGGCCTTAATAAACCCGATAACTCATGGTGGTCAATACAGACCCCCATAAGGCCTTTATTAACCCCTTAACTCATGGTGGTCAATACAGACCCCCATAAGGCCTTAATTAACCCTATAACTCATGGTGGCCAATACAGACCCCCATAAGGCCTTAATTAACCCTATAATTCATGAAGGTCAATACAGACCCCCATAAGGCCTTATTAACCCTATAACTCATGGTGGTCAATACAGACCCCCATAAAGCTTAAATTAACCCTATAACTCATGAAGGTCAATACAGACCCCCGTAAGGCCTTAATTAACCCTATAACTCACGGGAGTCAATACAGACCCCCGTAAGGCCTTAATTAACCCTGTTACTCATGGTGGTCAATACAGACCCCCATAAGGCCTTAATTAACCCTATAACTCATGGTTGTCAATACAGACCCCCATAAGGCCTTAATTAACCCCGTCACTCATGAAGGTCAATACAGACCCCCATAAGGCCTTAATTAACCCTATAACTCATGATGGTCAATACAGACCCCCATAAGGCCTTAATTAACCTTATAACTCACGGGGGTCAATACAGACCCCAATAAGGCCTTAATTAACCCTATAACTCATGAAGGTCAATACAGACCCCCATAAGGCCTTAATTAACCCTATAACTCACTGGGGTCAATACAGACCCCCATAAGGCCTTAATTAACCTTATAACTCATGAAGGTCAATACAGACCCCCATAAGGCCTTAATTAACCCTATAACTCATGGTGGTCAATACAGACCCCCATAAGGCCTTAATTAACCCTATAACGCATGAAGGTCAATACAGACCCCCATAAGGCCTTAATTAACCCTATAACTCACTATTACCAATCCCGGCCGCAGCACCTACTATTAACCCTCCTTTATGCTGGGGGTCCCCATCGGGACCCCCCAAGTGTCCCCACATTAAGCTCTTGCTGCAGGGGTCCATAGGGATCCCCACAGCCCCCCCACGTTAACCCCCTGCAGCGGGGGTCCCCGATCGGCACAGATCGTGACCCTGCTGCATTTCAATTTTTAAATTTCCCGCCTTGCAAGTCCTTAAAGGACCGTAAAGGTCCTGAAAGGACTCGCACTAAAAAACATTAACCCCAGGCAACTATAATTAACCCTATATGTATATAATGTTTATTTATTTGATGTTAATGTTTTGTACTAATTGTTTTGTTTTGTTTTACCCCTAGGTTAGTGATCTGAAGGGACATCTTAAAGGTAAGTGGTCTTAATTATTTTATTTTAGCTTAGAACTAGGGTCTGTGTATGTAGTTAGGATTTATTGTATATTAGATAGATAGGGGGATGTATTTGATATAGTTATGATTTATTTTAGATTAAGTAGATTGTATGTTAGATAGATAGGGGGTATTTGATTTGTATTGTATGTAATGTATTATATGTAATGTATTATATGTAATGTATTGTATGTAATATATTGTATGTAATATATTATATGTAATATATTATTTGTAATGTATTGTATGCAATGTATTGTATGTATGTATGTATTGTATTGTGTATGTCTGTCTTTCCTTTTCAGGTGTGTAATTTTTTTTTTTTTCTGTAGTGGGGGGGTTGTAATGTATTTTTTTTTCTGTACTGTAGTTTTTTTTTTCTGTAGTGGGGGGGGTTGTAATGAATTTATTTTTTTCTGTACTGTAGGTTTTTTTTTCTGTACTGTAGGTTTTCTTTTTCTGTAGTGGGGGGGTTGTAATGTGTTTATTTTTTTCTGTACTGTAGTTTTTTTTTTCTGTACTGTAGGTTTTTTTTTTCTGTAGTTGGGGGGGTTGTAATGTATATTTTTTTTCTGTACTGTAGGTTTTTTTTTCTGTACTGTAGGTTTTTTTTTCTGTACTGTAGGTTTTTTTTCTGTACTGTAGGTTTTTTTTTTTGGGGGGACTTAGGTTTTTTTATTTTCTGTAAGGTAGTTTTTTTTATTTTTTGTAATTAGAGTGGTGGGGAGGTTTATTAGGGGGTAGGTAGTGTACGTAGGTAGTGTAAGTGTTAATAGATTAGTGTAGAGGGGGGGTAGTTTAGATTAAATGGTTTATTGGGAGTTATAGTGTACTGTTTGTAGTTAGTGTCATGATGGTCCTTTAAGGAGCCGCGGCGTGGAATTTCCATTTTTTAAATGCAGCGGGGGCCTGATCTATGCAGATCTGGGACCCCCGCTGCAAGGGGTTAATGTGGGGACACTTGGGGGGTCCCGATGCAGACCCCCAGCATAAAGGGGGATTGGGTAATAGTGTGCCGCGGGCCCTTTAAGCAGCCTCGGTGGGGAATTTAAAAGTATTAAATGCAGCTGGGGCCTGATCGGTGCAGATTGGGGACCCCCGCTGTAAGGGGTTAATTTGTGGGGGCTGCGGGGGTCCCTATGGACCCCTGCAGCAAGGTGTTAATGTGAGGACACTTCGGGGTTCCCCCTACGGCAGGGCTTATGTGGAGACTGCCGCGGAGGTCCCATTTAGGACCCCTGCACTACTTGTTGAGATGGGGGAGCCTGCGACATCACATTTACGCAGTGTTAATAGGGCCCACAGTATATATATATATATATATATATATATATATATATATATATATATCATTCATGAATTCACAAACCAGTTTTGATTTATTTTATTGTAAGTATATAGGCCCCTATTCAATTGCAAACCGATAATTACCTTCAAACTGAACTTTTGGTTGCGGGTTCCAAATTTTTATATATATATAGATTTATTTAATTGACTCAAGCGCTATTACATGCTCACAACCCCAACATGCAAACCATGAACCCGTAAGTAGCATTTCAGAGCATGATCATGATCAAATAAACAAGCCTGTAAGTTACATTTTAGATAGAGCCAATAGTGAGACCGACATCATGACGTCAGTAAAACATGGCATTTACTACAAACTACAAATCATTAGTGTTTAGAAGTACGATTTTCATCAGACTCACTATGTATTAAATCCTTGATTCCCTGGATCGATATAACATGGAAATAGAATGTAAAAAATATATGTTTTTATTGTAGATTTGCAAGCTTGAGATTTTTTAATGCCTTTAATGCCTTTCATTGCTTTCCCAGAATTTTTTAAGTACAGTAATGTATGTTTATTTGCTGCTGCAGTGTTACAAACAGGTGTTTAACCCACTCGCTGGTCCTATCAAGTGTGGGCTTGTTGAATTGTTGTAATTGAATATTGATGTTGCGTCTTTAGCACTGGTAACAATTGCGGGCTTGAAACATCAAAGAAGGAGATAGGACGGAGTTACATTTTTGACAATCACAGTGATTTTGAGTCTGTAACTCTCAAATCGAATGCTAAAAATCAAATAGCTAAAAGTATCCAATTGAATCATTAACCAATCAGTTACATTTACGGGCTCCATTACAGTTTCAAGTAATTGCAATTTGGCCAATTGAATAGGGGCCATATTCTGTTAGCTGTGAATCATTAAAAGAAAACAGGAAAATATTTATTAACTATGGGCCACATTCAATTTGCCGAATTTGAAATCTGGGAGCCCGTAAGTGTGGTTGCAAGCATATTTGCTATTCAATTGGTGTCTTTTTGTGGTATTCAATCTGGTTACGAGTTACCGGCTTGAAATACTTGCATCCTTCAAAGTCGTAACTTACAGCCTTCAGAAGCCTTAGATCTGTCACTTTCGCAAGGCTAAAATTGCAAATCGCTATTCAATTGCTCAGTTTCAGAAGCCTTAGATCTGTTACTTTCGCAAGGCTAAAATCCCAAATCGCTATTCAATTGCTCAGTTTCCCCCAAGCTCGCAAACGTATCCACACTCGTGAACTGCAAATGGAGGAGGAAATCCTCAAATGGGACCCGCAAAGGGGTTAAACACATATTCGTACCATTGTAAATACAAATAAAAGATCAATCTTGCACTGTAAATAATGGGCAAACAGATGACAGACATTAGAATTAATTGCACAACAGTCTCAAGCTCGCAAATTTGCAGGAAAATAAATGTATTTTTTAAGTTTCATTTCAGGGTTAAATCAATCTCGGATATAAATGAGTTAATATATATCAGGTCACCCATATGGACAAGAACAGTATTGGCATTAAAGTTCATAATTCTTTATTTTGTGGGTTTGCGAGTCTAATCACATATCGGACCCCGAACCTAATTGAATGACAAGTAACCTCCATGTTTTACTGCCGTAATTCTGACAGTCTCATTTCCTATTGGCTGATTTCAAATGGGAGGTTACGGGCTTGCTTAATTGATCATGTTGCCGCCCTCAACTGCTCTGAACCAGTGCATGGTTTACGATTGTTTCTTCAATCCCACAACTTGTGATCTGCAGCAATTGAATAGCCACGCAAAAGGAGACCAACGGGAGCCCGCAACTCACTCGCAGACATGCAGCTGCCTGCGATCGAGTTACGGGCTTGGAATTGAATGTGGCCCTATGTGATTCATTTTGGTTAGTGGAATGGAATTATGGAATCTTTCCATATTTATTATTTACTAGCAACTTGCCCGTCAAAAATGACGGGGCAATAAAATTGTAAGGCAGGTAATGCTGTTTGCCACAGACATTATTTTTTTGGGTGGTCTGAGATCCATTGCAAGCCTTTGGCGCTCATTGTGAGGCTCTTCGTTGTTGTATTTTTTTTATCAGAGGCGCTTTTGCTGTTCATGTAAGGTCGGCGCTGATCTGCTTTTTCCGCTTATTGCAAGGTTGTCCCCTGGTGTAGGTTGTGTGCTATGAGCAGCGTTGGCGCTCGTTGTGAGGCGCGCTGTGAAGGGCTTTTGTGTTTATTGCGATAGTGTTTTTTTTTTTTTTGTGTATATGTATTTTTGTATGCTAATTAAATAATTAATAAATTATTACATTAATATACTTTACCTATTTGTAAGTAATATATGCAGGAAGCATTGTGCTGAAGAGCTGACAATCTGTTTTGATGTTCCTGCAGCATACAATGTAGGTTTGCAATGTTGTGGAGCTGCGGTGTAAGTGTCAGCAATGTGTGCAGTGTGTAGTGTAAATAGGCTGCGTGCGTGAGTGGAAGCCGATGTGTATGTGGTACGCGGGTGTGCATGATCTAGCGTCCTTGCTAAAAGTGTATCTTGTACCTTTTACACCTTTTTTTAAAAGCTGTATGTGCTTGGTGGTGTTTTGCGGCTTTAGGGTCGTGTAGCCTCCTTTTCGTTTTTTACGGCGGCCATTTTTTCTCTTGCTTAGAGGATTTCCGTGTGTCTAAGCCTGGTAATTTGGACTTAAATTAAGGTGGGTAAGGTTTTTATGTCATTTTTGTGTGTATTTATTGTTTTTTTAATGTTTTCCGCTGCGCGTTGTTTGGCCGTTAGGGTCGTATTTTTGCGAGTTCTTAATCAGGCTCGTATTTTTTTGTGTAAGTCCGTATTTAGTCATTGCGTTTTAGATCTATTGTTTCAAAGTCCCGCTTCTGTGGGTGTTTGTAACCGCTTGTGAGTCTCCGTAGAGCCTCCACCTCCGCAAATGCGTCCCGAACTCGCAAAGTGACGATGATTCCTAGTTTGACAACTATTATATGTGATGCTATTTTCAAATAAATGGTAAGGTAGGAGGTTGCTTGCTAATATAATAGTCTGGAACATTTTAAGCTATTAAAGTTATATACTGGAGAAAGTAATAGAAAAGCTTAAAAAGTGACAAGCTCTGATTATTTAGGTTATTTAAATACAATGAAAAAAATATTTTATGAAATAATATACTCAAAAGTAGCAAGGAGGCCACTTCTTTCATACTCTATGAATTTATGTAAACATATAGTGAACGATGGATATATTGGTGCTCTGTTTGTGTGCATAGGACAAGCAATACAGTTTGCCTTTATATGACTATTATTGGCGGCACCTCTCACATTACTATGTAAAAATATTATATGATGATGCATATGCATTTGCAACATTGCCTTGCTCAGGGAATAAACCTAAGTTTTCCAGACCATGGGCCTCATTCTATTAGCGGCCGTAAATCGGCCGTAAGGCTGCGATTCCTTGCGAGGGTTCAGTTAACTCGCGATTCTATTATACGGCCCCGCAAGGATCTCCTTTTACGGCCGGCCGCATATCTTGGAACCGGCCGTAATCTGTGAAATATAAAAACTCAAAAATAAATTCAAGCCTGCACTGTACAGCTCTGTAAATGCTAGGGATCATATTGGGGGACATGAGGATTAAAAGTAACCCGCTCTCAAGCTTGCACATCAGCCCAAACCCGAGTTCAAATTAACTGTTTATTTTCCGGCTGCGGCGTGGGTGTGTCTGAGGTGCTCCAAGCACTCTGGACTTTTTACATGGATATTTTAAAGATATTAAAAATAAAATATTTTACGGAATGAGTATAGGATAATTATGTGCTATTTTTTCTAACACCTAAAATCCCTTTATAGTCTTCTCAAAGTGCAGGATGGCTTTATTTGAGCTATTTTATGTGCTTAATTGGTGCTAGCGAGACCTCTTTCCTGCAAGTAAGCTGCGGCTCGCTTTTAGCCTTGCAGAGAGGGTTCCCGGAGCAATAGAATTGCAAATAGGAATTTCTTACGGCCGAAACTCTTGCGGCCGTTTTAGATCAAAGGCTTTCCTCGGCCGCAAGAGATAGCAAGGCACCGTCCGCAAGCCTGCCGGAGCCCCCGGCCGTAAGGGAATAGAATAGCCGAATAGCTTGCGGCCGGTCCTTGCGGCCCCGCTACGGCTGCGGCCGCTAATAGAATGAGGCCCATAGTCAGGATCACAAGTTAGTGAAGGTCCTTGCAACTTGTGAGTACATTAATTCAAGGAATACATTTTTAATTTAATATTATGTTTATATTTTGTTTTACATGCATGACTAATGTAATTTTTTACACAAGCACTCTGGACTTTTTACATGGATATTTTACGGATATTAAAAATTAAATATTTTACGGATTTGAGTACAGGATAATTATGTGCTATTTATTCTAACACCTAAAATCCCTTTATAGTCTTCTCAAAGTGCAGGATGGCTTTATTTGAGCTATTTTATGTGCTTAATTGGTGCTAGCGAGACCTCTTTCCTGCAAGTAAGCTGCGGCTCGCTTTTAGCCTTGCAGAGAGGTTTCCCGGAGCAATTGAATAGCAAAACTCTTGCGGACGTTTTAGATCAAAGGCTTTCCTCTGGCGCGAGCGGCCGCAAGAGATAGCAAGGCACCGGCTGCAAGCCTGCCGGAGCCTCCGGCCGTAAAGGAATAGAATAGCAGAATAGCTTGCGGCCGGTCCTTGCGGCCCCGCAACGGCTGCGGCCGATAATAGAATGAGGCCCCATAGGTTTTACTTAATTTTTCATGCAAAAATAGCCAAACTAATATAATTTCTACAATATACAGTAAGAAGAGATTTCATTGGACATGTATTAAAAAAAAAAAAAGATTTTTTTTATAGTTCTTTTATGACAGAACACAAATGTTGTTCAATACCAGGTGGAAGTTGGGCAAGCTATTAGCAAGTTCTGTAAATTATATATCTGGGTAAATCCAAACTTCCCCGATTGCTAATAAAATCATGAATTTAACCATCCTTCCAAAAAGATCAATAAATGTTAGTTACCAAAGGAAAAGCCCAACAAAATCTACACCAAAACTCAGTAAGATAAACCTACCTGCAAAATAGTTATTTGAGATTCCTGCTGTAATCCATATACAATTAGGCACCACAGAACACTTATTGCTGCACAAAAATAATGATGTAACTCGCACAAGGTCACAGGACTTGGAGTCTAAGGATGACTGGGTAGATATGCAAACATTTACACTACCTCTTCCACATCCAGGAGGGAAATAGGTGTGAAACTTCTTGACTAAAAAACGGATGCAGGAATTAAAGTCTTAGCTCCAGAAACACAGTGGATTGTGGGAGTACAACATGTTTTCTAACTTATTTTTGGGCTGTAAATCAATGAGGCATAGATCCAGATGTGAAATAAATATGTACTGGAACCAAAGCTTCAATAATAAAGCATGTACAATATTTGATATACGGAAACTGGGAGATATTTGCAACCAATAAGTAAACTGGTAATACATGGTGTGACCTTGAGTGGATGGATATATTTAGGTTACAGTTTTGTCAAGGGCTGATGGAAATGGAGGTATTTCACCTACAATCACACCCAACTACCCATAAACTTGGGAGTCTAGTGATAATGTTCATCAGCCACTATATTTTGATTAAAAACAGCTTGGTGCAAGAACTTGGAGACAAATCTCCAGATCTGATGATTATTTTGGATCCACTGTGTGCACTCTGGAGGAGATGGTAGTTGTTTGGAATTTAGCAGGATGGTAGAAATAGGTAAATAAGAAAGATGAGTTCTTAGATAAATCTGAATTTGGTATTTATGGGAAGTCATTCAACTAATTTGTTTTGTTGTTATGCAGTGTAACAACAGAAATATAATTTCATCCACTTATTCGACCATTTATAAAACCCATTGGTTTGAAGGTGGTATGTTAATATATGGTCAAGATAAATGTGGAGCATGCTACAAAATGCCTTACAGATGCAAGACACAAAAAGTAATACCCCATTGGTCAATATGGCCATGGTATCCTAAAGACATTTTGAATGTAGTGATCTACTAGGTGAAGGACCAATTTTTATGGGGTACCAGATGACACTGATTTGACAATCAATTAATTATGACCAGATACTGTTAATTAATCTGGAGGTTAGAAGATGAACCACAAAATCCATTAATATAGGGCTCCATGGTCCATTTATAAACAGTTAATGATTGAGGTAAGATATTCTTAGGTTACTTTTACACACTTTTGCCATCAAGTTCCTAGACAGAAGTTTCAATGTTTTCTTTTCTGACCAGTAAGACAAGAATCATGGTACAATGATTGACTGAAGTAGGAGTGTTGAAACTTTCAATGAGGTATTGTGCTATTTGAATAGACTATTTGTCATGGAAGCGGGCTGAAATTAAATAAATACAGTATTATGAAGAATATGGGCTGCATATTTCTTTCTTTGCTTGGGTGTTGCATGGCAATGCACCAGATTTTGGCCAAGGCCTATAGTAGATCATGAACTTGAATTTCATGAAGAATAGCACACAATGTGCTAATTGAGGGTAGTGGCCATAAGCATTCTGTAGGTAGTGTCACTGTCAAAAGGCAAAATAGGAGAAGCAGTACAACAGTCATGAGGATCGTTGGAGTCACACACAAAGGTCAAAACTAGCAAATTGAATTATTTCACATAATCACACTTGTGGCATATAGGTCCTTACTTTAATAACTTCCAACCAATGTCTATCATAGATTGTTACAAGTGATCATCTTTCTCTGGACAGCTGATCCTTAATGCAAAATTGTTTGTTTATACATTTTGGCTAAATTAGAAATAATATATGTGCTTCCCAGGTAAAATGCTTTTAACTTATTAATTTAGAATGATAGCAACAGATTACAAATAAGTGAAATTCAGATTCTACTTATAGTGAAAGGCTTAAGCCATCTAATTTAATATCTTCCTATTAGATTTCTAATACATATCCCCAGTATGGGCCTCATTCAATTGTGATTCAGCCAATTGAATAGGGCTCTAAATAAGCACATAGCATATATTTTTTAAAGAAGTTTTTAGTTAGTGAAAACCTTGCTTTTGGGTAGATGTTTACTAACTAAAAACTTCTTTAAAAAAATATGTTATGTGCTTATTTAGAGGCCTATTCAATTGGCCAAATTGCAATTGAATGAGGGCCATAGTCTTTATTAAGAATTAATCTAAAAATAAAATCACATAACATGGGCAACATTCTAAATTAAATTACACAAAGATTACAGGTAACATTATTATTAAAATGCATTATAAAGAAGTATGTGTTTAATATTATATGGATGTTGAATGAATAAATAAATTACTCTAATGACTAGTTAGTATTCATTTAATTAATCTAGTTCCATTTATCTACCACCTGTATCTACTACCTTTCTGTAGCATATTACTTCCATGATTTACCATAGCTACTGCTCTACTGCTCTATCTTTTGAATGATGTAATAGTGAATAGTCCGTATGAGAGAGAAATAATAATTTGGCTTATATATGCCAATTAGAAGTTAATATAAAAGTGTTATAAAAGTTATATGTGTTAGCAGTGTCCTATTTATATTTGAAAATACTCGAATTAATTGCGACAAAATGTGTAGAATTTAATTTTTATCCTTATAGTGTATTGCAAAAGTGGACCATTATCGAAAAACTCTGATTGGTTGTTTGGAAGGACTGGTATTTAAAAGGTGGAAAAGGATGATATCTGTTCAATTGCTGTCTACATCTAAGAGGAGGAAGCGTAGACTATTAGGTGACTGGAGACCATCAAAATTCCTACAAGCATATAATGGTACATTACACTAGATCTATTTTGTGTTTCTGTTATGCAGTTTTTTTTCAGAGATATTTAAAGCTGCATTCCAGGGGCCTCATTCTATTAACGGCCATAAAACGGCCGCAAGGCTGCGATTCCTTGCAGGGTTCCGTTATCTTGCAATTCAATTATAGGCCCCGCAAGGATCTCCCCTTACGGCCGGCCGTATATCTTGCAACCGGCCGTAAGCTCAGAAATCTTCAAACGCAAAAATAAATTCAAGACGGCACTGTAAAGCTCTGTAAATGCTAGGGATCATAATGGGGGACATGAGGATTAATAGCAACCCCCTCTCAAGCTTGCACATCAGCCCAAATCCAAGATTACATTAACTGTTTATTTTCCGGCCGCAGAGAGGGGGCGGGTTGGAGGTGCTCCAAGCCCTATGGACTTTTACATGGATATTTGACATATATAAAAAAAACAATTATTTACGGATTTGAGTGTAGGGGTATGTTGTGCTATTAATGCTAACACCTAAAATCACTTTATAGTCTCCTCAGAGTGCAGGATGGCTTTATTTTGGGTATATTTTGTGCTTAATTGTGTGCCTACGGGATCTTTTTCCTGCAAGTAAGCTGCGGCTCGGTTTTAGCCTTGCAGAGAGGGTTCCCGGAGCAATAGAATAGCAACCAGGATTTTCTTCCGGCCGAAACTCTTGCGGCCGTTTTAGATCAAAGGCTTTCCTCCGGCGCGAGCGGCCGCAAGGGATAGCAAGGCGCCGGCCGCAAGCCTGCCGGAATCCCCGGCCGGAGGGGAATAGAATAGGCAAATAGCCTGCGGCCGGTCCTTGCGGCCCCGCATCTCCTACGGCCGTTAACAGAATGAGGCCCCAGGTATGTAATATATGTTTATTCACAATTAGTATTAAAAAATGCCTATCCCTCCATTCTAAATTATTGTTATTTCTATGTTTTACGTTTTTATTTGCACAGCTGAAAAAAAAGATGACATAGGTACTTAAAGTTGTGCTCAAAAGTTTGCATACCCTGGCAGAAATTGTGAAATTTTAGCATTTATTTTGAAAATATGACTGATCATGCAAAAAAAAATATTTTGTTGAAGGATAGTGATCATATGAAGCTATTTATTATCATATTGTTGTTTGGCTGTGTAAGTGCTATTCAATGTGTAAAAGAGCACAATATTGTATGTTAAAAATTATCTATTTTTTAAAATACACTAATAAAAAATCTAAAGTTTTAGATCTCTGTTTACATACAGTATACTCTGCCCATTGGCTGTTGCATGAGTAGTGGGCAGAGTGCTGAGTCTATTGTGCCTTGTGTGAGACTCAATGGGGGAAGACTATAATTGATAGCATGGTTTCTACTGGAGTCAGGTTAACTCGTAGCTTTTTCTGTTTTAGGTGAGTACCAGTATTCCATGCCTGCACAGAGAAATGTGGTAAGGGTTGAATGGGGACCCCTGTAACCTGATTAGTTGCAGACTTGGTGCATTCTGTAGGCAGTCTTTCACCCATAGAAACACATTTCATTTTAATTAATTTCTTAGTGAAAAATGCATGTATAAGGATTACAGTCAGTTGCCATCAAGGTAGTATCTGGGGCAATGATGTATGGGGCCCGATAATGGAAAAGGGTCCTGTCACAAACCACCATGGGCTAGTCAGGGCTGTGCCGAGTATTCTCTTTGTACTTGGCTTCAGTGTACTGACGTTTATCTCTTGGTATATTCACTGTTCCATTGAAGTGGTTGTTTTTGTATACTGTAATACTGGGTGCATTATAATTGTGATTAACAGATTGCTATAGTGATTATATATTTTTTTAAACATACATAGCCTTATTAAATTGTGCTTCAGCTAATTGAAAAGGGCTCTATATAAGCACAGAGCATATTTTTTTACAGAAGTTTTTAGTTAGTGAACTTCTATCCAAAAGCAAGGTCTTTACCAACTAAAAACTTATGTAAAAAAATATGCTCTGTGCTTATATAGAACCCTTTTATATATATATAAATGGAATTTTGTGGCAATTCAAGATATATTGTGTGACCTGGTCTATGGAGGTGTAATCAAGTCATTGTTTGCAAATGCAGATCTAAGAGGTACTGTGTGGTGCTGGCACAATGCTTCAACTACCCTTTTAAAAATGGCATGGTTTATCATTGAAGCTTTCCTGTGGAGAGTTGTAAAACAAACAGATACTAACAGTCAGATATCAAGCAACATCGTTGAGTAATTCTTTTAGCTTGACCCAGTAATCTTGTGGCTTAGTGATCTTAATCCTAGCCTCAAACTACTGATTAAATTACATGTAATAGAGCCCCATTAAATTGCTACGATTTTAGAAATCGTAGCCCGTAAAGGAGCCCGCAAGAGTTATGTCTATTAAATTGGCCTCTTTCAGCTACCGGCAAACGATCTGCGGGTTCTAGGCGGAAAAACCCTATGGTCTGTTATAATCTGAACACTATCCCAGCTAAGCCTTTGATCTGTCAAGCCCGTAAATGTTACTTTCGCAAATAGCTATTAAATTGCTACTAATCCCCAAGGATGCACTGGCGTTCAAACCCGTAAACGGCAAATGTAAACATTAATACGGTTTACAGACAAGTTCTTAACACTGTAAAAGACAATATAAACACACCACTGGACTTTAAAACATGGCGAAAGCATGGAAAGGCATTACAATGCATTGCACAACAATCCACAAATAAAAAAAGAGCCATTTAAAACATGTTTTATATTATCATATGCTGGAATGGTCATGCATATGCCAATATGAAAAGCCATGCTTGCAACATGCATAAAGCAATTAAAGACACACTTCCTGATTAAATTGCAACACAAAAACATGAAACTGCCTGCCATATTAACCCTCTCACTAAAAGAGGCTATAATGTGGATCCAGAAATATAAATATAATTGCATATACATCTGGCTCATCACATCTACATTGGTAAAATAAATAGTGGCCAAATTACATTACCACATCACATATATCAAGTACCAGGGGAACATTTTATTATTTGTTGTTCAGTCCTTCAGTCGTGTCCAACTCTCTTTGACCCTATGGGTTGCAGCACATTTAGCTAGGTCTCTCCCTGTGCTGTTACACAAGTTTTGCAGGCCAAAGATGCTGGAGAGGGTTGCCAGCTCCTTCTCCAGTGGACTGTGATTTGTCTGACCTCTCTGCTATGACCTGCCCACCTAGAGTGACCCTACATGGTATAGCTCACAGCTTCATTGAAGTATGCAAGCTCCTTCACCACCACAAGGCAGCGATCCAGAAGGGGACATACATTACACCAATCTGCTCTAACGCATCAGGAAGGGCCACAAGCACACATGGAAGCTGTGCAGAGGCACATGGAGCAACCACCAACTCACCTCCATCAGACACAATCTCCGCTATGGCAATCCTGCAAAGTCCCATGCCATTGCTGGTGGCCATGTGCGAAGATGTGTACCCATTATTATTTGGCAACCTCCCATTTAGTGTTTTTCTATCAATCAAATCACAGTATCACCTGTCATATTCTTATCAGGCCTTCAGGGGAATGTGGATACTCCACAGTATTACAAATTGGACTTTGCTTGTGCATTATTATTATGATAGATATTATTATATGATATCTTATGATATTATTATTATTATTATTATTATTATTATTATTATTATCATATGTATTAACCTTTTGCATAGTAACAAGAGCTTATTCATTTACTGATACATGAATGTGACACAAATGTGATGTCCCAAAACCCCAACCATTGAAAACACACTGACACAGTGAGAACGGTATAATAAAGCTTTATTTCATACACAGAGCACAATCAGAAATGTACAAGTCTGTGCATTAATATCATGGGTGTGGTGTGGGTGGATCCTGGGAAGACAAGAGCCTCTTGGGGAAAAAGGGCATACCTTCAGGAAGTAATGTCATAGTCTAGAATAAGCATGATGAAAAGCACCTACCAGGGTCACATGTGATCGTTACACCACTGCAACCGGAATCTGATGAAACAAAGGATCATCAGAAATCACTCCATTTAATTGAAGAAACCCTTAACGTGCATAGCACTTACAACTTGTCTAGATCTGCTCAATGAAACAGATGCTTAAACCTCTGGACTGTGTAATCCAATCCAGTTTCACACAGTATGTTCACAAAACAAAAATCTGAAAAAAGTGGTCAGAAAGAAAAGGCAGAGGATGATAAAAAAATAAAAAACATGCATGTACAGTACAGTGCTAAATACTGTAACTGTAACAATATACCAACTCACCTGTTTTCCATCTGCAAGCATTACTAGCTATTAGCTTGTTCTAGGAGAAAGCACTGGTCATAACCATTAATAATGATGTGTCATCTCACAATAAATGCTTAGCTGTGACCAGCGTCAGTGGTCAAGGTGTACTATCACCTTCTCTATATGAAAATGTTAATCAACATTGATATCACATCACTATACAGCTGTTATAACATGTTAAAGGATACTCATGATATCAGCAATGGGGAAAATACCCATTAATACGGAGAGGACACAAAGGTCAGCAGCCAGATTCAATGTTACTTACATCAGACACAAGGATCTGTTGTCACACTCATATTGAGATCAGGCTCACATGCTTCACTAGTGCTGGCTGTCATTAATATGCCATTGTGAGATTCTGCAAGTCCACCACCATAGCGGTATTAGTCTATATTTAAACTAGCAGCAATCACCTGGCTATATGATAGCTTTAGAATTGTGGGAACTATATGTTAAGGGGGGCTGTCATTGAAGGAATGTGTATCTGAGAGGCACTGTGAAAAACTTAAACCTCGTACATTTCCTTCACAATGCTCGCAGATGCAGAAGATGTCTTCATGGACCTGAATTGTACCTAAAACAAAACAAAAACATAACACCTACAAAATAAGGCCTTAAAAAAGATAGGGACTGCAGTATTTCTTCTCAACAGCATTCCCCCGTGACCATCAATTGGTGACATGTTCAACAGTACCCTACGTTTCCATATGGACCATGTGATGGGAGGTAGCCATCTGCTTACTAAACATCACCATTACAAAGGCCAAGATCCAAGACTCTGTAGCCAGGCTAGATTAGGCTAACATTGGGAACAATAGATTTTCACTGAGGAGTGCTGGTGAGAAGGCATAGAAATATGCGCATTCTCCTCCGCCTAGCATCAGGGCCCCGTCTCACTGGTGCTGGGGGTGGGGGCAGGCAGCGGCACGTACAGTGGCGGATCTGGTGGCGATGGTGGAGGCATGAGGGGAGGAGAAGAGGGGCCAGGCGGCTGGTGCGCTGGGGACCAGAGCGTGGCAAACTACATTCGTCATCACCTGTGGAACGGCACTCTGGCCTGTCCCAATCGTTAGCAGCCCGGCAAGGTAGGATTAAGTCATGACATGGTGCCTCCTCTCGTCACCTAATGCACCTGGCCAGGCTCCTCATATGCTCCCGGTGATTGGAGGAGATACTGGCCTGGGTCCCCTGCTGGCAGTCCAGGATATGTCTTGACATGACCAGCATCTCCTCCTGAGCATCCTGGCTTGGTGGTGGTGGTGGGGATGGAGGTTTGGCTGCAGGGCCCATTGGTGGTTGTGGAGGAGGTGGCAGAGGTGGTGGCCCAGTGGGGAGGGGCTGTTGTCTGGCTGTAGCCTGGCTCCAATCTGGTGGTGGTGGTGGACCTAGTGGTGGGAGCCCGGCCGCCGAACCGCAGGGGGGAGGAGAATGTGGGGGCATGCCCCTGTCATCCCTCCAATATGTGTGCCCTGGAGATGGCAGCAGCTGCAGGAGGAGGGGGCAGTGGGGTTGAAGGCCACAGGGGTGGCATACGGTCCTGCCAGTGGCCCTACTGCCCAGGTGAAGTCCTCATCCTTCTCACCAGGGCACGGGGCTTGTGCTGGTCCCTCCTCCCCCTGCGCCAGATCCTGCTGGGTGGGGGCTTGCTCTGTGTCCTCCTGCTATGATGGAGCCGACACCCACGCCTCTGGCTCACCAGTGGACCCAAACCTCCATGAAGCTGAGAAGGAGAAATGAGAAAAGAAAGGGATATGTGTTAATGATGTTGACGAAAACATTTTATTAAGTTCCTTCCTAACTATATAAGATCTAGGCTTGAACATGGATGAATCACTTACAGGGCCATTGACCTCATTATCAGTGCTCTTCATTGTGTGAAAGAACATGAAGATTCCATATTAATTGAGTGTTTAATTTCTGGCTGATTACATTCTTGTAAGCAGTTAAACCATAATATGTGAAATGTGCACTGAGGCAGAGGCTGTTAATCAGCACTGTGTCTGCAGACAAACCTTAGACTGCATATGTTTTCAGTGTTCTTATTTAAATTACAATAAGGCAAAAGATCACTTTAACATGGAATCCTGTGCTATTTCACACAATGAATCTCACCTAGAGTTAGGTAACTGTATCTTTGACTGCAACTCCACATCGCTATCATTTGCTAGCTATGCTCTTTGTTGGGTTTTTGATCTTGATAGTTCATGGTTCCTAACGCTATCTTGATTCTGGCTACGGTCTGTGACTGCATACATTGCAGTGGGCACACCAATACATGGACTTACTATCGGTGATTACTGTTGTTGTGTCCACCTAAAACAGTGATTTGACAGCCTCATGTATTTAATGATGCATGACTGATCCATCTATCCTTGTAAATTCCATGAAGCTGACATGTCAGTGTCTTTGTTGGTCATCCTGTAAGCAGTGTAGTGCATTTGATGTACATGTGGTGGCATGTTGGTGTATGTGATATTCACCTGACGTGGAGGCTGGATCCTGCTGGGCCACCAGGCCTGGAGCTCCAGCGGCGAGCACCTGACTCAGTCGGTCCTAAAGGTCCCTCTCCCACTATTTGTAGGTGACAGTCACTCCGGGGCCACCACTTGTTGTTGAGGCCATCTCCCTCCTCACGAGGACCTTGACACCATCGAACCTGTGCTTCACAGATCTCCCTTTCCGCCGTGCCCACTGCTGTTACCGCGGCCGCTACCTCCTATCATGTCTGGGCCCTAGGGGCGGGCCTAACTTCCCTACCCCCTGACAGGATAGCGGCAACCTCCCGGATGGCATGCAGGAGTACCAGCATCTCCTGGGGGGGGGGAGTAATTTGGAGCCCTGTGCCTGCCCCCAGCCTCTTGCGCTCTCGACTGTGAGTGGGGATCCTGTCCTCCCTCAACTGTGTCTGGGGCCTGTCCCTCATCCCCGCTACCACCGCCCCTGAGATCAGGCACCTCCACCTCTGACACTGAGGACGATGTGCCTATCAATATAAGCCCCAGCTCACCCACCTCCTCCCCTACACTTTCTCCCATCTCCTCCTCTCCTCCTCCACTCACCTCCTCCTCAACCTCCTCCACGTCCACTGCCTCCTCATCCTCAACCTCCTAAACTTCTCCTTCTCCTCCTCAACCTCCTTCTCCTCCTCCTCCACTGCCTCCTCCACCTCTCCCTGCACTCCTACACTCTCCTCCACCTCCACCGCCTCTTCTCCTCCATTCTCCTCCACCTCTTCCTCCTCTCCATCTCTCCCTGTGGCCACCTCTCTTTCCCCTCTCTCTCTCTCTCTCTCTCTCTCTCTCACTCTTGTCCTCACCTTTCCTCTCCCCTCCTCCCTCCATTTCAATCCCAATATATATATATATATATATATATATATATATATATATATATATATATATATATATATGTGTGTGACTGCAAAAAAAATTATGTTTTATGTGTAATTGCTAACTGTTGAGGTATACGATGGGGGGTATAGGGTGGAGAGGTGTATGTGTTGACCTGGCTCTAAGTGTATCTCTGTGTGTCATTTAATCTATGTGTGTATTATGTGTAATCAGTATAGATGTGTAATCAAAATTGAAGTATAAAATATTATTTAGAATAATGAAAAGAAATAAAACTGTAAGATCCTGCTTTGCAAAATTGCCTACTCTCTCTCTCTCTAGAACCAACCACCAACTCCAGGAGCTTTTGAGTTGTTTGTGAAGTATATAACAAAATTAACAATATTAGCACCTGTGCAAACCATGACTATAAAGATTAGGAAACATTTTATTTATATCAATCTAATCCTTTCCCACAATGCCAATCAAACGATAAAGTAGCCATTCTACACAGCTTCATACATTGATGACATACCGAGCTCAGGAGATACCAACTTACTTAAAAGAATAATGCGGGAAAGGAAGGCAGTTTCACTTAGATCATAAATGTCTGCATAAGATACAAGTATTAGACATTGTTGCAATCAATTATTTTTTATTTTGTATGTGAAAGAAAACGCATTAACGATTAACAAAATTAAACATTACTCCTACAATTGTGTCACTGAAGAAATTCATATAATAAAACTAATTAGGGACATAGTTAAAATTAAGTATTTACATATTTTATCGCAAAAACACACAAATTCAGGACAAACCATATTACATGTTTACACACAAAAATGGTTGCGGAAAGAGATCATATAATAAAACCAACTATATCCACCGTACTCTATAAACTAAATACTCACTGTTTTCTTTGAAGACAAGGAGCTTATCTCCTCCTAACTATGAGCCACATTCAATTCGAAGCCCACAACTCTATCGCAGACAGCCGAATGTCTGCAAGTGTGTTGCGGGTTCCCGTTGGTCTCCGATTGCGATGCTATTCAATTGCTCAAGGCCTCAAGTTACAGGCCCCAAGTCAAAACTGTAAACCATGGACTGTTTTCAGGCGGGAACATGATCAATTAAGCAAGCCTGTAATCTCCCATTTCAAATCAGCCAATAGAAAATGAGACTGTCATTATTACGGCAATAAAACATGGAGGTTACATGTCAATCAATTGGGTTCGGGGGTCCAATATGCGATCAAACTCGCAAAACAAAAAATTATGAAAATGAATGCCAATACTGTTGTAGTTCATGTGGATGGCCTGATATGTATTAACTCATTGATACCCGAGATCGATTTAAACCCAAAATTAAACATAAAAAAAATCTAAGATGTTGCCGATTTGTGTGCTTGAGAATGTTGTGCAATTAATTATAATGTCTGTCATCGCTTTCCCCGTTTTTTACAGTGAAGTAGTGATTTTTTATTTGCATTTACAGTGCTACGAATAGGTGTTAAACCCCCTTGCGGGTCCTCTCTAGCACTCGTAGGATTTTCTCTTTCATGTGCCGTTTACAGGTGTGAAAACATTTGTGGGCTTGGGGAAATTGAGCAATTGAAAAGTGATTTGTGATTTTAGCCTTGCGAAACTGAAAGATCAAAGGCTTCTGGAGGCTGTAAGTTACAAGTTTAACCATAAACATTTTCTCAAGCCCATAATTCGGAGTCCGATCTGAGCCCGCAAATTAGCTTGCGACCTCACTTACGGGTTCCTGGATCTCCAGAAAGCTTAATTGAATGTGGCTCGGTGTCTTTCAGGAGTGTGACTATTTTTGCCTGGAACTTGGACCAGATAAAAAAGTTTGACCAGTCAGACTCTGTTTCATACTGAGCATGCTCATTAAACGGAGCAGGGCTATGATAGCTCATGCACTTTCACTGCACATGGCTTATGTGGCAGCTGCAAGCAAGCTACAATACAACTGGTCCCTCTATGTTGACAGTGGGAGAGAAGCTAATGATGTCTGGGGTTGGGCCAAGATCCATGATGGTCCAGCCAACAGGCAGAACTGTCCACTTCAGCTGACAAGCACAGCAAGCAGAAGACGGTAAAAGCAGCTCGCCTCTCAATGACTAAAAAGTTGCTGTCCTGGTAATACTGGGGGGCTGAAGCAAATTCAAGAGGCCATTACAATGTCAGAAAAATTAGTAATATGGTTCAAGAGAGATAAAATCAGTCTTCCAGTTCACATGTGAAAGTTGCTGTGAATCAGATGACCCATGAGGATTAGGGTCAGTCACATCAAGGCAGTATCTGGGGTAATGGTGTATGGGACCAGATAATGATAAAGGGTCCTATAGTATCTGCAGTGATGGAAATATTGTGCAGTGTCAGACAGGAACCTTATTGTATGCGTTTGGTTTGAGTAGGTTGTCAAGTCTCTTGTGGTATCCCTTTGATTTTAATTGTACTGCTGTAGTGAAACACGTTTGATAAGCTTGATTATTAGTGTTGATAAGATTGTTTATCATATTAATATTATTTTTTTATCTTGTTTCTTATATATACACTTTTTTAATGAATTTTTCTGAGCTTTTTATATGCATATATATGCAAATAAATGATTGGTGACATACCATTATTATCTGTGATATTTCAACCCTGTAAATGTTACAATCTCTAAAATCACAAATCATGATTTAATTACAACAACGGACGTCTAAACATTAATTGATTGACATTTAAACTCCATGTTTTACTGATATCATGATGACAATCTCATTTACTGTTGGCTGTTTCTAAATCGTTACTTGCGGGTTTGCTTAATTGACCATGATCATGCCCTGAAATGCTACGTACAGTGTTTGTGGATTTGGTGTTCTGCCATGTAATTGCAGGCTTGTTCAATTAAATCGATCTGTAACTGTTGCAATTTGGAATTTAATAGGGCCCAATGTCTACGAATTTTAATAGTGTCAACTTCTCTATTTATAATAAAGTGTAAAGAATATATATTTTTATGGTTCTGGTATAGTATTCCACTTTGGATATAAATAATCTAAGTGCCATAAACGCCATTATGGCAGCATTTCAAAACAACTATAAAACAGTAAAAGAGAGCTTGAAATGAAGACGTTTCACATGTTTTCTGCAAGAACTTAACAGTATTTATATGATTTTAGTGGCTTTTTAACTAAAACCGCAGTTGTTGCATGTTTATAGAAGTCACTTTCTTTGACATATAATCTAAAATTTGACAACCATGGATTTTAACATTTAAAAAAACTTACCAGTGTGGCTTACATCATGATCTAGAAAGAAATGTTTACACCGGTTAAATCATTATAATAATAAGCACAAAACATAGTTTAAAATACAATATGATACAAAATATGATTTGAAGGTTCCTATTCTGAATATTCTGCTCAGCAAATGATGATAATGATTATTACTATTATTATTATTATTATCATTATAGCTTTGTGAGTAATGCTTGTCAGATAAAAATATGTTTACATATGTGGATAAAAACTGTAAAAAAAACTTTTTTAAATATTCATTTTTTAAATGCATCATAAAAATGTGGGCGTTCAAGTTAATACATATAATGGAACTCACATGGACTACAATATAATATTTACTGTTTTATTAATATTGCATTATTTCAGGAATGCTGGTCTGATCGTAACTCATAATACAAACCGCTAAGGGATTGAAATCTAAACTCCATTTTTCAGTGACGTAATGATGATCATCTCTTTTACCATTGGCTCCGTCTAAACCCGTAACTACGGGTTTGACTAATTGATCATGTTCACTGCCGCACATGCAACGTGTGCAAGAATGGTTTACAGGTTTGGATGTCGGCCACGTCTGTTGCGGACTTGGCTAATTTAATCGCTCTGTAACTCCGCTGAATTTCAAGCCCGCAGGCTTTGCGGGTGCACCGGTGCCACTAACGGCTTGGAATTTAATATGGCCCTATGTCTTTCAGGTGTGTGGCTAGTTTTGCCTGGAACTTGGACAAGAAAAAAAATGTCTGACCAGTTAGACTCTGTTTCAGACTGAGCATGCTCATTTAGGGGAGCAGGGCTATGATAGCTCATGCACTGTCACTGGACATGGCTTATGTGGCAGCTGCAAGCAAGATACAATACAGCTGGTACCTCTGTGTTGACAGTGGGAGAGAAGCTAATGATGTCTGGTGTTGGGCCAAGATCCATGATGGTCCAGCATACAGGTAGAACTGGCCACTTTGGCTGACAAGGCACAGCAAGCAGAAGACAAGCAGCTCTATGCCCAATGACTAAAAAGTTGCTGTCCTGGTAATACTGGTGGGCTGAAGCAAATTCAAGAGGCCATTACAATGTCAGAAACATTAGTAATATGGATCAAGAGAGATAAAATCAGTCTTCCAGTTCCCATGTAAAGGTTGCTGTGAATCAGATGATCCATTAGGATTAGGATAGGTCGCCATCAAGGCAGTATCTGGGGTAATGGTGTATGGGACAAGGTAATGGAAAAGGGCGCTAAAGTATCTGCAGTGATGGAAATAATGTGAGGTGTCAGACTGGAACCTTATTGTATGCGTTTGGTTTGAGTAAAAACACAACACTGGATTTTAAAATGCAGGGAACTCGATGAAAGACATTAGAATTAATTGTACAACAGTCTCAAGCTCGCAAATCTGCAATCAAAAATACCTTTTTTTACATTTAATTTCTGTGTTATATCAATCTCGGGAATCAAGGAGTTAAAACAGATCAAGCCACCCACATGGACTAGAACAGTTTCTAGATTGTGAGCCCAATCGCATATCGGACGTCTGAACATTAATTGATAGACATTTAAACGCCATGTTTTACTGATATCATGATGACAATCTCATTTACTATTGGCTGTTTCTAAATCGTTACTTACGGGCTAGCTTAATTGACCATGATCATGCCCTGAAATGCTACGTACAGTGTTTGTGGATTTGGTGTTCGGCCATGTAATTGCAGGCTTGTTCAATTAAATCGATCTGTAACTGTTGCAATTTGGAATTTAATATGGCCCAATGTCTACGAATTTTAATAGCGTCAACTTCTCTATTTATAATAAAGTGTAAAGAATATATATTTTTATGGTTCTCGTATAGTATTCCACTTTGGATATAAATAATCTAAGTACCATAAACACCATTATGACAGCATTTCAAAACAACTGTAAAACAGTAAAAGAAAGCTTGAAATGAAGACGTTTCACATGTTTTCTGCAAGAACTTAACGGTATTTATATGATTTTAGTGGCTTTTGAACTAAAACCGCTGTTGTAGCATGTTTATAAAAGTCACTTTCTTTGACATATCATCTAAAATTTTACAACCATGGATTTTAAAATTAAAAAAAACTTACCAGTGTGGCTTACATCATGAACTAGAAAGAAAAGTTTACACCGGTTAAATCATTATAATAATAAGCACAAAACATAGTTTTAAATACAATATGATACAAAATATGATTTGAAGGTTCCTATTCTGAATATACTGCTCAGCAAATGATGATGATGATTATTACTATTATTATTATTATCATTATAGCTTTATGAGTAATGCTTGTCAGATAAAAATATGTTTACATATGTGGATAAAAACTGTAAAAAAACTTTTTTAAATATTCATTTTTTAAATGCATCATAAAAATGTGGGCGTTCAAGTTAATACATATAATGGAACTCACATGGACTACAATATAATATTTACTGTTCTATTAATATTGCATTATTTCAGGAATGCTGGTCTGATCGTAACTCATAATACAAACCGCTAAGGGATTGAAATCTAAACTCCATTTTTCAGTGACGTAATGATGATCATCTCTTTTACCATTGGCTCCGTCTAAACCCGTAACTACGGGTTTGACTAATTGATCATGTTCACTGCCGCACATGCAACGTGTGCAAGAATGGTTTACAGGTTTGGATGTCGGCCACGTCTGTTGCGGACTTGGCTAATTTAATCGCTCTATAACTCCTCTGAATTTCAAGCCCGCAGGCTTTGCGGGCGCACTGGTGCCACTAAGGGCTTGGAATTTAATATGGCCCTATGTCTTTCAGGTGTGTGGCTAGTTTTGCCTGGAACTTGGACAAGAAAAAAAATGTCTGACCAGTTAGACTCTGTTTCAGACTGAGCATGCTCATTTAGGGGAGCAGGGCTATGATAGTTCAAGCACTGTCAATGGACATGGCTTATGTGGCAGCTGCAAGCAAGATACAATACAGCTGGTACCTCTGTGTTGACAGTGGGAGAGAAGCTAATGATGTCTGGTGTTGGGCCAAGATCCATGATGGTCCAGCATACAGGTAGAACTGGCCACTTCAGCTGACAAGGCACAGCAATCAGAAGACAAGCAGCTCTACGCCCAATGACTACAAAGTTGCTGTCCTGGTAATACCGGTGGGCTGAAGCAAATTCAAGAGGCCATTACAATGTCAGAAACATTAGTAATATGGATCAAGAGAGATAAAATCAGTCTTCCAGTTCCCATGTAAAGGTTGCTGTGAATCAGATGATCCATTAGGATTAGGATAGGTCGCCATCAAGGCAGTATCTGGGGTAATGGTGTATGGGACAAGGTAATGGAAAAGGGCGCTAAAGTATCTGCAGTGATGGAAATAATGTGAGGTGTCAGACTGGAACCTTATTGTATGCGTTTGGTTTGAGTAAAAACACAATACTGGATTTTAAAATGCGGGGAACTCGATGAAAGACATTAGAATTGTACAACAGTTTCAAGCTCGCAAATCTGCAATCAAAAATACCTTTTTTTACATTTAATTTCTGTGTTATATCAATCTCGGGAATCAAGGAGTTAAAACAGATCAAGCCACCCACATGGACTAGAACAGTTTCTAGATTGTGAGCCCAATCGCATATCGGACGTCTGAACATTAATTGATTGACATTTAAACGCCATGTTTTACTGATATCATGATGACAATCTCATTTACTATTGGCTGTTTCTGAATCGTTACGGCTAGCTTAATTGACCATGATCATGCCCTGAAATGCTACGTACAGTGTTTGTGGATTTGGTGTTCGGCAATGTAATTGCAGGCTTGTTCAATTAAATCGATCTGTAACTGTTGCAATTTGGAATTTAATAGGGCCCAATGTCTACGAATTTTAATAGCGTCAACTTCTCTATTTATAATAAAGTGTAAAGAATATATTTTTTTATGGTTCTCGTATAGTATTCCACTTTGGATATAAATAATGTAAGTACCATAAACGCCATTATGGCAGCATTTCAAAACAACTATAAAACAGTAAAAGAAAGCTTGAAATGAAGACGTTTCACAAGATTTCTGCAAGAACTTAACGGTATTTATATGATTTTAGTGGCTTTTTAACTAAAACCGCAGTTGTAGCATGTTTATAGAAGTCACTTTCTTAGACATATAATCTAAAATTTTACAACCATGGATTTTAAAATTTAAAAAAACTTACCAGTGTGGCTTACATCATGATCTAGAAAGAAATGTTTACACCGGTTAAATCATTATAATAATAAGCACAAAACATAGTTTTAAATACAATATGATACAAAATATGATTTGAAGGTTCCTATTCTGAATATTCTGCTCAGCAAATGATGATGATGATTATTACTATTATTATTATTATCATTATAGCTTTATGAGTAATGCTTGTCAGATAAAAATATGTTTACATATGTGGATAAAAACTGTAAAAAAACTTTTTTAAATATTCATTTTTTAAATGCATCATAAAAATGTGGGCGTTCAAGTTAATACATATAATGGAACTCACATGGACTACAATATAATATTTACTGTTTTATTAATATTGCATTATTTCAGGAATGCTGGTCTGATCGTAACTCATAATACAAACCGCTAAGGGATTGAAATCTAAACTCCATTTTTCAGTGACGTAATGATGATCATCTCTTTTACCATTGGCTCCGTCTAAACCCGTAACTACGGGTTTGACTAATTGATCATTTTCACTGCCGCACATGCAACGTGTGCAAGAATGGTTTACAGGTTTGGATGTCGGCCACGTCTGTTGCGGACTTGGCTAATTTAATCGCTCTGTAACTCCGCTGAATTTCATGCCCGCAGGCTTTGCGGGTGCACCGGTGCCACTAAGGGCTTGGAATTTAATATGGCCCTATGTCTTTCAGGTGTGTGGCTAGTTTTGCCTGGAACTTGGACAAGAAAAAAAATGTCTGACCAGTTAGACTCTGTTTCAGACTGAGCATGCTCATTTAGGGGAGCAGGGCTATGATAGCTCACGCACTGTCACTGGACATGGCTTATGTGGCAGCTGCAAGCAAGATACAATACAGCTGGTACCTCTGTGTTGACAGTGGGAGAGAAGCTAATGATGTCTGGTGTTGGGCCAAGATCCATGATGGTCCAGCATACAGGTAGAGCTGGCCACTTTGGCTGACAAGGCACAGCAAGCAGAAGACAAGCAGCTCTCCGCCCAATGACTAAAAAGTTGCTGTCCTGGTAATACTGGTGGGCTGAAGCAAATTCAAGAGGCTATTACAATGTCAGAAACATTAGTAATATGGTTCAAGAGAGATAAAATCAGTCTTCCAGTTCCCATGTAAAGGTTGCTGTGAATCAGATGATCCATTAGGATTAGGATAGGTCGCCATCAAGGCAGTATCTGGGGTAATGGTGTATGGGACAAGGTAATGGAAAAGGGCGCTAAAGTATCTGCAGTGATGGAAATAATGTGAGGTGTCAGACTGGAACCTTATTGTATGCGTTTGGTTTGAGTAAAAACACAATACTGGATTTTAAAATGCGGGGAACTCGATGAAAGACATTAGAATTAATTGTACAACAGTTTCAAGCTCGCAAATCTGCAATCAAAAATACCTTTTTTTACATTTAATTTCTGTGTTATATCAATCTCGGGAATCAAGGAGTTAAAACAGATCAAGCCACCCACATGGACTAGAACAGTTTCTAGATTGTGAGCCCAATCGCATATCGGACGTCTGAACATTAATTGATAGACATTTAAACACCATGTTTTACTGATATCATGATGACAATCTCATTTACTATTGGCTGTTTCTAAATCGTTACTTACGGGCTAGCTTAATTGACCATGATCATGCCCTGAAATGCTACGTACAGTGTTTGTGGATTTGGTGTTCGGCCATGTAATTGCAGGCTTGTTCAATTAAATCGATCTGTAACTGTTGCAATTTGGAATTTAATAGGGCCCAATGTCTACGAATTTTAATAGCGTCAACTTCTCTATTTATAATAAAGTGTAAAGAATATATATTTTTATGGTTCTCGTATAGTATTCCACTTTGGATATAAATAATCTAAGTACCATAAACACCATTATGGCAGCATTTCAAAACAACTGTAAAACAGTAAAAGAAAGCTTGAAATGAAGACGATTCACATGTTTTCTGCAAGAACTTAACGCTATTTATATCATTTTAGTGGCTTTTTAACTAAAACCGCAGTTGTAGCATGTTTATAGAAGTCACTTTCTTAGACATATAATCTAAAATTTTACAACCATGGATTTTAAAATTTAAAAAAACTTACAAGTGTGGCTTGCTTCATGAACTAGAAAGAAAAGTTTACACCGGTTAAATCATTATAATAATAGGCACAAAATATAGTTTAAAATACAATATGATACAAAATATGATTTGAAGGTTCCTATTCTGAATATACTGCTCAGCAAATGATGATGATGATTATTACTATTATTATTATTATTATCATTATAGCTTTATGAGTAATGCTTGTCAGATAAAAATATGTTTACATATGTGGATAAAAACTGTAAAAAAACGTTTTTAAATATTCATTTTTTAAATGCATCATAAAAATGTGGGCGTTCAAGTTAATACATATAATGGAACTCACATGGACTACAATATAATATTTACTGTTTTATTAATATTGCATTATTTCAGGAATGCTGGTCTGATCGTAACTCATAATACAAACCGGTAAGGGATTGAAATCTAAACTCCATTTTTCAGTGACGTAATGATGATCATCTCTTTTACCATTGGCTCCGTCTAAACCCGTAACTACGGGTTTGACTAATTGATCATGTTCACTGCCGCACATGCAACGTGTGCAAGAATGGTTTACAGGTTTGGATGTCGGCCACGTCTGTTGCGGACTTGGCTAATTTAATCGCTCTGTAACTCCGCTGGATTTCAAGCCCGCAGGCTTTGCAGGTGCACCAGTGCCACTAAGGGCTTGGAATTTAATATGGCCCTATGTCTTTCAGGGGTGTGGCTAGTTTTGCCTGGAACTTGGACAAGAAAAAAAATGTCTGACCAGTTAGACTCTGTTTCAGACTGAGCATGCTCATTTAGGGGAGCAGGGCTATGATAGTTCAAGCACTGTCACTGGACATGGCTTATGTGGCAGCTGCAAGCAAGATACAATACAGCTGGTACCTCTGTGTTGACAGTGGGAGAGAAGCTAATGATGTCTGGTGTTGGGCCAAGATCCATGATGGTCCAGCATACAGGTAGAACTGGCCACTTCAGCTGACAAGGCACAGCAAGCAGAAGACAAGCAGCTCTACGCCCCATAGACTAAAAAGTTGCTGTCCTGGTAATACTGGTGGGCGGAAGCAAATTCAAGAGGCCATTACAATGTCAGAAACATAAGTAATATGGTTCAAGAGAGATAAAATCAGTCTTCCAGTTCCCATGTAAAGGTTGCTGTGAATCAGATGATCCATTAGGATTAGGATAGGTCGCCATCAAGGCAGTATCTGGGGTACTGGTGTATGGGACAAGGTAATGGAAAGGGGCCCTAAAGTGTAAGCAGTGATGGAAATAATGTGAGGTGTCAGACTGGAACCTTATTGTATGTGTTTGGTTTGAGTAAAAACACAATACTGGATTTTAAAATGCGGGGAACTCGATGAAAGACATTAGAATTAATTGTACAACAGTTTCAAGCTTGCAAATCTGCAATCAAAAATACCTTTTTTTTACATTTAATTTCTGTGTTATATCAATCTTGGGAATCAAGGAGTTAAAACAGATCAAGCCACCCACATGGACTAGAACAGTTTCTAGATTGTGAGCCCAATCGCATATCTTACGTCTAAACAATAATTGATTGACATTTAAATGCCATGTTTTACTGATATCATGATGACAATCTCATTTACTATTGGCTGTTTCTAAATCGTTACTTACGGGCTAGCTTAATTGACCATGATCATGCCCTGAAATGCTACGTACAGTGCTTGTGGATTTGGTGTTCGGCCATGTAATTGCAGGCTTGTTCAATTAAATCGATCTGTAACTGTTGCAATTTGGAATTTAATAGGGCCCAATGTCTACGAATTTTAATAGCGTCAACTTCTCTATTTATAATAAAGTGTAAAGAATATATATTTTTATGGTTCTCGTATAGTATTCCACTTTGGATATTGTGACGAGATCAGTCTCGTCAATGCGAATTGGAGAAGCTTGGAGGCCCACATTCTGCCGTTTGACTACGGCCCATGTTGACTTTCCACCTACAAAGCCATGCTCCATTTGGTCAGAAAGGACTGTGATCTAACTTTTGAACCACTGGACCAATTTGTATCATTTTGACACATGTTTGTATTTGGAGTATGCTGATTCTGAAAATGTATGTTTTATGTGAATGTGATGCATACTTTTAAAGTTATGAAAAATGTGTATATATGTGTTACAGATTCTGACCATCCCCCATTAGGTAAACACAGGGTGTCGCCAGGACTTGAACAAAGGGCCAGTGTATGGGGTTTCCCCAGGGGCATAGACAAGGAGCAAACAGGAAGTTTCCATGAGGACAGTCTGGGTGAGAATGAGCATGGTAGCCATGCCTGGGGGGTGGCCCATGGGAGGAGTCTCATGGTTCCTACCCTGTCTGATTGGCCATAGGTAATTAGGGGTTGACCAAAGGTAGTCACTGCCCCTACGGTGTATGTGGAAATGGGTTTTTATATATGTGTTGGTTTTTAATAAAGAAGAGAGTTCACTGCTTGACCCTCAACCACAGAGCGTGTGTCTCGTGCTTGGGGGAATGGGTGTCCTGCAGTAGCTGTCCCTATAGCACTGGACGGGCGGATCGGCTGAAACGGCCTGGGCGCCCCCTTCCATGTCTGGGGGGTACCGTTACACTGGTGGCAGCGGTGGGATTGTTCCCACAGCCAGAAGGACAGCTACAGGAGACACCATTCTGTGGATTTACAAGTTGGGGGCAACGCATGTCCCAGCACAGCGACCCTAAAAGCAGCAGAATGGAACCAGCAGTGCTATACGAAGATGAGGACCTGGATGGCCGGGATGCATTAAGGAAAGGCATCTGGTACCAGGCCCTGGATAATGTACAATACCAGCGGGGTGAGAGTCTCCCCAGTGAAGAGCAGCGGTTGCAGAAGCAAGTGGCCCTGCGCATGCCCTTCCTGGGAGAGCAGCCCCTTGAGGAATGGGTGGAGGAACTCAAGCTCCGTGCATGGCAGGAGCTATGGCTGGAGGATGCCTACCAGGCGCTCTGGTGGTATATGGCACAGTATATACCCTGGACAGCCGAGCATGACAAGCCAGAGGGAGAGGAGTTTGATGGTCCTGGCTTGTTATGGGAGTCATTTGCAGAGCCTGACTTTGGGAGCCCTGCGCAGACCAGACTTCAGGATATTTTCTATGAGAGGGAGGCTAGGCATGACTGGGATGACCCCCATGAGGTAGAGCAAGACCTTGTTCACCTAGCAACCCTGGAGTGGGAACTGGAGAGGGACTACCGAGATCTCTTCCACTCCATTGGGAAGGCTCAGTGTCACGATCTGCTTCTTCAAGGGGGCTTGATATGAACCTAGTTCAAACCTACCCCAGCAGAATCATGTACTTCCTGATCTCTGTGGCACAAAAGATGGCTTCTGAAGATTGCAAGGCCCAAAAGCTACAGGCAGAGAATACTGGATCCAGGTTACTTAGTGGCCCATAGCAAGACCACTCCCCAAGTCAGGATACAACACACAGAAATAGTCTCACACCTTGTTTATGTGAAAACTATATTGCAACCTTGGGCTATCAAAGCTCTTGAGATCACATTCATTAGATAACCTTTATGTTAAACTCAAGTGTTTGCCCAGGACCACTTGAAGCACATGCATCTGTCTTGACCCAATGTCTGCATGTTTGAGTGTGCAATGATCTGCAGCTAACTTCTATCCAGAGCATTTCTACCAATTCCACATATGTTCTATATAACATTTTCCCTCATAATATATTATACCTAGGATACATAATAACCATGTACAGGCAACATATAACCGCACAATAACACATAATCCCAATTTAACAATGTCATGCTCCCTTGGACATACTCACAAACCACTGACAATATGAGTCCTTAAACAATTAAATCATGACAACTTCTCCCCCTTCCTTTCTAGTATAGCATAGAGGATCATCCTAACGGATAATTCTCTAGCTATACTGCTTTTACTTGTCCTCCTGTCTGGAAAGTCCATCCATGTGATAGCCTCAGTGGCTCTCTGGGTACCCTGCCTCCCCCTGTCCACGGCGAATACTCGCTCCTTACCAGTGGCCTTGTGACTTTCCCAAGCCCCTGGGGAGACTTATAAGACAACTGCCATGGAGGACCCTTCAAGGTAGTCCAGGGGAAACAGTACATCCCAGCTAGTAAGTCCAGCATAAATTTGGGAGGATCCTTACCCAGCAAAGCCCTTTCCTTCCAGGCTAGGGAGACCTCCTGTCCTGCCGATTCTGGATCAGCACTCCGTCCCATGGGTAAAATTGAAGAGTACAAGGTTCCCTTTGTCAGGCCTGAGCTTTCTCCTGAATAAACTGGGATACGGGAGTTGCAACATGGGCTAGTGACATTCACTGGTGGCATCCATGCTGGATAAATGGGCAGTTCTGATACAAGCTGTTGTGGCTCAGTAGCCAACCTTTTTCCCACCAAGCCTGGCCAATGGCCCCTTCTTTCCAGGGTTACAGGTACACAGCCAGTGTCTTTGGGCAGCTGCAGGGGAGTCATTGTAGGGATACCAGGAGACAAATCACAATCTGGGGTACCCTCTGGCTCTTTGGTCTCTGGATCCTCAGGTGGAACCTCCTGACTCTCTCCATCTGAGACTGCCTGGTGTGTAGTTACAGGCAGCCCTTGAGAAGCAGCTGCTACTGCCTCTTGTTCAGGCTGAAGAGCAGGGCTACTTTCTGTTTCTGCTCCAGGGTCTGTGGCTTGCTCCTGGACAATGGTCATCCAAGGAACCTCTCTACAATTTCCACAGTCAAATGGTAGGGCCCAGTGCTCATTAGGTTCTTCTCTTACACTAGGAGCAGAGTAGCTTTTCCCCAGTTCTTCCCCTGGGCCTGGCACTGCTGTGGTTTGGCCCTGTCCCCCTTCCTCTAACTGGGTGAGACTTAGCCCCCTAAAGATAGGGACCAGTTCTTCCTCTTCCCAGTCAACCCCATGGATGCCGGCACCCTTGTTATTTTGAGAATCATGGATATCAAAATTCTCCCCCCAGTCCATATATTCATTTTCTGACCCCGCCTCAGCAATATTTAGCTGGGTCTCTGTAGTACCTGTTAGGTGGTTCTGTTCCATGCCTGACTGGCATGAGCCCTCCCAGCTGGCTGGCCAACAACCATCCAGGGATGCTTCATCCAGTAAGTCTATATAATCCACCTCCAGCTGTAGCTCCTGTTGGATCAAAGGCCAAAGTAAGTTAGCTGTATGAGAGCCTGTCTCCAGTCCCAGCATGTGACAGCGCTTGGCAAACAGACACAGCTTTCTTTTCTCTGTCCCCAAGCCACAGTCCGGATCCCCATGTACTATGTCCCAAAGTGCCTTTTCCAGCCCCAATGAAAAATGATGATGTATCCCAACAGGTCCAACCCAATAAGCATATTGATCTTCCAGGGCGACCTCCTCATATACCAATTCTTCCAGCCATTCCATTAGCCTGTGACCTGGCCATAGTCCCAGGAATGCCATCCATTTATTTAGAAGGCCCATTCCTCTACAGTCCTTTCCAGTCACCAGAACATTCTCTATCTCTACTGGGGATAAGCATTTCCCCTCCACAGGAGCTGAGACAGGGCCATTGCTTACCCTTCTCCTGTTCCCCTTTACCTCCTGTGTGATTTGTATCCGGAGTTCCCTCTGCTGATCCTTTGTAAAACCTGCAGGCATTACCTCCATCCATCTTTGATACCGTCTGGACACTTCCTCCTCCTCTGCTGCAGACATCTCTTCATAAGCTGCCATCCTTCTGTGTTCTATACAGAGACCCCACCACTGCCAGCCAAATGTCACGATCTGCTTCTTCAAGGGGGCTTGATATGAACCTAGTTCAAACCTACCCCAGCAGAATCATGTACTTCCTGATCTCTGTGGCACAAAAGATGGCTTCTGAAGATTGCAAGGCCCAAAAGCTACAGGCAGAGAATACTGGATCCAGGTTACTTAGTGGCCCATAGCAAGACCACTCCCCAAGTCAGGATACAACACACAGAAATAGTCTCACACCTTGTTTATGTGAAAACTATATTGCAACCTTGGGCTATCAAAGCTCTTGAGATCACATTCATTAGATAACCTTTATGTTAAACTCAAGTGTTTGCCCAGGACCACTTGAAGCACATGCATCTGTCTTGACCCAATGTCTGCATGTTTGAGTGTGCAATGATCTGCAGCTAACTTCTATCCAGAGCATTTCTACCAATTCCACATATGTTCTATATAACATTTTCCCTCATAATATATTATACCTAGGATACATAATAACCATGTACAGGCAACATATAACCGCACAATAACACATAATCCCAATTTAACAATGTCATGCTCCCTTGGACATACTCACAAACCACTGACAATATGAGTCCTTAAACAATTAAATCATGACACTCAGCATTACAACAAGTTGAGAGACCCAGATCCAGACCCCTTCAGCTGGGAAGATATTGTAGAGATTTATTGGGAGGAATCCCAGGCGGCAGGTGGAGATGGGACCGAGGTCTCTCCACCGGCCCTACAGGGATGCTGGGTGGCTAGCCCAGATCCCCAGCGCCAGTGTGAAGTGCAGGGAGTGGAGAGCATTGTCTCCCCTCCCCAGTGGAAGTGTACCTTGCAAGGAGAGGAGAGCAGCGTCCTCCCTCCCCAGCGTCAGGGTGAGCTGCAGGGAATTGAGAGCTCAGACTCCATTCCCCATCGACAGATTGATATGCATGGAATTGGGAGCCCCTTCTCCATTCCACAGCGACAGAGTGATATGCAGGGAATTGGGAGCCCCGTCTCCATTCCCCAGCGTCAGGGTGAGCTGCAGGGAATTGAGAGCTCAGACTCCATTCTCAAGCAACAGGCTGAGCTACCAGGGGCAGAGACGGTCGGTCCTGTCCCCCAGCAACAGGGCTGTTTAGCCAAAGGGGAGACCGTCGGTCTCCCCCCCCTACAACCAGGTCCCAAACAGGCTACTTCCGTGGTAGCGCTGGCACCAGGGCAGAGCACCGCTGGTCTCTGCCCACTCAGCAACCCACCAAGGCTGCTTACCAGTGCCCAGCACAGCCGTGGTGAGGCACCTGGACATGGACAAGTTTCTCCTCTACCCAGGTGTAGTAACCAGTTATTGTGGGTGGCCTGTACTGCTGATTGTGTTTTGTGGGTGGCCTTCTGGACTAACCCGGAATCTGACCGGCAGGAGGTCAGATATCCGGTTAGTCTTTTTGGAAAGGGGGAGAGATGTGACGAGATCAGTCTCGTCAATGCGAATTGGAGAAGCTTGGAGGCCCACATTCTGCCGTTTGACTACGGCCCATGTTGACTTTCCACCTACAAAGCCATGCTCCATTTGGTCAGAAAGGACTGTGATCTAACTTTTGAACCACTGGACCAATTTGTATCATTTTGACACATGTTTGTATTTGGAGTATGCTGATTCTGAAAATGTATGTTTTATGTGAATGTGATGCATACTTTTAAAGTTATGAAAAATGTGTATATATGTGTTACAGATTCTGACCATCCCCCATTAGGTAAACACAGGGTGTCGCCAGGACTTGAACAAAGGGCCAGTGTATGGGGTTTCCCCAGGGGCATAGACAAGGAGCAAACAGGAAGTTTCCATGAGGACAGTCTGGGTGAGAATGAGCATGGTAGCCATGCCTGGGGGGTGGCCCATGGGAGGAGTCTCATGGTTCCTACCCTGTCTGATTGGCCATAGGTAATTAGGGGTTGACCAAAGGTAGTCACTGCCCCTACGGTGTATGTGGAAATGGGTTTTTATATATGTGTTGGTTTTTAATAAAGAAGAGAGTTCACTGCTTGACCCTCAACCACAGAGCGTGTGTCTCGTGCTTGGGGGAATGGGTGTCCTGCAGTAGCTGTCCCTATAGCACTGGACGGGCGGATCGGCTGAAACGGCCTGGGCGCCCCCTTCCATGTCTGGGGGGTACCGTTACACTGGTGGCAGCGGTGGGATTGTTCCCACAGCCAGAAGGACAGCTACAGGAGACACCATTCTGTGGATTTACAAGTTGGGGGCAACGCATGTCCCAGCACAGCGACCCTAAAAGCAGCAGAATGGAACCAGCAGTGCTATACGAAGATGAGGACCTGGATGGCCGGGATGCATTAAGGAAAGGCATCTGGTACCAGGCCCTGGATAATGTACAATACCAGCGGGGTGAGAGTCTCCCCAGTGAAGAGCAGCGGTTGCAGAAGCAAGTGGCCCTGCGCATGCCCTTCCTGGGAGAGCAGCCCCTTGAGGAATGGGTGGAGGAACTCAAGCTCCGTGCATGGCAGGAGCTATGGCTGGAGGATGCCTACCAGGCGCTCTGGTGGTATATGGCACAGTATATACCCTGGACAGCCGAGCATGACAAGCCAGAGGGAGAGGAGTTTGATGGTCCTGGCTTGTTATGGGAGTCATTTGCAGAGCCTGACTTTGGGAGCCCTGCGCAGACCAGACTTCAGGATATTTTCTATGAGAGGGAGGCTAGGCATGACTGGGATGACCCCCATGAGGTAGAGCAAGACCTTGTTCACCTAGCAACCCTGGAGTGGGAACTGGAGAGGGACTACCGAGATCTCTTCCACTCCATTGGGAAGGCTCAGCATTACAACAAGGTGAGAGACCCAGATCCAGACCCCTTCCGCTGGGAAGATATTGTAGAGATTTATTGGGAGGAATCCCAGGCGGCAGGTGGAGATGGGACCGAGGTCTCTCCACCGGCCCTACAGGGATGCTGGGTGGCTAGCCCAGATCCCCAGCGCCAGTGTGAAGTGCAGGGAGTGGAGAGCATTGTCTCCCCTCCCCAGTGGAAGTGTACCTTGCAAGGAGAGGAGAGCAGCGTCCTCCCTCCCCAGCGTCAGGGTGAGCTGCAGGGAATTGAGAGCTCAGACTCCATTCCCCATCGACAGATTGATATGCATGGAATTGGGAGCCCCTTCTCCATTCCACAGCGACAGAGTGATATGCAGGGAATTGGGAGCCCCGTCTCCATTCCCCAGCGTCAGGGTGAGCTTCAGGGAATTGAGAGCTCAGACTCCATTCTCCAGCAACAGGCTGAGCTACCAGGGGCAGAGACGGTCGGTCCTGTCCCCCAGCAACAGGGCTGTTTAGCCAAAGGGGAGACCGTCGGTCTCCCCCCCCTACAACCAGGTCCCAAACAGGCTACTTCCGTGGTAGCGCTGGCACCAGGGCAGAGCACCGCTGGTCTCTGCCCACTCAGCAACCCACCAAGGCTGCTTACCAGTGCCCAGCACAGCCGTGGTGAGGCACCTGGACATGGACAAGTTTCTCCTCTACCCAGGTGTAGTAACCAGTTATTGTGGGTGGCCTGTACTGCTGATTGTGTTTTGTGGGTGGCCTTCTGGACTAACCCGGAATCTGACCGGCAGGAGGTCAGATATCCGGTTAGTCTTTATGGAAAGGGGGAGAGATGTGACGAGATCAGTCTCGTCAATGCGAATTGGAGAAGCTTGGAGGCCCACATTCTGCCGTTTGACTACGGCCCATGTTGACTTTCCATCACAAAGCCATGCTCCATTTGGTCAGAAAGGACTGTGATCTAACTTTTGAACCACTGGACCAATTTGTATCATTTTGACACATGTTTGTATTTGGAGTATGCTGATTCTGAAAATGTATGTTTTATGTGAATGTGATGCATACTTTTAAAGTTATGAAAAATGTGTATATATGTGTTACAGATTCTGACCATCCCCCATTAGGTAAACACAGGGTGTCGCCAGGACTTGAACAAAGGGCCAGTGTATGGGGTTTCCCCAGGGGCATAGACAAGGAGCAAACAGGAAGTTTCCATGAGGACAGTCTGGGTGAGAATGAGCATGGTAGCCATGCCTGGGGGGTGGCCCATGGGAGGAGTCTCATGGTTCCTACCCTGTCTGATTGGCCATAGGTAATTAGGGGTTGACCAAAGGTAGTCACTGCCCCTACGGTGTATGTGGAAATGGGTTTTTATATATGTGTTGGTTTTTAATAAAGAAGAGAGTTCACTGCTTGACCCTCAACCACAGAGCGTGTGTCTCGTGCTTGGGGGAATGGGTGTCCTGCAGTAGCTGTCCCTATAGCACTGGACGGGCGGATCGGCTGAAACGGCCTGGGCGCCCCCTTCCATGTCTGGGGGGTACCGTTACAGATATAAATAATCTAAGTGCCATAAACGCCATTATGGCAGCATTTCAAAACAACTATAAAACAGTAAAAGAAAGCTTGAAATGAAGACGTTTCACATGCTTTCTGCAAGAACTTAACGGTATTTATATGATTTTAGTGGCTTTTTAACTAAAACCGCAGTTGTAGCATGTTTATAGAAGTCACTTTCTTTGACATATAATCTAAAATTTTACAACCATGGATTTTAAAATTTAAAAAAACTTACAAGTCTCGCTTGTTTCATGAACTAGAAAGAAATGTTTACACCGGTTAAATCATTATAATAATAGGCACAAAACATAGTTTAAAATACAATATGATACAAAATATGATTTGAAGGTTCCTTTCTGAATATACTGCTCAGCAAATGATGATGATGATTATTACTATTATTATTATTATTATCATTATAGCTTTGTGAGTAATGCTTGTCACATAAAAATATGTTTACATATGTGGATAAAAACTGTAAAAAAACTTTTTTAAATAGTCATTTTTTAAATGCATCATAAAAATGTGGGCGTTCAAGTTAATACATATAATGGAACTCACATGGACTACAATATAATATTTACTGTTTTATTAATATTGCATTATTTCAGGAATGCTGGTCTGATCGTAACTCATAATACAAACCGCTAAGGGATTGAAATCTAAACTCCATTTTTCAGTGACGTAATGATGATCATCTCTTTTACCATTGGCTCCGTCTAAACCCGTAACTACGGGTTTGACTAATTGATCATGTTCACTGCCGCACATGCAACGTGTGCAAGAATGGTTTACAGGTTTGGATGTCGGCCACGTCTGTTGCGGACTTGGCTAATTTAATCGCTCTGTAACTCCGCTGGATTTCAAGCCCTCAGGCTTTGCGGGCGCACCGGTGCCACTAAGGGCTTAGAATTTAATATGGCCCTATGTCTTTCAGGGGTGTGGCTAGTTTTGCCTGGAACTTGGACAAGAAAAAAAATGTCTGACCAGTTAGACTCTGTTTCAGACTGAGCATGCTCATTTAGGGGAGCAGGGCTATGATAGTTCATGCACTGTCACTGGACATGGCTTATGTGGCAGCTGCAAGCAAGATACAATACAGCTGGTACCTCTGTGTTGACATTGGGAGAGAAGCTAATGATGTCTGGTGCTGGGCCAAGATCCATGATGGTCCAGCATACAGGTAGAACTGGCCACTTTGGCTGACAAGGCACAGCAAGCAGAAGACAAGCAGCTCTACGCCCAATGACTAAAAAGTTGCTGTCCTGGTAATACTGGTGGGCTGAAGCAAATTCAAGAGGCCATTACAATGTCAGAAACATTAGTAATATGGATCAAGAGAGATAAAATCAGTCTTCCAGTTCCCATGTAAAGGTTGCTGTGAATCAGATGATCCATTAGGATTAGGATAGGTCGCCATCAAGGCAGTATCTGGGGTAATGGTGTATGGGACAAGGAATTGGAAAAGGGCGCTAAAGTATCTGCAGTGATGGAAATAATGTGAGGTGTCAAACTGGAACCTTATTGTATGCGTTTGGTTTGAGTAAAAACACAATACTGGATTTTAAAATGCGGGGAACTCGATGAAAGACATTAGAATTAATTGTACAACAGTTTCAAGCTCGCAAATCTGCAATCAAAAATACCTTTTTTTACATTAAATTTCTGTGTTATATCAATCTCGGGAATCAAGGAGTTAAAACAGATCAAGCCACCCACATGGACTAGAACAGTTTCTAGATTGTGAGCCCAATCGCATATCGGACGTCTGAACATTAATTGATTGACATTTAAACGCCATGTTTTACTGATATCATGATGACAATCTCATTTACTATTGGCTGTTTCTGAATCGTTACTTACGGCTAGCTTAATTGACCATGATCATGCCCTGAAATGCTACGTACAGTGTTTGTGGATTTGGTGTTCGGCCGTGTAATTACAGGCTTGTTCAATTAAATCGATCTGTAACTGTTGCAATTTGGAATTTAATAGGGCCCAATGTCTACGAATTTTAATAGCGTCAACTTCTCTATTTATAATAAAGTGTAAAGAATATATTTTTTTTTGGTTCTCATATAGTATTCCACTTTGGATATAAATAATGTAAGTACCATAAACGCCATTATGGCAGCATTTCAAAACAACTATAAAACAGTAAAAGAAAGCTTGAAATGAAGACGTTTCACAAGATTTGTGCAAGAACTTAACAGTATTTATATGATTTTAGTGGCTTTTTAACTAAAACCGCAGTTGTAGCATGTTTATAGAAGTCACTTTCTTTGACATATAATCTAAAATTTGACAACCATGGATTTTAACATTTAAAAAAACTTACAAGTGTGGCTTACATCATGATCTAGAAAGAAAAGTTTACACCGGTTAAATCATTATAATAATAAGCACAAAACATAGTTTTAAATACAATATGATACAAAATATGATTTGAAGGTCCTATTCTGAATATACTGCTCAGCAAATGATGATGATGATTATTACTATTATTATTATTATCATTATAGCTTTGTGAGTAATGCTTGTCAGATAAAAATATGTTTACATATGTGGATAAAAACTGTAAAAAAACTTTTTTAAATATTCATTTTTTAAATGCATCATAAAAATGTGGGCGTTCAAGTTAATACATATAATGGAACTCACATGGACTACAATATAATATTTACTGTTTTATTAATATTGCATTATTTCAGGAATGCTGGTCTGATCGTAACTCATAATACAAACCGCTAAGGGATTGAAATCTAAACTCCATTTTTCAGTGACGTAATGATTATCATCTCCTTTACCATTGGCTCCGTCTAAACCCGTAACTACGGGTTTGACTAATTGATCATGTTCACTGCCGCACATGCAACGTGTGCAAGAATGGTTTACAGGTTTGGATGTCGGCCACGTCTGTTGCGGACTTGGCTAATTTAATCGCTCTGTAACTCCGCTGAATTTCACGCCCGCAGGCTTTGCGGGTGCACCGGTGCCACTAAGGGCTTGGAATTTAATATGGCCCTATGTCTTTCAGGGGTGTGGCTAGTTTTGCCTGGAACTTGGACAAGAAAAAAAATGTCTGACCAGTTAGACTCCTTTTCAGACTGAGCATGCTCATTTAGGGGAGCAGGGCTATGATAGTTCATGTACTGTCACTGGACATGGCTTATGTGGCAGCTGCAAGCAAGATACAATACAGCTGGTACCTCTGTGTTGACAGTGGGAGAGAAGCTAATGATGTCTGGTGTTGGGCCAAGATCCATGATGGTCCAGCATACAGGTAGAACTGGCCACTTCAGCTGACAAGGCACACTAAGCAGAAGACAAGCAGCTCTACGCCCAATGACTAAAAAGTTGCTGTCCTGGTAATACTGGTGAGCTGAAGCAAATTCAAGAGGCCATTACAATGTCAGAAACATTAGTAATATGGATCAAGAGAGATAAAATCAGTCTTCCAGTTCCCATGTAAAGGTTGCTGTGAATCAGATGATCCATTAGGATTAGGATAGGTCGCCATCAAGGCAGTATCTGTGGTAATGGTGTATGGGACAAGGAATTGGAAAAGGGCGCTAAAGTATCTGCAGTGATGGAAATAATGTGAGGTGTCAGACTGGAACCTTATTGTATGCGTTTGGTTTGAGTAAAAACACAATACTGGATTTTAAAATGCGGGGAACTCGATGAAAGACATTAGAATTAATTGTACAACAGTTTCAAGCTCGCAAATCTGCAATCAAAAATACCTTTTTTTACATTAAATTTCTGTGTTATATCAATCTCGGGAATCAAGGAGTTTAAACAGATCAAGCCACCCACATGGACTAGAACAGTTTCTGGATTGTGAGCCCAATCGCATATCGGACGTCTGAACATTAATTGATTGACATTTAAACGCCATGTTTTACTGATATCATGATGACAATCTCATTTACTATTGGCTGTTTCTAAATCGTTACTTACGGGCTAGCTTAATTGACCATGATCATGCCCTGAAATGCTACGTTCAGTTACATGGTTTACGGACTTGGCGTTCAGCCATTTAATTGTGGGCTTGTTTAATTAAATCGATCTGTAACTGTTGAAATTTGGAATTTAATAGGGCCCAATTTCTACAAATTTTAATAGCGTCAACTTCTCTATTTATAAGTGTAAAGAGTATATATTTTTATGGTTCTCATATAGTATTCCACTTTCGATATAAATAATTTAATTACCATAAACGCCATTACAGCAGCATTTTAAAACAACTATAAAACAGTAAAAGAAAGCTTGAAATGAATACGTTTTACATGTTTTTTGCTAGATCTTAATAGCTCTACTGTATTTGATAATGCAATGATATTTTTATGATTTTAGAGGCTTTTTAACTTAAACCGCAGTTGCAGGATGTTTATAGAGGTCACTTTCTTTAAAATATAAGCTATAATTTTACAAGCATGGATTTTAAAAATTTTAAAAAACTTACCCGGGAGGCTATCATCATCTAGAAAGAAATGTTTACTCTGGTTAATAATAAGCACTGAACATAGTTTAAAATACAATAAAAATGGGGGCGTTCAATGAAAGCAACAGAGCTCAGAAGTATTAGGACTGTGGACTTTATATTGATAACAATATAACAGTATAATATTTGGGGCATTAACGTGGAAAAATGTGTAAGGCTCACAATTAGCTGGAGAGCAAAAACATTAATTATTTCAGTTGTAGAGAAAATACCAAAAGTAGTTCCACTGCTCAAGAAAAATAATACAAAAACAGTATTATACACATTGCCTAGGTCACTCTAGGTATTCTATGGAATGCTTAGGTATTAGATACACTGCCTAGGCAAAATATGGAATAGCCATGCGGCAACTACCCTCGGCCCACCACTGCCTCAAACTTTAAGATATTGGAGTAAAATAGAAGACCATTGGCCATGCCTTGTGAATTAGAGGATGCAATATGGAAAACAACTTTTGTCAAAAGCAATTTATGTTTTCTAGGGATAAAAAAATTACAGTGTAGAAGTGTAGAAAAAAAATTATAGTTACCATAAATGTTTAAATCATGGTGACCTAATAAAGAAGATGAAATAGAATTAGATTGTAGTTCAAGAAAAAGTCCACTTGTTTATGATGTATGTAATAAACTAACAATGTTAGCCATTGTGTAAAACTTAAACATAACATTAATTTTAAAGAAAGTCAGAATTTTTAAACACTGAGTACAGGAATACGTTTTCTGTTTGTTGATCACTTCCTTAGAACTGGATCATGATGGTGTGATCATGTATCTAACAGAGGCAGAAGGGGGGTTGGAGAAGGGAGCAGGTAGATGTCAGTAGATAATTGGATAAGACTAAAATTAAAAGCACACATTTAATATACTCAGGAAACAATCAATGGTTTGGTACTAATGGTTTTGCAATAATTAGAATCAGTAAAAAACATACCATAGTAATGTCCATCAGCTGTGTAGGAAAACAAGAAATACAAGATAGTTATTTGGATCATAATAAAAAACAGAAACACATATTTTCTTCTTCTATATTATATGTATCATATATACTGTATCAGGTTCCTCCAACAGTCGGTGGACGAGGCTGCATATTCCAGATATCCCTATGTCAGCACAGGCAATTAAATCAAAAATATTGACCACTGACTGATAATACTATATTCAAACAAGACACTCAAGGAATACTAAGAATACAACTAAAGCCTAAAAATAGAAAATATTGAATTATTGAGAAATCAGCTGCATACTTTTTGTTACAAAATATCAAACCTTATACTTGGCCCCAAAAGCATATACTGTACAACTTACCAACAAATGTGCTTACTCATCACATCTTGGAGGTACTCGTCAGGGATGTCCCCTTTCCTCTCTTATTTTTGTACTATATATTCAGCCCTTAGCCACGGTAATATGAAATTACCCTAATATTTAAGAACCATCATTAGTAAGCAAGAAGTACATATTATCAGCACTATTAAATCCCAACCTTGTAAAATCCAGCGTGAAGCTCTTAAACCCAAGCCAATGGCAGAACAGATCGCCATCATGGCAAGTGAAAGCCTGCACGATCACTCGCAGGGATCTCGCAGGCTCCCTACATCATCACTTGCAGTGGGTCCTTAAAGAGCCCACGGTTCACTATTGTCAATCCCGGCTGCTGGGGTACTGTAAGTACCCCCGGGGCACCTAACATTAACCCCCCCCCAATGCTGCGGGTCCCCATCGCAGTGTCCCTACATTAACCCCTGCCACGGGGGTATAAGTACCCCCAAGGCACCTAAAATTAACCCATCACTCATGGGGCTCTATACAGAGCTACATGAGCCACTAATTAACCTCATCACTCAGAGCCCCATGAGCCCCTAATTAACCCCATCACTCATGGGGCTCTATACAGAGACCCATGACCCTCTAATACAGAGCCCCATGAGCCCCTAAGTAACCCCATCACGTATGGGGGTCTATACAGACCCCCATAAGCCTCTATTTAACTCCATCAGTCCAATAGGGGTCTATATAGACCCCTATAGGACACTAATTAACCCATATAATAACACTATAAGTGCCATGACGGTCCTCCAGGACCCTCATAACAAAAAGTCTAAGCACTACACTACACTATTACCCTAACTATACCCCATTAAACCAATAACCCTAACTATATCCGTTAGCCTGACTTTTGCTGAGTTTTCTCTCAATGTTGACACCCCCTAAAATTCACAGGGAATATAAGCATAAGTAATACATTGTATCCTTTTGGCCTGGGGATTGTGCAGGAATGCTCAGTTAGTACCTGAAGCATTCCTTTCCTTAAGCAGCTTTTATATCAGTAAATTTTTTTAATGAAGTACCCAATATGCGCAGTGTCATTGCTGGGGGTGTCTACATCACCCCCAGCACATTATTTTTTTTTTGCAAAAATGTTTGCATTTTTTCATGCAAACATTTTTTGCTAGGAGGGTCATGATGCATTCTACAGGATGCATTCCTAACCCACCTCGCTTGCATATACCGTTAAAAACCTAGGCATAATAGTCTCAAACCTTTCATGCCCAATTTATAAAGTCTAATTATCTGGATGCCACCACAACCTATAAAATTGATGAGGTCCTTTTGGGACTTCCAGTACCACATATCTCTAGAGATTTACAATTTCTAATAGCACATACTTTTTCTAGCCAAAGGCTATTACTTTTAGTGTTATGTCTTTAATAATAAAATATGTTAAAATGCAAACTCTAAAGGAAATGTATTTAGGTCAAGACTTCCTATGGACAACAAATATACAATATATGCGTGTTTTACAGTACAGATAATTACTGGTATATCATCTTAGATTAAGTATTTATGTAGACACGTGCTGGAATTCATTCTATGTCACATTATGATAGAAATTCCAGTTATATTATTGCTGAAACCATTATGTAGTGAAAACGTTTCTTACCTTCTGCTTGTTCTGGCACTGTAAAGACATATAATATTTTATTGTCAATGAATGAAGAACTTATATACAGGTTCAAGGCAATTTTTCAATATTGAAAACTATTTTTAACAAAATGTTTTTACTTTCACCATTTAATGTATTTATATCACTTGTACTAACAATGCAACTATAAGGTCTTTTTAGGAGATATATTTAAGTATAAATATATATATATTAGTGTTTATTTATATTTATTTGTGTGTAGCTTACTGTCTCATGATTTAATGAATTGGAATTTAAATATCACATATATAGTTAGTAATGCGGGTTGTGGGCTTGCGCAGCGAGCTCGAGTAGCGAGTCCGCCGCAACTGCAGCCCTCGCGAAGCTCCTTGCGCTGGTGGAGATAGGCCATAGGCGCTCATCCCTATGACCCCCTACGATTTTCGGACTGCAAATGCGGACCCTGGCAAAGCGAGGGGCCGCATTTGCGGAGGTGGAGGCTCTACGGCACCTCACAACCGGTTACAAACCACTGCACAAGCAAAACTTACACAAAAATATACCAGCCGCGGGACTTAGAAAAAAATAAATTGCGAACTCACACAACAAACAATTCTGACCTGCGAGACTTATAAAAAATCCATTACGGCCTCGCAAAAATATGACCTTTTCGGACAACCCTCGCACAGCGCCAAACATTAAAAAACCCAAAAACAAAAACAAAAATAAAATAAAAACCTCACCCACACCAAGGGGGGGACACCCAGGACCTCTGCAACACAGCTTAAACCTCAAATTCGGTCAAATTTACAAAGATTAGCCAGTCGAAAAGCAAGAGAAAAAATGGCCGCCGCAACATACGAAAACAAGGCTACACAACCCCTAAAGCCGCTAAATACCACAAAGCAAATACGGCTTTTACAAAAACCTGTACGACCTACAACATACACCATTAACAAGGACGCTTCGTCATACAAACCCGCCTACCACATACACATTCGCCGCCATTTTACAACACTAACTTCCAGAATGCGGAAGTACCCAGCTACAATAACGGCTTCCCTTTGCGCACGCTGCCTATTTACACTACACACTGCACACATTGCTGATACTTACACCTACATTGTATGCGGCAGGAACATGAAAAAAGATTGTCAGCTCTTCAGCACAATGCTTCCTGCATGTATTACTTACATATAGGTAAAGTATATTACTTTATTAATGTATTAATTATTTAATTAGCATCACAAAAAACATAGACACAAAAAAAAATAAACACTATCGCAAGAAACGCAAAAGATCACCATATAGATAATTCACTGCGCGCCTCACAACAAGCGCCAACGCTGCTCATACCACACAAAGCACAAAAAGCAAATCAACGTTGACCTTACAATGACACAAAAAGCGCCTCTGATAAAAAAAATACAACAACCAAGAGGCTTGCAATGAGCGCCGAGATCTCAGACCACCACAACAAATAATGTCTGTGCCAAACACCATTTATTGACTTACAATTCTATTGCCGTCATTTTTTGACGGGCAATTCGCTAGTACAAATATAATGGTGATAATAAAGGCACAGCTTTGAACCCTCACTGAAAACCCATCTATTCAGAGAAATATAACAACTTGTTTGAGAATATTAGTTATTCAAACAAGATAGTGAATGGCTCCCTTACGTGGATCCTGCTGCCATGCGGAACCACCAAGGTTCTCTATGCTTTCTTTACCAGTATGTACTTTTGTCATATTTCTCTTATGTATTTAATGTATCCTATGTACTTATCGCCCAAGTTTGTGTGTGCTTTATAAATAACTACAAAAAAATGATCAGATGGCCCAGACTATCCCAGCCATCAGTTGCTTCAAGCAGCCTGTAACACGCTTGTTTGCGGGTAGCTAAAAGAGGCCAATTTAATACCCGTAATTTTTGAGGGCTCCGTTATAGGTTTCAGAAACTACAATTTGCCGAATTTAATAGGGCCCAAAGACCTCTTAATGGTCCAGCTCTCACATTCGTATGTTACTACTGTGAATACCATACTTTTTACTATGCAGACCTTTGTTGATAACGTGATATCTTTACTTTTTACTAGCTTGTCCAAGCTTGCCAGAGCTTACATCCTCATGGCTACAGTCACCATCTGAAGAGATCTTGGATCCCAGGAAAATAAAATCTGTCACTGCCTCCAATTATTTACCATCTATTTGCCAGGAACTGAGATTGTTGTTTGCCATGATTTTCATCTTTTTAACATTCAGCAGCAAGCCACTTTTGCACGTCTTCTTTCACCTTCATTAGTAGGTATCGTTTTAGTATTTATATAATAATGTGTCTTGTAAAAAGTATTTGATCAATTTAAATTTCAATAAAGGTTAAAGATAAATGGGACATTATTTTTAACATATAAAATTAGTCGTATTTTTACCAACTGTTAATGTTTCCCCTATTGAACACTCAAACGATCAAAAGAAATTCCTTACTTCCTTCTTTTGGTTTGTTTGCTACAAGCTTCTTGTCCGCTTCATCATCCTCAGATGTGGTAACAACCATTGACGTTAGAGGTGTCACAAAATTGTACTTCAAAGATAGATTCAGGGCTTTTTCTGTGACTCGTTTTTTCTCTTCACCTTCTGCTGAAATTCTGGTAAGAGAAGACATCAAAATAAGATATATGCTGTCTGCATTTATGTGTTGCTGATGTATTGTGCTTCAAAATCATTTTGGGACATTTTTAAATATGATTTCAAATATACACACGACTGTGACACAGTGGCCACATTTTCAATGAGATTATTAACATATTTTGTGTTACATATATTCTCTTTCTACAGAGTATGTAGACATCTAAATATCACAACACGGAAGGTAGCATTATAATCCACTTGTAAGCACTTCTTGTTAAGACCCAGATTTGAGCAGCCACGTGCACCTCAAGTTTCTCTATCTAGGTTGTGCCTTTTGCGTTCAGTATCTCAGAGACCAGCAGAACACATGCACCATTGCTTAGTGCCAAACAGACTGACCTTGCTTAAAACAGATATTTTAACAATCCCAAAATAAACCATCCCCCAAGTTCTATAGCCAACACCCTTATCCCCTGCCCAGTTTTGCTCTGTTGTCAGGAATGGTAAGGGTTATCTATATGGTGATCTTATCAACTTTTATGACTATCTGAGGCTATATAGAGTGTATGCCTGGCCGATCTCAGGGGTCGTATATCCTTATAAATTCTTGTAGAAATGTAACCCTTTGTTGTCCCACTAACAATCATGGCAGAAACTGTGTCTCCGCTAGTTACAGGTAAGATAAAAAATATGACAGTGATTACAGCATGATATAGTAACCCAACATGAATTATTGTGGCCCACATTACACTACACACAAAAAAACACATCACAGTCCCCACAACAACTCTCATGTCCATTTGAACAGTCTTGGATATTTACTCAGATGTGTAAGAGTCACAGATAACAGGATTACTTGTGGGGTTTAGGGGAGACCCAAAATCATGACACTTCTGTAGTGAACGTATCATTGCTTTCTAGGCTCAGCTGAAGACGATTCAGTGGCCTGGCAAGACTATATATACTGCTCCCTATATAAGTCATTGTGACCATATGGACCCCAGCACGCCAGGATCGTTATGTCTCTGGATGTGCTTACCTATAGGCTTATCTTGGTACATACTGGAGTGGGTTGCCAGTTCCTTCTTCAGTGGACCACCATTTGTCTGACCTCTCTGCTATGATCTGCCCATCTTGGGTGACCCTACATGGTCTATATAGCTAACAGCTTCATCAAGGTATACTGGTCCCTTCACCATGGCAAGTAGCGATCGAGAAGGGGTTGTATAAGTTACAAGGACAGAATAATTGAACACTTGCTTGGGCTGCTTGGAAAACCAATCTAGAATACAGTTAAAGTCAAGCAAATAGCTTTATTCCTGAGGCTGAACTTCATGTATATATTTATTCTTAACATGAGTAGTCTTACTTACTGTTGTGAACAAAAAAAGAAAAAAGAAACACTCTCTATATGGTAACACAAAGTTCCCAATAAAGGCAATACATATAATGGAACAGATCTGGAGTAAAGAAAGATATGACCACACGGATATTTAAATAAAAAATAACTTTTATTGTTAATATAAAAGTATATGCATCATATCGTACATATACATAAATGAATGACAATGACTTTTAAAAATAAATATATGCAAATATAATACGGTCTCTTGTGATGATTAATACTTATAATGAATAATTGCCATAAGGATGAGTGAGGTTTGCTACTTAAACACCATCAAGGTAGTGCACATAAATATATATTGTTTTGCAAATAATATATTACGTAGTCTGAGTGGGTTGAATTCAACCTCTATATATTCTTGTCATATAAAATAGCTGTCAAACTATGAAACGTCGTCACGCTAAGCGAGCTCGCAAGAACTGCGTCCCTCGCAAAGCGAGGGCCGCAGTTCGGGCTGCAAATGCGGACCCTTGCGAAGCGAGGGGCCGCATTTGCGGAGGTGGAGGTTCCCCCGTCGGCTGCAATGAGCCAGAGGCTCATTGCAGGCCGTAAATGCGGACCCTCGCGAATGAAAGGGGCCGCAATTTTGGCGGTGGAGGCTCTACACCGCCTCACAAGTGGTTACAAACACCGACAAAAGCAGGACTTTGAAAAAATACATCTAACACGCAATGACTAAATACGGGCTTACACAAAAAAATATGAGCTGCGGGACATAGAAAGAAAAACATAACAAACTCGCAAAAATATGACTTTAACGGCCGAACCGCGCGCAGCTGAAAACATTAAAAAACAGTAAATACGCAGAAAAATTATATAAAAAGCTTACCCACAGCAAGGGGGGCACCCAGGACCTCTGCAAGTGAAGTTACACCTCAATTTACGTCCAATTTACAGAGTTTAGACACACGAAAATCCCCTAAGCAACAGAAAAAAAGGCCGCCAAAAAAAACGAAAACTAGGCTACAGGACCCTAAAGACGCAAAACACCCCCAAGCACATACAGCTTTTCCAAAAAGCCGTATGAGGTACAAGATACACTTTTAGCAAGGACGCTAAATCATCCACACCCGCGTACCACATACACATTCGCCGCCATTTTACAACACTAACAGAATGCTGAAATACATAGCTTCACTAAGGGCTTCCCGTCGCGCACGCAGCCTATTTACATTACACACTGCACACATTGCTGACACTTACATCTCAGGTCAGCAACAGTGCAAACCTAAATTATATGCTGCAGGAAAATCAAAACAGATTGCCAGCTCTTCAGCCCAATGCTTCCTGCATATATTACTTACAAATAGGTAAAGTATATAAATGTATTATTTTATTACTTATTTAATTAGCATACAAAATTACATATACACAAAAAAATATATATTGCAATAAAGGCAAAAGCCATTTACCGCGCGCCTCACTACGAGCGCCAACGCTACACTTTGCACACAAACTACACCAGGGGACAGCTTTGCAATAAGCGCAGAAAGCAGACCTTACAATGACAGCAAAAGTGCCTCTGATAAATAAATATACAACAACCAAGAGGCTTGCAAAAAGCGCCGAAGGATGTGAGACCACCAAAAAAATTAATGTCTGTGGCAAACAGCATTACCTGCATTAAAATGTTATTGCCCTGTCATTTTTGACGGGCAAGTCGCTAGTAATATATATTTATCGTAGCACACAAACATAAACGCAGATTGACACTGTAATATTGAAATAAATGAAAAGGTACATTATGAGAGAAAGAACAAAGGCAAAATAATTCAACTGTGGCCCTGACGTGACTCGGGTGTAGTGATGGATTACAGGACCCACTACTCATCCTCTATGAGGTAAAAGTAAGAAAAACCTCAATATAGGGTGAAAAAATCTAGAACTACATACCTCACTACCTCCATATGTATGATGACAGTATCTTTCAAAACTCAGCATCTGTTGTTGTAGTTGCAGCCGTCAGCGCCGGAATCCGAAGACCAGATCGGGTATCACTTTTCAGACTTCATACAAGGTCTGATGCACATGTTTTGCGTCCTCTGGCAATTATTCATTATAAGCATTAATCATCACAAGAGACCCTATTATTTTTGTATATATTTATTTGTAATCATTGTTGTCATTCATTTATGTATATGTACAATATGATGCATATACTTTTATATTAACAATAAAAGTTATTTTTTATTTAAATATCAGTGTGGTCATATATTTTTTTACTCCAGATCTGTTCCATTATCTATGTATTGCCTATATAGTTACATAGTTACATAGTTACATAGTTACCTAGGGCCTCATTCTATTATCGGCCGTAGGAGATGCTGGGACGCAAGGACCGGCCGCAGGCTATTTGCCTATTCTATTCCCTTCCGGCCGGGAGCTCCGGCAGGCTTGCGGCCGGCACCTTGTTATCCCTTGCGGCCGCAGGCGCCCCAGGAAAGCCTTTGATCTTAAACGGCCGCAAGAGTTTCGGCCGCAAGAAAACCCCGGTTGCTATTCTTTTGCTCCGGGAACCCTCTCGGCAAGGCTAAAACCGAGCCGCAGCTTACTTGCACCAAAAAGGACAAGCACACAATTAGGCACATAATAAAGCCATTCTGCACTCTTATGAGACGATAAAGTGATTGGAGGTGTTAGCATTCATAGCACAACATTCCCCTACACTCAAATCCGCAAATAATTTTTATTTTAATTCATGTCAAATATCCGTGGACAAAGTCCCAAGGGCTTGGAGCACCTCAGACCCGCCCAGGCTGCGGGACGGAAAATAAACCGTTAATGAAATATCGGATTTGGGCTGATGTGCAAGCCTGAGAGGGGGTTGCTATTAATCCTCATGTCCCCCATTATGATCCCTAGCATTTACAGAGCTTTACAGTGCCATCTTGAATTTATATTTGCATTTAAAGTATTCAGACCTTGCGGCCGGTTGCATGATATGCGGCCGGCCGTAAGGGGGATATCGTTGCGGTGCCGTCTATTTGAATTGCAAGGTAAAGGTAGCTCTACACGGGGCCTTAAGTCGGCCGCAAGGAATCGCAGCTTTGCGGCCGTTTTACGGCCGATAATAGAATGAGGCCCATAGTATTTAAGGTTGAAAAAAGACTTTCAGTCCATCAAGTTCAACCTCTTAAGATCTCCTCTGATCGGCAATATGCGGATTAACTATTAATTCATTAGTTGTTAATTAATTATTAATCAATTATTTAATGTTTTTTTTTTTTTTTATTATTATTATTAATTAGTCCAGAGGAAGGCAAATAGAAAAAAAAAAACACAAGCGAGACTTAGCCAATTGTCTCAAAGGGAAATGTAAAAAAATTTGGATCAATACTGTCTCACTAATTATCCATGATAACCCTGAATTCCCTTTTAAATTAGAAATAAATCTAGTCCCCTTTTAAAGTTATCTATCGAATCCGCTGTCACCACCTCCTCTGGTAGAGAATTCCACAGATTAACCACCCTTACTGTGAAGAACTCTTTTCTTTCTTTGAGGTGGAATCTTTTTACTTCTAACCTCAAAGGATGTCCTCTTGTCAGTTGAAAACCTCTTGGCACAAAAAGCTCCACCGACAAATCTTTATACGGACCCTGGATGTATTTATATAAGGTAATCATATCTCCTCTTAGATGCCTTTTTTCTAGAGAAAATAAGTTTAATTTGGTTAGTCTTTCTTCATAACTTAGCCCCTCCATTCCCCTTATTAGTTTTGTTGCCCTTCTCTGTACCTTTTCCAGCTCTAAAATGTCCTTTTTATGAAGTGGTGCCCAAAATTGTACTCCATATTCAAAATGAGGGCGTACTAGAGATTTGTACAGTGGCAGAATTATATTTGCTTCCCTGGCTTCTATACCCTTCCTAATACATGCTAATATTTTATTTGCCTTTGCAGCTGCTGCTTGGCTTTGAGCACTGTTACCTAGGTGGTTGTCCACAAGCACTCCCAAATCCCTTTCAGTATCTGATACACCTAGATTTGCTCCATTAAGATTATAAATTGCATGGATATTTTTCCTTCCCAGATGCATAACCTTACATTTATTCGTATTAAATCTCATCTGCCATTTAGATGCCCATTCCTCAATTTTATGTAAATCCCCTTGGAGGGAAAGCACATCATTATCTGATTTAATTACCTTGCACAACTTTGTGTCATCAGCGAAAGTGGAGACCCCACACTCCAATCCTACCTCTAAGTCATTAATAAATATGTTAAAAAGGAGAAGACCTAATACTGAACCCTGAGGAACCCCTCTTACCACATTAGTCCAATCGGAGTATGTTCCATTTACAACAAACCTTTGCTTCCTGTCTTTTAGCCAGCTCTCAATCCATGAGCAGATATTTACTGCAATTCCTGTATCCCTTAGTTTGCCCAGTAGTCTCCCATGTGGCACTGTATCAAAAGCCTTTGCAAAATCCAAAAAGACTACATCCACTGAGTTGCCTTGATCCAGGTTCCTACTAACCTCCTCATAGAAACTAATTAGATTTGTTTGACATGACCTATCCCTCATAAATCCATGTTGACTCCTACTTATAATCCTGTTCAAATAGACATATTCCTGTATATTATCCCTTATTAACCCTTCTAAAAGCTTCCCCACTACAGAAGTGAGGCTCACTGGTCTATAATTCCCCGGATTTGCTCTTGCTCCCTTTTTAAAAATAGGTATCACATCTGCTTTTCTCCAGTCATCTGGTAGAGACCCGGTGTTGAGTGACTCTTGAAAAATTAAATATAATGGTTTGGCTATTACAGAACCCAGTTCCCTTAGTACCCTTGGATGTATTCCATCAGGACCCAGGGCTTTATTAACATTTATTTTTTCCAACCTCTTTTGGATTACTTCCTGTGTTAACCAATTATTTGGCAAAGGTAGTGTAGCCCCATTATGTTGCAGTGTCCCAACCACTTGTACCTCCCTTGTGTATACCGAAGAAAAGAACCTATTTAGCTCATCTGCCTTTTCCTGGTCACTAATTTTCAGACAGCCTGTTTCACATTCTAATGTTCCTATAGCTTCCTTCCTCGCCTTCTTCCCATTAATATACTTAAAAAATATTTAAGGGTTAGTCTTACTCTCTTTTGCAATACATTTTTTATTTTCTATTTTAGCCAGTCTAATCGCACTTTTGCAAGCCTTGTTGATTTCCTTGTATTCCTGTAAAGCAGTCTCTGTCCCCTCTTGTTTGTATAATTTAAATGCCTGTTTTTTACTCCGTATCTTGATCTTTAAATCATTGTTAAGCCACATTGGATGTGATTTACTCCTTTTACTTTTATTCCCACACGGTATATGCCGATGTGTATGTATATTTAGTAAGGATTTAAATGTTGTCCATTTATGTTCAGTGTTTTTACCTATCAGTTCTCTGTCCCAGTCTATACTTTGTATTGCTGCACTTAGACCGTTAAAATCTGCCCTTTTAAAATTAAGAGTTTTTGTTGGCCCCTTAAAACTTTGTTTTTTTAATTCAGTTTCAAATGAGACTGTGTTGTGATCACTGTTTCCCAAAGGTTGCCCTATTTCAACATTTGATACTATATCAATATTATTTGTGATGAGTAAATCTAAGATAGCTTCATTTCTAGTAGGCTCCTGTATAACCTGGGCCAGATAATGATCCCTGAGAGTACTCAAGAACCTGCTCCCCTTAGCTGAACTGCTGGTCTCATTTATCCAGTTTATTTCAGGGTAATTAAAATCTCCCATTATTAGAACTTGCCCGTGCTTAGCTGCATTTCCAATCTGTAACAATAATTGTATTTCCTCACGTTCAGCTATATTTGGGGGTTTATAGCATACTCCTACTAATATTCTTTTGGAATTTGCTGCTCCGCTATTTAACTCTACCCACAAACATTCAACTTTATCACTAGGTCCACCATAAATATCTTCTCTGACTATAGCCTTAAATTCAGGCTTAACATACAGACAAATCCCTCCTCGTCGTTTACCATTGCCTCTATCTTTCCTAAATAGGTTATAACCATCCAGATTAAAAGTACAGTCATGAGATTCCTCCCACCAAGTTTCGGTAATGCCTATTAAATCCCATTTTTCATTAATTGCTAATAATTCTAACTCTCCCATTTCCTGGCAAGCTTCTGGCATTAGCAAGCATACACCTTATGTTATGAGTCTGTAGTTCTGAAGTGCCTGCCACTGTACTTGAATTACTTAGTAATACCTCCCTATTGACTATACTACCCCTCCCCCATCTCCTCCCCTATGAGTTGTTAATTGATCCCTTATACCCTCTACACTTTCAACCCCATTACTTATATCTAGTCCCTCCCCCCCAACTTCTAGTTTAAAAACTCCTCCAGCCTTTCTACCATCCTATCCCCTAGTACAAAAGCTCCCTCATCATTAAGGTGCAATCCATCCCTACTGTAGAGATTGTACTGAAGTGAGAAGTCAGCCCAGTGCATCTTTAGCCACGGATTAACCTCCCTAATCTCCTTCTGCCTCCCTGGGCTAGCACGTGGCACTGGTAGTATCTCAGAAAATACTACCTTGGAGGTCCTTGCCTTCAGCTTATTACCTAGTTCTCTAAAATCATTCTTTAGGACACTCCATCTTCCACTAACTTTGTCATTGGTACCAATATGTACCAAGACCACCGGTTCATTTCCAGCCCCTCCCAATAATTTGTCTACCCGATCCACAACATGACGAACCCAAGCACCCGGGAGACAGCAAACTGTTCGATTGCTGTGATCTGGATGACAAATCACCCTGTCTACCTTCCTAATAATAGAGTCCCCGACAACCAAAACCTGTCTGTTGTTCTGCCTATTCTGCCCTTCCTCTCCTCCTTTAGAGCTGTTCGCCCGGCTGTTAGAGGGAATAGCTCTATCTGGCATTGCCATTCCTGAATGGACATCCCCAACAGTTTCACTCAATCTGGCACATCTGTTGGTGTTTGCCAACTCAGAACTGGTCTGCCTCCTCCTGTTCCCCCTGCTTCCCCTTGTAACTGTAACCCAGCTGCCTCACTGGACATCCTCACTAGCCCCAGCTCCACCCTCCATGCTAGGCCCAGCTAAACTGTGCTCAGTAAGCACCAACCCCCTTTCCAGTGGAGCAATATCACTAAGTGCTGCAATTCTCCTCTCCAGATCTCCAATTTGAGCTTCCAGAGAGGCAACATGCTCACACCTCTCACAGAGGTATGGACCCTGGATCATCTGTTCCAGTATTGCATACATATGACAGGATGTACACTAAATAAGGTTGCCACTGGACTGACTCATAATTATTATTATTGTCTACAACATTTCAGTGGGAAAAATAAAGAATATAAAATAATATATTTATATAAAGTTTTCCTCCTTTGCACTATAAATCTGCCCTTCTTTTCTTTGAAGTCCCTCCTTTTATTTAAACTCCTAGGCTTTTACTAGAATTGCACTTGATACTGAAAATGTTCGCAAGCTCACAAGTTCCCCTTCTCCTGTTTATATTAACTTCTGCCGTCTCACCTGGGCACAATTAGTGCACTCTGCAATTTATCAGCCTTTACTTGTAAGGTAAATCCACTTGTAAACAGGCCCCAAACCAGCTCACAAACCTTTTTTCCTAGTTTAACAGTCAAGCCACACCCCTCTCACCTGGGCACAATTAGTGCACTCTGCAGTTTATCAGCCTTTACTTGTAAGGTAAATCCACTTGTAAACCGTCTTTCTCCATCCACCATTGCTGCGTTTATTTTACCACACTAAACATTCTGCGGGTCTGTATGTAATTCCACTTGTATATATATAAATACCAAGTGCTTTTGCTGAAACACTGGAATTTCTCAAACTAGCATTTTATATTATTCATTTTTGTTTTTTTTCCTATTTTTTTTAATTTTGAGATTATGCATTAAAATGTGCAACAAGCTAAAAAAAACAAATATTCATATTTTCCCACGCATGTAAATTTAATTGAAAATATATTGGGAAGTTTATGTTACCATATAGAGAGTGTTTCTTTTTATCTTCTTTTGTGTATGTTAAATGTATACACTCATTGGTTACTACATAGCCCATTTATATATATTTTTTGATCATATCCAGATTTGGATCGTAATTGTATAGCAATCTACTAGGGCTTATTCCACCGGGATTTAGTACAACAATGTTCTTCTATATTACTTACTGTTGTGTCAGAAGTTGTTCTATGCTCAGATAAGCCCACAACCTCTCTGTAAAATCTCCGAAAATGTATTTCTGCTCTTTAAGTGTTTCATTCACTTCTATTACATTTTGTTCTACCTTCATTAAAAATTGTTCTGACTCCTAAACGGAAAGAAATATAGAGTTAGTCCAAATATAGGAGATTTAGATGAAAATGTGGAAACTATAACTACCTCTTTTGGCTTATTCATTAGATGACGAAAATATAAATTCCATCAACATACTGAGTAACAAGGGTTGGAGATACAACAGGTAATCAGACCACCTACTGTACATGTATTTTTACTTTTAATTGAGTCCTGTTGGCACCACCATTCTAGATGCCCATGGATTTCTTCATCCCTGGTGTCTAGTGGAAGGGAGCTGGCCCAGTATGCACATATACACATATTTAGCTACTTTTTTCTGATACAGCTCATGTGCACATGGACATAACAAAATTAAATCTATCAAATATAAAGAAAACCTTAGTTTTGTATATGACATGACAAATTAATTTTCTCTTAAATCACTAACAATAATAATATCCATCAATAAAAATATAAAAATATTTAAAAAATAATCCAAAATCGTCCATATTTAAATTACAAATGTAGGGTATTTAAGTATTCTTTATTATACATGTTAATGGAAAATAGCCAACTCACTCCTTGTGCTGTGACCTCTGCTTTCAGGATATCCAAGTCATTATTGCATATATGTCCAGCAACAATTAATTCAGAGCCTTGATAATAATGTCGGAAACTGCTACGAGTTAAATCCGTGACAGCGTTATCCAGATATTGTAGATGAACATCCAGTAGCAGCGGATAGGCAACCTCATTATAGAAACCCTGCGGGGTATGATGTCATGAGATGTTTAAACTTATATCTTATTAACAAAGGCATTAATAAGTACCATACAGTATATTAGCAACAAGAGTCCATATGTGATTTTGTTATCTGTCATGGTTGAATGAGCCAAATCAAAAGCAATTGTAATATAAATGATAGATTGAAGCACAAAAATCCAATATCAATATCTTCACCTTACCTGGGTATATATTAATTTTCAAACGTAACCCTGCAGTCTCAATGAGAAATTAACCCTGCAGTCTTAATGTGAAAAAAAATATTGTAAACTATATTTTTGCAGTGAAAAAACAAATATATAATTCATTATCCCATTTATTCAGAGTTTGTGAAAATCATTACTCATTCAAAAAATAACCAAGAGCCTCATTCAATTGCAAGGCCGCAACCATGGGAGTAGGAACCGAAAAAATCTGGTGGGGACAATGAATAAACAAATAATATATATATATATATATATATATATATATATATATATATATATATACAGTATATGTAGATGTAGATCTGTGTATGTGTGTATGCTGCGGGCTTGAGCTCTGCTTCAACTACGGAGCGATTCAATTGAACAAGCCCGCAGGTTACGGGCAAAAAGCCAAAACCATAAACCATGCAATCGTATGTAGCCTTTCAGAACGTGAACATGATCAATCATGAAAGGCCCATTTAGAAACAGCCAATAGAAAATGAGACTGTCATCATTACGGAAGTATAAGATGGAGGTCAATCCATTAGCGTTTAGAGGTCTGATATGCGATCAGACTCGTAAAACTGCAAAATACAAAATATAAAAAATTAAAGCCAATACTGTTCTAGTCCATGTGGGAGGTCTGATATGTATTAACTCATTGATTCCCAAGATCAATATAACCCCGAAATAAAACATGAAAATAAATTAGTTTGCTGATTTACAAGCTAGAGGCTGTTGGGCATTTAAATCTCATGCCTTTCATCGCTTTCCCCATCATTTACAGTGCAGTATTGATTTTTTATTTGCATTAACTGTGCTACGGATATGTATTTATGCCCTTTGCGGGTCCCATCTGGTACCTGTAGGATTTTCTTCTACATTTGCGTTTACCATTGTGTGAAAACATTTGCGGGCTTGCGGAATTGTAGCAATTAAATGTTGATTTGCGATTTTAGTGATTGTAACTTGGACGTGAAAGATCAAAGGCTTAGATGGGGCTTAAGTTACGGTTCTAACAACCGCAAGGATTTCAAGCCCTTAACTCGTAAACCGTTTGTAGCTCACAAAAAGACTTGAATAACAAATTAGTTTACAGGCTCCATTACAGGCTCCAGTAACTTGCAATTTCTCAATTGAATGAGGCCCCAAGTGTTTAACTGATAACAATCCATTTTTTGCATCATATACAAAATTTATCACGCATTAACCTTTTATGCAATGCCCAACTTTCCAAATATTGAACCATCAATTCCATAAGTATATATTAGAGCCGGCAATACATAACAAAAAGAAATAAAAAATGCTTAGATTGTTTGATATTGTATGATTATAAATTGTGAGATATTAATGTCATTGAACTGACTGAGCAGAGACTGTGGAGTGGATTTACTAAGCACCTTCCTTATCACCTAGGATAAAGTGAGAAGGGTTTTGGTCTGAGTCTTTTTCTCCTTGGGAAAAAGTGCTTGGTAAATCAAGGGATGTAGGGTTCCCTGGTGGTCTAGTGGTTAGGATTCAGTGCTTTCACCTCTGCGACCTGGGTTCAATTCCAGTCAGGGAACCAAGAGGTCACACCACCCTGGTGGGTGGCTTGGACCTGGCCAGTGCTTGAGGGGAGACCACCTCAGAATACCAAGAGCTGTATTCTGTGGCCCACAGGAGAAGTAACTGGCAACCCAGCTCTAGTATCTCTGCCATGAAAACCAAGTGGATCTGCATGGTGTGTTACAGTTCATGAGGTCACAGAGAGTCAGACACGACTGAATGAAGCAAACACACAAGTGAGATGCAAATTCCTCCCATTATCAAAAGAATAGTGGGGCATGGGGGGCATAGGGACTTCCCCCAGATTATATTATTACAGGGACTTACCATGGTTTTAGGTCTAGGTGGCAAAAAAACATTACCTCAAATTAATTATGTGGAGACCTCTAATATTGAATGAGTTTTAAGACTTATATTTGTTATATTTTGTTTATTTTGCATCCTAGTGTGTACCACTTTTCTTTATTTGATTTCATATTCCCCTTCCCCTTTGTAATATTTGGTCTGTTCTTGGGGGATTACCTTAGAGTTGAATTATCCCCCAGGTTTTTTTGGGCTACTATGTTTATGGTAGTCAAAATTCAGACCCATACTGGGGAGGAGAGAACCAGTGAGCAAGCTTATATATCCTGAAGAAAACACTGATTTGAGCCCTTTCAAGAGATTTTTATTTGTTTTTTAATCTATATTTTAAATTAAAATTGAAGGAACATTTTCACTATGTTGTGTTCTCTCTATTTTTGGATAGAGAAGATTAACAAAACAAACTACAGAGCAATGTTACCATTGGGTTCAGTTCCATGCTGTTTGAAAGCAGTCTACATTAACAAGGAACCAAATGGACCAAATGATTTATCAGCCACTGGAACAGCTGAATAGGAATAATAAAAATAGAAATTGTGATAACATGATTTGTGTGATGGATAGCCTACCTGTAATTGCAATGCAGAGTCTGAATCTTCATAAATACGTCTGGCCAATCCTCCATTCTCTAAGGCCAATTTCTCCAAAAAATTATAATCAACATCACTGCCAAAACCCAAGCAATATAATGTACTCTGACCTTCAACTGCCCTCTTAACATTATTCAGAATTTCATTATTGTTAGTAATGCCTAAAAGAGAACAGAGTGCTTGGTTATTTATGTGTATGCAAATGACAATATAAACGATGAAGACGCAATGCATTGTATCTCAAAGTAATTTCATCTCTGCTATATTGCTATATGACCATAATAACATATATAATCTCAAATAAATAAATATGTATAAAGATACAAATATACAAATATATATATATATTTGTATGTTTATAAATATTTATTTGAGATTATATCTGTGTGCGTGTGTTTGTATGTGTGTATATGTGTGTATATATGTGTGTGTGTGTATATATATATATATATATATATATATATATATATATATATATATATATATATATAAAACAATCATTTGTTATATATGGTGAGTTCAAGAGTAAGTGAAGCTCTCCACCGTACAAGGAGTATAGGCAACAAATAATACATCTGTAAGCCCATTTGCATGTCTAAAAGGCGGGAACATGCAAATGAGAAGACAATGTATCTCACTTTTTCAATCCAAAAATAACCATTTTATACATGGCTCCCTTAAAGCATATTTTTTGGATTGAAAGAGTGAAATACATTTTCTTCTCATTTGCACGTCCCCGCCTTCTAGACATCTAAATGGGCTTACAATTGTATTATTTGTTGCATGTATATATATATATATATATATATATATATATATATTATCTATATTCCAGCATTAACTGATGTTCCAGTTAATAAACTAGTTGACCTAGTCCAAAAACAGAATAATGATCTCACATCCAATTATGTTTACACCATACTAGTATGATAATAGAACATCCTAGAGCAACTAATGAAAATTAAGAAAGTTAAGTTCTGCATATAGTAATTAAAAAACATTTTATACAAGATTTGCTTACCGGATGTTGGTTCTCCATCAGAAAGAAATAATATAATTGAAGTACTTATTTCAGGTAAGACTTTATTTGTTTTGGCCTCTTTGAGCATAGTCACTGCAGCCAGTATTGCACCATTTATATTAGTGCCTGAAAATAAAAAATAAACAAAAAATAATATATCAGGATACTGACTATAGCAATCCATAACTAAAATTATTTCTGTATGCAATAATTCCACTATTTAAGACTGTTGATATCCAATAAGTGAAATTAATTATTCAATTGTACCTCCTCTTGCAGTAATACGTGACACATAGGTTTTTGCATTATTTATGTTTTTTGGCAGGGCTTTTACAAGAGTTGTTTTCCACTGTTCAACTTTGTCGTCAAATATCAAAATTCCAAAATAATCTTCTGCTGGTACATCATCCAGTATTTTGCTAAATGCTTCATAAGTCTATAGAAATATACAAAGAGGAATTATTTGTATGATAATGCTTTAATTATGTATAAACAAAAGGGATTAAGTCCTAGTATAAACTAGTCAATGATTCTTACCAAGTGTAGTCAAGGTAAAGTAAAAATATATAAAGTAAATATATAAAGGTAAAGTAAATATTTAGGGCCTCATTCTATTAGCGGCCGCAGCCGTAGCGGGGCCGCAAGGACCGGCCGCAAGCTATTCGGCTATTCTATTCCCTTACGGCCGGAGGCTCCGGCAGGCTTGCGGCCGGTGCCTTGCTATCTCTTGCGGCCGCTCGCGCCAGAGGAAAGCCTTTGATCTAAAACGGCCGCAAGAGTTTTGCAATTCAATTGCTCCGGGAAACCTCTCTGCAAGGCTAAAAGCGAGCCGCAGCTTACTTGCAGGAAAGAGGTCCCGCTAGCACCAATTAAGCACATAAAATAGCTCAAATAAAGGCATCCTGCACTTTTAGAAGACTATAAAGGGATTTTAGGTGTTAGAAAAAATAGCACATAATTATCCTATACTCAAATCCGTAAAATATTTTATTTTTAATACACGTAAAATATCCATGTAAAAAGTCCAGAGTGCTTGGAGCACCTCAGACACACCCACGCCGCAGCCAGAAAATAAACAGTTAATTTGAACTCGGGTTTGGGCAGATGTGCAAGCTTGAGAGTGGGTTCCTTTTAATCCTCATGTCCCCCAATATGATCCCTAGCATTTACAGAGCTGTACAGTGCAGGCTTGAATTTATTTTTCAGTTTTTATATTTCTGAGATTACGGCCGGTTCCAAGATATGCGGCCGGCCGTAAGGGGAGATCCTTGCGGGGCCGTATAATAGAATCGCGAGTTAACTGAACCCCCGCAAGGAATCGCAGCCTTACGGCCGATTTACGGCCGATAATAGAATGAGGCCCTTATTGTATTTATATATATTGTAAATAACAGCACTGTAAGCATTAAGACATATTATTCTAGGGTTACAGCTAGTTTTGGTGCTTTAACTCCTTAAGCCTTCCTTAAGCCTCTGGAGTCATAGATTGCTTCTATCATCCTATCTCTGGGCATATACTGTAGAGTTACAGCCCTATACAAGCAATTTTGGTTTTAATAGCGGCAATATTTTCAATATATAAATAAAAGATAATTTTCCATTTTTATTTTTAATTTACTATATTTACTTAGGTGTTAAGCACCAGGAAAATAGTATAACCTTTGTATATTGTAATGTCACTCTAACCAAGGGGATGAGACAGAACATTTAAGTACGGCATTATAAACACATTTGACTGGTGAAAATATACCATGTGCATGGCTGGATTTCTCATTAAGCCATCTAGGCAGGTGCCTAGGGGCCCTTCCCTGTGAAGGGAACCTCATTTCACAATCCACAATGTTCCTTGGCATAAAAAGGAAATACTGCAGTTCACAGACTCCCCGCTAGGGGAACTAGAGAGTTATAAGGAAAGAAGGTGCTGTGCCAAGGGGTGCTGGAAATGTAAATCTGCTCCTGACCATGTGCAAATTACTTAAACCTCCACAGGTTTCTTTGTTCCAGGAAAAACAACTTTCTCAAAAAAGTTAATTAAGTTGAGTTGTGTAGATGATTACTTGACTGTTTGTTACTGAGCACATTACTAAAGTAGTATACACTGTGTAGGTCCAGGAAGAATTTGAGCCCACTCTACAGCAAACATGAAAATGTAAGGTTTGTCCTTTTTCTATAAATAATATTTACCATTAAAACTGTGTATTACTCACATAAATCAACTTATCTACCAACGTGATATCAATTGCCATTTACATACAATGTAGGAAATGGAAGCAAATGGAAGGGCATGGTCCAATGATTGTGGATATGTAAAAATATTACATATGCACACCTGAGAATGAGGATCCACTAAGTTGCCTGAAGTACGGGACGGAGCCCATTCAGGCGTATGGACTCACAAGTTTCAGTATGCACAAGAAACATCAGCCTGCAAGAAGTATGTTTCAGCCTGCCGGACCCCTTGCTCACTGTGCCTTAGGAAGATAAGCTGCACCCCACTGACACGGCCCAATGAAGGCTGAAACTTACATCTGGGGTTTGCTTTTTCTCCTGTTCAGTGTAGAATTGTCTGGTATTTCGGGGCTGGATCACTATTTTGCGTGAGACCAGACTGATATAGAATATGATAGCTCTCCCTTTGAAGGGAACAAGTGGCCTAAAGAGGCTGGTCTCAGAGTTAGATATCATGTCCATAGAAATAACCTATCAAGTTTTGTTCATTTTCTGATTGTGCTCTTCTAATTTGGTTTCTTTTATTTAAAATTTTGTAACTTAATAGAAAGCATTGGAAAAAAAAATATTGATATAAGTGTCATATACATTATCATACAATGAATAAACCATAAAGGTGTAGAATGACCTGCTTTATTTTCGTTCCATACATTGACCCGCTGTGGTCAATAACAAACACAACATTCTTGGGAACCTTTTTGAGTGTAGCTGGTGCAAAGTAATGCACAAAATATCCATTCACAATCTATTAAAAAAGAATATTGCAGTAAGTGTACAGACAATGTGCATGGTAAACAACTTGAAAATAAGCATGTTAATGAACCGAACAATCATTTTAAGAAAGTGCTACTATATATATTTACTGTGACGAAGTGCCTTTCGCCACTTTGTCTTGGAGAGGACTGTTTGCCAGCCACCTGCCCTGCGACTATGGCCCTGGGACAGATTGCCCTTTAAACACAGTATTCGGCCATACCAGAGTGTATGTCACTCATTCTGGCCCTTTACATACAGGGGGGTCATTCGGTACTAGCCCTGTGTGAACCATGATACCACAGATAGCTATGCCATGGAGCCCATTCATATAATGAAAGACTATGGGAAAGACTTTAGTTACATGGCAATTGAACTGTGTGAATAGGATCTGAGCACTATTCGGTAGTTTTGTGCTCTCAGATCCCAGCTATCTGGGGATATGTGAAATGTGAGTAAAGGTGAATTGCAGTAATGCTGATGGGTTGTCAAACTAGAGAATTGTCCAACAAATACTTTTGTCCGGACATCCCCAGGCCGATCCGTTGGGATCAGACCGTGTATCCCGGCTTATGGTCACGGGGGAGGTGTGTAACGGAACCCATCACTGTTTTACCCTGTTTTATGATTATTATGGTTAAAATATGATCCTACTATTATACTGTATGTATGTTGGTTTATGCTCTGCAGAATATTGGCCCAGACTAGTGCAGACCTTGGCATGGGAGATAATCCTGTTACAGAGACCCCTCATAAGATAAGGAAGTCAATTGTATAAAGTGTTTTCATTCTCAGACATAAGAACAAAGAAGGATGATCTAATCCATGTCTGATTGTATCAAAGTTGCCAGGTAGCCTCAGGGAGGTGTGACCCACCTATTGTCCCTATATGTGTATTGTGTGGCCAACTATGAGGGATGTGTATTGCCTGTGAAATGTCTGTGTGTTATGGGTAAAATATACTTTTACTAACTTTTGAACCCCTGGTCTGATTCATGAAATTTTTTAATATGTTGTTCCACAATTTATGTTGTTCATAAAAATGTAAGATTTATTTATGTACTATGTAAAATCATAAAGTTATAAAAATGTATAAAAATGTGTAGGTTTTAGCTGGGAGATAATTGAGTAGATACAGTAATAAACTCAATTATCTCCCAAACAAAGGGGAGGTAAACTGTGGGCGTTACTACTGTGTTATTGATTGTTCTATACCTCCCCCTGGGTGTGTTCTGTAATAAAAACCAGGCTGGGTGTGCCAGCAAGAGAGTTCACTGCTCGACCCTCAAACACAGAGCTTATGTCTCGTTCTTGGGGGGATTCATGGTATGCTGTTACAGACTGACTGCCAGGAGTGTAAGCATCTTGGGGTGCTTTTCCTGTTCAGTTGCTAGCGGCTATTCGTGAGGCTCCAGTTAAGCTACGGCGGTTGTGGAGTCTGTGGTGGTTGTGGTGTCCGGTGCGGTACTTGTAGGCCTCGACGCAAACTAGGACGCGTCCATCAACGGAGGTACCCGGTCAGGGTGCCAGTAGATCCGTTACATATACGTATATATATATTTATTTATTTTTTTTTTTTTTTCATTAAATTTTTTTCTTAATTTGAAATTTAAAGCACTGGGCCCCCCAGAGGCGCTTCACCTGCACCTCTCCTCCCTACTCTACTCTTTCTGCAGTTGTTAGACATTTCTGTCTTACTACCTCCATCATTCTAGGTTTTCAATAGCAGTACAGCTGTTATTTCAAAGGAACAATGAACCGTTAAACATTTTCTACATCAAAAAAACAGGAATAAAAAAACAAATTAAAGTAAATATTTGAATTTTTAAATGTATGCATATTTCATTGCTTTTCTAAGATTTTATATTCACTATGTAATATATTGATAAAACCCCTTATTATCACAACCTCTGTTGTAATAATAAGACCTGTACTGCGATGGCCATCTCTAGTTTATTGTACTATCCATTTTTTTATATATGGCTTATATAGAGATAATTGTCAAACATTATAACATTAATAAGTGTACTTTATTATGGGAAAGAGATATCAAACAGGTTTGGTCAGTGGAAATATGGTTTAAAGCATTACTGAAAAATATATCCAAAACTCTTCCCTTAGGGAGATGTTGTTCAAGATATTAAATAGATGGTACATGGTTCCAACTAAAGTTATTCAAATAACACATAAGAAATTAAAATATTTCTGGAGAAATTGTGGACACATTTGGGCTCATCCATATATGGTGGGAATGCCCTCCAATCCAGGAATTCTGGATGGATTGCTTTAATCTAATCTCATTTAATCTCAAAATCTTAATTAACCCTACATCAGAAATAATACTACACATTTTTCCTGCTGAGTTTACTAACAAAATGAAAGCTTTTAAATTACAATTTATAATAGTTACCAAATGGCTTATTGTAAATAAATGGAAGCAAATATCTACCTACATGGAGTTATGTGAGAATCGTGGTAAACAAGAACCGTAATCTAGAAAAAGATTTCCAAGTATTGGGAGAAATTAAATCTCTCCAACAAAATTGAAACTTGGGGACAAACAACAGACAACAAATGTGTTCTGGCACCCTTCTTTTTTTTCTTTCTTTCCTTTTTTGTCATTTTGTGTATGTTTTAATTAATGGAAATTCTGTCATACCAGATAAGAAGATAATGTCAGTAACAGTAGTAATTATTGAATATAAACATACAAGGAATTAATATATATTCAAATATTATAATTAATGAGCTTGCTAAATGTTATTTATTTAAATGTATGATGATATCTTCCATTTTTTTTAAATACAAAAATAAATAAATCATAAGTGCAATTATGGATGTTATAAAAATCTCTAGTCTTAGAAATTAGTTACTGCAATGGTGTAAAAGGAGACAGTTGGTAAAACAAGAGATAACAGATAACAAAGGGATCTTTGTTTAAGAAAGGAAGTCATGGGCGGTTTAGGTAATTAGAAATAGATGATCAAGCACGATCTATTGATTAGTTTTTAAAAGGGAAGTCATGAGAGGCCTAGGGAAATTAGATACAAACGGTCAAGCAAGATCTGTTGATATGGGTTGCAAGATATTCAGTCAGTTGGCCAACTTGTCACCAGATCTTGATGTAGAGTGTGGGAATTGCCCCAATTTAACCTAAAAAAACATGTGAAATGTATGTAGTATCAGTCCAAGAGAAGTGTGCCAGAGAAAGAAGTCCCAGTGAACAGAGACTTAATGCAGATGGATCTTAAAGAAAACACTTACTATAGGGGTAGTATAATGTTCTTTATATAACATCATTTAGAATTATTTTAAGTTTCCTTCTTGTAAATATTGTTTTTATACTTTTTGTCTGTTATCTGTTCATCTTCTGACAGTCTTTTGATTTATGTACAATATATGTTTTAATTACACCTTATTTGTCTGTTAGATTATTCACTTGTCCAAAAGAATGTAATATGTGTAGAAATTAAACATTAATTTCTTACAATCTGCTAGGTATTTTGAGTATTTGTTGGTGGCTGCCTCCCTTGTGTTCGGCTGTCATAATATTCAAAAATATCTCAGCTGATATAGCTTCAATCAAACAACTTGCCAGTTTGTGCTTTTAAATATCTCTATTTTTAAATTACTCATAAATGGTAAAATACATGTTAAATATAAATGATAAAAGAAGTGTTTTGAAAAACTACACTTTAAATAAAAAAAATAAAAAAATCCTATTTTTAAAGAATATGTAGAAGTTCTAATTTATTTCACTTTATATGTAATTATAATGCTCTGGAATGTGCCATTTTGGTAGGACTCTAAATTCTCAGGGGTTTATACATGCCCAATGGGAATGTTTCATCTACAATTACCAGTGTTTTTGCTTATGTCTAATGAAAATCTCATTAGTTTATAGCTTCCTGAGAAATTAATAGCAGAATCGCCTCATTAAATATGCTAGTATGTGAGTATATTTTGAAAATACTTTAATACATCCACTAAGACTATGGTACCTGTATATTTCCAGCCGATAAATCTCTTTTAACATCATATTTTATTATAAAGTCTCCATCAATAAGTGTTTGCGCACAAGTAGGACATGTCCGCTGCTGGTCCAGTGATGGTTTAAACACTATATTGGCCTGTGGATAAAACATGACATTTTCTGTTATTTTCCAAATAATAATATCATTGTAATTGATGCTGAAACAGCTGTCGCCACCTCCTTTGGTCGGGAGTTCCACTGTCTGACTGCCCTTACTACGAAGAATCCTTTTCTTTCTTTAAGGTGGAATCTATTTCTTCTAACCTCAACGGATTTCCTCTTGCCAGTTGAAAACCTCTTGGCACAAAAGGCTCACATGACAAAGCTTTATATTGACCCTGGATATATTTATGCTGTATAAAGTGATCATATCTCCTCTTAGGGGTCTCTTTCTAAAGAAAATAAATGTAATTTGTTAAATTTTTCTCAAGCCCTCCTCCCTGTGTTATTATTTTTGAAGCCCTTCTCTTTACCTTTTCCAGCTCTACAGTGTCCTTTTTTTGAATTTATATAAAAAATTGTCCTCCATATTCCATGCTAGGGAGTACCATACATTACCTGGGTATTTGTGACCTCTGTTTTAACCACATCTATTAGATCGTTAGTGATAAACACTGATTGAGCATTAAGAGAACTGATTCCTTGAGGTTCGTATATGTCCACATTTATCTGCAACAGAATTAAAAAGTCAAAATATATCATTTAATATAGTGAATACTAATACTTCAGGTCCACATTGATCAGTCATAGTATCAAAACATTTTTATGTAAATACTTTAAGATTCCAGAAATGCATTTCAAGGGATATCATGACTAATTGTAGCAGCTTCAAAAATATGTTTTAGGGTTGACCATCCCAGGTGAGTAAATCGCATCAGTAATTGGGTCAATAGAAAAGTCAAAAATATATGTCACTGTTCAGGTCACCATTATGGTGATACCTTCTACAAAGTAATTATTTGCCACCCACATCAAATAAATGAAGATTCCTCCTTTACTGTCAGTAGCACAGGGCCCCTACCCTGTTGTGGACCCTGGTCATTTGTACCATCTACACCAACAGTAGGTCCACCACTCACTTGCATGGATAGTCAAAAGGCAGATTGTGGTTCGAATTGGGACCTCCAGCCTATTTCTTCTGAACCTCCTAATTTTTATTAAATTTTCTATAAATCCTAAAGCTTCCATATATTTAGCTAAGCTTTTTTATTAAATAGTAACCTTTCCCTATGTGTCATTCCCAATGTAATGTGCCGTTTTCCGTGCCATTAAATATGTATATATGTATATGGACTCTGGATGGACCTTTACTGTTGGCAACCCATGCGCAGTGCTGCCCATCGGCCACTAGGTGAAACGGCCGAGGGGTCCATCAATTTCCTGAAGTTTAGTGTTAGGGTGAGCGCTGTTAGGGTGAGGGGTGTTAGGGTTAGGTGTTAGGGGGAGGGCTGTTAGGGGTGTTAGGTGTTAGGTTGAGGGGTGTTAGGGTTAGGTGCGTTTGGTTTACTGTGAAGAAATTGACGGACCCTTCGGCCACGCCACCTAGTGGCCGATGGGCGTCACTGCACAAGGCCAACGAACAGGCACGATCCAAAATGACTTGACTATCCCTGCCCTACAGTATAACTACTATGTGCAGCCTTTGATGCGATTACAATGGTCGACAGGATTTCAATACAATAAGGTGCAAACGTGATAACAATGTAAACAAGAGAAATAATAGATGTATAACAATAGATAATAGATAGATAATATACGTATCAAGTAAATATTGGTTTTCATATCAATTTTATACTTATTCAACAACATGTTTGTGGGGTGGTTCAGAAAGAATACAGAAAAGAAATGCATGAATCACTCACTTGGAAGTTTTGTACAAGATGTTTTGGTTTAACTCTCAAATACAGTTCATAATTCCCGAGATAACGCTTCAGTAGCTCTTCATAAGTCAGGTTAAATGTTGCTGTGGCAAAGGCAGCGATATTCACAGAGATCTTAAAATGTTCCATTTTTCTTCCAGTAGATCTATATTATTTATAAATAACAGCACTTATTACTATTTCATAAATTGCTATTTGTGAGGTTATTGTATGGTTATAATCAATGCCAGCAACGATTATATTCTGTCACCTCAATATGATTTTTTTACTTTTTTTTACCTTCGTTGTTTTCTACCTTATTTATCAAACGTACTTGACCTCTGTGCAGCATATAACAGTCCAAGGACTTAAAGGGCCACTGTCATTTGGGAAAAACTTAACATGTGTGAAATTTGAAACATTAGATGCTATGTAGGGGAATTTTTAAAAAAAAAAAACATATTTTTATAGTTAATGAAAAACTGAAAATAACAATAAAAAATGAAACAGGGTATTTTTTATATCAAACTTTGTAAAGGTTTTTCCCACATTATTAAATCTTTTTTTTCTTAAGAGCTTACTGTATACATATAACCTGTAATATGAGTTAAGTAAGATCCTTTAATGAACATATACCTCTTTTTCATAAAGCGGCACCAGAAGCATTTTAATTTGTTTCACCTTTTTTATGTGAAGATCGGTTTGCCCTTAATTAAAATACTGTCATGTTTTCAAGGATAGTTGTAAAAAAGGACACGTAATTCCAATTCTTGTCCACAAGATGTCACTGCAGGATGTTGGGGTAATTAAAGGCCTTTTTTCTGTTTGCCGCTCTGATGCCATGTGAGATCGACCCAATGGTCCACCCCTCTAAGGTTGGCAAGCCAAGCCTCCAGTTGTCCATTGATATTATTGGGAGATACTAATCTGGGCGGGGGAATTTAATGTGTTCAGCCCACTGTGATGCAAAGGGGGGAGGGAAATCCTTTTTGACTGGGGTCAGTGTTTTTTTGGAAATGCTGTAAGTGAGTGCATATTAAAACCATGCTTTCTGGAATACATAGAGAATGGTGTATTTCTTTAAGAGAGGTTGATATGACTGCCACTGAGAGGCTCATTCCTTCTGAGAAGATTGCCAGCATTAAAACAGGCATTCCTGTAGCTAAAAGGCAGGAAGTGTTGGAGCTGAATAGTGCCCCTATCTGGAATCTTAACATTTTACATTACTATTTGAGAATTACCTTCACCGATTGTTACAAAATGGCAAGTAAACTCACATACAAGTTTGGCTGAGATGAAAACATTGTGTCTTTATACTATAAATTAGGGGCATAGAAACTGGGGGGCTAGAGAGCTATGGAGCATGTTTTTCGTATGAAAGCTTTATGTATTTATTTTATATATATATATATATATATATATATATATATATATATATATATATTTTTTTTTTTTTTTTTTTTTTTTTGTGACAGAGTGCCTCCCAGAGGATGGTGAAAGACACAAATTTTGTTTTGTGCTGGAACAAGCTATTTCTTTTGTTTTTTTTTAACTTTTGAACAAAAGTACTACTTTGTCAAAATACACATATAAATACATATATAAATATATATATATATATATATATATATATATATATATATATATATATATTTATATATATATATATATATATATATATATATATATATGTATATACACACATACATAATAAGTTGGCATATACACATATATTATATATATATATATATATATATATATATATATATATATATATATATATACATACAGTATATATATGTGACGAAGTGCCCTTCGACACTTTGTCTTGGAGAGGACTGTTTGCCAGCCTCCTGCCCTGCGACTATGGCCCTGGTACATATTGCCCTTCAAACACAGTATTCGGCCATACCAGAGTGTATGTCACTCATTCTGGCCCTTTACATACAGGGGGGTCATTCGGTACTTGCCCTGTGTGAACCATGATACCACAGAAAGCTATGCCATGGAGCCCATTCATATAATGAAAGACTATGGGAAAGACTTTAGCTCCATGGCAATTGAACTGTGTGAAGAGGATCTGAGCGCTATTAGGGAATAGTTTTATGCACTCAGATCCCAGCTGTAACGGAACCCATCACTGTTTTACCCTGTTTTATGATTATTTAATTCTTGGTTAAAATATGATCACATTGCTGTACTGTAGATATGTTGTTTTATGTTCTACAGAATATATTGGCTCAGAATACTAGCCAGACTTTTGCAGACCTAGGCTAATAGATAATCCTATTACAGAGATTCAAGAGATAAGAAAGTTGTAAAGGATCCTTGCATTTTCCAAAGTGTTTTCATTCTCTGATAAGAACAAAGAAGAATGATCTAATTAATGTCTGATTGTATCCAAGTTGCCAGGGAGGTGTGACTCACCTATTGTCCTATATGTGTATTGTATGGGGGATATTTGCAATGTCTGTGTGTTATGTGAAAACATACTTTTACTAACTTTTGAACCCCTGGTCTGATTCATGCCATTTTTTAATATGTTGTTCCCCTGGGTGAGAGCTATTGAATGGTGCGGGACTTAAAGGTGTACCCCCTGTATTTGGGGTACATCCAGAATGTGGTTAAAATTGTGTCTGTTTTAATTGTGTTACCTGTTATCTGAGGGGAGGAGACGTGGGGGTTGAACCATGTAGATAATTGGCTGTTGTGATAATTATGTGGGTGTAGCCCTTCAGAGGGCACCATTGCATAAAAGGAGATTCCCTGTTATTAAAAAATAGTTCTTCTTGACCCTTCAAAACGTAGCCTTGTCTCGTTATTGGAGGGGATCGCTATCATACTGGGGATTGCTATGCTTTTGCATACTCCCTTGAGCTGTAACTACTGAACGCTTGTTCCTGATGTACTATCCTTGGAGTCTGTGGTGGTTTTGGTATCCGGTGCAGTGCTTGTAGGCCTCGACGCAAACTAGGACGCGTCTATCAACGGAGGTACCCGGTCGGGGTGCCAGTAGATCCGTTACAATATATATATATATATATATATATATATATATATATATATATATATATCCTGGCAAATAGACATATATATCATTCATATATCTTTATATAGGGGCACTGTAGCAATGAGACCCCTCTAGAGAAAGACCCCAGCGCATTGCATCAGGTGCACCGGCGGTAGATCTGCCCCTGCCTTCTGTCCTGGGAGTAGAGTTGAATTATTCGCTCCCCCCCCCCCCCCCCCCCAATCTTTTTTGGGCTCCTAAGCCTATGCTAGGAGTATAATCTTTTGGCTCAGGCAGTTCAAGTATATTGGCTGAATAGATGCATTTAAATCTCACACCAGAGAAATTGGATAGTTATGGAAGATGTGCAACAAACATTCATTGGGAACACATGGGTTTCAACACAGATCCCCACCATAGTTCCACTATTAAAGTAGAACCCAGATTCACAAACATCTGGCCATATGGGAACAGTGGTTGAAAAATCAAGTTACTTTAAATGGTGAGGAGTCGAAAAGTTAAGTGTAAGTTGTCATATCAATAGATTGACACTGGAACCATTCAGAACCAACTCAGAGTTTTATGGCTTTTTTTAGACAAATGAAACCATTAGCCACATTAAATTAGCAACGTGATCCCCGCAACGGCTGCGAGGTTGAAAATCTCCTGTGTTACGGGGCTATTAAATTGGAACGGCCTGCAAGCTACGGGCCGGAGATGCTTAACCGCAATCCAGTCTGTCGCACTTTTTATGTGAACAGGAACAATTGGTCAAACCCGTAGTTACAGGTTAGACGTAGCCAATGGCAATAGAGATTGCCAGCATGGCTAATGAAAACCTGTGAGAACCCCCACAGGATTCCAACATCAGCCCTTGCTGCGGGGGTCCAGATCGGGACCCTCACGTCAGTTAAACATTAAACCCCTGCCACGGGGGTACTCCAAGTACCCCCCATTCGGCACCTAACATTAACACCCACCAATGCTGAAGGTCCCAATCAGGACCCCCGCAGTTTCCCTACATTAATTAAGACAAATTATTAGGAGGGGCTGGAAATGAACCGGCGGTCTTGGTACTTATTGGTTCCAATGACAAAGTTAGTGGAAGATGGAGTGTCCTAAAGAATGATTTTATAGAACTAGGTAATAAGCTGAAGGCAAGGACCTCCAAGGTAGTATTTTCTGAGATATGACCAGTGCCACCTGCTAGCCCAGGGAGGCAGAAGGAGCTTAGGGAGGTTAATGCTTGGCTAAAAATGTGGTGCATTAAGGAGGGGTTTGAGTTTTTAGAGCACTGGGCTGACTTCTCACTTGGGTACAATCTCTATAGCAGGGATGGATTGCACCTTAATGATGAGGGAGCTTTTGTGCTAGGGAATAGGATGGTAGAACAGCTGGGGGAGTAGGTGGGTGGGAGGGATGAGATAGAAGTATTGGGTTAGTAAGTGTAGAGGGGGTAAGAAACTTATTAACTAGTCATGGGGAAGGAGATGGGGGGGGTGAGTACAGTCAATAGGGAGATTTGCTAAGTAACTCAAGTACAGTGGTAGGCACTTCAGAACTAAAGACTCATAACATAAGGTGTTCGATTGCTAATGCCAGAAGCTTGCCAGGAAAAATGGGAGAGTTAGAATTCTAAGCAATTCATGAAAAATGGGATTTATTAGGCATTCCTGAAACGTGAGGAAATGCAATTATTGTTACAGATTGGAAATGCAGCTAAGCATGGGTAAGTTCTAATAATGGGAGATTTTATTTACCCTGAAATAAACTGGATAAATGAGACCAGCAGTTCAGCAAAGGGGAGCAGGTTCTTGAGTACACTCAGGGATCATTATCTGGCGCAGGTTATACAAGAACCTCCTAGAAATGAGGCAATCTTGGATTTAGTCATCACAAATAATATTGATATAGTATTAAATGTGGAAATACGGCAACCTTTGGCAAACAGTGATCACAACAGTCTCATTTGAGATTGAATTAAAAAAACCTAACTGTAAGAGGCTAACGAAAACTTGTCTAAGTGCAGTGATAAAACGTAGAGACTGGGACAGAGAACTGACAGGTAAAAATACTGAACATAAATGGACAACATTCAAATCCTTACTAAATAAACATACTTATCTCCATATACCATGTGGAAATAAAAGTAGGAGTAAATTACAACCCATGTGGCTTAGCAATGATTTAAAGTTGAAGATGAGGAGTAAAAAACAAGGGTTTAAATTATACAAACAAGAGGGGACAGAGACTGCTTTAAACAAGTACAACAAAATCAACAAGGCTTGCAAATGGGCTATTAGACTGGCTAAAATTGAAAATGAAAAGTTAGTTGCAAAGGAGAGTAAGACTAACCCTAAAATATTTTTTAAATATATTAATGGGAAGAAGGCCAGGAAGGAAGCTATAGGAACATTACAATGTGACATAGGTTGTCTGATAATTAGTGACCAGGAAAAGGCAGATGAGCTAAATAGGTTCTTTTCTTTGGTATACACAAGGGAGGTAAAAGTGGTTGTGTCACTACAACATAATGGGGCTACACTACCTTCACCAAATAACTGGTTATCGCAGGGAAAAATCAAAAAAGAGGTTTGAAAAAATAAATGTTAATAAAGCCCTAGGTCCTGTTGGAATACATCCAAGGGTACTGAGGGAACTGGGTTCTGTAATAGCCTAACCTTTATATCTAATTTTTCAGGATTCACTCAACACAGGGTCTCTACCAGATGACTGGAGAAAGGCAGAAGTGATACCCATATTTAAGAAGGGAGCAAGAGCAAATCCGGGGAATTATAGACCAGTGAGTCTCACTTCGGTAGTGGGAAAGCTTTTAGAAGGGTTAATAAGGCATAATATACAGGAATATGTCTATTCAAACAGAATTCTAAGTAGGAGCCAACATGGATTTATGAAGGATAGGTCATGTCAAACAAACCTAATTAGTTTCTATGAGGAGGTTAGTAGGAACTTGGATCAAGGCAACTCAGTGGATGTAGTCTATTTGGATTTTGCAAAGACTTTTGATACAGTGCCACATGGAAGACTATTGAGCAAACTAAGGGATACATAAATTGCCATAAATATTTGCTTACAGATTGAGAGCTGGCTAAAAGACAGGAAGCAAAGGGTTGTTGTAAATGGTACATACTCCGATTGGACTAATGTGGTAAGTGGGGTTCCTCAGGGCTAAGTATTAGGTCCCTCCTTTTTAACATATTTATAAATGACTTAGAAGTGGGATTGGAGTGTGGTGTCTCCATTTTTGCTGATGACAGAAAATGATATACTTTCCCTCCAAAGGGATTTACATAAATTAGAGGAATGGGCATCTAAGTGGCAGATGAGATTTAATACAAATAAATGTAAAGTTATGCATCAGGGAAGGAAAAATAGCCATGCAATTTATAATCTTAATGGAGCAAGTCTAGGGGTATCAGATATTGAAAGGGATTTGGGAGTTCTTGTGGACAACCGCCTATGTAACAGTGCTCAATGCCAAGCAGCATCTGCAAAGGCAAGTGAAATATTAGCATGTATTAAGAAGGGTATAGAAGCAAGGGAAGCAAATATAATTCTCCCACTATACAAATCCCTAGTACGCCCTCATTTGGAATATGTAGTACAATTGTGGGCACCACTACATAAAAAGGACATTTTAGAGCTGGAAAAAGTACAGAGAAGGGCAACAAAGCTAATAAAGGGAATGGAGGGGCTAAGTTATGAAGAAAGACTAACGAAATTAAACTTATTTAATCTAGAAAAAAGGCGTCTAAGAGGGGATATGATTACCTTATATAAATATATCTAGGGTCAATACAAGGCTTGTCAAGGGAACTTTTGTGCCAATAGGTTTTCAACTGACTAGGGGACATCCTTTGAGATTAGAAGTAAAAAGATTTCACCTTAAAGAAAGAAAAGGGTTCTTCACAGTAAGGGTGGTTAATCTGTGGAATTCTCTACCAAAGGAGGTGGTGACAGCAGATTTGATAGCTAACTTTAAAAAGGCATTGGATATATTTTTAAATAAAAAGGGCATTAAGGGCTATCCTGGATAAATAGAGATGGAGTTTTGATCCAGGAATGAATCCGATCGCCTGTGTCTGGGGTCAGGAAGGAATTTTTATATTTTTTTCCCTCTTGAGACAATTGGCAAAGTTTCACTGCGGTTTTATTTTCTGTTTGCCTTCCTCTGGATCAATTAACAATAAATCTGCGTATTGCAGCTCAGAGGAGATCTAAAAAGGTTAAACTTGATGGACTAAAGTATTTTTTCAACTTAAATTACTATGGGCCTCATTCTATTAGCGGCCGCAGCCGTTGCGGGGCCGCAAGGACCGGCCGCAAGCTATTCTGCTATTCTATTCCCTTACGGCCGGGGATTCCGGCAGGCTTGCGGCCGGTGCCTTGCTATCTCTTGCGGCCGCTCGCGCCGGAGGAAAGCCTTTGATCTAAAACGGCCGCAAGAGATTTGCAATTCAATTGCTCCGGGAACCCTCTCTGCAAGGCTACAAATGAGCCGCAGCTTACTTGCAGGAAAGAGGTCTCGCTAGCACCAATTAAGCACATAAAATAGCTCAAATAAAGCCATCCTGCACTTTTAGAAGACTATAAAGGGATTTTAGGTGTTAGAAAAAATAGCACATAATTATCCTGTACTCAAATCCGTAAAATATTTTATTTTTAATATCCGTAAAATATACATGTAAAAAGTCCATAGGGCTTGGAGCACCTCAGACACACCCACGCCGCAGCCGGAAAATAAACAGTTAATTTGAACTCGGGTTTGGGCTGATGTGCAAGCTTGAGAGTGGGTTCCTTTTAATCCTCATGTCCCCCAATATGATCCCTAGCATTTACAGAGCTGTACAGTGCAGGCTTGAATTTATTTTTGAGTTTTTATATTTCACAGCTTACGGCCGGTTCCAAGATATGCGGCCGGCCGTAAGGGGAGATCCTTGCGGGGCCGTATAATAGAATCGCGAGTTAACTGAACCCCCGCAAGGAATCGCAGCCTTACGGCCGATTTACGGCCGATAATAGAATGAGGCCCTATGTAACTATGTTACTATGTAACTGTCTGTGTTCACATTTAAACTTCTAAAATAAATTATAAAACATATTTCCTGCTCGGAATTCCAAATATGTCCACAAAGGCTTTGCTCTTGCAATCCAATGCTATTATGCATAATCTATCCTGGCCTTTGCTTCAAGATAAATGCTCTCTCTTATCTACCTATCTGAGTTAATTGATTTTTTTTTTAAATATCACTGGAGTTTCCTCAGTAAATGCTAGCCTGTTGTGAATAACCCACAGAGATTGGTGGGGATATCCAATAAGTCACAAGACTGTTGCGTATTCTCAAGCTATTTCTCATATCTTTGAAAAGCTCTATGTCCAAACTCGGAAGGATTTTAATAGTGAAACACTCCTTCAGCTGAGAGGGATAGAAAGAGATAGATGGAGGGATAGAGAGAGGAATAGAAGGAGAGATGGATGGAGAGAGGCATAGAAGGAGAGGCATAGGATATATCTCTATCCCTTCCTCTCTCTCTCTCTTATCTCTCTCTCTAACATCCTGGAGGACCCTCATGGCACTTATAGTGTTAATAGTGTCCTATAGGCATCTATATAGACCCCTATTGGACTTATGGGGATAATTATAACCTCATGAGGGTCTATATAGACCGCCATGAGTAATGGGGTTAACTTTAGGTGGGTTCATTTTTTATTAAGTCCGGGTCCAGATCGCGACCCACGCTGCAAGGGTTAATGTAGGGACACTGCGGGGGCATTGGGGGGTTAGAATGTTAGGTGCCATGGGGTACTTACAGTACTTCTCCAACATTGGTTCACTAATTGTGTGTCGCAGGCTCTTTAAGGACCTGCGGCAGGAAATTTACATTTTTAAATGCAGCGGGGGTCCTGATCGGGACCCCGACTGCAAGGGGGGGGGTCATTTTAGGTGCCGGGGGGTACTTGGAAGACCCCCAGGCATGGGTTTAACTTTTAACTGCCGCGGCGGCTGATGTCGGGAGCCTGCAGTCATGCTGGCAATCTCTGTTGCCATTGGCTATGTCTAAGCCTTTACTATGGGTTTGACGAATTGATCCTGTTCACAGCCGCACATCCAACATGAGCCAGACTGGGTTGCGGTTTAGCATCTCCAGCTCGTAGCTTGAAGCCCCTTTCAATTTAATAGCCCTGTAACATGGGAGATTGTCAAGCTGGCAGCCATTGTTTCAGATACAGGCTTCTAATTTAATGTGGCTATTAGCCCCTAGATTCCTATTAGCTGCTCTGCTGTTTAATTTACACTTATGAGAAAAAAACAGACACAAGGACTACTGGCTTCAAATTAATATGGATAACCTCTAACAGGTATTTTCCCTGCCTTTAATCGTTATTACTTACCAACAGCTCAAAAGACTCACAAGCCATAAAATCCCTTACGTAATACATTATTGAACTGTAGAGAACTTCCTTGCTCTTGCTATGGATAACTGCATAAATGTTATCTAGCTTAAAGCCAGGTGTTTATTTACTTTTTGCATGTTTATTTCACATACATTTATTTTCTTTTTATACACTATTTTTGTGTCTTTTGTAATTTTTTAATATTTAAAAAAAAAATAGAAAAAAGCTTTTAAAATATTGCTTGTATATACGAATTAAAATTTGGTGTGAAACCATTGTGCTTTTTTTTTTTTTTTCTTTGTCAGAATTTTTTTGTTTTTGCAATGCCATTAAAGGAATGCTTTTGATGTTTACCATACTTACTGAACCAGTCCTGCACTTTGACCCTTGGAAACTGCTTTCTGATACTGTTGTTTGGCTTCGTCCTTCTCTTTCACTATACCTACATTTGTGATATTGCCGATAGTCCTAAAAGAAAAATATGTAAGATACTGTAATTCGTCACTTTTGGTTAAGTACATAACAACATGGAAATCATTGAGTGAGGCATTACTACAACAAAAGTCTGTCTTTTCTGATCCACATCCTTTTAATATTCAAACTGAATCAGAAATCAAACAAAAAAGATTGTTTTGTTTGTTTTTAATATTTTATGTTTCTATTATTTCTGGTTGGTGAGATTTTCAGAATTTTGAAAATGCTTTTGTTGCCAAGATGGGCAGGTCATAGCACAGTGTTCAGACAAATTGCGGTCCACTGGAGAAGGAACTGGCAACCCACTTCAGTTATCTTTGCCAAGAAAACCATATGGATGAGCACAACCAGACATAAATGTGCCTGTCGTGATGCGTCTATATGGCCATGACTGACTGAAGGACAAAGACATGGACATAAAAAACAACAATTTATTTTGTCTTTTTACATCACTTCCTGTGAGCTTTATAATGAGGGTGTGGATTTTATCAGTAGAGGGAGGAGTTGGGGAGGGGAATAAGGAGAGGACAGAAATTGACACCACACCCCTTTCTTCCTACAGGCATAGGAGCAGACTGTTTGGAACTGAGAGGAGAGGCAGTTACTCCAATGGCAGTAAAATTCTAGCATGTTTATACTATACACTGCCTCGCTATTGCATGCTTCTGATGTAGGGAGTGGCTTAATCTAAATAAAAATATATGCCGGGGGGTTTAAGACCTCCTCCAGCTTTATGACCTTCCAAACCCCATGAATAAATATGTTTGTGTCTCCCAGAACTCATCTATAAATGTGAGAGTCTTTAGAGCCCCCTTACACCACTCCCTAACTCATAGGATACCCCCCACATAGGTCCACGTTACAGCTCTTGTATGTGGGATAGCGTAGTCCATCAACCCCAAGCTCTATCTAATCTATATATCAGTGGGCCTACCAAGGTTGTCCGTAAGGTCCTTCACCGTCCTTCAACCGATTCTTATCCCTCATGAATCTTCATAAATAAATTATATACTGTTTTTCAATGACCTTGGAAAAATTGCCTATTTGTAGTTTTTATAGTCAACAAAACTATCTTCACTCGCCACATTTTCTTCAGTATTCTTTATTACAAAGGTTTAATATTTTCTTGTACGCAAAAGGTGAAACCAACACCATATCACATATAATAGTTATCAAAGTGTGTCACACTCCCGCCGCGCATCCGCTTTGGCGGCGGGAGGCTACACACTTTGATACTGGCGCATGGCAGTATTCCAGGGGGGGGAGAGAGGGGAAGAAAGAAACAGGGGAGGGGGGAAGAGAGACACAGGGAAAGGAGAGGGGGAAGAGACACAGGGGAGTGAGAGGGGGGAAGAGACACAGGGGAGGGAGAGGGGGAATGGACACAGGGGAGAGAGATAGCCGAAAGAGACACAGGGGAAGTTGAGGGGGAAAGAGACACAGTGGAGGGAGAGGGGTAAGAGAGACACAGGGGAAGGAGAGGGGGAGAGAGACACAGGGGAGGGAGAGGGGAAAGAGAAACAGAAGAGGGAGAGGGGAGGAAGAGACACAGGGGAGGGGGTATAGACACTGCAAATATTATTGGGTCATTTTTGACGGGTAAGTTACTAGTTTCCTAAATAAACTAAAACCAGATATAACTATTTCTCAATCACATAATTCGTAATGGCAAGATTTTGCTATAGTAATCAAATCCAAGCGGCCTTAAGCTTTGAGTATTATCAATGTACAAAAAGTAATACTAAAACATTCACTAACTTCACATTTTAATCTAAATGTTGAAATAATGCTGCAATAAATCCTAGAACTGGCTAATCTGATAAGAGCAATGACGGTAAGAATTGTTTGTTTTATTTATTTGTGGTACCATCATAGCCATTGACTTGTGCCAGTTCCTTCGCCAGTGGACTGCGATTTGTCTGACCTCTCTGCTATTATTATTATTATTATTAACTTTTATTTGTAACGCGCCAACATATGCCATAGCGCAATACAGGGGACAAAAACAAGGAAAAATACAGCATTAACAACCTTCCAAAAATGGAGGACCCTGTTTTGAGCTTAGAATCTTTGCAGAAAGTCCTTTTTCCCAAAGCATCCTAGAAGACTGAAAACTCGCCACTTACAATCTAAAGGGAATGGAAGGGGCAGAAATCAGGGAAAGATTAAACAGATAAGGAATAAAAAGGGTTAGAAGAGAAGTGAAAGTTAGAAAGGTTTTTCATTTAGAGGGTGAGAGAAGGAACAGAGCTGCCCATCTTGAGTGACACTACATGGTATAGCTCACAGCTTACAAGGTAGCAATCCAAAAGGCGAAATCCCCCCCCCCCCCAAAACCAAATTACCCCACACACATACAATTCCCCAACTTTCAATGTTAAATGTGCATCGGTCAGCACAGAATAATATATTGTTGGTGAAAAAAGTAAAGTCTATTGATATAATTTAACATTCATTCCATCATGCCTTTTTATCATTTCCTCTTGTCTTGAACCCAAATTATTTTACATGTTTCATCATTACCTCTTATTTGACCCCTCCCCATTTCATAATTCTCATTTTCCAAACCAATCAATGCAGGAAAAGCTAGTATTGGAAAAGGGGTGAGCAGCAGACGATTTTTAGAAAACTACATCCTGAACGACGCGGAGGCTGCACAGGCTCCCTGGGTCAGCCTGTAGCGTCACGTGACCCAGCGGAGCCTGTGAGGCTATCAGCCAATCAGGAGCGTCGGGGGGCGTGTCGGAAGCCCGTTTCGCGCCATTGAGCAGAGCAGCGCGGTCTCCCGACTGGATGGACGGAGGTCTGAGGTCCTGCAGCATTAAAAATACAGTAGGAAGGTTTAATTACTGAGATTTCACCCCAGCTTACCAGCATATAAGGGGATATCACTGTTGAGGCTATCCCTGTCTGTTTTTGTGTTCTTTTCCTCCTCCGTTTTTTGGTGTCTGTGTGTGTCCCTGTCTCCCTGTGGTGTGCTGTGCCTGTGTGTGTTCCTGTGTCTGTGTGTGCCTGTCTTGCTGCTTGTTGTGCCCCCTGTTTGTTCCCCTGTTAGCTATTTCTATGGATCCAGAAGGCTTAGAGGCCTTACTGGCTGAGGTTAGGACCCGTGCCTTAAGCCAAGGGGTCAGGTGGGTGCAGGACAGGCTGGGACCTCCCATGCCTTCTGCGCTTGGAGCTCAGCACATTGTACAGGAACAGCCTGCGGTGGCTGGTGTCCTAGCCAATCCTGATGCCTCCAGGGAAATTTTTTCCCATCCCACCACTGTAGGGCTGCCAGACCCACGTCCATCAGGTAGCAGAGACACCAGAGATGGGGGGGTTACAGGTCAGGGCGGCCGGGACCCCATACCCCCCAGGCAAGCGAGCGCCAGGACCACGGGCGGTGGGGGTGAGGGCCTAGCAATCCGGCCACCACCTGCCAACTTGCCTAAAGGTCCTAGGCCGCGACAAAGGTCGCGAAACACCCCTCTAACACCCCGCAAGGGGGGTGCAGGGGGTAAGAGAAAAGCCGGGAGTCCTACAAAGGCTCCTACAGGCCCTCACGGTGCCAAGCAGACGGTCCCTGGGGTTTCCCTAATTAACAGTGCTTCTGGTACTTTACAGGGACGCCCAACTGGCAGCGAGAGGAGCATGGCGACGACGAGAGAGAGAAGAGATGGGGTCATCAGAGAGATGAACAGCCAAGACAGCATGGTCATGATTGATGACATGCCTGTGACAGCGGCAGTGGCGAGGCTAGGACGCCCCACTCGAGCTAAGAAGGCTACGAGCAGGTACAGTCCGCTGCTATTTACGCACACACCGCTAAGGCGTAGCAGAGTAGAGACTGAGGGCGATACGGTTAGGCCACAGCGCAAAGGGTCTAAGACTGACCAACAGCTGGATATTCCAACGCCCGAGGAAGTCTCAGGGGGCCCCCTACAGGGGGCGGCGGAGGCAGTGCTAGCCTACTCCAGCCGCGCAAGCTTAGCTGACCAGGACCCTTCCTCAGACGAGGAAAGGGCGGTATGGGCGCGGGCATGCAGGTCGCGGAGAGCTAGTGACTGTTCTTCTTGTACCCACAGATCTAGAAGGAGATCCCGGTCTAGAAGCAGAAGATCTTGTCGGTGCAGCTGTGCTTGCACGGGATCTGAGAGGAGAAGCCCGCGGAGGGCCAGACGGTCAGAGTCCCCGGAGCGTCAGGAGAGACGCGGGGATGCTCCGTTGGCCGTATCTACTCCTAAGCTTCCAGAAGCAGGTGAGCGCTCAGAATTGAGCTGCGCAGCAGACAAGGGTGATTTTATTGGGTCATTAAGGACTCTATTAGCTGCGCATAACATTGCAGTTAGCGAGCGCGAAATGGGAGCGTGGATAGGGGGGCTAGCAAAGGGTGCATGGTCCCAGCCAGCAGCGGTAGTGGCGCCAGCGAGCGCGAGCGAGGCGCTAGCTAGCTTGCGCGCGCCCGAGCCGGTAGGCAGCGCAATAGCAGCAGTTGGGAATAACACTGTGGGGGTTACCGACGCAGCCATGAGGCCCATAGTCCTCTGCTCGTTGGATAATTTGGGTGCACACCTTCCACAGGAAGTAAAGGAAAAGATCTGGAGGAGGGAGTTTATAGAGTTGTTTTCCCTTCTCCCTATGTCTAGGCAAACAGACCTGGCCGAGAGGGGCCCCAGGGAGGGGAAATCCTTTGCTAGGCTACCCAGGACGTTTGATACCTGGCTGCAAGCATCTTCTATTTGGGCTTGCGTACTGTGTGAGCGGCACCCTGAACAGAGTTCGGGATTGTTCGTCTACATAGACGAAATTCGGAATGCTCACAAGGTTTATGGGGGTACAGCCTGGTGGCGGTACGATGAGGAATTCCGGCAATACTTGGCCTCAAGGCCAAGTATGGCGTGGAGCGACAAAGCGGTGGCGTATTGGCTAAACATCATGACACCCATGAGAGTCACGACGCCCTTTCGGAGCGGGGCCGGTGGAGGTAAGGGCCCCACCCACGCCTCAGGAGCAGGTCTTAAGACCTGTTTTTCGTACAACGAGGGGGTCTGCAGATGGGCGCCTAACTGCAGGTTTAAGCATGCATGCTCAAACTGCGGAGGTGAACACCCCCTGTCTAGATGCAGTAGACCCAAAGAGGGAGGCAGGGGCGAGCCTCCTGCAAAGGGGCAAGACGCCCATACGCCTCCCCGCCATGCTGCCGTGGCTAAAGCGCTACGGTAAATTGGCAGGCACCGCCGAAGCGGCGCGCCTATTGGAGGACGGGTTCCGAGAAGGATTCCGGATTCCATGTGGGGTCGACATTCAAGGTTTTCTTGTCCCAAACCTGAAGTCGGCTAGGGATTTCCCAGGGGTAGCCAAAGCTAAGGTGCTTAATGAAGTAAAATTGGGGAGGATGGCCGGGCCATTTGCGGCCCCGCCCATCCAGGGTTTAGTTGTGTCTCCTCTTGGGGTGGTCCCCAAGAAGGAGAAGGGTAAATTTAGACTGATCCAGCATCTCTCATACCCCAGAGGCCGTTCGGTAAACGATGGCATATCAAGAGACCAGGCTACTGTGTCTTACGAGTCATTTGACCGGGCGGTCGATTTGGTGAGGAGGAAGGGTCAGGGGGCCCTTTTGGCAAAAGTGGACATCGAGGCAGCATTCAGATTGCTCCCCGTGCACCCGACAAGCCATCGGTTGCTGGGGTGCTTCGTAGACGGAAGTTACTTCGTTGACTTATGTTTACCCATGGGATGCTCGATATCCTGTGCTTACTTCGAGGCTTTCAGCAAATTTTTACAGTGGGTTGTGAGCATCGAGGCGGGGTACAAGAGTGTTACCCATTACCTGGATGACTTCCTTTTTGTTGGCCCAGCGAGAAACGACGCTTGCCGTTTTATGCTGGAGGTGTTCACCGAAATCTGTACAGAATTCGGGGTACCATTGGCCCATGATAAGACGGAGGGCCCTACGGAACAATTGACTTTTCTGGGGATTCGGATTGACTCCTGCAAAATGGAGTGCAGTCTTCCCTTAGAGAAGGTGGAGGACATGCAAGCCGAGATTACGGCGCTGCGGGGCGCACGGAGGGTGACCCTCCGGCGGCTGCAATCAATATTGGGGAAGTTGAATTTCGCGTGCAGAATTATCCCCATGGGGCGGATATTCTGTAGACGAATGTCTCTGGCTACGGTAGGTATTGCGAAGCCGCATCATTTCCTAACAGTCTCTAAGGCCATGCGTGATGATGCAGAGGTATGGGCAAGGTTCCTTGCAGACTTTAACGGGCGGGTGGTCCTTCAAAAGGAGGGCACCACCAGCGCAGAGCTAGACCTGCACACCGATGGTTCTGGACCGATCGGTTGTGGGGCGTATCTCCAAGGAAGATGGTTCGCTGCGGCATGGCCGGAGGAATGGGAAGAGGCGGGTTTACTGCTGAACCCTACATTCCTGGAGCTGTTTCCTTTGGTGGTAGCAGTGCACTTATGGGGTCCTTGTTTCAGGGACAGGCGAGTCATTTTCCATTCGGGTAATAAGGGGTTGGTTGAAGCCGTGAACAACATCACGGCGGCATCCGTACCAGTGATTAGATTGCTTAGGCATCTTGTGCTATGTTGCCTTCGCTTGAACATATGGTTTCAAGCAAGACACGTGACAAAGGTGAATAACGGAATTGCTTACGCCCTCTCTCGGTTTCAGGAGGATCGTTTCAGGGCGCTGGCTCCTCGTGCGAACGCCCTGGGGGAGCTCATCCCCGAGGAGCTCTGGGAGATTGGAGCTGTCAGGTAACGAGACTCGTGAGACAGTCTGTTGCCCCAGCGACGTGGAACGCTTATAGACGCGTGTGGGCTAAATGGGATAGCCTAGTGGCACTGGCAGGTGGTGCCACGACGGAGGACAAGAGCGTAGGGATCTTGCTTTGGTACCTGCTGCGGTGCGCCGAGCAAGGCGAATCAAAACCCGTAGTAGGGAGACAGGTCACGGCGCTTGCTTTTATGTTTAAGCTTGCTGGGCAGAGGGACCTTACTAAGGAGTTTCTAGTGCGCAAAGTGGTGCGCGGAATGTTCAGCGGTGCGCAAAGGCCAGATAGTAGGCGGCCAATAACATTTGCGCTGTTGCTGAGATTGGCTCAGGAATTGGTGGTGGTTTGCAGGGATCCCTTTGAATCTCTACTTTTCCGAACGGCTTTTTCCCTGGCGTTCTTCGGAGCGTTTAGGATAGGGGAGTTAGTCGCGAACAGTAGACACGGTTCGGGGGGTCTGCAATTGGTGGATACCTGCCTCAGGGAAGGTACGGTGGTATTGTGGTTGCGGAGGTCAAAGACTGACCAAGTGGGTAAAGGAAGAGAAGTGGTTCTGCATCAGGTTGGCACAGAGTGTTGCCCATATGCATGTGTAGTGGAGTACCTTAAGCAGCGACCGGTGGGACGGTGTTCGCTGCTGGTCCACGCCGATGGAACGGCACTGTCTGTGTATCAGTTTAAAAGAGTTTTAAAAAGCGCACTGCACCGGCTCGGTTTCAAGCAGTCCGACTTTGGGACACACTCCTTTCGGATTGGAGCTGCCACTGAAGCGGCTAGGTTGGGGTTGCCCGACGCGGCAGTAAAGCGCATCGGGAGGTGGGACTCAGACCGTTTTCGTTCCTATGTTCGGCCAAATGCAGTGGTTTAATGGTGTTGCTTTCTACTTTCAGGGGAACAGAAGCAACTATGGATTGTGGGCCATTCCTACGTGTACTGGGCCCATAGGTTAGCCGCAGTTACCGAAGAAAAGGCACAACTGGGCTTTCCTGTTACGGACTTACGCGTAAGGTGGTGTGGTATTCGGGGTCTGCGTTGGGCGCAGCTCGACGGCATCTTGGAAACGTACGCGCAGCGTTACGGGCAGCCCAGTCTTATCATTCTTCATGCCGGCGGGAACGATTTGGGGACAGTTCCCATGAGACGAATGCTAAAGGTGATGAGACGAGACATCGAGAAATGGGTGAAGAAGTTCCCTGGCACGTTCCTTATCTGGTCTGAGATGATCAAGAGAAGATCATGGCGTAACGCGCGCGACCCAGTATGTTTAGATAAGGCTAGACAGAAGATAAACCAGCAGATTGCGAGCTTTGTGAGAAAACAAGGTTTCTCGGCCATCCGGTATAAAGATTTCGAACCGGTCGGCGCAGATGATTTTTTCGCAAAGGATAAGGTTCATCTTACGGAAATAGGGTACGAGTTGATGATGTTGGAGTTTAGGGAGAGTGTTTTGCGGGCTTTGGCTTTAATGTCCAGCAAGGGGGGATCGCAGCCTCGGGAGGCGTCCCTCGCATGCTCCGTGGCGGGAGGTGAGTTGCCCGGCCCACTGGCCTAAGGGGGCGATGGCCCCACCTCACAGGGCGTGCTTAAAGATAAGCATTGGGGCTTTGGGCAGGGCTCAAAGCGTGAGGTCACTGTTCGTGGCCGGGCTCCTCCCCCCGAAGGAAGTAAACAAGTTACGGTTGTTGGTTTACATTGTGTCTAAATAAAGCTGTGGCCCGTTGTTTCTCCCAACTCAAGTTGTCGTGTCATTTATTCCATCAACTAGCCTGAATGGATCATGCATGGGTCATGAACGACGCGGAGGCTGCACAGGCTCCCTGGGTCAGCCTGTAGCGTCACGTGACCCAGCGGAGCCTGTGAGGCTATCAGCCAATCAGGAGCGTCGGGGGGCGTGTCGGAAGCCCGTTTCGCGCCATTGAGCAGAGCAGCGCGGTCTCCCGACTGGAATCCCACCCACCCACCCTGTATTTTGTTGTTAACAGATGTTATGGTTTATTCTTTAAAAAAAAAAAAAAAAAATAAGTATATATAATATAAATAAGAAATATTGAAATTAATATATATATTTTGGTTAAAGAATTCGGAGAAGTGGCTATTGTATGTTGTGTTTGTTAATTTATGTCTGTGCGGCGGGAGGTGAGTTGCCCGGCCCACTGGCCTAAGGGGGCGATGGCCCCACCTCACAGGGCGTGCTTAAAGATAAGCATTGGGGCTTTGGGCAGGGCTCAAAGCGTGAGGTCACTGTTCGTGGCCGGGCTCCTCCCCCCGAAGGAAGTAAACAAGTTACGGTTGTTGGTTTACATTGTGTCTAAATAAAGCTGTGGCCCGTTGTTTCTCCCAACTCAAGTTGTCGTGTCATTTATTCCATCAACTAGCCTGAATGGATCATGCATGGGTCAAGTTCTGGAGCCCTTAACTCCAAGAAGATATCAGTACATTAGAAACATTTCAAAGGATGGCTATTAAATGATTAATGAAAGACATCAACACCTTAATATGTAGCTTAAGGGACAAAGGGGAGAGGGTTGATGTGATTAAAACCTTCAAATAAATTAAAGGATCTAATAAAGAAGAATTTTTCAGAAAAATGGAATGCAAGAACAAAACGTCTCTATTTAAACTTGGAAGGTAGAAGAGTAATATGCAGAAGTGGAATACCCTTACATTGAAGATGGTGACATTGAAAATGGCAAAGAAATTCAAAAACCCGGAATATGTACAAGGCCATTCTGAGGATTTTTTACGCCAAGAAATTTCAGAGAGAGCGACTGCGAAGACTACATAGCCCTATAATGTCACGTCTGCTGTCAGATCCATGTCTCAGTCTCCTGTACTGGATCTAATTTGTGAACTTACATGCTGAAATTGGTGATGAAAGCTGTTTTCGGCAGTTCCACATCAAATATAGCTTCTCGGGAAACATTCAATGTATTTCGAAGCTCTGTCATTATAAGAGTACGAGCAAATCGAGATGTTATTTTGCAGTCAACGTGTAAACTATGTATTTCCATGGATGTATCTTCCTGAAAAGTAATCACAACAAAACAAACACTGTTACTGCTATGTGAGAGTGTATTAATTACAGTAGGTTATTGTCAATGTTTAACTGTAACATAATAAATGGAACAAATATCTCTAAAGCTGGTATGTTGTTGTTTTCTATACCTTTTACAAAGACCAATCAAATTCTTTCGCCTGCAGAACAATTTTGGGCTTTCAATATCTTGATGGAATCATGAATTGGCTTCCTTGGAACCCAATGACTAACAGGATCTTGGCCTGATTCCAATCTCCACTATAAAGGTTGAAGACACCACTCCCAGATTTACAATTACTTGGATACTACAAGTTGCCCAACATTACATGTACATTATATCCAATCAACATTATCATATGTGTCATTGCCCTCTCTCACTAAATCCCAAAATAATATCACCATAACAACAATCTAATAAATGCCATTGCTTTATCTCTCCGTCCTATACCTATTACTTTTGTCATCAAACATTTTGCCAACTCACCTTCATCATATCCCAACTCCATTGTAATCCAATCTACATGACATATCCATTTCATCAAACTATACACATAACCCACCCTCACATATCAGCTCCGGATAATTACCAAGGGTATATGCTTTGTGCTGTATGTTGACGGCCCCTGTAGCGAACTTACAAATAAGCAGACTATAGAGTTATTAAATAGTTAAAAAAGCAAGCAAGTGCTTGACCATTTTTCAACCTGCTTCACTCGATTTCACATTTACTCGTCTATTCCTACCGCCTGGTAACTATGAAAAAATTGCTAGGACTCTCTGTTTTAGCTGACTTATTTTAATATTAATTGACTATGTTTACCTATATCTCCATTTATGTTGATCCATATATGGACTGTGTTTGTCTTATGCATATATTGTACGTTTGTTTTGTTTTTTTGTCTGAACTTTTAAGGATCTCATGTTACAGCAAAGGTGTTCTATAGTGGAAAAGAGATAGTAACTTCTAATGTTAGAAATTATTCTTTTATTAATCTAATAGTTGTGGCATAGACAGAGATATTGAGATTTTTGTGAGATCTTTAAAAAAAACTTGGTGGTGACAGCATATTATTATACATTTCGCAGTGTAAATAACAGTTACAATATTCTTTACAATCATTGTGGGTGACCTAGCTGAGGGACTGTTTTGTGGTTCACTCTTTTGCCCACACACCCAACTCATGTAAGGCATCTATCACCCTTGGGCTGCTTTAAAATTCCTTATGAAGCTGGAAATCGCACTTCTTGGAACTGAGAGGAGAGGTAGTCACTCCAATGCCTCTCTAAAAAGGAAAGGCTTTAGAGCCCCCTTCCCCGCTCCCAGTGTTCTGGTGTTGGTAGCCATTAGCCCATAGGATACCCCACACATAGGCTGAAGGTATCTCCTAACAGCCTGTGTGGGACATGGTGTGCCATCAATCTCCATCCTTTATATAATCTAAATGTCAGAGGGTTCCCCATGGTTGCCCCTAAGATCATTCATGGTCTCTCAACCTATAACTGTTTCTTCATAAAATAAATGATATACTGATTTTCAAGTTGCATTCGAAGGGTGCACACTGCAGAGATCTTAGAGTGTAATTGTTAACACCTTACTAGATTGCACAGACCTCTGGCTGAATCAGAATGAGTATAGAGCAAGCTGATGGGAAGCAAAAGTGGTAAGTCATGGAGGTTTCTTCTGAATTTTGATTCCAAACTGTTTCTTCCTATGCTCAAAGAACTAACTGTTTCACCTCCGCCAGCCATATAAAAGTAAAACTCAATGTATATAACCTTCCCAATCAACATACCACAAACCACGAGTAGTGTAGGACCTAAGTACGGACATCAGAAAGATTGATATTTTTTAGGCTAGAAATACCCAAAACATCTGCATACTGTCTTAACACTGAAGACTGTCTTAGTATATTTTAAGACAATAGTAACATGATACTGGGTTTGGTATTTTGTTTGATGCCACTTGTGGGGTAGGTATGGACCTTCAGTTTCTCATTCCAGATTGGCCCTCTTGATCTTTGTTTTAATTGATTTTAATAATTTAGTCTCCTTTAATCTGAATTATTTTATTAATTTGTTTTATTTATTATTGAATAACAACTACATGAATTATATCAAATCACCTTGTTTTATTATCTAAATCTAATTTACCTTTTCACACATTCATGTTATCCTCCATTCTATGTATACTATAGAGGATTAATTTATAAAATTATAATTATTATAATAATAAGTATAACAATATTAACAACTTAATCTTTCATATTATTCTATGGGGCCTTTTTATCTAATGGTTAAAAGAAGGGGAGGCACCGAGAAATAGAGTGGGAGACAGAGAGAGAGATACAGAGGGCGAGAGAGAGGGTTTTTTTCAGAAATATTTTAGGTCACCTATGGCTTCTATCCCAAATGCTACAGTACAGTGAAAAGTATTTGCCCCCTTCTGATTTCCTCTGTTATTGTATACACTGGGGGGATGCGTTTACTAAAGAATCTCAGATAGGTACATAAGTGTGATGACCCAAGATAATCTGGTCCTTTTGCGACTTACAACCTAATTTTTTCCATAAAACAATGAGCAATGGTGGGCGTGGCTAACAAGGGACCAAGCTAGACGTGTGTGTCTTTAGCTCCTTAGAGAAAAGGGTAAATTTACTCATCTAGACCAGAATACCTATTTTTAACAACTTAACAAGTTGATTGTGTTCCTTAGAAGCCCTCCCTGAGTATTTTAATACCACTTGCAGGTGGTTTTGAAAACTTATGCAGTCCCTGAGGCTGCGGCCTACGAGCATGTCATGCCATAGTGGTAGTAAATTACCCCAGTGGAGCATCTAACTGCACTGGGGATGGAGCGGGGAAACGGAAAGAGAGAGGCCAGGATCTCTACAGAAGAGAGCCCAAGAGCAGGAGGTACAGGAGAAGAAAGGGGGGGCAGTGAGTTCACCCCCCACAGGAACTCACAATGCTGGGGATCCTAACACAATAAGGACTGATTATATGGAGGATGAGGCAACGCTCTCTCAGCAACAGAGCAGAAATAATAGGGTGAGCATCATAATACTCAGTACACCAACCTCCTTCAACACAGTCTATAATAAAAACCTCTGCCTGTGCATTAGAGCCTAATCCCTCACAGAAGTACCTTATTTATTGGCGTATAACACACACTTTTTCTCCCTGAAAATAGGGGGCAAATGATGTGTGCGTGTTATATGCCGATATTCCCTCCCTCATCCTCAACCCCCCCTCCTCATTCTAAACCCCGGGTCATGGAGCGGAGCTGAGGCCGGAGCAGAAGCAGGTAAGTGAGGGGGAGGTATTTAGGGGGGTTTATGTTGAGGAGGGGGGTTTAGGTTGAGGAGGGGGGGTTAGAATGCGGAGGGGGGTTTAGAATGCGGAGGGGGGTTTAGAATGAGGAGGGAGGTTGAGGATAGGGGGGTTGAGGATAGGGGGGTTGAGGATAGGGGGGTTGAGGATGGGGGGGTTGAGGATGGGGGGTTGAGGAGGGGGGTTGAGGGGGGGTTTGAGGTTGGGGGGTTGAGGAGGGAGTTTGAGGAGGGGGTTGAGGATGGGGGGTTGAGGAGGGAGGATGAGGAGGGAGGTTGAGAAGGGGGGTTGAGGATAAGAAGGGAGGTTGAGGAGGGGGTTGAGGATGAGGAGGGGGGTTGAGGATGAGGAGGGGGTTGAGGATGAGAAGGGAGGTTGAGGATGGGGGTTGAGGTTGAGGAGGGGGTTGAGGATAGGGGGGTTGAGGTTGAGGAGGGGGTTGAGGATAGGGGGGTTGAGGAAGGAGGATGAGGATGGGGGGGTTTGAGGAGGGGGTTGAGGATGGGGGTTTGAGGAGGGAGGATGAGGAGGGGGTTGAGGATGAGGAGGGAGGTTGAGGATGGGGGTTGAGGTTGAGGAGGGGGTTGAGGATAGGGGGGTTGAGATTGAGAAGGGGGGTTGAGGAGGGGGTTGAGGATAGGGGGGTTGAGGAAGGAGGATGAGGATGGGGGGGTTTGAGGAGGGGGTTGAGGATGGGGGGTTGAGGAGGGAGGATGAGGAGGGGGTTGAGGATGAGGAGGGAGGTTGAGGTTGAGGATTTTGCTTCAAAGTTCTTTATTTGAAATTTATTTTTCCCTGAAATTTTCTTCTTAAAATGAGGTGCGTGTTATACGCCGGTGCGTGTTATACACCGATAAATACGGTATATTTTCCCCAAGCAAACAAACAGTAGGCTTTTGGACTGTATTAGAGCCATAAGGAGGGAGAAACAACAACAGGCGCCATCTTGTGTTTGGGAAAGAGCAGCAAAGAGATCTGGACGCCATTTTAGATGCAGAAATAAGGTGTTACATAATCAAAATAATACCACAGGCTGAAAGGCCCTGTGTATGCCCTAAAGACAATTTTTTTTCCACCCTCATCGCAAAGCCTTTACCCAAACAATCACCCCCTAAGGGGTCAGCACAAGAGACTGTAAATATTGTACAGAATTGTATATATATGATCAAAATCTACACTGCACAACTAATCTCAAAAAGGTGACACAACCCAGAAACGTTTGTTCTCAATAGAGCAGTAAGCAGCCTGCAAAGGGGTTCAACACTGGGCAAGAAAAGGGTAGCAGAGGCAACATCTTGTGGCCAAAATCAGTTCTATACAAATTGATATACAGCAAGTAAAGGTGCTGGGCTGCCAGTATTAACTGGATGAGGACATTACCCACACTGTGGAGGCACAGGAGAGTAAACAAAAGACACAGATAAAAGCGGTGGCTGCTGCGGGAGACACATTAGCTATCAGAGGGACAGTGCATATTAATGCTAAGCTGACAGCAAAGTTATATACCTATTCTGTGTTGCCTATAGTTCATTGGACATTTCACAGCATGCAGCTCAAATAAGAGCGGTGGAGACAGGCCAAACCCTCACAAAAATATGAAGCACGAAGCTCAAGAATAAAGCAATGTAGAGGAGCTTGATAGCATTTCCCATATCCCCCGAGAACATTGGTTCATCAGTTTGAAAATCAGCTTGGTCCTATATACCTCCAGTGAGGTCCGGTGGAGATGTTGGGGAGATCACGCAAGAGTACTTCATCTAAGGGAATTCCAGAGAATTTCAAAGCCCTGTCAAAGCATCAGTCACCACCACAGGGCTCCACATCGGGCCTATCAGACACTTCAGATATTAAAGGAGATCAAAGGGATACATTGAAGGACCCTGATATTGTTGAGAAGATGATGACAAGATTTGCAAGATTTAGGGCAGAGAACGCATGCCCTTGAGTCTTTAACGGATCGGATACTGGATACTCAAGAACAAGATAGGCTATCTATAGCAGTGATGGTCGCACTGGAGAACAAACTGGAGGACACTGAAAATAGATCTCGTAGGAACAATGTGCGATTCCGTGGCATTTCAAAACAAGTTACCAATCTAATGCCATATCTAACGGAGGTCCTTCGCAAGCTGCTACGGAAGGTGCCGGATTGTGAGCTTGAAATAGAGAGAGCACATAGAGCTCTAGGGGCATCTGCCAATCATAATCTACCTAGAGACATCATAGCTCGTTTTCTCCACCAAAAAACAAAGGACCTAATCTTGAATGCTTCCAGAAATGTTTCCAATATAGTGGGCCCTGATGGTTCCCGAATCCAGATGTTTGCAGACATTGCTCCTACAACTTTGTCAAGGAGGGAAATGAGGCTGGCACTGGAAGTGCTGTTGAAGCATAGAATTCCCTATAGATGGGGATTTCCCTTCCGAATCTTTTTTCATTGGAATGGAGCAAATCATTCAGCACAAACCTTAGATGAATGCTTAAAAATATTAGCACATCTAAATCTCGCTGTAGACGGGGAGGTTACAGGATCTAGAGAGCCGAGACAAAGAGAAAGGCCACTACTTCCGAAGCATCAGAGAGGTCATGCGGGCTTGCAAGCCCAGCAAGGGAAGGAGGCCCTTGATCCAGCCTTAAGGGGCGCTCTAATGGTTCCAGAGTCGGGCCAGGATCCTTAGGTCATTCTAAAGAACATTTCTGAGAAAGCAAATAACTATTTATGCATATGGGACATTGTATACTCTTATAAAAAAAGCGAAACTGATCAACCAAGAGCATGTAAGAATGTTAAGATAATCAGGTCACTCTGATCAACCAAGAGCATGTAAGAATGTTAAGATAATCAGGTCACTCTAACAAATGTTTATGAGGCAGTAAAGATCTATTGTTGCATATGGGAAAATGTATACTTTCATATAGATAGCATAAAGGAACAGTTGAGAGCATATAAGAATGTTGTACTGTACATGTGTTCTTTTGTCATGCTGTTTTACCAAGATGCTTATTACTTTTGCAGGGTTTGGAGTAGGCAGTTAATGAAAGGTTCGAGAAAAGTAACTGTATAACAGTTAGGTTAAAAGTTGTTTCTTCCTCATTCTAGGGATATTTTGAGGGATCTGTCTACCCCTCTGCCCTAGGCACGAAGGTGCACACGGAAGTACCGATGAGGACTAGAGATGATGAAAGAGTTATTGATTTTGTTGGGGTTAAAAATTGTATGGGGGAAAGATTGTTAGCTGACCTATGCTTTTTTAAATTTATTGAGAGAGGTTGGTGGGCAATACCCCAGTTGCTGACCATGTTGCCTTCCACTTCAAAGCTATGGGAGATCCAGGAGCTAGCGGTCAACGGTAAGAAGACCTGGGGTAAGTGGGCACCTACACTAGCAATCACAAAAATAGGATACAATGAGTAGCTCAGACTTAGTGTTTATTAATGTCAAGGGATTCAACTCTCAGTTCAAGCGAAGTAAGGCATTTAGAACTTATAAAGAGCATAACCTAGTGGTCATATTTATGCAGGAGACGCACTTTGAGCAAAACAAACAAACTAAATGTATGCATAAGAATTACCCATATATGTATAATGCCAATCAGAAATCGAAAAAAAGGGGGGGCGGCCATTTTGCTCCACAGAAACTTCTTTTTTGTACAGGAAAAAATACCTGGTTGTCCCATTGGGAAACTACATTATTATTACAGGCACGGTCCAGGAGGTTAAAACAACCTTAGTATCAGTCTATGCCCCTACAGTGGATCCCCACAGAGCTATATTGGGACTATTTAAAGTGCTAAGTCAGACGGGATTTGGAAAACTGATTATAGGGGGGACCTTAATTTAACATTGAACATGGAGAAGGATAGAACTGGGGGAGGGGGTTAGAACAGGTGCGTTAAAGTGCTAAATATACGTTAAAGTGCTAAAACAAATACAGGCATACATGCTTAAACTGAATCTGGTAGACTCGTGGAGAGAGTTAAATCCCAACAAAAGAGAATATTCATGCCACTCACATGTTCATGGGACTTATTCCAGGATTGATTACATTTTGTTGGACTCTACACCAATCGATAAAGCTAGCAAGGCCAAGATAATCCCTTGTGCCTGGTCTGACCACTCTTGTGTGAAGATCAAACTAGAGTGGGGAAGGGAAGGCCGACCATCCTACTCCTGGAGGATTAATGAGGGGCTCCTCGCCAATCCCTTAATTAAAGATAGATCTCACAAGAGCTAGACCACTTCTTTAAGACAAATATGACCCCTGGGCTTCAGCCGGGTCTAGTATGGGTAATCCAAAAGGCCTATATTAGGGAAACTTTTATAAAATTAGCATCACAACATAAAAAACAACAAAAGAATGAGGGAGAGTGAGCTTACTAGGGAGTTGCAAAAGCTAGAACTGCTAAATCTAAATCAGGCAAACCTGGACAAGGGTATTAGACAGCGGATTGACAAAAACAGAGCAGAATTGGACCTAATCCAATCGGAGCAAACTGAGAAAGCACTTAGGTGGACCCAGCAGAAATTCTTTGACAAGGATAATAAGCCGGGTGCATTATTAGCAAGGAAACTTCAATCCAAATACACTCAAAATAAGATACATCAAATTAAGACTTCTTCAGGGCAAATTACAGCAAGTCTTCTGAAAATCCAGGAGGCATTTGTAAAAATGTATAGCAAACTATATACAGCTACATAACAGCTGGATCATCATAAAATGTGTACCTTTTTGAAGGAAAGGGATTTGCCCAAAATATCTGAGGAAGAGCTGGATAGGTTAAATCAGCAAGTTACCCTTGAGGAAGTTAGAGACATCATTCAAAAGCTTAAATTAGGTAAGTAACCTGGTCCAGATGGGTTCACAAATCTGTATTTCAAGAAATTTGTGGAGGTATTGGGACCACATTTAGTTAGCTTATTCAATAACATTTTAGAAGGTCAGCAAACACCTACAGAATTGAACTTAGCAGAAATAGTGCTGTTCCCTTCTATATTGCTATGTACCAAAGGTAATACATAATGACCAGGTGAGTTTTGTCTCACATAGACAGGCAGGGGACAACATTAGAAAGATATTGAACTTGATACATCACTCTAAACAAACCAAACAGCAAGCGTGCCTTTTGGCTTTTGATATCGAGAAGGCCTTCGACTCCCTGGAATGGCCATATCTATATGCAACATTAGAGAAATGCGGCTTTAAGGGTCACTTTATAAATTGAATAAAATCCTTCTACAAGTCTCCCAAGGCATTAGTGAAGCTTCCTGGAAGCAAGAACCCCACTATCCACATTCATCGAGCAACCAGACAGGGTGTCCACTGTCTCAGCTTCTATTTGCTATTGCCATGGAGCCCTTGGCTTAGGCAATTAGAGCAAAGCAGGAGATAGAAGGGATAAAGATAGGAGGCCTTCAGTACAAAACAATGTCTCTTTGCAGACGACCTGCTTTGTATTATCTCAAACCCTGCCCAGTCTACACCGGCTTTAATGCAGACTATCAAGGAGTTTGGACTACTGTATTCTCAGGCCTCAAAATAAATTTAGAAAAAACAGAGGCCTTAGCAATAGATCTTACAGCATCAGAGAAACAAGCTATCAGCTCCTTATACAATTTTAAATGGGCGACTAGACAAATTAAATACTTAGGAATATTTTTAACTCCCAGAATAGAGGACTTATATAAAGCCAATTATGTTCCACTGTATAAATCATTATTGGGTGAGCTGGGGAGGTGGACAACATTTCCAATATCCTGGCTAGGAAGAATTAATTTGATTCAAATGAATGTGTTACCCAGATTGCTATACTTGTTTACAACATTACCAATCCAGATACGGGCAAGGGAGCTGTCAAACCTCCTGAGGCAAATTTTTTGATTTATTTGGAGACAGGGACCCACTCGCATATCAAAAAAAGTAATGTTTCTACATAAAACAGAGGGGGGACTGTCATGTCCCAATCTAAAGCTGTATTACATGGCAGCACAGCTGGCATTTGTACCAATAGCACACACCAAGAGGCATCAACCTGCATGGATATATATAGAGAATCAAGCATTAAAGCCGCAAACATGGGACACAGTGGTGTGGCTCTCGGAATACCTACCGACTTAAGACAGTCCACAAACCCGATGATTAGGCATACTTTAATGTATTGGAAATGGGCGATTAAAAACACGTCAGTGTTTCCTAAATGCTCTCATCTGATCTCGATTCTGACCCAACCACAGGCCCCTGGGAGTGTTGAATCCCAGCATTGGTGGAAAGTGAGCAAGCTTGACAGAATAGGTGATTGGGTGGTAAGAGGTCAAATGCTTACACACGAGGACTTGAGGGATAAGCATGACTTACCGTTGGCAGTACACTACAACTATTGTAGGCTTAAGCATTTTGTCTATTCTAGGATTCAGAGTGTAGGCAGTCCAGAACTGAACTGGTTTGCTAAAAAATATAGAGACTCCCCACTCGTCAGAGGCATGATAGGGCAGATATACCAGCATTGAACTCCGAGCCGGATAATTAGACTGGGAAAGGGACATGGCGGAGAGTTGGGAGCCTGTGAGGTGGAAGGTAGCATAGTCTAATATATACAGGGACTCGCTTAACAATAGTCTCTTAGAGACCTATATAAAGGTCTTGCATAGGGTGTACATCACACCAGTAAAGTTGACCAGATGGAAAAAAAATTAAAGTGGCAATTGCTTTAGGGGGTGCCAAGAGGCTGGCACATTCATACACATTTGGTAGATCTGCCCAGTGGTAGCGGTACTATGGGGTAGAGTGGCACAAGCGGCCTCTGAAATGTTCCACCCCACTATTCTCCCAAAGGTGGAGACCATGTTATTGGGAATGTCGGTGGATACAAAGTCATTCCATCAAAATAGACTTTTGCAGTTGATGGCACTGGCAGCAAAAAGCCATATAACTAGAGCTTGGAAAACCAGATCAAATGATTGGGAATATGATTAATTTCATAGCCATAAATGAGAGAATCACCCACTTGTTAGCAGATACAATCTATAAATACATGGACATTTGGGGTCCCTGGGTGGAGTACTCTTGGGCTAAGTTGTGGTAAGGTACTTAGTAGGAGGGAGGACTCTTCTCTCACTCTCTCTGGAACTGGATCTACAATCAAACACACTGTCTGAACCTGTGCTAAAGTCTCTCCACTATCTGTGGGCCTCAGTCTCTTCTCTCACTCTCTCTGGAACTGGATCTACAATCAAACACACTGTCTGAACCTATGCTAAAGTCTCTCCACTATCTGTGGACCTCAGTCTCTTCTCTCACTCTCTCTGGAACTGGATCTACAATCAAACACACTGTCTGAACCTGTGCTAAAGGTATCTAAAGACACTTTGGAGCTATTTCAACTTGTACTATATGTAATATTATCAATATTTGTATGAATGTTTCTGTGATATAATATTTGATGAGATAGAAACTTTTACTAAGCAAATCCATACCTTTGCATTTGTCTGAAACCCCCCTTACCTTGCCTGCTCCCCCACCCCCAAAGCCTGGTTTTATTGCTTCTTATCTCTGAAATAACATTTGTCCATCCTTCTCATATTCTGTTGCAGTCTCTCCACTATCTGTGGGCCTCAGTCTCTTCTCTCACTCTCTCTGGAACTGGATCTACAATCAAACACACTGTCTGAACCTGTGCTAAAGTCTCTCCACTATCTGTGGGCCTCAGTCTCTTCTCTCACTCTCTCTGGAACTGGATCTACAATCAAACACACTGTCTGAACCTGTGCTAAAGTCTCTCCACTATCTGTGGGCCTCAGTCTCTTCTCTCACTCTCTCTGGAACTGGATCTACAATCAAACACACTGTCTGAACCTGTGCTAAAGGTAACTAAAGACACTTTGGAGCTATTTCAACTTGTACTATATGTAATATTATCAATATTTGTATGAATGTTTCTGTGATATAATATTTGATGAGATAGAAACTTTTACTAAGCAAATCCATACCTTTGCATTTGTCTGAAACCCCCCTTACCTTGCCTGCTCCCCCACCCCCAAAGCCTGGTTTTATTGCTTCTTATCTCTGAAATAACATTTGTCCATCCTTCTCATATTCTGTTGCAGTCTCTCCACTATCTGTGGGCCTCAGTCTCTTCTCTCACTCTCTCTGGAACTGGATCTACAATCAAACACACTGTCTGAACCTGTGCTAAAGGTATCTAAAGACACTTTGGAGCTATTTCAACTTGTACTATATGTAATATTATCAATATTTGTATGAATGTTTCTGTGATATAATATTTGATGAGATAGAAACTTTTACTAAGCAAATCCATACCTTTGCATTTGTCTGAAACCCCCCTTACCTTGCCTGCTCCCCCACCCCCAAAGCCTGGTTTTATTGCTTCTTATCTCTGAAATAACATTTGTCCATCCTTCTCATATTATGTTGCAGTCTCTCCACTATCTGTGGGCCTCAGTCTCTTCTCTCACTCTCTCTGGAACTGGATCTACAATCAAACACACTGTCTGAACCTGTGCTAAAGGTATCTAAAGACACTTTGGAGCTATTTCAACTTGTACTATATGTAATATTATCAATATTTGTATGAATGTTTCTGTGATATAATATTTGATGAGATAGAAACTTTTACTAAGCAAATCCATACCTTTGCATTTGTCTGAAACCCCCCTTACCTTGCCTGCTCCCCCACCCCCAAAGCCTGGTTTTATTGCTTCTTATCTCTGAAATAACATTTGTCCATCCTTCTCATATTCTGTTGCAGTCTCTCCACTATCTGTGGGCCTCAGTCTCTTCTCTCACTCTCTCTGGAACTGGATCTACAATCAAACACACTGTCTGAACCTGTGCTAAAGGTATCTAAAGACACTTTGGAGCTATTTCAACTTGTACTATATGTAATATTATCAATATTTGTATGAATGTTTCTGTGATATAATATTTGATGAGATAGAAACTTTTACTAAGCAAATCCATACCTTTGCATTTGTCTGAAACCCCCCTTACCTTGCCTGCTCCCCCACCCCCAAAGCCTGGTTTTATTGCTTCTTATCTCTGAAATAACATTTGTCCATCCTTCTCATATTCTGTTGCAGTCTCTCCACTATCTGTGGGCCTCAGTCTCTTCTCTCACTCTCTCTGGAACTACAATCACTTCCCTCCCCCCCTGCCCCTCACCCACCCGCCCCTTGTTTCTCTTGATTTATTGAGTCACTCAAATTTCCTACAGCTGATCAATTAGCAACATCTGCTAACTATACCTAATTAATCTTTTACACAATGTTTCCTCATGCCTTTTCCTTCCTCATTACATCCTGTTTTTTCCTCAAGCTTCTCTTCTCAACTTTGCCACATCATGTCTCCAACCTAACCATCTCACCTTACATGCTTTCCTCTACTCTTTTATGCTCCCATGAGCTACTCTTATTCCTCCATCCACCATCTCCTACCCCTTCTAAAGCTCATAAGCAGAAACACTTCTGCAAGTCCAAATCCCACTTCCTCTCCCTCTCTCTCTTTGTTTTGCTGGCTTCTTGGGACATACCTCCTAACACAGGCCCCTCACCTCCCACTCGCAGATTATACTATCTGACCACTAGGGGCAGATAACATATTACATACTAGGATCACTTACCAAATTACTTTCTCAGTTGCTTTCCTTTTTCTTCTAACTTTGCATACCCTCCTACCTAATGAAACTTCACTTTCTTCCTGACCCTTGCTATTTGTTATCTGCCTCTTCCATCCCCTTTAGATTGTAAGTAGAAAGTTTTCAATCTTGTAGAGTGCTTTGGGAAAAAGCACTTTCTGCAAAGATTCTAAGCTCAAAACAGGGCCCTCCACTTTTTGCAGTTTGTTAGAATGTATATTTTTCCTTGTTCATTTCCTCTGTATAGCGCTACGGAATATGTTGGCGCGTTACAAATAAAAGTAATAATAATAATAGGACACAGGATCTAGGGAAGGGGAGCTGGGGTCAGCCAACGATCAAATTTGGGTTAAGGTTTTGGTTCTGGTTATCAGTTAGGATAGGTAAGGGGTAAAAGAGGGAAAGATAAATATGCCAGTATAGTCACACAGGACTGGGCATAGCGGTAATGAGTGAAGCTTATATATTATTTAGCTTATAACTTTAAATTTAACTTTAACTTAAATATTTAGATGATTCTAGCCAGGCAGGAGGGGGGGAAACGAGTAGAGAGAAGGCAATACTTCCAGTTAGATATTGCATAGAAAAGGAAGGGTACTAAGGGCAGGGGATGGGAGGAATCTGGAAAAGAACAATGAGAGTCCTGTTGTAATAAGGAATGGCATATATGCTAGGAGTATTATGTATATGGAGGTAATTGAGCCAACATGAAAATGTAAGGCTAGCATAACAATAGAGATGCGTAAGGAAAATTTTGAAAATGGAGAGTATGGATTGATGTTAAGGTAATCAGAATTTAACAAGGGGATTTTGATGTCATCTAACAAAAGATGTATGACTAAAAGTATTAATATGCTTGTACGGTATGACTTAAGTTCTGTATTATCATGAGAATTCTGTAAGGTTTACAATGTAAAATTTGTTGTCCATGTTCAATAAAAAAGGATTGTTAAAAAAAAAAAAAAACGAGCAATGCTTTATTTGATGGGCTTGTTATGTCATGTTATGGGAATGTTATGGGAGGTTGATGGGAAAACCTAGTCCTCTGAATTTACTAAAGGGAAATATTGCCATGCATGGACGCTGATATTCGTGTTTCAACCCCGCAATAACAGCATATTTTATAGTTACATAAAATGATATTACCAATGTTCAGCCATTACCATAGAACATACGTGCCTGGCAAATTCTTTCAACACAAATCACACATAAAATAGCATAAATTAATAATTATCACTCTCCTGGTTATGGAAAATGCTAATTTTACTTTAAATGATAAATTACAGTTTATTTATATATAATGTGACATAGACTGTAAAATGAATGTTTATAAATTTGTCTTTTTAACAATTTCATGATCAAGTTGACAGACTTACAACATAAACAAAAATAAACAAACTTTGGTGCTGATGAAAAAGCGTGTGCATTTTATTATTTTGCTAAGTTATTGTTATTATACATAATTAATGACATTATGCCAACCATTGAGCCTGGCCAACTAACTTGGCGCCTTTGTTGGTGTATTCAGGGAATCAGATATCATGCTGTTCTTACATACAATTGCGTATGCGCTGATTAAAAGAACATGCTTGATATCTAAAACATGCATGCCCTGCTCTGTTATGTGAGATGGGGTGAATACAGGTGGAAAAAAACACTACATTGCACAGTTTCTCATCACAAACCTAATTATAATACATGAGATTTAGCAAATTGCATGCAGAAGTGAGTCGTGATAATGTGCACTAATTCATTAATATGATTCGAATAATTTCATCTTATTTTGACATGTGTATACACTAAATACAGTAACAGTCAATACATCTCTCAGAAACTCAATACTTTTTAATCAAGAATATTAATGCTTATTTTGACTAACAAAGAAAAATAACAATAATGACAATAGGTAATAGTAAATTACACTACAGTTGCACAAATAATTATATTTTTTAAATAATAATTATTAATAACATTTACTAATAATTAAAATAATTAATATAAAAAAATAAAAACATACCTTGGTGCCATGGCTTGCATGTAGAGCACACAAACCAAACGTTAACCCAAAAATTATATTAAACCACTTGATACACTCCATTGTGAAATTCCAAATGATCTGCAGTAATTACAGATCAGAAGCCTTGTGCCAGACTATACCTCTGAAATTAATGAGTAACTGACTTTCTTGGAAGCGTTCTGAAAGATAAACCTTGAATACGGGTGTGTTTTTTTGTTTTTTTTCTTTATTTCTCAACTGAGCTGTTTTATTAACATTGTTTTGGAGCTTACAAGTCACAGGTTTTTCAAATCCTTTTTCATTTGCCTCGACGGACATAAAATTAACTCCAAATCTACAGTAATGTTGAACTAATTGGCTGGGAAAGTTCATAAATAACTAAATCTACTGGTATTACTGGTATTACTGATTTAATCAGATTTATTTTCTCCTTTATTGTTAAATAAATGTGAAAGTACTATACTAGTGGCAGCCTGCAGTATAATTACTGTCTATTACCAAGTTACAACGTTGCACGATTTTCAGAAAAAATGCTTTCTCAACTAAGAACACTAAACTTTATTTTCTAGAACAAATTCTTATATTCTACTTATCTAAGCCATCCTGAGTGAAAGAGCTAACAGCAAAGCATCTAATAGCAACTTAGTCTCATTCAAGAACCATTCCCACAGAAGATAGGAAAGAAATATATTTTTATTATTAAAATTCTTCTATAAACCGCACATTAAATGTGATGTAGCTGTTCACTCAAATACAACGCAGTCCATGCTTATTGAATCAGCAAGATAGATATGCATGCAGAAAAGTATAAGTATATAATATATACAAAAGATAAAGAAGTATACAGATAGAAGGTATGAGAGCCTCACTAACACCTCAAAAAGGTTCCTCCTTCCTGGAAGGTCACACCAAAGCTTGCTTGCTCCCTGTATATTTTGTTACAACATGACTGATAGAGGTGAAAAGGTAAGATATAGTGGAATATACTAGGGAGAGAACCATTTGGGGCTTCCCCTCTCTTGAAGGTCTCACTGATTGCACACCCTAATCCCTCTGTGCTAATTATTTATTAATGATAAATAGCTGATTGAAATATGCCCACTCTGCTTGAATTACTAATTAATGTACTTGAGCAATATTGTCTGAGTTTCAGATATTTTCTGCTACTTTAACAGGATCCCCAGATTGTGTGCAAGGAGTACCAATAAACAATCCAAAAAGATGAAGTATACTGACTTCATTCATATCCACATCTGTGGATCAAACCCTTGCAGGGGGAAAGAAAATGATATACACTGTCTAGTCTGGAGCTTGTGGACTGCTGTGTGTGCGAAAACAGCTTCCAGCTCAGAGGACAGAAACACCCGACGCGCATTTTGTTGGCCACTGCCAACCTATTAAAGAACCGCTAACATTATTGAATTATTTGCTCATTTGTTATCTTGCAGAGAAGTGGTCTAGTGGTTAAAATATCAGCCTTATACCTGTAGGTTGTAAGTTCAAATCTCTGTTCTTGCTTTTATACATAAATATTGTGTATTTCATTTATATAATTATTTTAAGAGCTTTACAATACTAATATATGTCTCATACTAACCCTTTACTGTTTATATAGTTAATATATATTTACTGGTGCAGAAGGTGCGTGTTGACTGCATCAGATATTAATGTATATTTAGCCCTAGGATACCTCATTAAAGGACCACTGTACAAAGAAAAAATATATGTAATTGAACACTCATTCAGAGCATCATTAGACAGGAAAAAGTCATAGAGTTATGATACTTCTGCTGTATTCTGGAGGCATCCATGATATATTGTTGGACACTGTGTAAGAGAGGCTTTTACATTTACATGCTTGCATTTCCTGATGCAAGTAGCCTGTTTCTGGCTAGTGAGATAGAGAGGTTTTGGTGCTAATTTCAGTTAAATGCAATAATTATTGGTCTTTCATGTACTACATATTTTTATATACATTTTAATTTTAGAAACCAAAGTTGATACTAGATACCTAGTTCTTTTTACTTTGTCAAACTATGCTCTTTTAATGCTCTTTTTAATAGAAACTGTCCCCATTAATTTTACACTATTTCAAAAAAATATATATTTATGAAAGTAAACTATTTCAATTAGAAAATGCCAGAAAGAGTTATTATTGACTAGAAAACTCAACACCAATCCTGAATTTTTTTTCTGTTGAGCAATTGTGCACCATGAACTGTGTTTTTTGTAGAGGAATGTGTACTGAGCAGTCGGGTTAAACAAACAAAATACATTTGCCCAAAACCTCATGATTATCACTGGCTTCAATTCTACGTTGATAACGTCCTGCAACACAAACAATGGAAAGGACTGGACTCTTGAGCATGAAATGTTTGCTTTAGTATCATTTGTATTAACCATTATTATTGTTTACTAGCGACTTGCCCATCAAAAAAAATTTGAAGGCTGGCAATGCAAGGCTCTCCCCCCTCTAACTTGCGGGCCTCATGATGAGCGCTCATTGCAGACGTCGCCCAACCCGACACTTTTGTGCCTCATGCTGAGCGCCTTATCAAGCCTCATTGCGAGCCTCTCCCCACTCTCTGACCCCTATGTCTGTTTACCCCTTCTCCCTCCCCCTCCCTCCCTGCCCTGTGTTTTTTTCCCTTATTTCCCTTTCCTCTTTCTCATTCCACCCTCTCCCCCCTCTCCCCCCTCCACCCCTGTATCTTTCTCATGTCTCTCCCTGATCAAGTCTTTCATGCCTTGCGATGAGCGCCATTGGTTCTTTTTTCAATGTCTTGCGGGCCTCGCCATGTGCGCCTAATTGTTACTGCTTTCAAACAATTACGTGTTTACATTTTTTCCTCGCTTAGCCGATTTTAGATCTCAAAAAAACCACAACCAAACCTCACTCAAAGGCTTCCTGCCTCTCCCCCTGTGCTGTGTGTGAGGTTGTAAGTTCATTTTTGAAGTAATTAACGTCTTTTGTCGGTCTACCAAAGGCTTCCGAGTTACGGGCTTAAAAAAAACGTCAGCTTTTAAAGTCGTATTTTTTTCAGAGTTTTGCGTGCCTCGCGCTCATTGTGTGCCTGGCAATGAGCGCCTTTGGTGCTCATTGCCAGCCGTTTTCAAAGTCTTGCAGGCATCAGGATGAGCACCTTTGGCGCTCATCGCTAGGCCTACATGCGGCGCTCATCAGGAGGGATGCTCATTGCGCATCCGCAAGCCCGTAATTTGGAACATGGCGTGACCGACAATTCGTAATTACCACCACTATATTTGTGTTTATAATAATCCTGTTACTTTTCAAATACATTATATATATATACTAGCGACTTGCCCGTCAAAAAATTACGGTAAAATTTTTTTTAGGCCATGGCAATGCTGTGTGGTGGCACACAATGTTAAGCTTTTTATACTCTAAGGACCTTTGACGCTCATTGCGAGCCTCTACTCGCGTGTCCTTTGGCTCGTCTCTATATTGGATAATAAATCAATATGGTTTACCTTTTTCTAATTAATATATGTAACAATCAATAGCTTGAAGAGGTAACAATCTCTTTTTATTGTCCTGCAGCATATAGTGTCCAGTGGGACTGTTGCTGACCTGAGGAGATAGTTTTATGAACGTTGTATGAGGGCAAACCGTTGGTTATTTTGTGTAAAGCCCTACTGTAGATGCGTAATGTTGTAGTGGCAAGCTAGGTTTGTAAAATAACGTTGTTTGTCTATGTGCTACGCGGTATGCAAGCATTTGCCGTCCTTTGTAATACTGTATTTTGCACCTCATAGGTTCCTGTGTGAAAGTGGTACCCGGTTGGTGTTGTTTTGCACGGTCCAGGGCCGTGTACCTATGTTTTCATTTTTTGGGGGCACAATTTTTTTTTACGCTTAGCCGATTTTCGAGTACCGAAACCCGCTGAAATCGACTTAAATTCGCATTCCACCTCACTCCCAGACGTCCTTGCTGTTCCCCCATGCTGTGTGTGATGTTTCTGTATTATTATTTTTTTTGTGTGTGTGTTTCGTGTTTTGTGTTTTGCACGGTTCGGCCGTTAACTTTGTATTTTTCCTATCTCATTTTTTTTTTTTTTAAGTCCCACGTCTCGTATTTTTTTTTCTAAGTCCCGCGTTCGGCAAGTGCTTGCAACCTAAGGTGATCCCACGTTTCCTAAGTGTTTGGAGGCTAAGTCGATTTGCGAGGCTCGGAGGCGATGAGCGCCTTTTCCACTCGTCGCCCAAGTGCCGCAAGTTTTAGGGCCTTAACGGCTCGCCTTGCTACGCCTTTGGCCCTCATCGCCTAAGTGCTCCGAGTTAACGCGAGGCTCATCGCCTAAGTCGTACGCACCACGCAAAGTGTGATGACATCTCGTAGTTCGACAATTATAATATGTGAGGGGCCTATAGGGACCCACTTGTTTACAGTACAATATATTATGGGGGCTTCATACCATTATCATTAGATGCCATGCGGGTCTATAGGGACTCACATGGTTATAGAACAATGCAGCATGGGGGTCTGTAAAGACCCCCATGGTATAGGGATTCCTTTTAGGTGCCATGGGGATCTATAGAGACCCAAATGGTTATACTTTAGCTGTAGTTTCCCCAGAGTCCTACAGGCTAGCGAGTGGGGCGATTAGATTAGATTTGATTTATTCTTATTTATCCCCTTCCTTGTCATGGGAAGGGGTTTATGTAGATAGATAGGGATAATGGATGATACTAGGGCTAGTCTAGTGTGATCATGTAGTGCATACCATTCTGCAGCACTGAGCTTCAGACTCTTCAGAGTCTTCTGAAAGCAGGCTGTGAGCACACGTTAGAGAGAGCAATGCCTAAAGTACTCCTTGGTGTGACTCATTCAGTTTTACTGGATTTTGTTTTTAAGAGACATAGAATGGCTCTTTACCTTTGTGTTTTAACACTTTCACGGTTACAAGGAAGTATTTCTCGCTACTAAATGAGCAAATGGAATGGAGGTCTTAGTTGGCAACTTGTGGTGTTTACAGCTGAATATGTTACGTTGTGTAACTCATGTCATCAATAGTCATCAAGTGAGTGTTTGTGCAATTTAATAGTACATTCTATCAACATGCGCTCTCACTAATAGAATGCTTTCACCAGTTCTCACACTCTCATTCACACACTCAGATGTTCAACTCACTACTTCACATGCCCACACTTACACGCTTACTCTTTTGCATGCCTTCTCCATCTCATGCATGCACTCTTTTTTCAGTGGCTTTCTTTTGCATCTGCTCTTGTGCACACCATACTAATTGCAGTCTCTCTCATGCACTTTTTCAGGCTTTCTTATACACACTGACATACACATTTGCACATCTTTTCTCACACCTACACTCTCTTTACCTTTCTCCTGTTGCTTGTGATAATAATTAAACCATAACAGGCTGACCCTGGCCAACCTCACTAAGAGAAGTATGTTATAATAATAAAATCATAGAGCTCACTCAGGAACGGTGTCTTGGCTTTTGTGCTTACTAATAAGCCAACTCCAGGCTTCTTCACGCTCTTTTTCCAAAAGCACTAGACAGACTTGATCCCTGTCATGCTCCATCTTTGTATTCTTCCACATTTATATTAACTTGCACTTGTGCATCCTCACAATGGTCCTCCCTATACAAAAATAATGCAACAACTCCTTCAGGTTGCTATCTTGTCATGGTGAAGGGGCTTGTGCATCTCAATGAAGCTATGAGCCATATCATGTAGGGTCACCCAAAATGGGCAGGTCATAGCAGAGAGGTCACTGGAGCAGGAACTGGCAACCCACTCCAGTATCTTTGCCATGATAACCGTATGGATAGGCACAACCAGAAACACAGACAGATGGTGTGGTACCTGGTGTGCTGTGTATTTAAGTTTTTGTTTGAAGAAACTACATATATATATATATATATATATATATATATATATATATATATATATATATATATATTTATTATTATTATTTTTTTATATATATATAAGTTTATGAAAAAAAATATTAATTTACTCCTGGGTTGGTGGGACCCTTTTGGACAGGTGTCCCATACAAGTAAGAAATTAGAAATTGAATGTGAGCATGCTCTTGGACCACTAGATGGAGCTACAAGATATATAAAGATCTCCTAAAATCTGTACCACAAGAATTAAAATTTTAAATATTAAAATATTAAATAAATTAAATAAAAGGAATAGTAAATACTGTAACATTTTGAAGTGCAATATAAATATATATATATATATATATATATATATATATATATATATATATATATATATATATACATATATATATATATATATATATATATATATATATATATATATATATATACTCCATATATATCCTATAAATGTCATTTTTTTTTGGTGTAGTCTCATCTAAATAATATGTTTTGAACAACTGTTCTTCATTCTTGTTTCTGTTTATTTGCTTGTATAAGTGGGAAGAGACCCTCAATGCAAAGAAGAATTCAAATGTTGCATCCTTTGGTGCCTATTCTTTCAATGAAATGTGCCATTCCTCGACGTCAGGGCTTTTAGTATGCCTATTGAAAATGTCTTCTTCCCACTAGGCCCCTCCCTGTTAAAAAAAAAAATCTACACCAACAAAGCACTGGCTGCTCCTGTAAATAATATTTGTATTTCATATTTTATCAATTAAAGGTTGTATTTTTTTTTACTTTGCTCATCATCTATTTTAGTGCTTTGAAGATTAATTCTGTAAATATGGAGTTTCAGTGACCCTACGGATATTTTGAAATCCCAGAAGCATTTCATTCTATAGTACTTATAGGGCCTGAAGTAGTAGAAACTACAAATACACTAAACAACAAGCCAGGTCATTCTCCAAGTGATTCACAACAAATAAGATAAAGCACAAGGTATTAGCCGGGCCCATACAAAAAAAACATGTTTAAAACTTGCTATTTTTTTATGAATTGCAATCTGGGACCTCAGTGTCCCTATAATAAAAAAACTTGTGTCTGTTGAATAGAAAGTATAAATTCAGTGCTAATTATTTTTATGATTCTTTTGGCATAATGTGAACTCCATAAATAGCACTATCCCATTGAATACATTATGGTCCATTTTTTAAGGACATCTTTTTAAATCATCAAATATTCCTCCAGGAAAATCTTTTTGTAAAGCATAATTCGCCCTTATAAGGACAATATATTCCATAAACAAAGGGCCTCAAACACGTTTCTTCATAATTACGGCTTTGACAATGGCCATAGCAACAAACATACAGAGCTACAAGTTCGCTTTTGGGCTGACTATAGTGAAGCTTTCCAGTATAGAAAGTATCTTTTCGAAGATCATGGGTATGGCCTAATATTTATTTTCATTGTGTTCCTCTGGATTTTCAGTTCTTTCTATATAAACAAATTAATAAAATATTTCCCATCCTCATTGAATCTTATACACACATGTTAACCATTTTAAAATTCAGGTGAATAAGTATGTGTAACATATCCTTCTTAAAGGATAATTTACCCCTAAAATTAAGTTGTTGTTTTTTTTATATTAATAAGTACTAGAACATATTACTTATCTACGTAAAGTTATGGATTACTTTGTAGGTTCCTCCACCAAAGGAAGTTAAAAGCTCAAGAGGCAGTTCAATGGATATGGAAAGTTTGTGGCTTTTACTAGGTATGAAATATATCTATGTATTTATTTAATTTTATAGAATTAAAAATATATATGTACATTTTAGCGCTAGCCTTTGATTACTGTGAGATATCTCTATATTAGGTGATGTGAGCTGCTGAAAAATAAATAGATGCAACTGACACAGTTTAGAACTGCAGCTGCAGACTGACTGGCTCTTGAATTGACTTTTGACCCAATGACATTTCACCAATCAGAATTCTAAGTGTTATTGGCAGAAATAGAACACACATTTTGTTTCCAATGGTGGCATCTATTCTTCTCAACCATGGAGCAGCAACTGGCAAGCTAGACAAGTTCAATGACTATTGAAAAGATGGTGAATATTCCTCTGGCAATTTAAATACAGAAATAACTCCCTCTAATTATTCATACATGTCCTCATCCATATTGGTCATAGAAGGAGGCATGGCGGGATTTCTCCTAAAGCAAACTAGACAGCCACCTACTGATGCTTTACCTCTGATGGGCGCCTCATTTCATTACCACTTCAAAATGTTTCGTGACAAAAAAAGGAAGTTGTGCAGTTTACAGACTCGCCACTAGGGGCAAACACCGGGAACTAGAGCGTTACAAGAGGGAGGAAGCTGCTGTGAGGCTGTCACTGCATGGAGAGAAATGGTAAATACTAGAGGATGCACATATATATATATATATATATATATATATATATATACAGTGCCTTGCGAATGTATTCACCCCCTTGGCATTTTACAGTATTGTTGACTCACAACCTGGAATTAACATGGATTGTTTGGGGATTTGCATCATTTAATTTACAGATCATGCCCACAACTTTTTTTTATTTTTTTTTATTGTGAAGCATAACTATTCACTCCCTAAAGGCAATACTTTGTAGAGCCACCGTTTGCAGCAATTACAGCTCCAAGTCGCTTTGGAAAAGTCTCTATGAGCTTGCCACGTCTTACCACTGGGATGTTTGCCCATTCCTCCTTGCAAAAAGCTCCTTCAAGTTGGATGGTTTGCACTTGTGAACAGCAATCTTTAAGTCTGACCACAGATTTTCAATTGGATTGAGGTCTGGTCTTTGACTAGGCCATTCCAACACATTTACATGTTTCCCCTTAAACCACTCAAGTGTTGCTTTAGCAGTGAGTTTGGGGTCATTGTCCTGCTGGAAGGTGAACCTCCATCCTCGCCTCAAATTGCACAGAATGGGTCAAGTTTTTTCTCAAGAATATCCCTGTTTTTAGCACCATCCATCTTCCCCTCAACTCTGACCAGTTTCCCAGTCCCGGCTTCTGAAAAACATCCCCACAGCATGATGCTGCCACCACCATGTTTCACTGTGGGGATGGTGTTCTTTGGGTGATGTGTTGGGTTTGCGTCAGACATAGAGTTTTCTTTGATGGCCAAAAAGTTAAATTTTAGTCTCATCAGACCAGAGCACCTTCCTCAATACATTTTGTGAGTCTGCCACATGCCTTTTTGCAAACTTAAAACGTGCCATTTTGTTTTTTGCTGAAAGTAATGGCTTTCTTCTGGCCACTCTTTCATAAAGCCCAACTCTATGGAGCGTACGGCTTATTGTCGTCCTATGTACAGATACTCCAGTCTCTGCTGTGGAACGCTGCAGCTCCTCCAGGATTACCTTAGGTCTCTGTGCTGCCTCTCTGATTAATGCCCTCCTTGCCCGGTCCGTGAGTATTGGTGGGCGGCCGTCTCTTGGCAGGTTTGCTGTTGTGCCATGTTCTTTCCATTTGGTTATGATAGATTTGATGGTGCTCCTGGGGATCATCAAAGATTTGGATATATTTTTATAACCTAACCCTGACTTGTACTTTTCAACAACATTGTCCCTTACTTGTTAGGAGAGTTCCTTGGTCTTCATGGCAGTGTTTGGTTAGTGGTGCCTCTTGCTTAGGTGTTGCAGCCTCTGGGGCCTTTCAAAAAAGGTGTGTATATGTAATGACAGATCATCTGACACTTAAATTGCACACAGGTGGACATCATTATTAAATCACTAATTATTTGACTTCTGAAGGTAATTGGTTGCACCAGAGCTTTTTATGGGCTTCATAACAAAGGAGGTGAATACATACGCACATGCCATTTTTCTGTGTTCTATTTCTAAAAAATAGTTTTATGTATATATTTTTCTAATTTCACTTTACCTACTTAGACTATTGTGTTCTGATCCATCACATACAATTCAGATAAACAAAACATTGAATTTAAGGCTGTAATGTAACAAAGTAGGTAAAAAGTCAAGGGGGTGAATACTTTTGCAAGGCACTGTATATATATATATATATATATTGAAAGCTTAATGTATGGGGAGGATCCTCACCAATGGGCACATATGGGACAGCTAAGAGAGTTGTGCCTAGAGATGTAAATCTACCCCTGGATGAAGGGTGCTTATCTTTATTTGGTAGAAAAAGAAAAAATATATATTTTTGTAGTTTTTAGTTTGCTATGCATTAATATAAAAGTCAATAAAGCTGTGTGCTATATATACCATGTAGGGTCACACAAAATGGGCAAGTCATAGCAGAGAGGTCAGACAAATGGTGGTCCACTGGAGAAGGAACTGGCAACCTTATGAATAAGCACAACCAGAAACAAAATGGAGTACTGCTGTCAAATACGAATCACCAACTAAACAACAATATAAATGTATGCCAGTGAAATGTACAGATGTATATATTCTCTGCATGTCCTAAAACTTTCAATAAAGTTTAGATGTGTAATATTTTTCCATGCAAAATACAACTTTGGTAATGTTTAGAGCATGTTCATTTTCCACCTCCATATTGAAATCATATTAACTTTGAGGAGGTCATTGACACAACACGTTTTAGCGATGTGAGATTCACATATTTTACTATTTGTAGCAAATGCTACAATCCATAATATACTAAGTTTGGTATGCTTGGCGTATTAGTGCTTTATATTGCTCGCTTTTTCCACTTTTGGATAGATGCGCACGTCTAGAGTCTTATGGGACATAACATCATCTGCAGCTGTGCACTTGCATCATTCTTTTCCACATTGCTATTAAATATATGTTACATTTTTCCCATTATCCTTTAAATCCCTTCTTTAGTTGATGGTTATCTGAGATAAAAAATTAGAAGAAAAGATAGAGACTGCTCCCATACATTATTCTACTGAACACACAATCACCATATGTTCAGAGGTGCTGGAGAAGTCTAAGTATGTATGTACAGTATATATGTTGTTGTTCAGTCCTTCAGTCATAGTCAGCTCTCAGTGACCATATAAACGCAGCACACCAGGTACATTTGTGTCCGGTTGTGCTCACCCACATGGTTCCTTCTCCAGTCTGTCTGACCTCTCTGCTATGACCTTCCCATCCTGGGTGACCCTATATGGTATAGCTCACAGCTTCAGAGAGCTACTCGAGCCACTTCACCACAACAAGGTAGTGATCCATATGGGGTATGTGTATATACAGTATATAAATCATTTAGTATATGGGGAGCTAAAGAGTAAGTGAAGCTCTCCACCATGTAGCGTATAGACAACAAGTAATACATTTGTAAGCCCATTTGTAGTCAAAAAATAGGTTAAGAAACGTATTTCTCGCTCAGGTATCCCAAAAATACAGTAATTGTACTACACTTTGAGCTACTGGGCAGGGACATGCAAATGAGAAGACAATGTCTTACTCTTTGAATCCAAAATACAACTATATACATGATCCTTTCTAGCATAGGTTAGCTGTATTACACAGCTTCAATGCAAAGCAAAGGATTGGATTGTGCACAAACCAAGAATCCACTTGCATACAGTACTGTTTCAAGGTAATGCCTCATCAGTGTGAGGTTGATTATGGTTTGTGCATTAGATTTTGCGGTACCAAGTTTTCCACAACAATCATTTGCATGTCCACGCCAAGTAGCTCAAAGTGCAGTACAATGACCATCATGGTATTTTGCTTGATTTGTCAAACATCACTATTGACATATTCTTAACCCTTGCAGGTTTGCCAACCAATATGGCACCTGCATCGACAGACAACTCTCAGCATGCCTGACCACTTTAACACGCAAGTGATACTCCAATCTCGATGTGTAAAGGGGTGGATAGCGGTGTAAACAAAGAGCTGCATCGGGCATTTCCGCAGCTCATCCCAGATCTAATTTATAATACCAGAGATTTAGTAAATAAGTGTAAAATATATATATATATATATATATATATTTTTTTTTATATATATATATATATATATACTGTATATATATACCTCCTGTAGTACTCACTCATTTTCTCTGCACCATGCTCTCTTACAAAGGCCTTCTACGCATATACCTCTCTAATTCTGACATTTGGCCCCTAGTAATAAGTGTCTAGAATTAAGTATTTCTGGGATTTTTATGCCGGGGAACATTTTTTTAAAATAGGAAATGAGGCGAACTTCAAAGGGAAGCTCCGTTAGGCGGCTGCCTAATGGGCCTAATGAGAAATCCAGCCATGGTTCTATGATATTGATGGGTAGTATTCTCCCCTAAAAAAAACAATGCAAGTCACCGTTCACTTGGCACTGAGGATAGGGCAGGAGTAGGTTGAGGAGGACAAGATAAATGCCTACAATGCTTCAAAGAAATTATTAAAAATGAAAGTAATTATATATTCCTAGTTAGGATCACAGCAGAAAGCTCAAAATACAACTTGAAAAGAAACTAGAATTAAAAATGTGCTAATTAAGGGGAGTGATTTTATTTTTGTGAAAGACAACATATGGTGAGAAAGGCTCAAGGGAATTCTGCGGAAGTGCCTCTGCGTATTATATGTGATGACTTTGTGAGTCTTTGTAGTTAAAAATATACTGAAGTATCTTATTTAATATATGCTTTATGAAGAATTTGGCTTGATACTTATTTTAGAAAGTTTAAAATAAATAACTACAATTGTTCATTTGTAAATCTTGTATTTCATTTGATTTAATAGTAGCAGACATTCGTCCTTGCTCCTAACAGGAGTAGGAATGAATGGAACCTTGGATTCAGAGGACAATTCTAATAAAAGCAATTGATAAGATGCCACTATGAATAGCCATGTGACAACAGGACATCATTAAAGAGAAAGCCATATAAGGACATCTCCCATTCCTAGAGGCAGACTAGCATTCCACCGTAGTAGTAAACCTGACACAAGCATAGTCAGCTAAAAATGCTTTTATGCTCATGTTACAAACGTGTGAAGTGTTTCCATAACTACAATGGTTTTTCAATTTACTTGAAATTGCCTTGGTATAGTTGTTGCTACATTATAAATAAATAAGAAAAAAAACTATAAGAAGCTGGATTTCAGGTTAACAGCAAACAATCCTTATACACATTCGAGCCACCTCATTATGACCACCAGCTAATATCCTGAATAACCCCCGTGTGTATCACGGACAGCAACTAGACGGCGTGGTAGTGAGTCAATAAGATGCAGGAAGGTTGGCATGGGTATCTGGAGCCATGCAGACTGCAGCGCATCCGACAGCTGCTGAAGAGTGTGTGGTGGAGGATCCATACGATAAACATGTTGATCGAGGTGGTCCCACAGGTGCTCAGGGGATTCAAGTCTGGGGAATTTAGTAGCCAAGGAAGTACTTGGAAGTCTTTATCATGCTCCTCCAACAACTCCCGGACAATTTTGGCCATATGACATGTTGCATTGTCCTGTTGGAAGATCTCATCCTCTCCAGGGAAGACATTCAACATATGTCGGTGTACTTGATTTGCAAGGATGGATCGATAACCCAATCGTTGAGAGTGCCTTCCAAATGTATGAGTGGACCCAGACAATGCCAAGAAAACATTCCCCAGACCATAATGCTTCCGCCACCAGCTTGTGTTCTTCCAGCAATGGTTGCAGAGTGTTTGTTCTCAGAGATTTCGCGCCAACGTCCATCCAGTTGATGGAGCAGAAAATGTGGCTCATCAGAGAAAGCAACTCAGAAGAGGTCCAATTTTGGTACTGTTTTGCAAATCAAAGCCATTTCTGATGATGAACCCTTTTCAGCCTCGGTAAGCAGCACACAAACAGTACACAAACTGTGCTGTTTCAGAAATACTGCCAAACTTGGCCCAAAAGCCAATGACCATCACTTTTTCAGTTGGATATATTGCACGTTTTACCCATGACAGCGATGGCTGATATAGTTACATAGTTACATAGTAATTGAGGTTGAAAAAAGACTTTCAGTCCATTAAGTTCCACCTTTTAAGATCTCCTCTGATCTGCAATATGCAGATTAGTTATTAATTAATTAGTTGTTAATTAATCGTTAATTAATTATTAATTAACAATTGATTTATTTCATTTTTCTTATTAATTGATCCAGAGGAAGGCAAACAGAAAAAAAAACAAGTGAAACTTAGCCAATCAAAGGGAAAAAAATTGTTGTATATACTCGAATATAAGCCGAGTTTTTCATCACATTTTTTAATGCTGAAAAAGCCCCACTCGGCTTATACTCGAGTCACCCTGCTCCCTGCTCCTGCTGCTCTCTGCGCCTCTTCCAGCTGTGTCCGCCCGGCATATGCTAATGACGTGACGCACATGTGACATCACGTCATTAGCATATGCCGGGCGGACACAGCCCGGAAGATGCGCAGAGAGCAGCAGGAACAGCTGATGAAGGTAAGAGAGGGGAAAGGGAGAGGGGGGTTGAGGAGGGAGGATAAGAAGGATGATAAGGGGAAAGGGAGAGGGAGGGAAAGAGACACAGGGGAAGGAGAGGGGGAAGAGACACAGGGGAGGGAGAGGGGTGGAAGAGACAGGTGAGATCTTTATAGAGGGGAGGACACAAGAGAGGGGCACAGATGGCACACAAGAGGGGGACACAGATGGCACAAGAAGGCGACACTGGAGGGGAAACAGGTCACACAAGAGGGGGACACAGAGAGTACAAGAGGGACACAGGGGGCAGTGCATTTCCCACCCTCGGCTTATACTCGAGTCAATACGTTTTCCCAATATTTTGTGGTAAAATAAGTGCCTCGGCTTATACGGTAATTCCTTCCTGACCCCAGATACTGGCGATCGGTTTTCTCCCTGGATCAATACTCTATCTCTAATTATCCAGGATAACCCTGAATTCCCTTTTTAATTAGAAATAAATCCAGTCCCCTTTTAAAGTTATCTATCGAATCCATTGTCAACACCTCGTTTGGTAGATAATTCCACAGATTAATCACCCTTACTGTGAAGAACCCTTTTCTTTCTTTAAGGTGGAATCTTTTTACTTCTAACCTCAAGGGATGTCCTCTTGTCAGATGAAAACCTCTTGGCGCAAAAAGCTCCCTTAACAAATCTTTATACTGACCCTGGATGTATTTATATAAGGTAATCATATCTCCTCTTAGATGCCTTTTTTCTAGAGAAAACAAGTGTAATTTGGTTAGTCTTTCTTCATAACTTAGCCCCTTTATTCCCCTTATTAGTTTTGTTGCCTTCTCTTTTCCAGCTCTAAAATGTCCTTTTTATGTAGTGGTGCCCACAATTGTACTACATATTCCAAATGAGGGCGTACTAGGGATTTGTATAGTGGCAGAATTATATTTGCTTCCCTGGCTTCTATACCCTTCTTAATACATGCTAATATTTTATTTGCCTTTGTAGCTGCTGCTTGGCATTGAGCACTGTTACCTAGGTGGTTGTCCACAAGCACTCCCAAATCCCTTTCAATATCTGATACCCCTATATTTGCTCCATTAAGATTATAAATTGCATGGCTATTTTTCCTTCCCAAATGCATAACTTTACATTAATTCATTTTAAATCTCATCTGCACAATAGTCTCCCATGTGGCACTGTATCAAAAGCCTTTGCAGAATGCCTACAGGTCACCTTGTATACCTACCAAGCAATGCCATATTTCATTGGCTACACACTGCTGACGTCATAATAATGTGACTCGACCACTTAATTTGCCTTGTGCTAAGTGACTTCCTCAATCTGCAAGATTCAGGCCACAGATCTCTCTTTTCTTTAAAGTTGACTTTGACTTTGCAACACAATTTGTTGTAACATGAAAAAGGTCAGTTGGAAGATAGATAATCATATGATCCAATTTTCTTATCTCAATGCCCAACATATGACCGTTCAGGTGACTTTGACATTCACAGGGGTTCAGTTCCCAGGGTCCCTGCGAGTGCTGAAAATAACAAAGCATGGGTAAATAGTTAGTTTACCCGCCTGATGGACATACCTTGGGAAGCAGGCGAGGGGTCCAGTGAAATAAAACCCCAGGGAGAGAAGACTGCTTTTGGGTTGTCAGTGGCCTAGGCATTCTTTTCAGGCAAGAGGGGGTGAGGCTTACTATCATTAAAGGGCTCCCAGGCCATTATGGAAATCTTGCATTAAAATATTAAAACGAGGGGGAAAAAACGCAAATTTTAAAAACACGTGAAAATTAACGGTAGGCTGTAATTCCTCTGACTCACAAACCTCTTTTGAAATTTTACTAGCGAAAAATTAATTAGATTTTGGATTTTTGTGAAGATGCTGAAATATGGGCTGTAGTATGTACATTATTTATGATAATAAATAAATGTAAGGAAAAAAAGTGTTGTAAAGGTTACTGGGACCACAGTGCAATGCCGTAACAATATGACTGAGACATTTTAATCAGGTATTGATCATTAACAAAATTCATATTTCAATTATTCTAAAAAAGAATATTTAATATTAAACATGCTAAAATCAGATTCAACTACCAATCTCCACCCAGTATAAGGTCAGTAGGGATGGTGGCTATGTCTGGCATGAAGTGCTAAATTGCCTGGCACAAAGTTGTTTCATTGTATCAAGGCAATGCACTTCATTGGCTGGAGACGTTCTGTGTTAAGTGGTTTCCCTCTTCCTGGGGGCAATCTATGAATGAATGACAGTTTCTACAGCAGTTTAGATCCATCTCCTGATTCCCTTAAAAGTGCCAATACAAAAACCTCGACTGGAGGCTGACACTCCAATGTTTGAATTGAACATAGAAGAAGACTGTATTGTTCTATGCAATTATGTTGCTGTGGAATCTACCATTTTTATTTCCAGAGATTTCGTTCCTGAGGTGCGATGAAACATCTAATGCAGAGAAGAAGCTTCTCCTGTAGCACAATGGGAACGTGGCAGCTATAACTGCCAGTGTTCTAATTAGCAGACGTGCAAAGCTCATTTATTTACTGGGATACACACCCTGCTCCGGCTGAGGCTGCAAGAAGCAGTATAATAAAGAAAATGAAAGCTTGCAGTTCAGAATTTAGGGAAATGTGTAGACTGTGTGTATTTTCTTTTTACTTTCTGAAAATATTTAGCCCATTATTAAGTTTAGTTACTCAAGAGAACACGTAGAAAAGATAACTGACCAAAGTGGTGTTCGATTATTGAATATTGCTTTTATATATATGAAATATTAATAGCAATTTGATTAGTAATTAGTGCTTAATTAAATCAATTAGCACCTATTGCTTGGGAATCAATGATACCTTAAAAAAAATTAAAATGCTGGCATTATAATTCTGCATGAAAGTCAAGATTTCCTTCTAACTTACTCTAGCTAAATTAGCTCCACCCCCTTTACTGAGCATGCTCAGTCTGAACCAAAGTCTGACTGGTCAGCTTTTTCTTTTCAGTCCAGCTTCCAGACAGAGCTGGCCATAGGTGTGTGTGTTTGCATCATTCATTCATGTCTGACTCTCAGTGACCTCATGGACCGCAACACGCCATGCTGATTGATTCACTTGCTATTCATGGCAGAGATACTGGGGTGGGTAGCCAGTTCCTTCTCCAGTGGGCTACAGCATACAGCCCCTGGTATTTCTAGGTGGTCAGCCATCCAGGTACTGACCAGGCCAAACCCTGCATGGCTTCAGGGTGGTATGACCTCTTGGTTCCCTGATAAATCGAACCCAGGTCACAGCAGCGAAAGCACCAAATCCTAACCACTGAACCACCAGGGAACCCAGCCACAGCTAGAAGGAAATAAACAGCTCTGCTTGATGGGAAAATTGACAGTCAAAAGTAAGAAAATATTAACTTAAATTAAATTAATTCAAATTAAATATTAAATTAAATATTACGTTTTATTTATTTTAAATTGCATATTTTTTTAATATCTGAACACCACAAACAAATGTATGAACTTTACTTGTAAATACACTACAGTGGTCCTTTGAGATAAGAATCCAGACTCTCACCTGCAAAATCCTCAATAACAATGCACCCTCCTGTAAATCTCATCTCCAAATACTCCTCCTTCTCTGCCCACAACATACGTCTCTCTGCACTCCATTTAACCACCTCACACTCTCGGTGACCTACCCTGTGGAACTCTTTACCCACTATATAAGACTCCCCCTACTCTTCACATCTTCATTTACTCTATGAAAACTCATCTATTCAGAGAAAATCACTAAAGTGCTTCCTTATATCAGAGATTCAGCCAAGACAGTGAACGGTTACTGTTCCTGAGAAATTAGAGATCATAATTTCAAGCCTATGAGTAAGCCGCAAAGATGTCGAAACGAATATAAGGCAGTCCCCAGAGAGATTTATTGATCCTTTAAAATATATGGATTATTGCTATACGGTTCTCTATTTAGGGCATCTATTATATCAATAGATTTGTGCATTGATATTACAGCTTATAGTTTATAATAATTTACTAAATGGAAGATCAATTACTCACTAGAGACTAAAGAGAGTTTTATCTATTGTTTTTAAACTGGACAATATATAACATTAGAAAACCATACAGAAGTGGATTGTTCTATAGTATCAATATATTATCCTAGATTATACCTGTTTTATTGCAGTCCTCTATTACCAAGAATTGATATTACTATTTGTTAAGAGTTGAGGGGTTTAGGTATTTCTTAAGCTCCTGGCACAGGAATATTTTCTTTTAACTTCTATTTATTAAATAGCACTATTAGCCAGATTTGGGGCTTAAGCTAATGAGCCTTCCAGGCAGAAGGACCCACCGAGGTCATAGACCAGCTCTCCTCACTATCCGTTTTCTTAAATGGAAGTTGTATGGAGTCATTGTTTTGCATGGTGTTTGGGCACAAAAAAAGGATATGCCCTAGTTGAGAAATTATATGGTATATAACTGTTCCTATTTAATCTTTACGGTGTGTTTTTATTTTACAGTGAATAAATAGAGATGTTTTAACAATCATTCCCATCATTTTCCTGTAAATGAAACAACAGGTGTAAAACACCCAGGTAACAAATTTATTTTTGTACATGTATATATTTTGACAAGTTTGTCTTATGTATTCTCTAGAATATGATAATAATAAAATAGTTATTTATTGTGGAAAGACCTCAGACTTATCACATATATAGTTGTCAGTGTGGGGAACTTTTACGATGTTGGTCATGAACCGAAGCAAGGCGAGCCGTTGAGGCCCTTGGGACTTAACCCGCAATGAGCCATGTAGGCGCTCATTGTAGGCCTCGCGATGAGCGCCACAGGTGCTTATGGCTAGCGGTGCAGAAGTTAGGCAGGCACTCATTGCAGGCCTTGGGATGAGCGCTGCAGTCCCTCATCGTGAGGCCTGCGGGACTTAGGCTCCCATCACCCTCTGCCTCTCTCTCATCTCCCCACTGCAAGGGCTGCAATGAGCACCACATGCGCTCATCTTGAGGCCCGCAGGGCTCCCATCACCCTCTGCCTCTCTCATCTCCCCCTCTGCCTCTCTCTCATCTTCCCCTCATCTCTCTCTCTATCTCCTCCTCATCGCCCCCTCATCCCCCCTCTGCTTCCCCCAGCGCCTCACCCCCAGTACCTGGTTCCTGCCAGTACCTGGATGCCACCCTGCCAGGGACGCACTCACCGCCTTCTCCCCTCCGGCTCCCAGAGGAGGGCAGCGTTGCATCCCGGTACAAGACAAAGGAGGGAGAGGAGCGGAAACAGAGACACAAGGGAGGCAGAGGAGGGGGAATGGAGACACAAGAGAGGGAGAGGAGGGTGGAACAGAGGCACAAGGAAGGGAGAGGGGGGAACTGAGACACAATGGAGGGAGAGGGGGAAGGAGATGCATGGGAGTGAGAAGGGGAAAGGAGACATGAGAGGGGAAAGGGAGAGGGGGAAAGAGACACAAAGGGGAAAAAGGAGAGGGGCAAAGGAGACACTGGGGAAATGATGAACAGGAGAGGGAGAGAGAGGGGAAAGGAGACACAGGGGAGGGAGATGGGGAAAAGAAGACACAAGGGAGGGGGAGGTGGTAAAGGAAGAGGGGGAAAGGAGACACAAGTGAGGAAGGGATTAGGGTAAAGGAGGAACAGGAGAGAGAGAGTGGGGAAAGGAGACACAGGGGAGGGAGATGGAGGGAGGGAGACACAGGGGAGGTACAAGGGGAAGGGAGAGTGGGAAAAGGGACACAGGGGAGGGAGAGGGAGGGGAAGGGGGAAAGGAGGTACAGGAGAGGGGGAAAAGAGGCATATGGGGAGGGAAAGGGGGAAAGGAGACACAGGGGAGGGAGAGGGGGAAAGGGAGAGTGGGAAAGGAGGCACAGAAGAGGGAGAGGGGGGAATGAGACACAGGGGAGAGAGGGGGGTAGGAGTCACAGGGGAGGGGGAAGAAGACACGGGGTGGGAGAGGTGGGGAAAAGACACAGGGCAGGTTGGCTAATACAAGTGACAAGTGGCGGGTTGGCCAAGGCCAGTAATGAGCGGCAAAGCCTCTCATTGTGCGGCTTGCGATGAGCGCCAAAAGTAGACGATGGTAGGGGCTCGCGATGAGCACCAAAGGCGCTCATCACAAAGCCCGCAAGTTACAGGGGGGAGAGCCAAGCATTGTCTGGCATTGCCAGCTTTCAAATTTCCTAGTAACACATATAACACACACTCAAACTATTGGAAATATGGAATGGGTTAAATCTGAAGGTTTAAATCCATTTACCATTTAATGGGAAAATATGCTAATAAAGTAACAAATCTGTGATTTAATTAAAAACCCCAGTATGTAGCAGGAAATAGATTACAATCTATTATAGACATCTTTATATTTTGCTCAATAAAGCATAGTACAATAATACATTTAACAACTTTAAATTCTTTGAACTTTAGATTCAAAAAATGATTGTGGCGATTAAACCTTAAAAACCCTGCTTTAAATCCCAGGTGACTGAAATCCTATGCCAAGAGGTTTGGCATTGAGCACTGTTACCTAGGTGGTTGTCAAAAGTAAGAAAATATTAACTTAAATTAAATTATTTCAAATTAAATATTAAATTAAATATTACGTTTTATTTATTTTAAATTGCAACAAAGATAGGAACTTTACTTGTAAATACACTACAGTGGTCCTTTGAGATAAGAATCCAGACTCTCACCTGCAAAATCCTCAATAACAATGCACCCTCCTGTAAATCTCATCTCCAAATACTCCTTGAACCTCTCTGCCCACAACATACGTCTCTCTGCACTCCATTTAACCACCTCACACTCTCGGTGACCTACCCTGTGGAACTCTTTACCCACTATATAAGACTCCCCCTACTCTTCACATCTTCATTTACTCTATGAAAACTCATCTATTCAGAGAAAATCACTAAAGTGCTTCCTTATATCAGAGATTCAGCCAAGACAGTGAACGGTTACTGTTCCTGAGAAATTAGAGATCATAATTTCAAGCCTATGAGTAAGCCGCAAAGATGTCGAAACGAATATAAGGCAGTCCCCAGAGAGATTTATTGATCCTTTAAAATATGTGGATTATTGCTATACGGTTCCCTATGTAGGGCATCTATTATATAAATAGATTTGTGCATTGATATTACAGCTTATAGCTTATAATAATTTACTAAATGGAAGATCAATTACTCACTAGAGACTAAAGAGAGTTTTATCTATTGTTTTTAAACTGGACAGTATATAACATTAGAAAACCACACAGAAGGGGATTGTTCTATAGTATCTATCTATTATCCTACCTAGATTATACCTGTTTTATTGCAGTCCTCTATTACCAAGAATTGATATTACTATTTGTTAAGAGTTGAGGGGTTTAGGTATTTCTTAAGCTCCTGGCACAGGAATATTTTCTTTTAACTTCTATTTATTAAATAGCACTATTAGCCAGATTTGGGGCTTAAGCTAATGAGCCTTCCAGGCAGGAGGACCCACCGAGGTCATAGACCAGCCCTCCTCACTATCCGTTTTCTTAAATGGAAGTTGTATGGAGTCATTGTTTTGCATGGTGTTTGGGCACAAAAAAAGGATATGCCCTAGTTGAGAAATTATATGGTATATAACTGTTCCTATTTAATCTTTACGGTGTGTTTTTATTTTACAGTGAATAAATAGAGATGTTTTAACAATCATTCCCATCATTTTCCTGTAAATGAAACAACAGGTGTAAAACACCCAGGTAACAAATTTATTTTTGTACATGTATATATTTTGACAAGTTTGTCTTATGTATTCTCTAGAATATGATAATAATAAAATAGTTATTTATTGTGGAAAGACCTCAGACTTATCACATATATAGTTGTCAGTGTGGGGAACTTTTACGATGTTGGTCATGAACCGAAGCAAGGCGAGCCGTTGAGGCCCTTGGGACTTAACCCGCAATGAGCCATGTAGGCGCTCATTGTAGGCCTCGCGATGAGCGCCACAGGTGCTTATGGCTAGCGGTGCAGAAGTTAGGCAGGCACTCATTGCAGGCCTTGGGATGAGCGCTGCAGTCCCTCATCGTGAGGCCCGCGGGACTTAGGCTCCCATCACCCTCTGCCTCTCTCTCATCTCCCCACTGCAAGGGCTGCAATGAGCACCACATGCGCTCATCTTGAGGCCCGCAGGGCTCCCATCACCCTCTGCCTCTCTCATCTCCCCCTCTGCCTCTCTCTCATCTTCCCCTCATCTCTCTCTCTATCTCCTCCTCATCGCCCCCTCATCCCCCCTCTGCTTCCCCCAGCGCCTCACCCCCAGTACCTGGTTCCTGCCAGTACCTGGATGCCACCCTGCCAGGGACGCACTCACCGCCTTCTCCCCTCCGGCTCCCAGAGGAGGGCAGCGTTGCATCCCGGTACAAGACAAAGGAGGGAGAGGAGCGGAAACGGAGACACAAGGGAGGCAGAGGAGGGGGAATGGAGACACAAGAGAGGGAGAGGAGGGTGGAACAGAGGCACAAGGAAGGGAGAGGGGGGAACTGAGACACAATGGAGGGAGAGGGGGAAGGAGATGCATGGGAGTGAGAAGGGGAAAGGAGACATGAGAGGGGAAAGGGAGAGGGGGAAAGAGACACAAAGGGGAAAAAGGAGAGGGGCAAAGGAGACACTGGGGAAATGATGAACAGGAGAGGGAGAGAGAGGGGAAAGGAGACACAGGGGAGGGAGATGGGGAAAAGAAGACACAAGGGAGGGGGAGGTGGTAAAGGAAGAGGGGGAAAGGAGACACAAGTGAGGAAGGGATTAGGGTAAAGGAGGAACAGGAGAGAGAGAGTGGGGAAAGGAGACACAGGGGAGGGAGATGGAGGGAGGGAGACACAGGGGAGGTACAAGGGGAAGGGAGAGTGGGAAAAGGGACACAGGGGAGGGAGAGGGAGGGGAAGGGGGAAAGAAGGTACAGGAGAGGGGGAAAAGAGGCATATGGGGAGGGAAAGGGGGAAAGGAGACACAGGGGAGGGAGAGGGGGAAAGGGAGAGTGGGAAAGGAGGCACAGAAGAGGAAGAGGGGGGAATGAGACACAGGGGAGAGAGGGGGGTAGGAGTCACAGGGGAGGGGGAAGAAGACACGGGGTGGGAGAGGTGGGGAAAAGACACAGGGCAGGTTGGCTAATACAAGTGACAAGTGGCGGGTTGGCCAAGGCCAGTAATGAGCGGCAAAGCCTCTCATTGTGCGGCTTGCGATGAGCGCCAAAAGTAGACGATGGTAGGGGCTCGCGATGAGCACCAAAGGCGCTCATCACAAAGCCCGCAAGTTACAGGGGGGAGAGCCAAGCATTGTCTGGCATTGCCAGCTTTCAAATTTCCTAGTAACACATATAACACTCACACACTCAAACTATTGGAAATATGGAATGGGTTAAATCCATTTACCATTTAATGGGAAAATATGCTAATCAAGTAACAAATCTGTAATTTAATTAAAAACCCCAGTATGTAGCAGGAAATAGATTACAATCTATTATAGACATCTATATATTTTGCTCAATAAAGCATAGTACAATAATACATTTAACAACTGTAAATTCTTTGAACTTTAGATTAAAAAAATGATTGTGTTGATTAAACCTTAAAAACCCTGCTTTAAATCCCAGGTGACTGAAATCCTATGCCATTTCCTTTGAGATCATAGGGGGCAAAAGTAAATTGACTTTATCATCCACATATGGCACAGTGGTTGTTCTCAAATTACAAGACGGATTCCTTTTTCTGGAAAGGAGTTAAAGCTTCGTCTGCACAGTCCAGAAGGAAGACTCTGCAGAAAGCTTCCCAAATAAAGGATTTAACCTCAATTTCCAGGTTAGTCCTTTTTATTTTTCTTCGGCTAAATTATTCTTGTTGTGTAACTTATTTAGGTGCTTTATTCAGATTATTTCTTATTTTGGGCTGTAAAATGGGATTATTTTATTCTGTTCTCTTGTCTTTTCTTGCTGTTAGACTTTATATGAACATATGTTGGTAAACTGAATTGGTATACTGTATATATTTTACAATGCCAGTTCAGATTATTAATTTTAAATATATATATATGGATATATATATATATATATATATATATATATATATATACATATACATAGTTAAGTATCACTATATATTGCAATACTCCGATAATTCATCTAGTTTACTGCAAGCTCATGGCAACCTCACTCTTTATTTATAATATATGTATATATATATATATATATATATATATATATATATATATATATATATTCCCATGGTAAAATGAGCCTTAACAATATGTTTTAATACATTACAGATGTGATCTGAACCAAGTAAGCTAGGATTTTGTTTAGAAATATGGGTTAAAACAGAGGCTTAAATTGTAAATATTGCCTTTGAAGTGGGTACTTTCTACAGCATGAACATGTCAACGCTTTATAAGATAATTGCATTTGCTGAATATAAATGTCTATGGTTTGACTCAATCCATAGTTCCCACATCCACAAAGCTTTGGGGGGATGGCTGAAGGTTGTAGGGTCTATTTTCTATGGATAAATTTACCAGTACAGTGAAGCTTAGTGGATCTGGCCCAGATGTGTTATTAATTAGCGGTTATGCCTATCCAATACACAATGTGAATCATTGAATATATACTACAAATATATTGTATATGAAGATTGATGAATGGAAATCTAGTTTTCGTGTAGATGGATAATTGGTACATCTGTAGCAACTAAACCAGTTACAATGCAACACAGGCGTTATATAAATATTAACTTAATAAGATAATATATTCTGCGCAGATAAAATAGTTATTTACTGGGCCCTAGGGAGATGAGTTTCGATTGTAAACTGCTCTTGGAATTAGTTGACAGTTCTAAGAAATTGGTAAAGTACTTTTCTTTTCAAAGCGTTCTACATTGGGCTGAATTCACCAAGCTTCAGGCATGGGTGTAGGGACTGGGGGGAATGAGGGGGACAAATCCCCCCAAGATTTATCATTGTGTGTATGTATGCGTATAGAAGCTGTTCTGTGTATCAAATGAGCTGTATCCCCCCAAAATTATTTTGGTTCCTACACCATCTAAACTAGATGGACACTTTTTTCATAGAAGCAACCTCATTTAACGTCTTCATATCCCGGCAAAGCTTAGTAAATTCAATCAGGTACACATAATCTTCTTTTAGTTTGCAATGGAAATGATAGCTGAATTGTAAATGGTACCATTTAAGTCAAATTACATGTTCAAAGTAGTTCATTATAGATATACTAGTCGTTTATCCGTCATAAATGACGGTATAATATTACATCTGTCTCTTCCAATCTCTCCCTCCCCTGTGTCTCTTTCTCCCCTCTCCCTCCCCTGTGTCTCTTCCCCCCTCTCCCTCCCCTGTGTCTCTTCCCCATCTCCCTCCCCTGTGTCTCTTCCCCCATCCCCCTCCCCTGTGTCTCTTCCCCCTCTCCCTCCCCTGTGTTTCTTCCCCCTCTCCCTCCTCTGTGTCTCTTCTCCCCTGTCCCATCCCTGTGTCTCTTTCCCCCCTCTCCCTCCCCTGTGTCTCTTTCACCCTTTCCCCCTCTGTCTCTTTCCCCTTTCACCTGTATCTTGTTACCCCTCCTTCCTCCCCTGTGTCTCTTTCCCCCTTTCGACATCTGTCTCTTTCCCCCCTCCCCTGTGTCTCTGCCCCACCTCCTCCCTCCCCTGTGTCCCTTTCCCCTTTTCCCCCTCTGTCTCTTTCCCCCCTCTGGACTTTTAAATAGGACTGTTCATGCGCTGCTTTGCCATGCATGCGCAGAAGTTACATGTTCGAGCGCATGCGTGCGCGAATACATAGAACATTGCAGTATTTTAATTAGGACTATGCAAGTGCAGAAGTTACGTGTTCGCATTCGTGTGCGAATACGAAGAACATTGCAGTGTATTCGATAGGACTGCACATGCGTTCTATATAGTTTCAAGAGTGCGTATGATTTGTGTATGGAGCGTTACACACTCTTTACAAACTATATTAGTGATACCTTTTTTTGAAGAACTACACCTAAATATAGTCAAAATGTTATTTTAAATTAAAAAACAAAAAACAGCCTCCAGTATATTACTTCTTATACACAATTGCTGTAAAATCTACCATTTTCTGTGGATCAACTTCTTCTTACACAAAAGGAATGTGGCACCTGAAAGCAAACAAATAGTCTCTGTATGGGTCTGCCCTATGCAGTGTATGCAGACACAGACTCTGTAGGGATGGATGTGCAGCGTTGTGTCCTAGTCTATCAGGGACCACGACTCAGGAGCATGTTGCAGAGAGATGGTCACTGATTGGTTAGTATGAGACACAGCACAGCAAGTACAGCAGAGTCTGTGTTTTCATGAGTTGTATAGGGCAGACCCTTACAGGCACTATTTGTATAGTTTTAGGCAATGAATAAAGATCTTATAAGCACATCACAAAAAAGTAATTTAATACCCAGGGGTATTATATACCTAGTAACAACCTTCCATATCCCTTGACGTCCTGAATTATCTTTGGCATACTGGGATAAAAAATGATTAAATGCTGTCTTTGAAGTATATGAAGTCAGTTTAAACCCACATGTAATTCTTTTTTTTCTGGCACGATAAATCACTTGGTTTGTCTGTACAGGGTAGATCACATGGGTCAAGATGTGGTTTAGGATAAGGACTTTCAGCAGCTCATACATTTTTCTCATATCATCTCATCACATTTCTGAAGATAAGCACCATGGCCCAATACCCGCCGCCCCATATAGAGGATACAGAACTGATGATATCGGACAGCTCCAATCGCACGCAAGGACAGTCACATGTCTGCATGGAGATGTATAAATATAAATAAATACATATAATAAATCCGTCATATGTGATGATAACAAATCTCACCATATTATTGTGCAATAGATAGGGATTGTAATGTGGTCTTAAACACACTCTTCAACCTTCATCCCTATAATAATAATGACAACGCTATACAAAGTTTTTTTTTTCAGTTGTGCCGGGTCCTATGAACCCCAGCACATCAGGCACATCTGTCAGCCACTGCCCTCTAGGCTCCCTTGAGCTCATGTTCATTGCTTCAATGACCTCATCTATGCATATCCACCTCTGCCATCCCTTTCTCCTAATCTTGTAGTTGAACTCTAGATAATATGGACAGTATCTTATTTTATACAATAGGAGTGGTATTGGCATTGAAACATCCAGTCAAGGGAAATGCAACAATAGCAAAAACCAGTGGCAGAGATACTGCTGGTGCAAAAGGTGCAAAGCTCCGGTGCCCACAATATGGTAGGGGCCCTCTGCTACAATATCTGCACTCCTCTTAATTTATTTATTTTGTTGTTTATATAGGTGATCAGATCCTTCTGGGGGTGATCTGACCAACTACTCTTTTACTGGTCCCTATGGGGTTTAATGGGGCCCCACATTTTTTTTGCATTGGGGCCCTAACAACCTTTACCAAATTGGACTTTCAAGGCAACATATGACATATAAGGGAAATTAATACACACATTGATCAGCACAGTAAAGTGTAAGGAGGATTAGAGGTGAGGTTAGGTAAGAATTTTATTGTATTTAGATACAAGGTATATATCAGCTGGACATCATATTTAATAGCGTGTGTGGTCAGTACATGCGCAACAATATGAGTAGTTGTTTAAGTCATGGATATAAAACATTTTAGAGAAAATCTGATGTTGAAGTGAATCTAGGAGCATGGTGGCAAACTCTGTTCTATTATAGACCCAACAGTTCAAGATGTCTACATATCTTTGCTCAGGGGCGGAGCTACCAGTGGTGCAGGTGGTGCAATGCACCAGGTCCCTCCTCTGGGGGAGGGACAGAGCTGTGTAATTTTTTATTTTTTTTTGTATTTCATTTATTTTCTGTAGAGAAATTCTACTGAAGCTCGAAGACGGGCCAGTGTGGAACACTTCAGCATGCTGGGGATGGGTATCTGGGAAGAGGTGAGAGAGAGCAAGGGGTGGATGACAGCAAGGTTCAGGTAGATGGTTTTGTGAGGTTGATGCTGAGAGGAGATGGCTGCTCTAATAAACTGGGGGCTATGTTGGGATGGGTGCTAAGAGGGTTGGGTGCTGTGTGGAGGTGGATGATGAAAGTGAAGATGGCTGCTGAGAGACACTGGCTGCTACATAGAGATAGTATATGTAAATAAGCGAGCTTCACACAGGCCGGAGGTAAGCAAAGAGGATCAACTAAAAGAAAATATATTTGGGAGGGGAGCGTTATAGAAAGGGGATATTATGGGAAGATGTTTTAAGGAGGGGTACTGAGTGAGTTGGTACCTAGGGGGGCAGCGCAATTTTTTTTTACAGTTCAAACTTGGGAGGGGCAAAAGTTTTTTCTGCACTGGGGCCCTCCATTCTCTAGCCCCGCCACTGTCTCTGCTTGTATATCCAAGATCTCTCTGCTTTAGCACATAAGTCACCCTACTTCATTAATTCTGATCCAGATAAAGTAAAGAGATACAACACCCTTGACTATTAGTGGTCCTCTGTGTTACTAATTACTATAAAATTATTTCAGTATATATGTTTTCTAACTTTTGCTTTTCATTCATTTTGTTATAGGTCGGGGGTTTTATCTGAGAATTAACTACAATTGTGTATAATTCAAGATGCCCGCTGACCAGTGGAAATTTACCCACCTGGGCTTCTTGTTCTTTATTGTTTTAATATTGATATGTAGCAAAATATCATTTGGCAAGAAAGACTGCACTGATGTGGAGTGTGAACCACTAGAAAACTGCCTTGAGGAGGTCAATTTAGATGACTCCTGTTGCCCTACGTGTGCACAGTTTGGATGCTTGTGTGAAGGCTACCAATTTTATGACTGTGTGACAGTTGGATTTAAAGATGGCAAAGTTCCCGAAGGTGAATCCTACTTTGTTGACTTTGGAAGCACTGAATGTTCCTGTCCTTCTGGAGGTGGACGGATAAGTTGCCAATTTATGCCTTGCCCAGAATTACCACCAAACTGCATTGACACTCTCCAGCCAGCAGATGGCTGCATTCAATGTGGAAGAATTGGCTGTATTCATGGGGACAACAAGTACGATGCTGGTTACACCTTCCATAAGTCGGCATGTAAAGTTTGTCATTGCCCCGAAACTGGTGGTGACTTAATGTGTTATGCTCTTCCAAACTGTGAACTGGATGGAGAAAATGCCCCTCAGATCACAGATACTTTGGAAAGTGACACAGAGAGACATTATGACTATCCATATAGTAATGAACAAGATCCTCTAGATCCAACAATCATTGAAAAAAACAACAATTACAAACGAAACGCAATGCAAGATCATTCAATGGTTGACTATGAAGATATTACAGATGAGTCGTTTCCTACGTCTTTACCAACAACCACCAACCCCATTAAATTAGTTGAACTTACAACATCAAATTATGAAGTCCACCATTCCTCCCAAGATGAACGACTGAGTATGTCTACATTTAATTCATACTCTACTGAAAGTAGCAGTACAATGGCGGTAACAACATCAACCAACGCCACCAATCATGTCGTAGAAACTACAACACATATAATTCAAGGAGTTGCTTTGGGATTCCAAACCCAAACACAAGAAATGATTAGAGAAGTAAACAATGCCTCATTTCCTGAAAACTCCACTAAATCCAAAGAGCTTGAGAAGTTGGATTTACAACAAGAAAACAATCAATTCACAACTCCGCCATTAAAGAAAAATGTTTTCCCTGAAGAGGAAAGAAAAGAAAATGATTTCTCCAAAGTAATGTCTACTCCTGCAGCTGTACATTCCATTACTTTACAAAAAGGAAATGGCCCAACCTCCTTCACTGAGATCCCAAAGAATTTGGAGGAACAATGGGAATCAAATAACATAGTGAATTACTCAAGAATACACGAAGGTAAGATTACATTTTAAGTTTTAAATTTTTTGTAGAATATAATTTCTTAAATTAAAGGAGTTGAATACATTTTAGATTAAGCAAACATACAGGGATATGAGAAGTAACATAGAATATGGAATAATCTCAGAAGTCAAGAAGAAATTACATTTATGAGACAATTTGTAAATTATAAATGGAATTGGCAAGTTCATTATACTTAAAAGTATATGTAAGTTTCCTGGGTTTTAAATGTTTGGTAAGAAATAGGCAGTGATTATCAGAAAAAGATGTGTTATATAGAAAAGTTCGGTGTAATTACAAAGTTATAGGCAGGAACGTAAAATCCAGCTTTGCACACCCACAGAGAGCTCACATAAAGTATACTGAGGAGAGGTAGCCAGGTAGTCAGCCACATTAAATTTGAAGCCTGTAGCGACATCGGCACACCCGCAAAGGCTGTGGGCTTGAAATTGGGCTGCATTACAGAGCTATTAAATTAAACCATGCCATGAGTTACAGGGCGTAGACGCAAGCCCGTAAACCATTCTTGCATACGTGTAATTGAACATGATCAATTAGTCAAACCCGCAGTTACAGGTTTAGACAGAGATAATGGCAAATGAGATCGTCATCATTACGTCACTGAAAAATGGAGGTTAGATTTCAAAGCCTTACGGGTTTCTTTTACGAGTTTAGATCGGACCCGTATTACAGAGGCCAGGGCCAATTTAATAGCCGCAAGTCTTGCAGGCTACATTACGGCCTACGGTTTTACACGTTCAGGGAATTTAATGAGGCTAAGTGAGTCTGACTTTTCTGATAGAGATACTTTACAGCACAGCCAGGAACCCAAGAGTTTGATACAAATGTATCAGATGCCTAAGCCTCCTCCTGATTGGCCAAGACGAATTATGAATTTTATGCTAATTTTGCCTGGATTTCAAGGGGGTGTTAACTATAATTTTCAACTGTCAGAAATTACAAGACATTTTGGTAACTTCAAGGTAAGTGCTTAAATGTTTATTTTGGTATTTTTTCATACAAAACATTTTTTCATACACTACTGAGTCTCCCCTATCATATACATTCAAAATCCAGGAAACTTAGATATGCCTTTAAAGGGACTACTTGTTTTCTTTGTTGCATTTGAAAGGGACACTGTCACCTCAATATGAAGTTTCTTCATCTTAAAGAGTATTAAAAACTGTCTATATATTGTAGTAGCCATCTTTATCTATAGTCAATTATTCCTAAAAAGTTCTGCATTGAAAGTGTGGCTCTTGTATGCTAATGTGTGACTTGATATGCTAATTTCCAGGTTAGAGTGCTTGAGAAGAGTAAGGGAGGGTATATGTGTCATTTGTATTGTATGCTATAATAATAAAATTTAGCTTGATAACTGAAAAAAAATATTTTTGAAAATATTAAAATAAATAAAATGTGTTTTTATTCCTGACAAAATGGGATACCTATAGGAACTATAGGAGGAACCCTAGATAGATAACATCTCCACTCACTTCTATTGAAAGCATTATATTCTCAATAGTGACTTGATAACAGAACTGAATAGAGGAGCAAGTCTCAGTAAAATAATCCTGAACTTCCCATCTTTATTCTCTAAATGTGGGTCAAAACAAGCTTTCAATGCTAGAAATGACCTCTGACCGATCAGCAGTCCCTGGGTAGCTCAGCGTAACGATGTGCATTAAAAAATGCAATATGAAGATTCACACATGCCCCAAGCGATGGGAGGAGTGAAAGAGGACAACATTGAAGTTCTGTAGAGGGTATATTAAGTACTTTGTATAATTGGGCGTTAGGGATTTTATTATGCTAGATGCAAACTATCGTTTTAAAGGGCCTCATTTACAGTATTCCTTGAAAGGAGCCGTTACAAAAAAAAATTGTTTGAAAACTTTGGCCAAGAGCTGACTGGCTAATGGTGGACTGGTTGTGGTGCTGTAGAATTGTATAGTATTGTTTTGTAATTTAATAAATGAAAACAATGTTCTCTTTAAAGCAATACTGTATAATGAAAAATATATATTTTTAAAAATATATATGGTAATTAATGTATTAAAATTTAATAGAGAAATGTCATAACACTAGGTTTTAATTAGTAACAATTACATTTTGGCACTTTGTGTGTCCATGGAGGCATGGGCGTAGGAGCCCCAAAAATATGGGGGGGGGATAATTCAACTCTACTACCAGGACAGGAAGCTGGTGTTGGAACTACCGCCGGTGTACCTGTTGCAATGCATCGGGCCGTGTTCTGTAATGCCCCATTGCTGCAGTGCCCTGTTTTATTTCTTTGTTTAAATTCCCAATGCCCCTGCGCCCCCCATATAATGAAATAAATAAATAAATAAATACATAAATAAATATATATATATATATATATATATATATATATACTAGCGAATTGCCCGTCAAAAAATGACGGCAATAAAATTGTAAGGCAGGTAATGCTGTTTGGCACATACATACATTTTTTGTGGGGTCCCAGATCCTTCGGCGCTCATTGCGAGCCTCGCGCTGAGCGCCTCGGCAGTCATTGCAAGGCTGTTGTTTTGTTTTGTTTTTTTTTCTAATAGGCGCTTTTGTTGTTATCATTTGGTAGGCATTGATCTGGTTTTTGCGCTTATTGCAAGGCTTTGTGTGCTATGAGCAGCGTTGGCGCTTGTTGTGAGGCACGCGCTGAATGGCTTTTGTGTTTATTGCAAGAGTGTTTTTTCTTTTTTATTGTGTATATGTATTTTTGTATGCTAATTAAATAAGTAATAAATTAATAAATGAATATACTTTACCTATTTGGAAGTAATCTACGCAGGAAGCATTGTGCTGAAGAGCTGACAATCTGTTTTGATGTTCCTGCAGCATACAATGTGTGCTTTCAGTGTTGTGGAGCCGAGGTGTAAGTGTCAGCAATGTGTGAAGTGTATAGTGTAAATAGGCTGCGTGCGCGAGGGAAGCCGTTAGTGTAGCTGGGTAAAATGGCGGTGAATGTGTATGTGGTACGCGGGTTTGTATGATGAAGCGTCCTTGCTAATAGTGTATGTTGTAGGTCGTACGGGTTTTTGTAAAAGCCGTATTTGCTTTGTGTTATTTAGCGGTTTTAGGGGTCGTGTAGCCTTGTTTTCGTTTTTTTCGGCGCCCATTTTTTCTCTCGCTTAGGAGATTTTCGAGTGGCTAAACTTTGTAAATTTGACCGAATTCGAGGTTTAAGCTGTGTAGCAGAGGTCCTGGGTGTCCCCCCTTGGGGGGTGGGTGTATTTTTGTGTTTTTTAATGTTTGGCGCTGTGCGCGGGTTGTCCGTTAAGGTCCTATTTGTGCGAGTCCGTAATGGATTTTTTCTAAGTCCCGCAGGTCGTAATTGTTTTTGTGTAAGTCCGCAATTAATTTTTTTCTAAGTCCCGCGTCTGGTATATTTTTGTGTAAGACCGTAGTTAGTCATTGCGTGTTTATGTTTTTTTTTGCAAGTCATGCTTGTGTGGTGGTTTGTAACCGGTTGTGAGGTGTTGTAGAGCCTCCACCTCCGCAAATGCGGCCCCTCGCTTCCTTGCATGGAGGCGTCCATGTTACTTGAAGGTTACATGGATAAGAGGGGTGTTTACATGTCTGCAGGAGCAGGGCTTGCTGCTACTCTCTGCTTCTGAGCATGTGTGAAGGGAGAGGGTTGGTTTCAAATACTAAAATGATATAATAAACTCCCATTTACCCTTCTCCCAAACCCATGTACAGTAGACTCTAGGTTAGCCGGCACCCACAGGGATTGGTAGATGCTAGATAATTGTAGTTTCTGGTTGCTTGAGAGTTACATATAAAAGAGGCCTAGATTAGCTGTACATAGGATGCTCTGCTAAGTATATTTGTCAGTGGGGGCTGTTCTAGCAGCAGCAGCTTTCACTCCTCACTTACACACAGGTACGTTCGGCTGGAGAGTGCGGTGCTGAACCCGGGGAATGTAACGCCAACACTGCCCAGGCTCAGTCACTCATGCCGGTCTGCTTCCAGGTAAAATTGAATTGCAGATACGTACATTAAATCATGAAAGTAAATCATAAGTACATGAAATCTAGGTGCCTGTAAGCATTTTGTGGCAGGACAACCTGGCTCCTGGCATTTGTTTGGCCCTGTCAAATTTTCATTTTTATTTAAAGTACAGTATTCACATTTTTTTCTGGTTGCTAGAGAGTTCTAGTTGCTTGAGTTCTGGTTAAGAGTCTACTGTGCTAATAGATAAGAAAAGCACACCCTCCAAGCTGAAGTAAGATAGCATGGGTCGTTCTGTACATAATCTTCAAAATGTAAGATTTTCCCTTAAAACAACTTGATGGAACTCGTTCTTTAATTAATTTATAAACACGACTTTCTTCCTAAACTGCAGTAACTAGAATAATATATTACTCAGGATTTCCATATTATTTACTTAAGGACTTTTTCTGAAATACTTATGAAAAAGGGTGTTTGTGGATTTGTCTCTTACTACCTAAACTCCTTGTTATGTTCCTGACTAATTGAAGGTGATGTAAGATCTGTACAGGAAATGTTTGTAAGAAAAGGGAATTTATAATAAGCCGTGGAAAATTAGGGTTTGGTTACACCAGAGAGTTACAGATCTTATTCTGAAGACAAATGCAGCTGGTGTAGAAGATTATAATGAGAAAAAGGGGAAAATACACAATTAATTAATAATATTAATAATTAATAATATTAAGTAATATTAATAATTAATCATATTAATTAATAATATCAACTATTAATTATAAAGCACTGATATGTCATATAGGGAACGATACAGCAAAGAGCCAAAAGGGCCACTGTAGTTCAAGTAAAAAGACACTTGTTTGTCATGTATCAAACTAACAATGGGCCCGATTCAATTCCAAGCTCGATCGTTGTACCCCATATGTCTGCAAGTGTGTTGCGGGCTCCAGTTTGTCTCCGATTACGATGCTATTCAATTGCAAGTTACTGTCCCAAAGCCAAAACCGTAAACCGTGCACTGGTTCGTAGCACTTCAGGGCGGGAACATGATCAATTCAGCAAACCTGTAACCTCCCATTTAAAACCAGCCAATAGAAAATGAGACTGTCATTATTACGGCGGTAAAACATGGATGTCAATCAATTAGGTTCGGGGGTCCGATATGCAATTAGACTCGCAAACCCACAAAATACAGAATTATGAAAATTAATGCCAATACTGTTCTAGTCCATACGGGTGGCCTGATATGTATTAACTCATTGAAACATAAAAATAAATTTTATTTTCTGCCGATTTGCAGGCTTGAGATTGTTGTGCAATTAATTCTAATGTCTGTCATCGCTTTCCCCATTATTTACAGTGCAGTATTGATTTTTTATTTGCATTTACAGTGCTATGAATAGGTGTTTAATCCCCTTGCGGGTCCTCTCTAGCACTCATGGGATTTTCTCCTTCATTTGCCGTTTATGAGTGTGAAAACATTTGCGGGCTTGGGGAAATTGAGCAATTGAATAGTGATTTGTGATTTTAGCCTTGCGAAAGTGACAGATCAAAGGCTTCTGGAGGCTGTAAGTTATGGGTTTAACCATTGCATTTGTTTCAAGGCTGTAACTCGTAACCCATTTGGACCCCGCAAAAAGACGCCAATTGAATAGCAAATGAACATGTGAGTTCACTTAGGGGCCCCAGTAACTTGCGAAAGCTCAATTGAATCAGGCTCAATATTAGCAGCTGTAAGCAGTGGGCAGGTTCCCTAGTGGTCCAGTGGTTAGGATTTGGTGCTTTAACATCTGTAACCTGGGTTTTCCTGTCAGGGAACCAAGAGACCACACCATCCTGAAGCCAAGCAGGGTTGGGCCTTGTCAGTATTTGGATGGGAGACCACCTAGGTATACCAGGAGCTGTATGCTGTGGCCCACTGGAGAATGAACTGGCAACCCACTCAGTATCTCTGCAGTGAATATCAAGTGGATCAGCATGGTGTGTTGCGGTCCATGAGGTCACGGAGAGTCGGACACGACTAAATGACGCAAACAAGCAGTGGGAATAATCTGAATTTTATGATTACAGGAATCTGTGTTGTCTATTTTACATCACGTCCTGAGAACTGGATCATGAGGATGTGTGTCAGTGGAGGGAGGGGTGGGGAATGAGATAAGATTGAAATGTACACCACATCCCTTTCTCCTCACTGACCCATAAACACAAAGTTGCATCAATAGATACAACCACAGCTCTACAGAGATGTAACAAACTCTCTCATACACAAAACATCCACCTTAGTATAATGATTTTCTTCTGGGTCTAGTAGAGGCATTAACTTTGTTTTATTTAATAACTGTATGAAGACACAGACTCTAGTACTTGTCTCATACTAGCCAATCAGTGACCATCTCTCAGCAACATTCTGCTGAGACTTGGTCCCATGGCCACTTGTTGCTAAAATAAAGCACATAAAAGTAAATAGTCACACAGGGATAATATATACCTAGTAACCCCCAGGAACCTTCCATATCTCTATTTCTCTGCTCTTGTAGGACGTTGAATTTCCACATAAGATTATATCCCAAGAGAGAACTAGGAGAACCTTCTAAGTACATGTAAGCATGTTCATTAACTCTTACGGTAGCTTAGTTAGATAACTTTCCATAACATCTCCTGTAGCAGCTGAGCATTCAGATAACACTTAGGATGCTCATTCTCACTTACTGGAGCCATGTACTTGCACTACAGAACACATCTCTCAGGAAGCACAATACATTAATTACATAGTGATCATTGTAAGGGTTTACTTGTAAGGATTTGGGCCTCCATCCCATTGAGCCCGAAACAAAAATGAAGGTCATTACGTTTTATGGGCTTCTATTTTCCAGGAGTCATAGAACAACTCCAGGACTTAGCTTTTCAAATCTGTGGATCAGCCTTCCTTGTATGGGAGCCATAGAATGGTGGCGTTGGTTCTTTTCTTATTGGAGCCATGGGATGGAGGCCTCTGTTCCATTCTTATTAGAGCCATGGAATGAAGGCCTTGGTTCTTTTCTTATGGGAGCCATGGAATGGAGGCCTCAGATCTTTTCTTATGGTACCCATTGATTGGAGCACTCAGATTTTTTCTTATAAGAGCCATGGAATGGAGGTCATGGTTCTTTTCTTATGGGAGCCATGGATTGCAGGCCTTGGTTCCTTTTTTATGGGAGCCATGGATTGGAGGTCTCAGTTATTTTCTTATGGGAGCCATGAATTGAAGGCCTTGGATCTTTTCTTATAGGAGCCATGAACTGGAGGCCTTGCTGCGGGTGGGTGCTAATAGTACCATAGACTCCCTATGTGGAATATCTACAAATGGGTGTTCCTACGGGCGCCATACAGTAGGTCTATATTATGAGGGAGAAAACTGATGACTGTTTAGTGCCTATTAGTATTCTAATCTATAATTACAAAGAAATGTTTAGGACATCAACAAAAAAAAAATAAACACCATTATCCTTCTCTGTCAATTATTTCAGAACATAAACTGACTAAACTTCATTTGTCTTCATACAATATATTATCTACAGTTTGAAGTAAACCATTTGTACTGGGGTATCTTCAGTTTCCTGTCTCTTGAATAGCTCCATGATTATATCTCTGGTTTGTTTTGTCTGCTTTATCTTTCTTCAAGTTTATCTTTAAAATAATGAGCAAGGAAGTGTTTTCATTGCAACATAAAACCTAACGAGACCGAGACAAAGTAAATAGAAATGGTTTTAAATATAAAAGGGTATCACATTGGAAGTGTTAGTCTGACAAGTCAATGCAGGCTGAGCTCTGGTACATTATTTTGATGCCAACAATAGATAAAACAAGCATAAAAAACAAAGTATGCCAAAAATGCGAATATATTATGGTGAAATTTAACAACAGTTAGAAACACAAAACATAAAAAAAAAGATTTTGATAGCTGGAGGCCATCTAGTCTGCCCATTTTATGCAACTAAAGAGCTGGTTATAATATGAATGATGTGTCTGATGTGGTTGTTAAAGGGATATGGAATGTGCCCTCTTTAATATTAAACTAAAAAACCTAGGGCCTTGTTCAAAGACAAGCTACAATTACAGAGTGATTCAAATGAACAAGCCTGTAACTTACGGGCATATACAAAGCTGGCATATATATATATATATATATATATATATATATATATATATATATATATATATATATATAAAAAGAGTGAGGTAGCTGTGAATGTCCAGTAATCCAGTTGAATAATCAGAGTATTGCAGTGAATAGTGATACCTTTTTTATTGGACAAACGTATTCATAATAAAGCGACACTTTATAATGAATACATTTGTCCAATAAAATAGGTATCACTATTACCTGCAATACTCTGATTATTCAACTATATATATATATATATATATATATATATATATATATATATATATATATATATATATATACATGTACAGGGAGTGCAGAATTATTAGGCAAATGAGTATTTTGACCACATCATCCTCTTTATGCATGTTGTCTTACTCCAAGCTGTATAGGCTCGAAAGCCTACTACCAATTAAGCATATTAGGTGATGTGCATCTCTGTAATGAGAAGGGGTGTGGTCTAATGACATCAACACCCTATATCAGGTGTGCATAATTATTAGGCAACTTCCTTTCCTTTGGCAAAATGGGTCAAAAGAAGAACTTGACAGGCTCAGAAAAGTCAAAAATAGTGAGATATCTTGCAGAGGGATGCAGCACTCTTAAAATTGCAAAGCTTCTGAAGCGTGATCATCGAACAATCAAGCGTTTCATTCAAAATAGTCAACAGGGTTGCAAGAAGCGTGTGGAAAAACCAAGGAGCAAAATAACTGCCCATGAACTGAGAAAAGTCAAGCGTGCAGCTGCCACGATGCCACTTGCCACCAGTTTGGCCATATTTCAGAGCTGCAACATCACTGGAGTGCCCAAAAGCACAAGGTGTGCAATACTCAGAGACATGGCCAAGGTAAGAAAGGCTGAAAGACGACCACCACTGAACAAGACACACAAGCTGAAACGTCAAGACTGGCCCAAGAAATATCTCAAGACTGATTTTTCTAAGGTTTTATGGACTGATGAAATGAGAGTGAGTCTTGATGGGCCAGATGGATGGGCCCGTGGCTGGATTGGTAAAGGGCAGAGAGCTCCAGTCCGACTCAGACGCCAGCAAGGTGAAGGTGGAGTACTGGTTTGGGCTGGTATCATCAAAGATGAGCTTGTGGGGCCTTTTCGGGTTGAGGATGGAGTCAAGCTCAACTCCCAGTCCTACTGCCAGTTCCTGGAAGACACCTTCTTCAAGCAGTGGTACAGGAAGAAGTCTGCATCCTTCAAGAAAAACATGATTTTCATGCAGGACAATGCTCCATCACACGCGTCCAAGTACTCCACAGCGTGGCTGGCAAGAAAGGGTATAATAGTAGAAAATCTAATGACATGGCCTCCTTGTTTACCTGATCTGAACCCCATTGAGAACCTGTGGTCCATCATCAAATGTGAGATTTACAAGGAGGGAAAACAGTACACCTCTCTGAACAGTGTCTGGGAGGCTGTGGTTGCTGCTGCACGCAATGTTGATGGTGAACAGATCAAAACACTGACAGAATCCATGGATGGCAGGCTTTTGAGTGTCCTTGCAAAGAAAGGTGGCTATATTGGTCACTGATTTGTTTTTGTTTTGTTTTTGAATGTCAGAAATGTATATTTGTGAATGTTGAGATGTTATATTGGTTTCACTGGTAAAAATAAATAATTGAAATGGGTATATATTTGTTTTTTGTTAAGTTGCCTAATAATTATGCACAGTAATAGTCACCTGCACACACAGATATCCCCCTAAAATAGCTAAAACTAAAAACAAACTAAAAACTACTTCCAAAAATATTCAGCTTTGATATTAATGAGTTTTTTGGGTTCATTGAGAACATGGTTGTTGTTCAATAATAAAATTAATCCTCAAAAATACAACTTGCCTAATAATTCTGCACTCCCTGTATATATATGTATATATATATTGACATTTATATATATATATATATATATATATATATATATATATATATATATACATATATATTATATATATGTGTACTGTGTATATTTATATATATATATAAAAAAAAAAGAAAAAAAAAAAAAAAAAATATATATATATATATATATACATATATATAAATATATACACATATTTGTTGGCACGTTTGCATGTCCCGGCTTAGTTTAATAACTGTTTTTCTCAGAATTCTGAGCTGGAAGCAGGTTTTTAAACTTGTTTTAGACATTCAAATGTGAACACAGATGTACTATTTATTTACTATGTATATGTATATATATATATATATATATATATATATATATATATATTTAAATATATATATATATATATATATATATATATGAATATATATATTTACATCTATATATATAAAAATATTAATATATATATGTAATTTTTTATTATATTGGGACATAAAGAATTTAAACAAAGAAATAAAAAAATAAAAAAAGGATTTTGAGGGGCACTGCCAGTGCACCCCGTACAATGCACCTGGGCTCCCCAGAGCAGGGCCCTGGTGCATTGCACCGGGTGCGCTGGCAGTAGATCAGCCCCTGCTGTCTGTCCTGGGAGTAGAGTTGAATTGCACTACTCCGGGCCTACGCCCATGGCCAGACATGTTTGTTTTCATTTTGCGTTACATTATAGGTAGACAGAAACACTTTCTTTTATGAGGATTCCTTTTCTATTACATCTGACTCATTATTCCCTAGCCTGTAGTTAAAGTGTTTATTACTCATTCCTAAATACATATCTTGGCACTGCTTGTTTGCAACCCATTTGTTTTTCTTGCAGAGGTTTAAGTCCATAGCCAAATAAGCGGCAAAACTGTTAACTTTCATTTTCTTTCTGAGAAATAAGGTGTGTGTGTGCATGAAAGGGTTAAACAGGGTATAAGTGACATACAGTGATCCACACCACAAAATCAATAATAATGCACATTTGCCACCAAGGCAGATTATAAATACCAATCTATGGGAACTTTTTATTGCCCAAAACTATAAAAGTAATACCAAACACCAGTTGGTCACAAGGAAAAATGTAATCCCTTCGATCCCTTCAGTAACATGATGTTCTTAAAATAAATAAGAATACACTTATTTCATCTGAATAATTACAAAATATATATATTTATTTTTTTTGTAAAATGATATACAAGCATGTTTAGAACAATAAAGTATTATTAAATAAATCTATAAAATCACAGAAAACTCCATATATTAGTTATAGGCTGCGGAATAGTTGGGTTTTTATGAGAATAAGATGGTATGGTCAAGCACTTATTTATATCTTCTGATGAACCCAAGAGAAAAGCTAAACCTCTGTTTCAGATTCTTAAATGCTGAAACTTCCTTTCATTTCCCCTCCAATAACAGAATTAGTCAGGAGTGTTTAACCCCTTAACTGCACTACTCTTCCCAACTTACATGTGACACTCAACATTGAGCCTTGTTCAATTCGGGGCTAGCAACTCGATCGAAGACAGCCAAATGCCTGCAATTGAGTTGCAGGCTCCCGTTGCTCTACTTTTGCAATGCTATTCAATTGGCGGGGCCCACAAGTTAGGGGATGATAGCGAAAATCGGAAACCATTGCCTTCGGACGTAGCATTTGCGGGCTTGAACATGTTACAGTAATAAGCCCGTAACACCAGATGCAGAAACAGCCAATGGAAACAGAGATCGTCATCATGACCAAGCCCATAACTCGTAACTGAAGGCCGTAGGACTTTGAAATCCAACCTACATTTTTCGAATTCCTACAGGCTTTAACCTCCAAGCCCGTAGGACTTCGAAAAATGGAGTTTGGATTTAAAAGTCCTACGGGCTTGGAGGCTGAAGCCCGTAGGACTTCCCATTGATTGCCGTGATCGCTATAACATGATCATTGAACATAAAATAAAATATTAGAGAATGTTGTGCAGTTAATTCACTTTGCCATTTGCGGGCTTGACGGAATGGTTAGCAAGGGGTATTCGGAGCAATTGAATAGCGATTTGCGACTTTAGCATTCGGGACTCTTGCGGCTGTGAAAGTTCAAAGTCTTTGAGGCCATTAACTTGCGGTTTTACAAATCGCAATGGATCGCAGATCGGAGCCCGCAAACGGAAGCCAATTGAATAGCGAAATAAATTGCAACCTCCACTTGCGAGCCCAGATCTCCTGAACGGCTCAGTTGAATGAGGGTCATTGTCTTTTACCTTCTCCATTGGTGTGAAAACATAATTTGTAATATTTAATTAGTATTGCTATAAACTTGAAAATATTATTGCCTCCTTTGAAAGTTGATCACTCTAAATAAAATGTAATTGAGTTAACGGACATTCACAGGTCTTCCAGTCTTAAGAATAATGGAACACAATAGGGTCCTTTTAAAGGGCAAGTGTATCTTAGAGAAGATGTAAAAGCTAGGTACTGGATTGCTACCTTGTTGTGGTGAAAGAGCTTGTGTACCTCAAGGAACCATGTAGGGTCACCCAAGATGGGCAGGTCATAGCAGAGAGGTCAGAGAAACCGTGGCCCACTGGAGAAGGACCCACCAAGATAACCTTATGAATAAGCAGAGATGTGCCTGGCATGCTGTGCCCCATAGGATCAGGGAGAGCGGGACACAACTGAATGACTAAACAACAAAAAAGTTACGCAACTTGCCTATTTTGCCAGTTACTCCTTCCATGTGTGTGGAGAGGGGAAACCGCCATTTTAAAATAGATTTATGACACTGAGCTCTGTGAGTTGATTGGCTCAAAAGTTCAAGAGCCTGCTCAAGATTAAATCAGAATGCAGCTTCTACACTGTGTATGTTATATGTATGTTCTTTTTTCTTTATCCGCGTCACATCACATGATATATAAAGGTATTATCAAGGTCCTGGCTTAAAGATTTACACATATATTTGAACTTCTATAATGAAAGTATTTAATAGGGCTTCATGCTCGCTCTTTAAAAATATTGTGGCATGCAAGAATTCAGAGAGAGGTTTTGTTGTGTAAGACTGCAGAGCCAGACGACCCCTTCCCAAAAACATTTCTATTATCTGCATTTAGATAAAAAAAAACAGGAAGGGCATTAAAAAGATCCGACTGAAATAATACTTCCTCATTAAGACACCCAAAGGAAGCACTATCTTCAAAAAGAAAAACATACACATCTTAAAAACACAAGATGGTATAGGAACACAGTCATGCTATTACACTGTATCTTTAACATGCCATTTAGTTTTAAAGCCATTGATTAAACACTAGTGGCTTATAGTGCTAGTTAAAGAGACGCTGGAGTCCATATGTCTATTATGCTCTGTTAAAAAATATAATTAATAGTTAAATATTTTAAAAAGTAAAACATGTAAAAATAAAAATATAACTTTTAGTGGATTTATAGACACATCATTATCTGTTTTTACAAGTGAGAGGGGATCTTAATCTCACAGACAGTTGCTTCCACTGAAATCTGGCATTGCATGGCACCAGCTCTTCCAAAAATCTCCTTCTTCTCAATGTCCTCCGTCTGTTGCTGTGGTGGTTACAATGCCATATGCTGTAGAACAAGAACATACGGTATTTTTATTTTCTAATTGGGTTCCCTGGTGGTCCAGTGGTTAGGATTTGGTGCAACCTGGGTTCAATTCCAGTCAGGGAACCAAGAGGTCACACCACTCTAAAGCCAAGCAGGGTTGCCCCTGGTCAGTGTTTGAATGGGGGACCACCTAGGAATACCAGGAGCTGTATGCTGTGGCCCACTGGAAAAGGAATTAACAACCCACTCCAGTATCTCTGCCATGAATACCAAGTGGATCAGCATGATCACAGACATAAATATATCCTGGTGTGTTGCGGACCATGAGGTCATGGAGCGTTGGATATGACTGAATGACGCAACAACAACAATTTTCTAATACTCATAAGCATGACTTTAATCAGTACATTTATCAGTTGTGGGTGCATAGGAAAATGATTCAGAGACATCTTATAAAAATATAATATAAATCAGTCAATTATGATATTATGGGTTTGGGGAATAAGACAATGTATATTAGGATCTTGCTGATATATCCAATTATTGGTCGTTAGAGTTATGTGGGACAGCATGGATTTATCACATTATACAGATATGGCATTTTTTGTATATTATTTGCATCAATATGACATCACACATTTTTGCATGTGCTTCAGGGCAATATAATTAGACATGAATGGTCGACAGCCACATTGTATATGCAATCTGTATATAGCAGCTGGTTTAGAGCGCCATTGCTATGTGATGTAGGCCATATCAGTGTGTAGGAGTGTATGTTTTGGGAATTTGATTGATGATAGTGTTTTATGATTGGTGGTGCATGTACTCCTCTTGTAGGGCCTCAGTCCATGTCTCTGTCACAACAGTGACATCATCTTTGCATACTCTGTTGTATGATCCCGCTAAACAAGATGGTGGAGGATCTCTGTGAGGGAGAATGGGTGGTTGGCAGGGGATTGTATATCTCAATGAAGCTGTTCACTAATCCATGTAGGGTGACCCAAGATGGGCAAGTCATAGCAGAGACGTCAGACACAGACAAACTGCAGTCCAATCTTTGTTAAGAAAACCTTATGGGTAAGCACATCCAGAGACATAACAATATGACACCGGAAGATGAGCCCCCTATTGTGCCTGGTGTGCTGCGGTCCATTGGGTCATGGAGAGTTGGATATAACTGAAAGAATGAAAACAAAATATTTCATCTATTTCCCTAAAATGTTTACAAAAAAAGATATAGAAAAGATTAATTTTGATTCAATGTTTGATTCAAATTTTCCAAAGTTCAGTGGTCCTTTAAGCAAAGCTTTTTAAGTAGATAAAATGTCCAAATGTGATAATTCATTTGGTTCTTATATGCCACATGTAAAGATTATATGAGCACTTTGTTATTTAATACAATACCACCTATTAAATATGTTATATACAATTTAGCTTTAAGTTCTTTTCAATTTTCATATAACAAGGCAGTTGTTGACAGAGGTGAGTAATAGATTTACACAAAATGTAGCTAGTATTTTAAGCTATTTTTGTGTGCCATGGCAAAGATAGACTGAGCACATCATAATTATCTGTCCGAGAAACACCCACACATGAAATTGTCTAACATCCCACGACACTCAGGAATACTAATTTGCATAAGAATCTAGCAAAAGCGATGCTGATCATCTCAGGAGTAATTTTTTTCATTAAAGTACAGTTGCTTTTTCTCTTCAAGACCAGACATGAAGATTGTGTATTTTTTGTAAGACAAACTCCAAGCTTTCTGATGAATGTATAGGATTATCATCAACTAATTGTGTGAACCTATAAACGATAACAAGGTTTCACCCTTGTACGACAGGCTGCTATTGTGTTATATGAAAGCATTTCTTTTGTTTACCCATAATTAAATTCTCAGTCTAATTCTGTATGTTTGTGTGATGGTCTGCTGGATAAAATTTGGTTGTGTGGAGCTTGGACTGGTCCTTTTAAGAATAGCTGAATAAAAGAAAAAACTTAATTTTTGGGTAGCAGAGTCCCCCTCAGGTTGAACTATCTTCCAGAAAATGAAGAATGCAAGAATGTAGTTAGACAGTGGAAGATTCAGGGATAATGTGAGAAGCTTTATAGAAAGTGTAGCTGATAAGTGGCACCGTCTTTCAGTGCAAATTGTAGGTCAACCAGTTGTAAGCATGCATAGCACCTCGGACCTTAATTGAACCAAGCTTTGATAGTATGGGCAGACCGGATGGGCCTTTTTGAATCTTGCCTGCTGCCAAATCTGTTTAATGTTTCTATGTAAGTGCAGATAGGTTGATACAGTGATATTTAGCATAGTAGCAGCCCATCAGAAGATTCTTTATCCAGACCATGCCCCTTTCCATGGTTGTTTCATTCAGTTGTATTTGACTCTCCGTGACCTCATGGACCACAATACCCCATGCTGATCCCCTTGGTATTCAGGGCAGAGATACTGGAGTGGGTTGCCAGTTCCTTCTCCAGTGGGCAACAGCATAAAGCTCCTGGTATTCCTAGGTGGTCTCCCATCCAAGTACAGACCAGGCCCAACCCTGCTTTGGCTTTAAGGTGATTTGACCTCTTGGTTCATTGACTGGAATTAAACCCAGGTAGCGCAGTGAAAGCACTTACTCCTAAGCACCAGGGAACCCGTTTCCATACCCTGCCGATATACCCATTCGGACCCTAATCATGCCTTTCTGATTTAGACCACTGAATATTGAAATCGTTATGAAAAATAATTTTAATGCAAAAGTGTATTCTTTTTCGTTCCTGGGACCATTTTCCATTTAGTCTGGAATGTATTATTTAAAATGTAAACAAAGTATTCATTTTTAGACTTTTGTGGTAACCTCACTGGTTTTCTTCTCAACTCCAAGTTTATTTTGGCTTTACCTTCTTCCTCTTCTTTCACTTTATTTTTACATAACACAATAAAAAAAATAATATACATTTTTGTAAAATTATTTTGGGTTTTATTCCCATCGTGCTCTGTGCTGAAATTGGTGAACTTCACTAAAGTTTTGTTATATTATTTCTTTAACCTTATGGTTTATTTTAGTTTTTAATTCACCTCTTATTTAGTAGTCCATCTATTTTTTTTTTCTTGGCTAAAAGTAAGTTTCTAACTGGTCCAAAAAGCTGGAAAACCCAGCACCATTCTTTATGGCATTGGTCCTGTTAATATTTCTAATCCAACAATTTTAATTTGTTGACCCAGATATATATGATAGAAAATGTTTTAGAATCAGAGAAATATGTGAGGAAAATATATTGTACAGCAAAAGGACCACTGTACAGGTAAACAAATATCTGTTTGAAAATATTGAATCTAAGAGCATAATTAGACAGAGAAAAAGTCATAAAACTAGTTAATTAGAAAAAAATATGTTGGTACCTCTGTTGGAGTCTGGAGTCGTCCATTATATTTTAATGGAAGTCGTGTGTTTGAGGGAGGCATATACATTTCTGGAGAACAAAGCTTGCATTTATAGACATAACCCGTCTGCCTCTGGGTCTGTAAGGAAGAAGGGTGGATCAATTTCAACCAGATCAAATTATTTAAGTAATCCTCCAGTCCTCTCCATCTTCCTTCCACTGATAAATATAAAAATTCATAAAATACACCTCGATAAACCCCCCCCCCCCGGAAGTAATGTATTAAAGACAAATTAGATTCGCGAAGACTTTTTATATTATTTGCTTACAACGATGCTAATGTTGTTAGTTTGCAGCATACTTTACAAACAAGTGCTGTTTTTCTTGAAATCTAGTAATCATTTAGATGACAAAGCCTAACGTAGGAAATTAAACCAAATTAACACTCCAATAGTCAAGTTGGAATCCTAACCCATGGCCCCGGAAAGGACCTGCTTGGATGCCCTGTCTGGACTCCACTCAGATGTCCAGAAAGAACCCAGCTACATTAAATACTGTAACTGAAAGAGACAGAAATAACAGAGGATTGATGCTCCTTCCCATCCCTGCACTTTTTTAAACTGAGCAAGTCTTATCATCAACAGGACCCAGGTCAGATGCCCAGTCAGGACCTAGCTCAGATACCCAGACAGGACCCTGCTCGGATGTCCTGTTGATGCTAAGACTTGCTCAGTTTAAGAAGTGCATGGACGGGAAGGAGCATTAATCCTCTGCTATTTCTGGCTCTTTCAGTTATATTATTTAATAGGCCACTTTATGATGAAAAAGTATATATGTTGGAAAAAATTAGTCTCACTAAAAACAAATAAATGCTTATGCAAGGCTAAATGTGTGAGGGGGACTTTTACATTTCTGAGAGAGCAGGGCTTGCAGTTTAGCTTCCAACAGCCTGCTTCTTCATAATATGCAGGGGAAGGAGATAGGTGTCAAACACTAAAATCCTCAGTGATATAACAAACCCTTAACCCTCTAGTTATATATAAGTAGTCACACTCTGACAGAGCAGGCAGTGCTTGAAGCCAGACAATCTTGAAAAAGTCTTCCAAAATTACAATTTTATGTAGAAAATTCGTTCTTTAGTTTGTAATATACATGGCCGGATTATCCATTAGGCCAACTAAGCAGTTGCCTAGGGACGCATCCCTTTGAGGGGCGTACATTTTTTAACTTAAAAAAAAGTTTACAAATGGATGCTGGCTTAAAAAAATAATTGATACACAGGCTGGCCACTAGGGACTCCGCCACTTCACTGCCTATGGGCTCCAAAAAGGTAGATCCGGCCCTGGTAATATACTTCAAATATATGTGAATTTTTCCCAATTACATTGGTCGCTTAACATCAGATTTTCAGCTGCTGATTCTACTATCATTTGTGATGTTGCTTTTTTTTAATCTGTAAACTGATTTTGAGAGTGTGTTCAACTTTGAAAATGCTGCATGCTACTCTTAAAAAGATGGCCAAGAGTGTGGCTTATTTATGTGATTATATGTACAGTATAACATATCACAGCTGAGACAGCAAAACTAGTATTACAAGAGCATAATGTTTTCATTAACTACTGGCAAAAGAAATATTAACGCAGACAAACATACCAGATTTAATGAATTGCTTCATATTTAATTCAAGTGTTAGACACATGATGGTCTATACATAACCAAGTACAGATTATTCTACAACATTTAGGGGAAATTCTTTTTTTTTCTTGTCATGTAAAGCACTGGACACTTGTGCAGCTGTATAAATATAATTATACATACAATTGTGTACAGTAGGTATGATCTTCCAAGAAGTCTTAAAATCATTTAATGATTTACTCTATTATTTTTATTAGATTAAATTTTTGTTTTTGTCCATGGAATCAACAATCTATTTATCAGAAAAGAGGCTTTAAAGTACTAAAGCAAAAATAAACCGTTTTTAGATATTCACTATTATTTGCCCACAATGAATCCTTGTTCAGCGTGTAGCTCCACCAATGCAAGTTCTTACTTACGGTTATTTATTTATTACTATTATTATCCTTTATTTTTAACGCTCCAACGTACTCTGTAGAACTATACATGGGTAAAGTACAAGGCAAAAACAAAACTAACACATTGCAATGATGCATGACGTAAAGTTTCATTACAGTTGTTTGCCAATGGATCATGGGATGAGTGTTATTGAGATAGGACGGGATTAGCACTATAAAGAAGTACGGGCCAGGGTCTGAATCTGGCTCACTTGTAGTGCTGTCTAAGAATGAGCAAACCAATAATAAAACAGAGACAACTGTGAAATATAACATAGGAGATCAACATTACTCTTCCTTATTTATAATTATATTAATATAGAACATTACAACACGTGGCTATTTTATTTAAAAAGGGTATATGGTTCCCAATCATCAATTAACACTTCAACTGTACAAGGCATCTGATCAGGGTTCCTCAAAAGCAGGGACGTAGGTACTGGGGGAGATGGGGGGGACAAATCACCCCTCCCCGATTAAAGGAATAGGGGACACACAAAAAAAGCTAAATTAAACTTCATCATGTATTACCAGATTTGGCCACTAGATGGCGATGGTACTATGGAGCTGTATGTTGTTCCCATGAAAGCTTTGTCCCATATATATATATATATATATATATATATATATATATATATATACACACACACATAAATAAATATATATAAATACATACATATATATCTAAATATATATATATATCTAAATATATATATATATATATATATATATATATATATATATATATATATATATATACAGATAATAAGTTGGTATGTAGACATACATTATATTTATATATATAATTATACATTGTTAATATGATATAATTATACATTATATATATACAGTATCTCACAAAAGTGAGTACACCCCTCACATTTTTGTAAATATTTTATTATATCTTTTCATGTGACAACACTGAAGAAATTACTCTCTGCTACAATGTATAGTAGTAAGTGTACAGCCTGTATAACAGTGTCAATTTGCTGTCCCTTCAAAATAACTCAACACACAGCCATTAATGTCTAAACCGTTGGCAACAGAAGTGAGTACACCGATAAGGGGAAATGTCCAAATTGGGCCCAAAGTGTCAATATTTTGTGTGGCCACCATTATTTTCCAGCACTGCCTTAACCCTCATGGGCATGGAGTTCACCAGAGCTTCGCAGGTTGCCACTGGAGTCCTCTTCCACTCCTCCATAATGACATCACGAAGCTGGTGGATGTTAGAGACCTTGCACTCCCCCACCTTCCATTTGAGGATGCCCCACAGATGCTCAATAGGGTTTAGGTCTGGAGACATGCTTGGCCAGTCCATCACCTTTACCTTCAGCTTCTTTAGCAAGACAGTGGTCATCTTGGAGGTGTGTTTGGGGTCATTATCATGTTGGAATACTGCCCTCGGCCCAGTCTCCAAGGGTGGGGATCATGCTCTGCTTCAGTATGTCACAGTACATGTTGGCATTCATGTTTCCCTCAATGAACTGTAGCTCCCCAGTGCGGGCAGCACTCATGCAGGCCCAGAACATGACACTCTCACCACCAAAAGTATACATCTATACTGACGAAAGGTAGTTAAAATAATCCCTAAATGACAGATAAACGGATAAGGCACAAAGAGCACAAAAGTCAACTTTTTACCTATTTTGTTACATTACAGCCTTAAGTTCAATGTTTGTTTTAATCTGAATTTTATGTGATGGATCAGAACACAATAGTCTAAGTTGGTTAAGTGAAATGAAAAAAATATATAGATAAACCTATTTTTTAGAAATAGAAAACAGAAAATTGGCATGTGCGTATGTATTCACCCCCTTTGTTATGAAGCCCATACAAAGCTTTGGTGCAACCAATTACCTTCAGAAGTCACATAATTAGTGAAATGATGTCCACCTGTGTGCAATCTAAGTGTCACATGATCTGTCATTACATATACACACCTTTTTTGAAAGGCCCCAGAGGCTGCAACACCTAAGCAAGAAAAAACAGTAACCAAGCACTGCAATCAAGACCAAGGAACTCTCCAAACAAGTAAGGGACAATGTTGTTGAGAAGTACAAGTCAGGGTTAGGTTATAAACAAATATCCAAATCTTTGATGATCCCCAGGAGCACCATCAAATCTATCATAACCAAATGGAAAGAACATGGCACAACAGCAAACCTACCAAGAGACGGCCACTCACCAAAACTCACGGACAGGGCAAGGAGGGCGTTAATCAGAGAGGCAGCACAGAGACCTTAGGTAACCCTGGAGGAGCTGCATAGTTCCACAGCAGAGACTGGAGTATCTGTACATAGGACAACAATAAGCAGTACGCTCTATAGAGTTGGGCTTTATGGCAGAGTGGCCAGAAGAAAACCATTACTTTCAGCAAAAAACAAAATGGCACATTTTGAGTTTGCGAAAAGGCATGTGGCAGACTCCCAAAATGTATGGAGGAAGGTGCTCTGGTCTGATGAGACTAAAATTTAACTTTTCGGCCATCAAAGAAAAAGCTATGTCTGGCGCAAACCCAACACATCACATCACCCAAAGAGCACCATCCCCACAGTGAAACATGGTGGTGGTAGCATCATGCTGTGGGGATGTTTTTCAGCAGCTGGGACTGGGAATCTGGTCAGAGTTGAGGGAAAGATGGATGGTGCTAAATACAGGGATATTCTTGAGCAAAACCTGTACCACTCTGTGCGTGATTTGAGGCTAGGACGGAGGTTCACCTTCCAGCAGGACAATGACCCCAAACACTGTTAAAGCAACACTTGCGTGGTTTAAGGGGAAACATGTAAATGTGTTGGAATGGCCTAGTCAGAGCCCAGACATCAATCCAATAGAAAATCTGTGGTCAGATTTAAAACGCAAAACTATCCAACTTGAAGAAGCTAGAGCAGTTTTGCAAGGAGGAATGGGCAAAAATCCCAGTGGTAAGATGTGGCAAGCTCATAGAGTCTTATCCAAAGCGACTTGGAGCTGTAATTGCCGCAAAAGGTGGCTCTACAAAGTATTGACTTTAGGGGGGTGAATAGTTATGCACATACCTTTTTCTGTTATTTTGTCCTATTTGTTGCTTGCCTCACAATAACAAAAAAAAGAAAGAAACATCTTCAAAGTTGTGGGCATGTTCTGTAAATTAAATGATGCAAATCCCCAAACAATCCATGTTAATTCCAGGTTGTGAGGCAACAAAACACAAAAAAATGCCAAGGGGAGTGAATATTTTTGCAAGTATCTTGCTGGCCATGAACCCTAGAAACACAATTCTTGTTGTGCCCTGTTTGTGCTCTCCCATTCTATGTTCTGTTTGGTATTGAATCAGACACGTGTTAATGTCACACTTCACTCCCTGGTGAACCATGTACCCTAGAGACACAAGTCTGTATACCACATGATAGCCAAGGCAATATCCAGGATAAACAACACCTAGGTTGATGTTCTGGTTAATATTCAGCATGTCCTATTGAAGGTTGGACTTACTGGATCAAAACATGTAAAAGCTCCAATGGCCCTCAGTGATAAGGAAAAGTCGTCTAAATATACAAGTCTATACCTAAGGTTTTGAGTCCTTAGACCAGCCAGCATCTAGGTGCCTGGTTTGTGGTCAGGGAAAGGTTGAGATTCTGAGGAATGCAAATTAAACTCTACCAAAGCTGAAGATTTTGTTATTACTGGAGTTTTTTGAACTTTAAAATATATTCATATATACATATATAATAGAAATTTCAGCCTATGCTTTAAATACTATAAACTTTGTTTTTAAAGCGAAAATTTATTTAAAAAATGTTTCAATAATTTGTCATTTTTAAAACCTATTTATTTATTTGTGTGCCAAACAATTGGCTATCTATCTATCTATCTATCTATCTATCTATCTATCTATCTATCTATCTGTGTTTAATTATGTGCATTTGTATATAGTTCCTTTATCCAGATATTTAAATTGGTACATCTTTGTATCAAGATATAGAGAATTGTGTTCTGTGAACAAACCTAAGATGAGCATTAAGAGAAGTTTTAATTGGTTGTTAAAATGTTGCAATAGGGCAGTGGTCTGCACAAACTAGTTAAATTGTCATCCAGGCCTACAGCCTCACACACCACCTTGTGAGCTCTCAGTCATGCAAATCACTTTGTATAAAAGTGTCATGTGTAGGATTATTAGCTCAAGGGTAGGGTTGTCAACTTCTCTTGTATCAGTCTGTAAAATGTTATATTGTCATATCCATATATTGACCTGCCCCAGCATTATGGATACAGTATATATATATATATATATATATATATATATATATATATATATATATATATATATATATATATATAAAAGAGATAATAGGATAATGAGCGTAATTGGTTAAACGCAAAGATCAGGTGATGTAGGGTGAAGAAAAATTGAAGAACGAAAGAGGGCTGAGAGTGGGAATGTGGGAGTGTTGTGGCGAATAATTGGAGATTAGCGAAGCAGGCTAGGATGTAGAGTGGAAGCCTTTGGAGTTGGGATGGAAAAGTAAAGATATAAACTGAGCTGGGAGCAGTGACATTCTGTTAAGCTCACAATATAAAAATGGGACTTTATTATTTCTTTAAAAATGAGCAAAAAAAAGCTAAAGCTACAAGTTTGTAATAATGAGCACATTTGTTCTTATATTCAACTGATCATAATCTTATTTTTTAAGGTCCAACAAAATATATAATTGAAACGTGCTGTGCAGCCGGTCAGCAATGGTCCATTGACAATGGAGAATGCGAAAATATTCCTTTGAGTGCGTCTGAGGTTTGCAGGTATGTATGAGTGTATAATTAGAGGAAGAGATCATCTTGCATTATTTCCATGCTGTGTATTGCTTCAATTTGCCATAATAAGCTGTAAAGTTACAGACAATACCCTGAGCACATGAAGTGCTAGAATAGTATGGACATGAACCACATGTCATGTGTCCGGTGCAGAGGAGAGAAAGGGCTGGCGGTCAGGAACTTCCCTTGCCTTCCTTTTCCTCAGGATAGTGAATGGAGAGTACATCTTGTGCCAGCAACCGAAGAGAGAGATCTATTCACACCCTTCTTTGTTTGGTCTCTGTTGTTGCTTGTTGTATTATATTAATACATAAAAAAATAATTGAAATAAATAAATATATATATATATGTATATATATATATATATATATATATATATATATATATATATATATCTGTTTGCCTTCCTTCTAAGTAACAATTAACAATTAATCTGCATACTGCAGACCAGGGGACATCTGAAAAGGTTGAACTTGATGGACTAAAAGTATTTTTTCAATCTCAATTACTATTTAACTATGTAACTATAAATGTGTATGTATAAGCAGGAGGTCTGTCCATCCTCTTCTTTGTACAGCCTTTGATGGTGCTTGTTGCATTATATTATTAAAGAAGTAAACATTATATTTGCCAATTAACTAAATAAATAAATATATAAATATATAAATAAATATATATTTTTATATATATATATATATATATATATATATATATATATATATATATATATATATATATATATATTCATTCAGTCATTCACTCGTTTCTAAATCTCCATGACCCTATGGGCCACATTACACCAGTCACATCTTGTGTCTGGATATGCTCATCCATTGGGTTTTCATAGAAAATATACTGAAGTGAGGGCCAGTTCCTTCTCCAGTGGACCACTATTTGCATGACCTATCTGCTATGACCTGCCCATCTTGGGTGACCCTACATGGTTAAGCTCACAGCTTCACTGAGGTACACAAGCCCCTTCACCATGACACAAGGTAGCGGTTCAGAAGGGGATTATATATATATATATATATATATATATATATATATATATACCATGAAAAGAAGTAGTGCAATTGCAAATAACTAACATCTAGAGCAACCCACAGCAAGCATCCAATAGGATAAGGACTAATAGGACTTCCAAGCAAAAGCCCAGGCATTGTACCCTTACACACAGAATTAAGTTACAAAGTAATGTTTGATCTTTTAAGAAAATTCAAAAGTTGACTTTATTAGTATAAAGAACAGATCAATATAAAAAAGCAGCTAAAAACAATGTAAACAGGTTTTTTTTCGACCATTGGTGAAATGAACCTCCCTTAGACCAACAACTGGACGCCATGAAACTAAGACCCAAGTAGCAATGTAATTGAACACAATTGCTCTATTGAAATTTAGGTGAAGTTGCAGCTTGAAACAGCAGGAAATTAGATTACCTCAGAAAGCATTGGAAATTCCTTGGTATCTCAATTTTATAGTATTTTCCATTTGCAAATATTTTTGCTCGTAAAATGAGCAAGGTCTAGGATTAAATAAAAATTCCATGCAGAGTTTGCTCGCTGTGCTTTTGTTTTGGATTTGCTGTTGAAAAGAGCTCACTTCTGAGAGTGAAATTTAATATACTCTAAAGCATTGGGATATTGCATATGGAGCTATAAACTTTCATTGACCTGGATTGGAGTTTTTGGCACCTAATTCTCAGAGTAATGTCAAGAGCAATCGTGACTTAAACATACAGAATTGGTTATTAAGCCACCATTGGCCAAATCTGTTCTAGGCTTATAGGCTCGGCTCATGCTGAAGATTTAGTAGTAAAATAGGTATATAGAGGAGGCACGCGTGCTCTCAATATCATGTTGACTTTCTTTATCTCTCCAAATTTTTGTTAATCTGATAAGAGCCAGCCTATTATCTCTATCCCAAGAGACCGCCTCTTGTTTAGCAAACCCCACTATTTTTTTTTTGGGCATTCAGTCGTTTCCAACTCTCTGTGACCTCATGGACTGCAACACGCCAGGCACATCTTTTTGTCTATGGTCAGGCTGATCCACTTGGTTTTCATGGCAGATATACTGAATTGGCTTGTCAGTTCCTTCTCCAGTGGGCCACAGCATACAGATCCAGGTATTCCTAGGTGGTCACCCACCCAAGTACTGACCAGGCCCAACCCTGATTGACGTCAGGATGGTGTGACCTCTTGGTTCCCTGACTAAAATCGAACCCAGGTCGCAGTGATGAAAACACTGAATCCTAACCACTGGACCCCTTATAACCCCATTCATTCTATGTCATTATGTTTTAATTTCATTACATTTTTCATATCATGTTGTGTTTTATATTTTATTTTATTTGTTTTGTTTTGGTTTCTCTGATTATTTACTCAATTTGTTAAATGTCCATGAAATTATTTTTTTATGTGATGTAATCCATATCTGTCTGATTATTTAATTGTCTGGATAAGGTCTCTGTAGATATATTCCCTTCTAGGTACCTGCAAATGTAAGTGAGAGTAATTAATTGGTATAATACATTGGATAACCAATGGTTGGATTCAATTAATTAACTTGCATATTGCAGATCAAAGGAGATCTTAAAAGGTTGAACTTGATGGACTGAAAGTGTTTTCCCAACCTCAATTACTATGTAACTATGTAACTACTGTATGTAACCGAGATACCAACCAAGTGTATTTCTACCCTGAAGGAAATTGCTCCAGCATCACCTCTGATGAAGCCTAAGCGAAACGCGTATTAGGTGTCCTGAGGTCACTTGCTGTGAGCAATATCACAATGTCTTTTTGTTTTTGTAAATTATAGAATGTTTTTTTCCTCAAAATTTCAATTTCAATAATTGATTTGAATTCATGGGCAATATTTCTCTTTTATGCATCAGGCATCGTAAAATGGCATGGATACCCAAGAATAACTAATTTTGAAGAAGTGAATAAAAGATCATAGACTAGCAAGTTATTATAAGTAGTTTTTTTCTGTATGAATCCCCATTCTGGCCACCTGTATTAATTTACTATTTTTGGCCTCATGAATTGTGCACCTCAAGGAGTAGGGAAGTCCCAAGACTAGATTTTTTTTTTCTTTGCCTCAAACCTTCACAGGACGGAGACTGAATTCCACCACTACTCCCAGAACTACTCCCAGTGCACCGAGTGCAATGCATTTTAAGATTTACAACCATTCCTAATGGAAGATGCCCAATTAAATATATATTCCCCAAACCTCCTATCCGTGCATTTAAACAACCACCAAATCTGAAACAAAAACTTTTCAGCAAGAGATTGGCCAATAAACAACTGAATATAAAAAAATGGAACTATACTTTGTAACAAAAGTGCCTGGAAATTAAGTCAACACATTTGTAATGATGACACAGCCGTACATAACACCAATAGCCCTATTAAATTCCCTCCACATTTAAAACCGTACCCCGCAAGACTTGCGGCTATTAAATTGGCCCCGTAAGGCAACCCGCCAACGACTTGCTGGGTAAGGGCGAAAAAAGGCTATGGGACGTGGATATTTGAACTGCGCAACCGCAAATCCTTTGATCTGTCAAGCCTGTAACTGTTACTTTCCAATCACGCTATTAAATTGCAACAAACTCACTGCCGTTCAAGCCCGTAACCCGCAAATGGAGCCAAAAAGCCAACGGGTACTAGAGAGGACCCGCAAGGGGGTTTAAGTCCTATCCGTAGCACTGTAAATGCAAATATACACACACACATGTAATTAAAGGGAAAGTGATGTTAGGTATTACAATTAATAGCACAACATTCTCAAGCTCGCAAATCTGCAATTTAAAATACTTTATTTTTAGTTTAATTTCTGTTATATCGATCCCGGCAATCAATGTGTTAATACATATAATGGAACTTGCATGGACTAGAATATCATATTTACTGACTTATCAATATTACATTATTTCTGGAATGTGGGTCCGATCGAATCTCATAATTGAAGCCTGTAAGGCTTTGAAATCTAAACTCCATTTTTTCAGTGACATAATGATGATGATCTCTTTTGCCATTGGCTCCATCTAAACCTGTAACTACGGGTTTGACTAGTTGATCATGCGCACAGCCGTACATTTAACGCACGAAAAATGGTTTACGAATTTGTGTCTCAAGCCCGTAACTCGCGGCATGGTCTAATTTAATAGCTCTGTAACGCATCCGGATTTCAAGCCCGCAGCCTTTGGGCTTCAAATTTATTAGGGCTGACTTATAACATCAAAGGATCATATACATGCACATCCTCCAATGTAGTTTATAAAATACAATGTACGTTATGTGACACAGGCTGTTGGAGAAACCAGCCAAGAAATGTACCTAAGGAAGAATTTACACGGACATTCAATAAGAAAGCATAATGAAGACAGTTATTGTAGCCCAGTTGGACAACATTTTAGCCAGAATGATCACTCCATCCAAACCCTAGAAATCTAAATACTCAGAGGAACATTTAGAAATGTCCAAGAGAGAAAAGCATTTGAAATAAAGATCACATTCTTCAACACAACATCAAATATGATTTTATTTTATTTTATATTAAGGCTTTGCACTCTTAGTGAGATGTTTATCCAATATGAAGGATATCACTGTGGACAACAGTGCTCTGTTTTTTCATGTATATATTGATGTATATAGTATGTATATGTATGTTTCCTATACTATGAGCCCCATTATATTAGAAGCCCGAAGCGGCATTGGCACACCTGCAAATGCTGCGGGCTTAAAATTCGGCTGGGTTACAGAGCTATTAAATTGAAACCATGCCGCGAGTTACGGGCAGTAGACGCAAACCTGTAAACCATTCTTGTGCACGTTGGATGTGCGGCCGTGAACACAATCTATTAGTCACACCGTAGTCACAGGTTTAGATGGAGCCAATGGCAAATGAGATCGTCATCAGTACGTCGCTGAAAAATGTAGGTTGATTTCAAAGCCTTACGGGTTTCAATTACGAGTTTTTCGATCGGACCCACAATCCAGAAATAATGCAATATTAATAAATCAGTAAATATTATATTCAAGTCCATGCGAGTTCCATTATATGTATTAACACATTGATTGCTGGGATTGATATAACACGGAAAATAAACAGAAATAAAAGTATTTTATATTGCAGATTTGCGAGCTTGAGAATGTTGTGCTATTAATATCAATACCTAACATCACTTTCCATTTAATTATAAATACAGTAGTGTGTTTATATTTGCATTTACAGTGCTACGGATAGGACTTTAACGCCCTTGCGGGTCCTCTTTAGTACCCATTGGCTTTTTGGCTCCATTTGCGGGTTACAGGTTTGAACACCAGTGGATTCGAAGCAATTTAATATACATTTTCGATAGTAACAGTTACGGGCTTGACAGATCAAAGGATTTGATCAAATTTCAACGTCCCACAGGTTTTTTCTGCCTGTAACCCGCAGATCATTAGCAGGTTGCTTTACGGTGCCAATTTAATAGCCTTAAGTCTTGCAGTCTACGTTACGGGCTACAGTTTTACACGTTGAGGGAATTTAATATGGCTGTATGTTGTGTTTATCCCCCCTGTATGTATTTACCTGATGATGTCAGCTGCTGTTTTTATTCAAACTGAGGGTTTCATCTCATGTTAGTTATTGCTTGAAACTTTATAAAGGGAGGTCAGACCTCTTGAAAGCTCGTCGTCAATATAAATAAGGGGTTTGCCAATACAAAAGGTATCATAATATACTGCAATACTCATTATTATTAACTAGCGTATTGCCCGTCAAAAAATGACGGCAATCAGATGTGTATGTTTTAAAAGTTGTTTAGTTATTAATATACATATGGAATTGTAAGGTAGCTAATGTTGTTTTCTGTGTACTACTGAAATATAGAATTCAAATTAATAAATTCATTTACATATTTTTATGCATTGTGTTGAAGAGCTGGCAATCTGTGTTGATGTTGCAGCAGCATTAGTGGTGTGGAGGTACTGTGTAAGCGTGATGAACGTGTGCAGTGTAATAGTGTGCGTGTGCGTCCCGAAACCGTTAACGTAGCTGTGTACTTCCGCATTATCCTAAAATGGCGGATAATGTGTGGTATGCGTCTTAGCGGATTATCCGTCGTTTAATGTGTGGTATGCGTCTTAGCGGATTATCGGTACGTGTTTTCCGTGGTTATAGTGCTGTAGCGTGGTTTTCGTTTTGTTCGTCCGGCATTTTTTCTGCGGCGCTCATTGCCAAAGTACTACGGTTTAACGGCTCGCCTCGCTGTGCAAGGCTCGCCGGGCGATGATCGGTTTAACAGTAAATTTGTTTGCCACACAACATGACGCTACATTTGTCCCTTTTTTTTTTCTTAAAATAAATACAATTTTTTTTAATAAAATTTATATTTTTGTAATTTGCAACTTATATTTCATCAAATGCGTTGGTTTAGGCGGGAAATCCGATGTTGCGCGAGACAAAGTCGTTAAATCTGGGTAATGCGTAAATCTGTAATTGCGTTTCGTAAAATGTTCTCGCTACTGTCTTTTTACTCATTGCGCGGTTAATCCGCATCCTTTATCTCGTTGTTGTCAAACACCTACGTCTGTGGCTGTGTTTTACGCAGTTCGTAGTAGTATAGCCTCGTTTTCATTTTTTGCGGAGGCCATTTTTTTCTCGCTTAGCCGATTTTCGATCTTTGTAACTCGGCTAAATCGATGTAAATTGCAGTTCCAACTCACTTCCAGACGTCCTGCCTGGTTCCCCATGCTGTAAGTGACCTTTATTTTATTTTTTAGTGTGTATTTAGTGTTTTTTTTTAGTGTTTTGGTTCCGCCGCTTATGTCGTAATTTTTTTCAGCTCGTATTTTTTTTCTAAGTGCTACGGTTTAACGGCTCGCCTCGCTTTGCGAGGCTCGCCTGCAATGAGCGCCTGTGGCGCTCATTGCCAAAGTGCTACAATTTAACGGCTCGCCTCGCTGCGCGAGGCTCGCCTGCAATGAGCGCCTGTGGCGCTCATTGCCAAAGTGCTACGATTTAACGGCTCGCCGGCCGATGAGCGCCTGTGGCGCTCATCGCTAAGTCGTACGCACTATGCAACGCAGTGTGACAACGGATCGTAGTTAGACAATTATAATATGTGATTATATATATATGGATTAATAATGACTAAATTACTATATATAAATAGTGCTACGGAATATGTTGGGGCATTACAAATAAACAATAATATATATATATATACTTATATGAGTGGGGTGCCCAAAAGCTGTTGTTTTTTGTCCCAGGGCCCTCCATTCACTAGCTCCGCCACTGCCACCATTGTTAGTATTTTGATTTGCTGCAAATTCATTTTGGATTGTGAATAATCTCTGGCTCTCTTAATTTGCCTTATTGTTTCTGTAGAATTGCAGACAATATTATATATATGATTTTTAATTGGACTTCTTGTTGGAGTTGGAAAGTACCAGAATATGGTTGTTCTTTTTAACCATTCAACATTTTATTTTTAGCATTATTTTCATAGTTTTAAGATATACAGTATATATTATAAATATTAAGTGCAATTCAAGACTTAAAGGGTTTCTCCGAATGGCATCAGTATAAACTCTTCAGTCCTGTAGCAGTTGAGATCTATGGATTCAAGCAAATCAAAAGAAGATAAAAAAATGCAGAATGTGGCAAACAAGGGTCTTACCATCCCATTGCCAGTCGGGGTGGGATCATTTTTTTCTTCCTCTGTCTTAACATGTTAAAGGCAACAGAGTGGCAGGGAGCCTTGTGAATCTCTGACCTGAAAGAGCTTATCTTAACGCATTTACTGTTATTATTTGATAATAAATCACTATATGAGAAATAATACATTATTAGTTACTATAAAAAAAAATGTAATCTTTAAAATGCTTTCATTGACTTGATATATGATCACAACTTTAGATGCACATACTGGAACTATTACTCTGTCACAATGGAATTTCCCATTTAACATATTATCATATTTATCTTGTCAGGCTAAGGAATTTCTGTTGGTTCTGGGGTGGGGTCTGTATCTCAGGTCAGACATCACTACTAAGTATGACCAGTGTACAGTTTAGTAACAAATGAATCCCATTTCTGTGTGACTGGAGATTGCAAAGCCAGAAATATACTTGCAAAAGGATTCATTAAAGGGACATTGAAATCGTCATATTAACTCTATACCATAAGTTTTCGTTATTGTTCAGTCATGCCCGACTCTGTGACCTCATGGACCGTAACACACCAGGTACATCTTTATGTCCATGGTCATGTTGATCCACTTGGTATTCATGGCAGAAATCCTGTAGTGGGTTGCCAGTTCTTTCTCCAGTGGGCCACAGCATACAGCTCCGGGTATTCCAATATATATATGTGTGTGTATGTATATATTATAAATACATATATAATTTTTACTTGTATTGGAGGAGCCAGGGCTTTGAGAATTTAAACAAACACATTTAAAAAGAAAAGTTTCTGAGGGGCACTGCAGCAATAGGGCCCCCTTAGATCAGGGCCACAGTGCACTGCACCGGGTGCAATGGTGGTAGATCTGCACTTGCTTTTTACCTAGGAGTGGAGTTGAATTATCCCCCCAGATTTTTCTGGGCTCCTACGTCAATCCATCCCACTAGAATATGCATAGATAATAAGGCTCAGGCTGTGACTGAATCTATTTTGTAAAAAAACAAACCAAGTAGAAAATATACTATTTTTCAAAATTAATAAAATCATATTTTTTATTTATTTTACACAGAACAATGCCGCACTTAAGGTTAAAGAACTGAACAGTCACAATATAATAACCATTGACCAAACCATCCCATTGGATATCTCTATCATAAACATGGATCTGATAGCCAAAAGGGGGATGAATAGAAAATAAATGTAGCCTTGTGACCCACAATGGAGTCCCTCCTAATTGGAAGATTTAACATACGTTAAAGACCCAAAATCTGACTTGGTCCTTGTGATAAGTTGTGAAGGAAATCTATTTTAGCTTTATTAATTTCTATACTTTTTTACATGAATATTTTAGTCAAATTATTTTTTAAAAACATTACAACACCCCTATTTCTCTCACATATTTTCTATTTTATTTTATTTAACAAATATTACTACTAATAAATAAAAAGGCAGGACCCCATCACATTTATAAAATACAAAGAGCTAGTCCACTGGGGACAATACTGAGTTTCTTAATAAGAATCATGTCCATTCCAGCAACTATCAAATACAATTAATTTTTACTATAAGTATTTAGTACCTCTTAGAGTTGTATCCTGTTTAAAACTAAAAGAAAAATTAAAATAAACTAATATATATATATATATATATATATATATATATATATATATATATACATATAAGACTAGTTACTTACATGTGATCTATAAAATATGGAAGGGATTTGGAGGTGAGCAAAAAAGACCATCTAGTTTAGTATGAAAACACTATTTATTAAGTGCTTAAAAAAAGATATACTCACAAAAACAATGGTATCAGTGATAAAACAGACTCCTACGTGTTTAGTCCAGAGAGTATTTCGTTGGCATACTAAAAATCATAAAAGCATTATGGCACGCTTTTCACTCACAACACTTTACTCCTCAGCACATTCACTATCCACAAAAAAACAAAAATTGGCTTTTGTCATTTTAATACCATTACTTTGTGACTCGTGGTTTAATTTAAAAAAATGATTTACAGAAAAAATTGGTTTGGCAGGGAGAGGAATTGAACTTTCAAATCCAATTGGTTTCTAACAAGGTGAGAAAGAACAAAATATATAATGTAGATCTAATAATGACAATATCAGTTATTTAAAAAATCTGCACCCCTGATTCTAGTTGGTGGCAATGACATTTGCAGCTCATTTTCTATTCTGCCAGAGCAAAGAAGGTCAAAAAGTCATCAACGTCAAAAGTGCATTACTTAATTTAGCACAAGTTTAAAAAAGGAAAGTACTTTTTTCATATGCTTTTCCACCCCAACTCCTCCAACTTATGGTGCAGTGCACATATGCCAACTTCAAAGTCCTTTTAAATATGTATAGTGTTCTTTTTAGTTTGAAAAATAACTTCTCGACTTCATCATTTCTCTCTACCACCACTCCCCTCCCAAGCATGAATTATGGTTATCAGGGAGCAAGTTCCCTAATGTGAAACAGAGATTTCCATTTCCACATGATTGTTTCTTGATCTCCATAGCAATAACAATTGCGTGACACCATGGAATTCTTGAGGGCGCTTTAAAAGAGTTTATTCCGCTGCTCTGAATATAGTGAGATGGATTTAGATGTTTAATGTTGTGCTCCATGTGGGTTTTCTTTAGACGGAGATGCATGGAGTCAAGTGTTGTGGAAGGGTCCATAGATCATGGGATTCTCTGTCTGATTTAGTGTGATATTTGGCATTGTTTTAATTTGGATATGTTCAGTGATTTAATAGCTAAACAAGATGGTGAAGAATACCAAATGTTAATCTAGTTTTGAACGGGTACATTTATAGTAGTTAGTAATTTTAGGCCATATTTCAAGTACTTTTAATAATATTTTAAAAAAGGGCAAGTATGGGAATATGTGAGCTAAGAGAAGGGGCAATGAGAGATTAAGGATAGAATAAGAAGAGAGTGCAATGACTGGCCTGCTTCTCAACAATAAAGAGATGAAGATAATGGTAGACAGCAATCTCATTTCCTGGCACAGAAATGAAGAAGAAGTGGAGGCAGTGACATATTTTATTTTCCTGGCCTCCAAGATATCTACAGATGGTGACTACAGCCATGACATTAAAACATGTTTGATTCTAGGGAGGAAAGCTATGGCAAGGCTGGACAAGCTGTTAAAAAGTAATAATATTATATCATAAACAAAGGTCTGGATAAATAGAACTATGACATTCCCAGTAGTAAAATACAGATGTATGACCTGGACCATATCATAAGACAGGATTCCCTAGAGAATATTCTGATGCTGGAAAAGATTGAAGGCACACAAAGAAGGGAATGGTAGGTCATTTAAGCAAGGAATATCAGCTTGGTGGCTCTCAGAGGGGCAATGGCTGACAGATGTGCCTGGCATGCTGCGGTCCATAACGTCATGGAGAGTCAGACATGACTGAACAACTAAACAACAAAAGAAAAGGCACCACTAAGAGTTTGAGCTGGCATGGCTCGCTTTCTCTAGACACACCAGTATAGTGTAGTGTCATATGGAAAGTCATATGAAAAGCATTGAAGAACCTCATTGAAGGTCTATGCCTTTGGTTGGCTAACCCAGGTCTACATAGAGTGGCGAAGATGAAGAACCAGTAAAAAGTTTGGGGGTGTCCAAAGAGTGGTTTCTGAGAAGCATATCTTAAAGGTCATCTTAAGAAACCATTGATTAAAATTAGGTTTGCTCTACGCACTATGTTTTAGGGTTATCATGATATAATCTATATTTATATATACCCAATGTATTTTGCTTGCAGGTCGGCACCATCTACCCATGGTGATACTTTTTTTGGTCTTATCTCTCTGTGAAACTCTCTAGTACCAAAGCAAAGTAAAGCAAAGTAATTTTGACTTAATACCCTAAAACCAGAGTACTGGAGAGAAAATAGTGGGAATGCTGTTTTTGTTTATTTATTTATTATTAAGTCATCATTTAAACAGTATGACACCAATTACAATTATTTCCTGGTCTGAGAGTTGGACATATCTGTCTGCACAAACAACCTCAGGAAAACATTAGAAATGGGCCTGTTCCAGGGAAATCTGGACTGATGAAAAATATCATGTGCAATATTGCTGTGGCCAATAGGATGTATCTTATTAATTCAAAATCTGTTCTCACAGCTGTACTGGCTGTCCACCTGACCACATTAAAGAGAAGAGGTCTTATGGGTATTTGTGATAGTCGTGTTGTTTAAATAGAATTCTGGCAGTTCCACAAACATTTAAATTATTAGCAAGTTTACTGCACAGATGCCAGCAATAAACCCAAGTGCATGGGGATCTGAAAGAAGAATATTAAAGGCATATCTAAGTTTTATGGATGAATATGTTTCTGCACTCCAACGGCAAAAGGCATAATTTATATGTGCAGCACATTTCATAAAACATTTTAGTTTTATTAATATCTAAAGATCCCTCTAATGATTATGTTGATGCCACCAATTTTAACCCATCACTCACCTGCTAAGTCTTCCTCAGGGGAGCACTGATGTCAGCCCCCAAGTCCCTGCTGGGATGTGACCCACCTGCCTGCTTCTTGCCCTCTGCTGTGTCCGCTCTCTGCTGTGCTGCACCCGCCCCTCACCAGAGATCAGCAGACAGAACTATTCTGTGTGTGAGAGAGCTGCAGCTGTCACCAGAGAGACTGAGAGGTGAGTGAGTGAGAGACAGAGATTGAGAGATGAGTAAGTGGGTGAGTGAGTGTGTGAGAGAGAGAAAAAACACCAGCATCAGTAGTAGTTGATGAAGGGAATGGATAATCTACAGGGATGGTAATCAAGTGTAGATGTGCTGCACAGAAAGACTTTTATATTAAAATACAAACATGGTGCCACTACATATCCCAGGCTGCTTTGCACCAAAGCCAGGGATCCCAGCGTTTGATACAAATGTTTCAGCTGCCTCTGCATGCTCCTGATTGGCCAAAACAAATTATTAATTTTATGCTAATTTACCCTGGGTTTGAAGTGGGTGTCAACTGTAATTTTCAACTGTCAGAAATTACAAGATATTTTGCTAACTTCAAGGTAAGTTTTTAAAGGTTTACTTTGGTATTTTTTTATTAAAACATTTTTTTATACACTACCGATTGTCCTCTATCAGATGCACTCATAATCCAGGAAACTTAGATATGCCTTTAACTAGTTCTGTTGAATGCTCTCCCTGTAATAATGATGAGAGTTCCCTTCATTGGATATCATCAAAAATAAGTTGAAGACTTATCCAATTACTCAAGCCTTTGTGTAACATAATATCTGGACAAGTATTTTACAAACCACTTAAGTCCAACTAACAGAACAGTACCGTCATCAAAAGACGCTTGAATTCCAAGAAATGTACCAAGGACACGTACACAGCAATTTAGAGTAGAATTATCCATAATGGCATTATGTGGTTTCATTTAGTAGGACTAGACAAGAGACTTTAGTGGGGTTCTTAAAGGATCATAAAAGTGTAATTTTATAGAATGCTCTTTTGAAAAACTCGCCTTATCAATGGGCAAAATGTTTTTAGAACGCATCCTCTAATTTTTACCCATTTTATTCATGAATGCCGTAATGGAAAGAGACATTTGCTTTTGTCCTGAGCAGGACTAGATACCTGGGAGGAACCTAGAAGGTATATATTAATATCTCTACAATTCTCTTTAAAAACTGCTACTTTGAATAGGAATCTGACAATAGACCCATACAGAACAACAACTCCCCCCCTAGGATAATCCAAACCCTGACAGCAGAATAGAGGCACCCATGACCCCAAAATTACCTACATAGCAGTTAATATTATTAGTTTGTTAGATATTTTATGAAAATAAAAAAGGTTGGGAATTTGTTTACCTGCAATTGACTGATTAAGCTTCCTAGTATGACAGGAATGGTCCAATAATGTTGTTTTCTTAACAAAGAGCAGGATATAAATTGAAAAAACACGTAGAGCTCATTTCTCAGTTAAAACTATATCACTAAAATTCGGCAGTACAAGGTACCATTACTACATTTGAGGAGCTCTGTCTGGACAATCGCATGGGTACAATATCCATCATCTATCATATTCTCAAGTTGAGAGCCTGGATTACTTAATGTATGCTACTAAATGGAATAATATTATAGGTAAAGAGATTGATACAGAGGTGCCTTCCTAATAAAAGACCACTGTAATGCCCTAACAATGTGAGTTAACATTTTCATTAGTCATTGATCATTAATAAAATTCATATATAATGATTTAAACAAACAATATTCAATATTAAGCTTCCTGTTAAAATTATTACTCTTATTGTTTATTAGTAACATGCCAACATATTCTGTAGTGAAAGAATCCACTCACAAGAAGGTCAGAATATGATGTATTTTCCCTCCAAAGGGATTTGCATAAATTGGAGAAATGGGCAACTAAATGGCAGATGAGATTTAATACGAATAAATGTAAAGTTATGCATCTGGGATGAAAAAAAAACATGTAATGTATAATCTTAATGGAGCAAATCTAGAGGTATCAGATATTGAAAGGGATTTGGGAGTACTTGTGGACGACCACCTAGGTAACAGTGCTCAAAGCCAAGCAGCAGCTACAAAGGCAAATAAAATATTAGCATGTATTAAGAAGGATTTAGAAGCCAGGGAAGCAAATATAATTCTGCCACTATACAAATCCCTAGAACGCTCTCATTTGGAATATGGAGGACAATTTTGGGCACAATTTCATAAAAAGGACATTTTAGAGCTGGGAAACTACAGAGAATGGCAACAAAACTAATAAGGGAAATGGAGGGGCTAAGTTATGAAGAAAGACTAACCAAATCAAATGTATTTTCTCTGGAAAAAAAGGCTCCTAAGAGGAGATATGATTACCTTATAACCTTACAACATGTTACCTGTATAGACCCTGCTCAGTGATACAGACTACACCCAAAATTGTTCCCATAGAGAGAGACATGGGTAGAGATAGAAAGAGAAAGGGGGGGGGGGGGTAGTGAGAGAGGGGGTAGAGAGAGAATGATAGCAAGGGATAGAGAGAAAGAGATCGGGATAAAGAGAGAGGGATAGAGAGAGAGAGAGAGAGAGAGAGAGAGAGAGGGATAGAGAGAGTGAAAGGGATAGAGAGAGAGGAAGGGATAGAGAGAGGGGGAGAAAGTTAGAGAGATAGATTATATGCCTCTTCTTCTATCCCTCTCTCTCCCTCACTATCCAACTCTTCTTCTACCCCTCTCCCTCTTTACCCCCCCCATCCCCATACATCTCTATCCCTCCCTCTATCTATCTATCTATCCCTATGCGCCTAGGTTAGGTATTTTACGACTGAGACAATAATTATCTAAGCAGATACTACGATAGCAGCAAATATACTGAGAGAGTAAAACTGCATAAATAAATAATTTGCTACATGAGCAAATAAATTAATTAAACAAACAGAGACTAAACAACACGTGGGAGGAACATCTTGCACCTACAGAAGGACAGGGTTATAATACACCAACAACAGACCAGAACAAAAAAGTTGTACCCCAAGTTGGTTCTGCATGATTCAGTACAATTTTGTAACATAATTTAAATAGCATGTGGGAGAAGCATCTCAAACCTCCCACGTGCTATTTACACTATCTTTAAAAAAAATACATTTGAGTAAATCTATTTGTTGTTTCAAAATATTTATTTAGTTCATAGGCTGCCTATACATAAGTAATATTAAGTTGCAAAAAAATATTTGAGTGGTTAAATAAGCATATATTTCTAATTTTGCTCTTTCACACACACACACACACACATATATATATATATATATATATATATATATATATATATATATATATTAATATACACACTTGCACAATATATATATACTAGCGAATTGCCTGTCAAAAAATGATGGCAATGAAATTGTAAGGTAGCTAATGCTGTTTGGTGTGTAATAATGAAATATGAAATATGTAATAGATTAATAAATGAATATACTTTACCTTTTTTGAAGCATTGTGTTGAAGAGCTGGCAATCTGTTTTGATGTTGCTGCAGCATTAGTGGTGTGGAGCTGCTGTGTAAGCGTGCTGAATGTGTGCAGTGTAATAGTGTGTGTGCGCGAGACCAAACCGTTAGCATACTCGTGTACTTCCGCATTGTCGTAAAATGGCGGGTAATGTGTGGTATGCGTCTTAGCGGAATATCCGTAGGTCTTTTGTGGGGTTTTGAGAGTTTCTTGTTGTGTTTTGCGTGTTTAGAGTGCTGTAGCCTCGTTTTCGTTTTGTTCGCTATTTTTTCTCTCGATTAGAGAATTTTTTAGTGTCTAAACTCTATTATTTTGAGTTAAATGAAGGTGTTATTTGCTTTTTTGAGGTCCTGGATGCTCCCTCTTGCTGTAGGTAAGCTTTTTATGTATGTATTCTGTGCATTTATTTTGTTTTAAATGTTTTCATGTTCGCGGGTTGCGGCCGATTTTTGCGAGGTCGTAATGTGTGCTAACGTGTCTCGTATGTTGTTTTTGTTTGTAGCCTCGTTTTCGTTTTGTTCGGCAGCCATTTTTTCTCTTGCTTAGCGAATTTTTTAGTGTCTAAACTCTTTTATGTTGAGTGAAATGAAGGTGTAATTTGTTTTTTTGAGGTCCTGGATGCTCCCTCTTGCTGTAGGTAAGCTTTTTATGTATGTGCTGTGTGTATTTATTGTGTCTTGAATTTTGTAATGTTCGCGAGTTGCGTCTGAGTGTTGCGAGGTCGTAATGTGTGTTAACGTGTCTCGTATGTTGTTTGCGTTGCGAGGTAAAGTTTGCGAGGGTCGTAGTTGGTGTGTCGTGTTGTTTGCGTTGCGACGTAAAGTTTGCGAGGGTCGCAGTTGCTGGCAAGGAGCGCCTTCTGCGCTCCATGCCAGCAACTGAGGCCCTCGCCCGCAGCCCTCGCTTTGCGAGGGCCGCGGGCTCGCTATGTGAGCCCATAAGCGTGAGCAACGGCTCGTATGCTCACAACTATATATGTGATATATATATATACATTATATATCTTACATATACAATAAGGGATCTCCCCCGAAAGTAAGTAATACCCTGTCCTTATAAATATAAACGTACACAGTGAGACACACAGGACCACTTCTTGATCTCTACCTTGTCCTGAAGGGCCACCCAAGGTGATTTCAGAGAGGTCAGACAAAATGAGTAGGAACTGGCAACCCACTCCAGTATCTTTGCCATGTAAACCATATGGATAAGCACAACCAGAAACACAGACAGATGTACCTGGTGTGCTGCATCCATGTGGCCACTGAGGGTCAGACACGACTAAAGGACACATTAACAACAAGACACAGATAGGGATATGGACTCACCTGTGCTCTGCAGCGGCTTCTGTCTGGTATTGGCCAGGATGATGACAGTCAGGTCACAAGCTTAGTGTGCGGAGCAGGGTAGTCAGAATCAATAATATTATTGACAAGGCTGAAGCATGCATTGCAAGCTGGGAGTTGTTTTTTTTTTTCCATAAACTGTATTGAGATTGTCAGGATTGCACCAATGTATTAATTTCTGGGGGGACTGTGAGAGATACTGTCACTGCAGGATCCGGGACTTTTTCCTCCCGGCCATTCTGATTGGGTGATGTTGCTTTTGACATGTACCCTGATCTGTGGTACTAGGCAAGTCACCAGCAGGGGGATAGATGTGATAAGTCAGTGTGTTTAACTGCAGCACAGAGGGTTTTGTGATTTTAAGTGACAGCAGCAATTATTAAAGAAAATAGAATATCTATTTTTAATTTTTTATTATATAAATTATACAATTAAGTAAGTGATGGGGATATTAAGTCAGTGCATTAATTTTGAGAGGGCAGTTGCCCCTTTGCCCCTATGCACCAGCCACCCCTGGAACTGCAAAAAAAAATAACAATCAGTTAATAATTACAAAGGCAGAGTATGCAAGCTCGTTGTTATTGCTTAGGGTTTAAGAATAATAGGTATATTTAGACATTTTATTTTCACAAATTTTCACTTTTTTTATATAATTCCTCTGCATATAACTATTTTAGATTGATCATAATAAAAGTTAAGTTTTAGAAATAGAGATTTGTTTTATGGCCAAGATTTTTGTCCTTATAAACAGTGCAATATTATCAACCCACTCAATTAACTATTATCTAAAGTTGTAGTGGTATTTCCACATAGTTAAGTGATAAGATAATCAGCAAACCCTGCTCCTGCAAAGAAGTAAAAGCCCCTCCAGGACTAACAGAGCCATCAATATGTGTCCCTTACTCATTAAAAACTAGCTTTATAACTGTATTCTACCTACTAATGTTCTTCATTCAATTACAACAGTGGTTATATATATATATATATATATATATATATATATATATAAATGTATATATACACTATATATACAGTATATATTTATATTATATATATATATATATATATATATATATATATATATATATATATATATATAAACATTACAATAAGGAGATAAAAATTAACGATGTTTAATGAAATGCATTGAAATAACATCATAAAAAATCAGGAAAAATAAGAATATTTTTGTACTCAATTAGCACTATTACACTTTATCATGGATATTAAAAGACACTAAGTCATTTTCTACATTAGATACTTTGTTAAGAAGTGACCATCAACTCAATTATATATATATAATTTTGTCACTTTCATCTCAATTCTACATTTCATTTAAATATATTGTTTGTCTACGGCCGGACAAGAATTCCTCTCACAGCTGCTAATATCATCACTGACCTCACTGCCTTATTTGTTTTGGAGATTCCTCAGAAAATCTCAGCCTACAGCTGGCAATAAGAATACGGCTGTGAAGTGCGAATTGTGATATGTTGTAATGTTCCCATTAGAGTGGCTGGAATAGCACAAAGTGACTGAATTGAAAAGGGAATGTAAAAAAAGGCTATGAAAATATATATATTTTTACATTTAATATTGTTTATAATTTTTTGCATTTTTATCATTATTTTTTTCATTTTATATATATATATATATATATATATATATATATATATATTTATATTGATATATATATACAAATATATATTCACACACACATATATGTGTATTTATTTTAATATGGAATTATTTAGTCCTGCTCCGCTTCACAGCAGGATTGATGTTGAGGTTCATTAAGTTAACATGTTTGGACAAGTGAAACTAATTTTAGACCTTAGGTGGTCTTCTTTTCCAAAAGCTCTGCTTATTTTATTCAAATCAAAAACAGTTTGAAACTTGATGGTCACCGGAACGCGTTTAGTGACATATTGAAAAAATCTGCACAGCACAATGGACGCTTTGTGTAATGGGGAAAAAGTCTGTAAAAAATATAAATAAATAAAAAGCATATGTTAACCCTTTCACAGGGGCCCACAATGCATTAGTGGCGGTAACTGTTACAATAAGAAATGCTGTAGTGAGGACAGACATTGTAGATACTCTTTATCTGCTTTGACAAGAAGGAAGTGACTTTAGAGGTTGAAAAGGTTTTGTTGCTTTTAGTAATTAATAAAGCTGGATCTGTAACTGTTACACATTGTATTATAGATTTACTCTACCATCAAAAGCAGAGTGTGGGGATGTAATGGTAAGTGTTTTGTTTAAAAAAAAATTCATTGGTAAGTCATAGGTTCAATTCCCCTGCCTTCCACTTGTTTTTTTGTTTGTTTAACTAATGTATATATATATATATATATATATATATATATATATATATATATATATATCATATATATATTAATGAATACATTAGTCAACTAAAAAAATCAAGTGGGATTAGAACCAATGACTTACCAATGAAAATGTTTAATAAAACAACACTTGACTACACCATCACACACTGTTTTGGTTCACATGATTATTCAAATAATTATTTTAAAATTAACACAAAAGCATGACTGTTACCTTATATTAAAATATATTTTATTATATAACCTAAAGTATATATTTTAAACAGTAAAGAAAATATAATATATTCTTCTTTATGTGATCTTCTTCGATTAAGTCCCTATTATTTTTGTCTTTTGTCATGCCCACTTTGCCTGAAAGGTGCCTTCGATATCCCCAATTTTCTTGAAGAGATTTCTTGACTTTCCCATTCGGCTATCTTCTTCTGTCTCTTTACATCACTCATTGTAGAATGTCTCCTTGTCTCTTCTTTTCCTATCTCAACTAACTTTCTCTTTCCTTCTTTCCTGAACTACTTTCAAAGCCTCATCAGACAGCCAGTTTGCCTTCTTAGTTTTCTTTCTTTTGGGGATATGATGAGAGTAACATCTTTTTTTGGTGTTATATCTATGACTTGTTGAATATCTTCTTAAAACTTCAGCCACTTCAGCATCCGTGGTTGGAACCTAGACTTGGGTCACTGTGATATTAAATGGCTTGCCTTGAATTCGAATTGAAATCATTCTGTCATTTATTAGGTTGTAACCAAGCACTACTTTGGCCACTCTTTGATTGACTACGATTGCTACTCAATTTCTTCAGCGGGATTCTTGACCACAATAGTAGATCCGATGGTCGTCTGATATGAAATGTCCAATTCCAGTCCATTTAAGTTCACCAATTCCCAGGATATCAATGTTTAGTCTTGTCATCATATTTGACCATGTCCAGTTTGCCTTGGTTTCTAAGTTCCAACATTCCAGATTCCTATGATAAATTGATCTTAGCAGCATCGGACTTTCCTTTCCCCTCAAGACACATCCGCAGCTGGGTGTCCTCTCGGCTTTGACCCAACCACTTCATTAGATCTGGTGTTACGTGTACTTGCCCTCTGCTCTTCCTCATTAAAGTGGTAGGCACCTTCTGACCTGAGGGGCTCATCTTCCGGTGCCATATTGTTATGTCTCTGGTTGTACAATATTTTAAACTTTTTTTTTACTGTTTACTTTAAAAAAAGGAAATATGTCTATATATATAAATGTGTGTGTATACACGGTCGAGTCACATTTTTATGACCATCTAATATCCCAAATAACTGCCATGTGCAGCACGGACAGCAGCTAGACGGCAGGGTAGTGAGTCAATAAGATGCTGGAAAGTTGGCAAGGGTATCTGGAGCCATGCAGACTGCAGTGCATCTGACAGATGCTGAAGAGTGTGTGGTCGAGGATCCGTACGGCTAACATGGAGATTGAGGTGGTCCCACAGGTGCTCAATGGGGTCCAAGTCCAGGGAATTTGGAGGCCAGGGAAGTACTTGGAAGTCTTTGTCGAGCTCCTCCAACCACTCCCGGACAATTCTGGCGTATGATGTTGCATTGTCCTGCTGGAAGATCCAGAATGGATAGATAACCCAATCTAGAGATATGAGTGGACCCAGACAATGCCAAAAAAAAACGGCTTGTGTTCTTTCAACAATGGTTGTGATGGTTCTCTGAGGTTTCTCGCCTGACACGCCAACATCCGTCCAGTCGATGGAGCAGAAGACGTGACTCATCAAAGACGGCAACCATTTGCCAATCAGAGGAGGTACAATTTCAATACTGTTGTGCAAATTGAAGCCGTTTCTGATGATGCCCCCCAGACGTTTGCTTCAGAGCCCCATACAGAACAGGGTTGGCTGTACTGTCATTTTAGACACGCGTCTGGTAGCCCTCTGGTTCATTTGGACAGTGAGTTGTTCAAATGTAGCATGTCGGTTGGCCCTCACACACCTTCGCAGCCGACGTTCACCTTTGACATCAATAGCACATGGAGCTCTTCAGTTTCCAGGCTGCTTATTCGCAATGGTGCCATTTGTCCAGTCACAGTGCACTTTAACCACAGAAGCACACAATCTGTTCACAAACTGCTCTGTTTCAGAAATACTGCCACACTTGTTTTACCCATGACAGCAATAGTTGATATGTTTTTAGAATGCCTACAAGCCACCTTGTATACCCACCAAGCCAGCTCATGACACATGCTGTATTTCATTGGATGCTCACTGCTGATGTCAAAAGTAAGCAGTGGTCATAATAATGTGACTCGACCCTGTACATATATATATATGTATATATATATATATATATATATATATATATATATATATATATAAATATATATATATATAAGCTGCTCATTTGATTTCTTTTGTGTTTCAGATTGGCTGAGAAGCAATGTTGTATCTCCTACATTAAAGAAAATACTTGTATAGCTGGAATGATCGCTGCCAAAGAAGACGGGATCTGTCTACCTGCAGAGGGTGACACCTGTGAAAGGTCTTATTTTAAGGTACTTTGCGCCCTATTTTATTGCCCAATTCATACACTTATACACACTTAAAACTGCTCTTAATATTGTCACTTATTCTGTTAGCTACTCATAATCCGATTACGAGTTCCCCGCCCACAATCACTACTGACCAGCTAAAGCAGCAAAACTGGCCTTAGAACTCCATCGGTTTTAGCACAGCTCAAATATCACAAGCTCTAAATAATTAAGTTACACAAAATCGATATTCTATTAGACCCGTAGCACTAGCTCGCAAATAAAGTCTGACCTGCAACTGAAATAATATCACGTTTCTGTCAAAAAATATTACTAAATAGGACCCACAAGGGCTTTTTCAAACACATATCAGAGATGTAACATCAATTAAACACCCAATACTGTTACTAAAAGTATGGGAAGGCATGGAAAGGCATTAGAATTAATTGCACAACAGTCTCAGACCCAGATATTATTTGTGAGTAATATCGATCCTGAACTCAAGGGGTTAATACATATCATGAAACCCATATGGACTAAAACAGATGATCTAATGCATTTTATAGAGTGCTAGATTGCTTGATTGTGAGCCCGATCATCAAATATTACTTATTGGCTCTAATTAATGTGTAGCTTTTGGTTGCAGATTACATCTAATTTCCATATTTTACTGACACCATGATGATGATTTCATTTACTATTGGCTTCTAAGACATAAATTACGGGCCTGAGTCAGTAGAATACACCTAAACATTTAGAGAATCCATCTTGAATTGCTAGTTGCTGGCAAGCTGAATTAGAGGGATATATTACTTGTGGCTTGCTCCTCTACACAGTCCCTGTGTTCAAGTGTCCATTTATATTGGCTGTCTTTCAAGAGAACTGAATAGATATCTTACCTGACTCCAAGGCGCCTCCAATGTGTCTGATTGTACTTGGAACAAAAGCAAATGTCTGTAGCCATTAAAGCAAAATTGAATAGAAATAGATAAAACGCATTTTAACTATTTATTACATATTTATTATGTATTTATTTATTTAAGACTCTACAAAAAATAATTTATGCTCATATTGAGTTAAGTTCTTCATTAGAACAAACTATAGATCTGACACTTAGGGGTTTTATATAATATGCAGCTGATGGCTGTTGTCGAGTCATTCAGTCGCACTCTACGTGAACATATGGACGGCAGCATCTATCAGTCACTGCCCCTATGAGCTCCATCACCTTCATGTTCATTGCTTCAGTGACCTCATCTATCCATCGCCGTCTCTGTCGTCCCCTTCTTCTTGTTCCTTCAATCTTCCCCAGTATCAGAGTCTTCTCTAGGGAATCCTGTCTTCTCATAATATGGCCAAAATATTTGCGCCTCAGCCTCATGATCAAACCTTCCAGTGTACAGTTTGTCTTAATTTCCGGAAGTTCTGATTTATTGTATCTTCTTGCAGTCCAAGGGACTCTAAGTAGTTTTCTTCAAGACCAATATTCAAAGGCATCAATTCTATGACGCACAGACTTCTTTATGGTCCAGCTCTCAAATCTGTATGTTACTACTGGGAATACCATAGTTCTAACTATGCAGACGTTTGTTAATGGTGTTATATCTTTAATCTTTACTAGCTTGTCCAAGCTTGCCATAGCTTTCCTCCCCAGAACATATTTTAATTTCATGGCTGCAGTCACCATCTGAAGAGACCTTGGATCCCAGGAAAATAAAATCTGTGTCCCATAATTAGTGTATGCCTATTTGAAAAACTAAATTGACCAGCCTTTATTGTATCAATTAATACATTAAATTCAAGATGAATATATTGTTATGGTGAAAGGGGCTTCTCATTGAAGCTGTAAGCTATACCATGAAGGTTCACCCAAGAGGTCAGACAAATTTCGGTCCACTAGAGAAGGAACTGGCAACCCACTCCAGTATCTTTGCCAAGAAAACCTTATGGATAATCACAACAAGAGATATCACCATTGTGCCTGGTGTGCTGCCGTCCATAGGGTCATGGAGAGTCGGACACAACTGAAAGACAACAACAGTATTAGCATGGATGGATTGCACCTTAATGATTTTGTGCTAGGGGATAGGATGGTAGAGAGGCTGGGGGAGTTTTTAAACTAGTAGGTAGGGGGGAAGGGACTAGATTGAAGTAATGGGCTAGAAAGTGTAGAGGGGGTAAGGAACACATTAACTACTGGGAGGAGGGTAAGTATAATCAATAGAGAGGTATTGTTAAGTAACTCAAGTATAGTGGCAGGCACTCCAGAAGTACTCATAACATAAAGTGTATGCTTGCTAATGTCAGAAGCTTGCCAGGAAAAATGGGAGAGTTTGAATTATTAGCAGTTAATGAAAAATTGGATTTAATAGACATTACTGAAACATGGTGGGATGACTCTCATTGGACTGTTAATCTGGATGGTTATAACCTATTTAGGAAAGATAGAGGCAATGGTAAAAGAGGAGGAGGAATTTGTCTGTATGTTAAGCCTGAATTTAAGACTGTAGTCAGAGAACATATTTATGCTGGAACTAGCGAGAATGTTGAATGTTTGTTGGTAGACTTAAATAGCGGAGCAGAAAATTTCAAAAGAATATTAGTAGTAGGAGTATGCTATAAACCCCCAAATATAATTGAAAGTGAGCAAATTATTGTTACAGATTGGAAATGCCGCTAAGCATGGTCAAGTTCTAAAAATGGGAGATTTTAATTACCCTGAAATAAACTGGATAAATGAGACCAGCAGTTCAGCTAAGGGGAGCAGGTTCTTGAGTACACTCAGGGATCATTATCTGGCCCAGGTAATGCAAGAACCTACTAATTAGTCTATCTTGGATTTAGTTATCACAAATGATATTGATATGGTATCAAATGTTGAAAAAGGGGAACCCTTGGGGAATAGTGATCACAACACAGTCTCATTTGAAAGTGAATTAAAAAAACAAAACTGTAAGGAGCTAACAAAAACTCTTAATTTTAAAAGGGCAGCAATACAAAGTATAGACTGGGACAGAGAACTGACAGGTAAAAATACTGAATATACAGTAAATGGACAAACGTTCAAGTCCTTACCAAATATACATACTTATCACCAAGGGCGTAGGAACCGAAAAAAATCTGGGGGGGACAATGGACAAACAAATTTTATATATATATATATATATATATATATATATATATATATATACCGTATTTATTGGCGTATAACGCGCACTTTTTCTCCCTGAAAATAGGGGGCAAATGATAGGTGTGTGTTACACACCGATATTCCCTCCCCCCTCCTCATCCTCAACCTCCCTCCTCATTCTAAACCCACCTCCGCATTCTAACCCCCCCTCCTCAACCTAAACCCCCCTCCTCCTCAACCGAAACCCCCCCCCTCAACCTAAACCCCCCTAAATACCTCCCCCTCACTTACCTGCTTCTGCTCCAGCCTCTGCTCCGCTCCTTGACCTGGCGCGCAAGTGACTTCAGCGCGCCACGTCATTAGCATATACCAAGTGCCGGCACCCGGTATATGCTAATGACGTGGCGTGCTGGCGCGCATGTGACGTCACATGCGCGCCGGGTCAAGGAGCGGAGCAGAGGGCGGAGCAGAAGCAGGTAAGTGAGGGGGAGGTATTTAGGGGGGTTTAGGTTGGGGAGGAGGGGTTTAGAATGAGGAGGGGGGTTTAGAATGAGATGGGGGGTTTAGAATGAATTTGGGGGGGTTAAAAAGCGGAGGGGGGTTTAGAATGAGGAGGTAGGTTGAGGAGGGGGGTTGAGGATACGGGGGTTGAGGTTGAGGAGGGAGGTTGAGGAGTGGGTTGAGGATAGGGGGTTGAGGAGGGAGGATGAGGATGGGGGGTTGAGGAGGTGGTTTGAGGAGGGAGGTTGAGGAGGGGGTTGGGGATAGGGAGGTTGAGGAGGGAGGTTGACGAGGGGATTGAGGATGGGGTTGAGGATGAGGAGGGAGGTTGAGGATGAGGAGGGGAGTTGAGGATGAGGAGGGGGGTTGAGGATGAAGAGGGGGGTTGAGGATGAGGAGGGAGGTTGAGGAGGGGGGTTGAGGTTGAGGAGGGGGTTTGAGGTTGAGGAGGGGGGTTGATCATAGGGGGGTTGAGGAAGGAGGATGAGGATGGGGGTTGAGGGGGTTTGAGGATGGGGGGGTTGAGGAGGGGGTTTGAGGAGGGAGATTGAGGAGGGTGTTGAGAATGGGGGGGTTGAGGAGGGAGGATGAGGAGGGAGGTTGAGGAGGGAGGATGAGAAGGGGGTTGAGGTTGAGGAGGGGGGTTGAGGATGAGGAGGGGGGTTGTGGGTGAGGAGGGAGGTTGAGGAGTGGGGTTGAGGTTGAGGAGGGGGGTTGAGGAAGGAGGATGAGGATGGGGGGGTGGAGGAGGGGGTTGAGGATGGGGGGTTTGAGGAGGTGGTTGAGGAGGGAGGATGAGGAGGGAGGTTGAGGAGGGGGTTGAGGATGAGGAGGGAGGTTGAGGTTGAGGATTTTGCTTCAAAGTTCTTTATTTGAATTTTTTTTTTTTCCTGAAATTTCCTTCTTAAAATGAAGTGCGTGTTATACACCGGTGCGTGATATATGCCGATAAATGCGGTATATATAGATATATATATATTTGTAACGGAGTTGGAACACGAATCCAATATCTCCGCTGGTATACGGTAAAATATCCAAGAGGCACTACAGTCTCACCATTCCCAACCTCCCATATTGGATGACGCTCAATAGGGAGTTCAAGACTACTGACTTTATTTTGTTATGTGCAGAAATACATATACACATCTCTTCCCACAGGCAATACACATCCCCCATAGTTGACCACACAATACACATAGAGGGACAATAGGTGGGTCACACCTCCCTGAGGCTACCTGGAAACTTTGATACAATCAGACATTGATTAGATCATCCTTCTTTGTTCTTATGTCTGAGAATGAAAACACTTTATACAATAGACTTCCTTATCTTATGAGGAGTCTCTGTAATAGGATTATCTATTATGCCAAGGTCTGCAATAGTCTGGGCTAATATTCTGCAGAGCATAAACCAACATACATACAGTATAATAGTAGGATCATATTTTAACCAAGAATTAAATAACCATAAAACAGGGTAAAACAGTGATGGGTTCCGTTACAATATTCTAGCAACTTGCCTGTCAAAAATGACGGCAATAAAATTTTAAACCTGGCAATGCTGTTTTCCACACAATGCGAGGCTCTCCCCCTCTAACTTGCGGGCCTTGCGATGAGCGCCTTTGACCCTCATTGCGAGCCACTCCCACCTCTACTTTACAGGCCTTCGGCGTTCATCACAAGCCCCCCAATGAGTGGTCTTCGGCGCTCATCGCAAGGTCCGTAATGAGCGACTTTGGCGCTTATTGGGCATGCGCAAGCCCGTAAATGTTAACAATGCGTGACGACAACTCGCAATTACCACAACTATTATATGTGATATGTGAAGGAGGTGTGGAGAGGGCATGCTTGCAATGCGCACAATCTTGAGTGTGTCTAACACAACGTACCCGGCCGGTGTCCTCAGTCTCTTGGTTCTAAGACATATGCCGTATATGGTGGTGCTAATCTATGGTATAATGTAAGTATAGTGTGATGACGCCTTGTGTTGCGTGTAACCACTGAGTCTGATGTTGTGTACTTTCCACTCTAAACCAGAGGCATAACCCAAACACTTCATCTTAATCATAACCAGGCCCTTCTAAGCCTGAATAGAGGAAGGCAATCTTTTGTCACTGAGGAAGCTACAGATTACAGAAGCGAAACGCGTCTGTCAGTTTTACTTGGTTTTATTGTTCTCATCCATGGATTTTACTTACCTGAATTAAATCAGAATTTAACCAATAAAGATACTTTTATTTAGGAAAATGGTCTGAAGTACACTCAACACAAGGCGTCATCACACTATACGTACATTATACCGTGGATTAGCACCACCATATACGGCATATGTCTTAGAACCAAGAGACTGAGGACACCGACACATATCAACAAGGCACCGGCATGAACAGTGCTTTTGGAATAGCAGCACATCCGACCACCGTACACACCAAGCAGAATACAACTAGAATTCGAACCGATTAAAGACCATCGCCGATCAGACAAGATCTACCAAGCTCTAAGGCTAAACTTTGGTTGTGGTCAGATTGTACCCAACCACCAAACCCAATCGCTATTATATGTATATATACATATATATATTTATATATAAATAATATATGTGTATATATACTGTATATATGTATATATATGTGTATATGTATGAGCTGTGTATGTATATATAAATATATATACATATTTACATATACACATCTATATATCTGTGTATATATATATATATATATATATATATATATATATATATGTATATATACTGGATAGAAAAATAATTAAATGTATATATATATATATTTCTAGATATATAGATCCCTATCCCTGTTCTTTCTTTCTCTCCCTCCGTCCCTCCCCAGTAGCTTTCACTCACCCTTCTCTTTTTTTAAATAGTCAGATATCCGGGTCTCACGAAATCAACAAGGCTTGCAAAAGGGCTATTAGACTGGCTAAAATAGAAAATGAAAAGTTAGTTGCAAAGGAGAGTAAGAATAACCCTAAAATATTTTTTAAATATGTTAATGGGAAGAAAAACAGGAAGGAAGTTATAGGACAATTACAATGTGATACAGGTCGTCTGATAATTAGTGACCTGGAAAAGGTAGATGAGCTAAATAGGTTATTTTCTTCGGTATACACAAGGGAGGTACCAGTGGTTGGGACACTGCAACATAATGGGGCTACACTACCTTCACCAAATAATTGGTTAACACAGGAAGAAATCCAAAAGAGGTTTGAAAAAAATAAATGTTAATAAAGCCCCAGGTCCTGATGGAATACATCCACGGGTACTGAGGGAACTGGGCTCTGTAATAGCCACACCATTATATCTAAATTTTCAAGATTCAGTCAACACAGGGTCTCTACCAGATGACTGGAGAAAAGCAGATGTGAAACCTATATTCAAGAAGGGAGGAAGAGCAAATCTGGGGAATTATATACCAGTGAGGAGCCTCACTTTTGTAGTGGGGAAGCTTTTTGAAGGGTTAATAATGGATAATATACAAGAATATGTCTATTTGAACAGGATTATAAGTAGGAGTTAACATGATTTATGAAAGATAGGTCATGTCAAACAAATCTAATTAGTTTATATGAAGATGTTAGTAGGAACTTGGATCAAGGCAACTCAGTGGATGTAGTCTTTTTAGATTTTGCAAAGGATTTTGATACAGTGCCACATGGAAGACTGTTGTGCAAACTAAGTGATACAGGAATTGCAGTAAATATCTGCTCATGGATTGAGAGCTGGCTAAAAGACAGGAAGAAAAAGGCTGTTGTAAATGAAACATACACGGATTGGTCTAATGTGGTAAGTGGGGTTCCTCAGGGTCCAGTATTAGGTTCTCTCCTTTTTAACATATTTATTAATGACTTCAAAGTAGGATTGGAAAGTATTGTCTCCATTTTTGCTGATGATAAGAAGTTGTGCAAGGTAATTAATTCAGATAATTATGTACTTTCACTCCAAAGGGATTTGCATAAATTAGAGAAATGGGCGACTAAATGGCAGATGAGATTTTATAATAATAAATGTAAAGTTATGCATCTGGGAAGGAAAAATAGTCATGCAATTTATAATCTTAATGGAGCAAATCTAGGAAACAGTGCTCAATGCCAAGTTGCAGCTGCAAAGGCAAATAAAATATTAGCATGTATTAAAAAGGGTATAGAAGCAAGGGAAGCAAATATAATTCTGCCACTATACAAATCCCTAGTACGCCCTAATTTGGAATATGGAGGACAATTTTGGGCACCACTACATAAAAAGGACAAGTTATGAAGAAAGACTAACCAAATTACACTTATTTTCTCTAGGAAAACGGCGTCTAAAAAGGGCATATGATTACCTTATATAAATACATCCAGGGTCAATACAAGGCTTTGTCAAGTGAACTTTTTGTGCCAAGAGGTTTTCAACTGACAAGGGGACATCCTTTAAGATTAGAAGTAAAAATATTTTCCCTTAAAGAAAGAAAAGGGTTCTTCATAGTAAGGGTGGTTAATCTTTGGAATTCTCTACCAAAGGAGGTGGTGACAGCGGATTCGATAGATAACTTTAAAAAGAGATTGGATATATCTTTTAAATAAAAAGCGCATTTAGAGCTGTCCTGGATAATTAGAGAGGGGGTATTGATTGCCAGTATCTGGGGTCAGGAAGACATCTTATATTTTTTCCCCCTTTTGAGACAATTGGCACATTTTTACTTGGGCTTTTTTCTGCATATTGCAGATCAGAGGAGATCTAAAATGGTTGAACTTGATGGACTAAAAGTATTTTTTCAGCCTCGATTACTATGTAGCTATGTAACATTAATTTACACCAGGGTAGACAACCATTCAGAAGCTAATTTGTATTTATTAAACTAGCGACTTGCCTGTCAAAAATGATGGGGCAATAAAATTTGAAGCCATCGGAATGCTGTTTGACATACAATGTAAACCTTTTTGTACTGTGAGGACCATCGGCGGTCATGGTGAGTCTCTTGTCTTGTCTATTTTTGCTCCTCTGAGCACCTTCATCACTCATTAAAAAGATAGATATATATTTATCTTTATTTACTTAATCAATAATGAATTAATTAGTTCTTGAACAAAATTAATATACTTTACCAATTTCTAATTAATATATCCATTAATCAATAGCCTGAAGAGCTAACAATCTGTTTATATTTTCCTGCAGCATACAATGTACAGTGTGAGTGTTGGTGCTCTGATGATAAAGTGTAATGAATGTCCCAACTGTGCATTAGAAATTGTTTGTGTGCTCTAGGGAAATCCGTTTGTGTAGTTGTGTAAAGCGCCATTGTAGATTTGTAATGTAATTAATGTGTTAACCTCGTATTTTTGCTATGTCGTATTTTTTTTTTTTCAAAGTCCTGCGTCTTGTAAAGCGCCATTGTAGAGATTGGTAATGTTATTAATGTGTTACGCGACTCGCCAGCATTTTCCGTAATTTGTAATAATGTATTTTGTAGTTTGTTCGTTCCTGTGTGAAAGTGCTATGCGTTTTCCAGTGTTTTGCGCGGTCCGGGGTCGTGTAGCCTCGTTTTAATTTTTTTCGCCACCCATTTTTTTTCTTGCTTAGGCGATTTTCGTGTGGTGAAAGTCGTCAAAATCGGCTTAAATTTGCATTCCACCTCACTCCCAGACCTCCTGCCTGTTCCCCCGTGCTGTGGGTGATATTTTGTTGTATTTATTTTTATTTTCTTTGTATTTTTTGTGTTTTTTGGATGTTCTCGGTTTGGTCGTTAACCTCGTATTTTTGCTATTTCGTATTTTTTTTTTTTCAAAGTCCTGCATCTCGTATATTTTTTTTTCTAAATCCCATGTTTGTCAAGTGCTTGAAGGCTAATGCCATTGTGCGTTTACTAAGTGTTTTGTGGCTAAGTCCTGCGTGTTTCATTGGCTTAACTGCTCGCCTCACTTGCGAGCTAGCTTCGCGAGCTTGCAAAGCGTGACGACGATTCGTAGTTTGACAACTATTATATGTGATAGAATTTTTAGTATGAATACCTAGAATAAATGTTAATGTTTAGGAAATATTGTTTAAATGATTGTTGTGGTAAACTACCTCCTGACAAAATCTACTATACAAGCTAGAAACCTGCCTCACACTAATGAGAGACAGTAACCTCGAAACTGGTTGTGGGTAGGTTTCCTGACTTGTGCATAATCCATTCTGGGCTTTACTTAAAGCTGTGTAATGCAGCAGGCAGATGCTTAAAATGAGCCATTTTTAAAATGGTATTTGATTAATACCACTGCCCAAGTTCCCAGAATGCAGTGGAATAACTGTATTTCTCGGAATTCGGGATAGTAAATATGTTTTTTAACTTGTTTTAGACATTCAAATGTGAACACAAATGTACTATTTATTTACTATATATATATATATATATGTTTGAACAATTGATTTATATAAAGTAAATAAATGCTTAATTACTTTAATTATAGTAAGTAAATCTTACAACTGAATGTGACCGTTGCACTTGATTTTTCTTAATATGGTATCTAATATACAGCAACTTATTTGAATGTCTCAAATTGCACACAATTTTCTGATGCCCCGTTCATCCCCTTGTATGGACTCAATTAATCAAAATCAATATCATCAATCATCAATCATTTCAACCTCCACATTATCAAGTCAATCTTATCATATATACCCAATCAAATCTTCGAGACATATCACTCTTCACCACCAACTCTTAAATTCTATCACATGCCCCCATCTCTTACCCTCTTATCCCATGACTCACACCGGCTGCTAATGCAAATGTGAAGTTTTTGCTAATCTACAGTTGTTCTTTAAAAAAGAAGAACCAAAGAACTTCCAACACCACCTTCTTCAGACATTAAACTCTTCAATTAAAGATATGTTCATGTATTTCTATATCAATACCACTTTGGAAAAATAATTCTGTTGACCCACTGAATGATTCTGTAACTTTTCTGAGAGTCAACTGCACGTTCCGTAATGTCCTTCCCAATAGACTGGACCATTGACCCAAGGGATGGTTCTCTTTCTATTAAACCATAGCTTTGTTGTGATTGTTGTGCTATGGGACTGAAGTTGCATAATATCCTTACCAGTAGACTCCACCATTGACCCAATCAATACTATTGTTCTCTTTCTACAGCTTTGTTGTGAATGTTGTGCTTTGAGACTAAAGTTAGGTAATGTCCTTCCCTATAGACTCCATCATTGACCCCAGGGATACTAATAGTTCTCTTTCTTTTACTCTATAGCTTTCTTGCAATTGTTGTTCTGTAATACTGAAGTTGCGTAATGTCCTTCCCAATAGACTCCACCACTGACCAAAGAGATACTAATGGTTCTCTGTGATTGTTTTGCTATGGGACTGTAGTTGTGTAATGTCCTTCCCAATAGACTCCACCATTGACCCAAGTAATACTAATGGTTCTCTTCCTTTTATTCTTTAGCTTTGTTGTGATTGCTGTGCTATGGGACTGAAGTTAAGAAGTGAAGACAGTTCATGTGAGTCCAACCTTAATTTGGGTTATCCTTGTAACCATGTGATGATGTCATGCTGCAATGGAGAAGAACAGTTAATTCCTCCGGATATAAAACTTCCTCCTAAACTTGAACCAACACCCAAGCCGGAGACAGGTAATTTGGAACTTTTATGGTGACTATATTCTTTTGCAATACTAAATATGTCAATGGGCAAAATGTATTAACCTTTTGAATGCTAGCGATTTAAAGAATTGTTTAGGTGCCCAGAGGTTGGCCATCTTTTCTGCATCTCTTACTATTACTTTAGACACAAAACGATGTATAAAAATTACAATAAAACCATGAAAAAAAATCTACTTGTATTAATTTTGTGTATCAACAATTAACAAAATCAATCATGTCATTAAAAACAAACTTGTCATGTATATCCTGTATACAACTTATACCAAACATTTTCTTTGTGACCTACATTAGCATGAGTACAAAGTTCATTTCTCAACCTGCTGTACCCAAACTAATAATATTTCACTCATTCAATAATGAAAAAGATTATACTATCCCATAACATAAAAATAACCAGACAAACATATACATTTTCAGACAGTAAACACACTACATAATTAAAATATATCTGGCACATCTTACTGCATAAAAGTACTCTTTGCTAAAACTGGTATTTTCCATGTTCAGTTTTTCCAGCAAAATACCTCATACAGGTTTATTTAAAAAAAATATATACCATTTTAATTATAAAAAAGCCCAAAAGTGGTCTAGAGGGTAACACAATGTCACAAAGGTTAGGTGGCATCATGTGACTCTCCAGAACTCCTCTGGTTGATGGCCAAGTAGTGGTGCTCGCATGACACACTACCATAGAATAATACCCCCCACCACTTGGCACGTTGGGGGAGTAAGGGGGGTGCACACACAAGGTGAAATTATCTGATCACCCACTGGCACAAAGTGATCCTCAATGGTAATTTTAATAAACTTATGATCATCTTGCGACCAATTAGTTAACGCTCCCCCACTGAAAATACAGATGGGGGGAGCAAGTGTGTCATTGTAAACTAATCATATTGTGTCTGTTACAAACTTTCACTCTACCCCTAAAAATAGATCTCAAAAGATTTGCACATTTTCAAGTGTATTTCTTCAAAATATAGTGCCCATAACTATGACACAAAAATGGGGACCACTTCCTTACTCTGGAGGAAAGATTATTTTAAGGTTTTATTACAATTCGGTCTTAGTTATTATGTTGAAATGTTTCTAATGTTGTAAATTCTTAACTTATTTCAGATATTGATGAATGTGCTACCAACACCCACACGTGTGTAGAAGGAGAGCGTTGTGTTAATACTGCTGGCTCATTTATATGTATCCAAGAAGTCATCTGTGAAAATGGCTACAAGTTATTGGAAGGAGTCTGCCAGGGTATGTATAGTTTATAATAGACACAGACTCTATAGGTCTGGGTGTTCAGTCTCATAGTAACCAACAGTGACCATCTCCCTGCAACATGCTGCTGAGATGTGGTCCATGATAGGCTGGAACACTAGACTGCACATCCAGCCCCTACAAAGTCTGTGCCTGCATACACTGCAGAGGGCAGACCCCTACAGGGGCTATTTGTTTGATTTCAGGCAGTAAAAATAATATTGTAATGGCTAGTATACTTTTTTAGGCAATTATTTTCGCACCAAACACCTGACTTTTTCATGTATTTTTTTTTACGCTTGCAATAGATACAGTTGATACAACATTTCCAACTCCCTTCTATTCTTTGTTCTTTATTCTGTTTTTTTTTGTCATTCTTCAGTTTTCCAAATCTCACTTTCATTCTCCCTTCTCAGCCTTATGCTTCTTGCTCTTCACTAATTTCTCTTTTACCCTTCTTTTCCTTCATCGCCCATATCCCACCTATTAACATACTATTTTACCCTGGTCAAGTATCATGGAGTGATTAAAATTGGAGGGAAATGAGGAGGGGGAAACCTGCGTTGGGCAATGATATGATAGTGTGGTGGGATGTACCCTGTGTTAGGTTGTGATATAATAGTGAGGTGGGAAGAAGCCTGTGATATGATAGTGAGGAGGGAGTAATCCTGTGTTATGCAGTGATATGATAGTGAGGAGGGAGGAAGCCTGTGTTATGCAGTGATATGATAGTGGTTCTATACATTAGCAAAACATGAACAGTAGATTTCAAGCCATGCATGACAAGATACATTCCAGTGTCTTCCTCTTCCTTCTCTCTTTCTCTCTCTCTCTCTCTCCCTCCCTAATCATGCTTATCCAAGCCATGCTTAACTTCCTTCAACTGCTTAAACATGTCCAAAATCACTAACAGTACACACAAACATCTTAAGATAAGTCTTGTTAAGGTTATCTACTTTATACTAAAAAAAAAGTCTATTATCTGACATAATACATAATATCTTCAGGATAGCAGATCATCATTCATCCATATTGAACTTGGACTGATACCATTAGAATTGAGGTAGAATCTGTATTGCCTCTGATCATGGCTTCCATTGGTTTTGGATACATATCATTCCTTTAATAGGCTAACACATCTTATTTATATTGTGTAGGGAGTCACTATTGTATGTCTTCTTTATACTTGTTGGTTGTCCTGCCCAATCTTCTCTTGGAGACTGCCTGTCCTGGGGGTAGAGTGTTTGTAAACAATATAAGGAGTCTGGATTTTACATTTTTGCATTAAAGCTGTGTAATACAGCATGCATAATCTTAAAGGAAGCCATGTTTGATAATGGCTTACGGAATGAAGAGCGAGGCATTTGTGGGCACATTTGTGTGTCCTGGCTCAACTTCCCAGAATGCAGTGTAATAACTGTTTTTCTCGGAACTCTGAGCTGGAAGCAGGTTTTTAACTTGCCTTAGACATTCAAATGTGAACAAAGATGTACTATTTATTTACGGTACTACTGTACGGTGGAAGCTTCTATCGCTCTTTTGACCACCATATTATAAATGATTGTTGTGGTGAACTACCTACTCATAATTTCCAGAACACAGGCTGAGATCCTGCTCCATGCTGATGATAGCCAGTAAGCTTGAAACAGCTGTACATGGATAGGATAGTCAGCCTGTGTTTATTCCAACCTTGGCTTTGCATTAAAGCTGTGTAAGCAATGTTTGATAATGGCTACGGAATGAAGAGCGAGGCATTTGTGGCCACATTTGTGTGTCCTGGCTCAACTTACCAGAATGCAGTGTAATAACTGTTTTTCTCGGAACTCTGAGCTGGAAGCAGGTTTTTTAACTTGCTTTAGACATGCAAATGTGAACACAGATGTACTTTTTATTTACTATATATATATATATATATATATATATATATATATATATATATATATACACACACCTAGTAAAATCCAGAAAGCTTCCATACAGAAAAAAAATGACTTCAATAGTCCTTTAAAGCCACATAAATCCAAAATCTCTATCCAGCCATTTAGGCAATATTTATTTTAAAGAAGTGACGATGTTTAAAGTGCATACGAGCTCAGGAAATGCTTATTCATGACTTTTTAGGCATGTAAACTGAACTTAATACGTCTCAACTGGAAGTAATTTGCGGCTCTGTATATACAGATATAAATGAGTGCGAGTTCAGCCCTGCTCCGTGCAAGCAAGGATTCAATTGTATAAATACCTTGGGGTCCTACGTCTGCCAGAGGAACCAATTGAAGTGTAACCGCGGATATCAATCAGACGAGAACGGAACCAAATGTATCGGTGAGAATGTTTATTATTTCTAGATACATTGTAACAGAGCATTAAGACATTGCTGCGTTTGTAACCCCCAGATACTCAGCCAAAGTATTTACTTTTATGGATATTCTGCCAAAAATGTTACATTAATGACTTTTTTTTTCTGGAATACCTTCTCTTTCTTCACCCATTTAAAGGGTCACTGAAAAAAAAAACTTATGGCGATTGAAACATTTCATTTGTGTCTGAATCCTCTATAAACTGTATATATAATGAGGCTGCACCAGCTGATGCACTGAAACTTGCTGGACATTTGATAGTGGGTGTGGAAATAAAAATGTGCTGAAGTCTTCAATGCTAAAGCTAAAGGGACTCTGTCACCCCAACAGGAAGTTGATTTAATTTTAAAGACCATTAAAAACTGGCTATACATTGTACTAGCTGTTTTTCAATTACAGTAAATCATTTCTGAAATATTTAGAATTGAGTTTGCAGTTCTTGTGTGCCAATGTGCATCTCAGTGTGCTAATGCGTGGCTCAGTACGCTAATGTGTGGCTCAGTATGCTTGATAAGGGTGGGAGAGGGAACTAATTGCCATAAAACTGTCAGACTGTAATCTTAATTAACACATTAAAGAAGCTAATTAATTTATGCAAGCAGCTCTTTTGCGTATAACTATATGGAATTTCCCAGGACTGATTCAGTTTAGAAAAGAAATGGATAACACAAAATATAGTCATTTTTTCAGGCTCTTTAAGAATAACTAAAACAACCTGATTTAGATGTGACTGAGTCCCTTTAGGGTTTTAAAAAAAGTGTTAAAAGCTACATTAAGCCTGTAGGTAATAAAGTACTTTTTCAAACAAATTTAAAAAAAGTAATTTTCCTAAAGAAGACTAACATTGAAGTTTCCCATTTTTAACTGTGAGTCAGCCTTTCTGATCTGAGCAATTCTATATGTATTCTATTTTTTTTTTTTTTAATGGGAGATCATCGCCTTAATCAGTGGTTAGCCAATGAGTCCATTGTCTTGAGAGCCGTCATCTGCACAAAAAAATATTAGGTATGCTCAGACCCAGGTGACTAGCCCTTGAGGCATTGAGTTCATTGTATGGAGTGAAATTATGATTAAAGGCAACAATCTCTTGGAATTTTGATTTGTGGGTGGATCAGAAAGGTGCACTGACTAAAGATTGACAACATCAACGTTAGTTTATTGTAGGAAAAGGCAAATTAATAACATTCATTTGATAAAGTTAGTATTTTTACCTAAAATTTCACATTTTAGAAGATTCGGAATTTCACAATAACTACCGTATTTTTTGCCATATAAGACGCACCTGCACATAAGACGCACCTAGTTTTTAGAGGAGGAAAACCAGAAAAAAATATTCTGAAGCAAACACAAATACACTTCACACACATATACACATCTACATCACACCCAAATATATATATATATATATATATATATATATATACATACACATACATACATACATACATACATATACACGTACACATATACATACACGCACATACACATTTTGGAGCATTTGGCCCTCCCTTGGCCCATCTTGATCTCACCCCATCGCGCAGAGCTTCCTACCAGCACTCCTCCTGTACTGCAGCCTTCCCTTGCGTCGCGTGTGTGACGTCACTAAGATGCACCGGCCGACGTAATGCAGTTTAGAGGCATGCTGCTGGTGTCGTAGGAAGCGCCAATGGAGGGGGATCAGGAGTGGGGATCTAAAGGGGGCCAAGGGAAGGATCAGAGGGGTCGAAGGGGAGAATCAGGAGGGGGAGAAGATCAAGAGGTGCTGAAATAGGCAGTTTACACATTTTGCATGCATTAATTCGTCGTATAAGACGCACCAACTCCCCCCCAGTTTTGGGGAAGAAAAAGTGCGTCTTATACAGCGAAAAATACTGTATATCATAAGTTTCAGAATCACCTGAGACTGAGGGTTATGAAGAATTGTATCTATATATTGTGACAGAGTTATGCAAAGTGTTTCTGTGATCCACAGACTTTTCAAAACTCTTTTCCCCCAGGAGGTGTGAAATAGTTAACTCCTGAAGCAATTGATTAGCCTTCAAAAGACTGAAGCTGAGATTTGGGTGGAAAAGGGAGAATGCACGGATTTTTCAATGTTTATGTTAAGTGTAGAGAAGCAGTTATGTGGTATTTTTATACTATATACGGTATCCCCTCCAGATTTTATTTGGCTCCTACACCCATGGGAGAATCAAATAAGAGTATCGGGACAGGATAGAAATGTGAATAGGAAGAAACCAATAGTGAAAAGTGGAGGGTATGAACTGAAAGAATGAAATCCTTTTTCTGCCACCCTTGTATTTCTTGCTGCCCTAGGCCTTGGCCATATTTTGGAAAAGCCAACCCAGCACAAACCTAACAGATGCAATGAATAACTGTAATTTATTACTGCTACAATATCATTATTGTTTCCCTTTTATTACAGATATTGATGAATGTATACTTGATTCACATAATTGCACCAATGAACAGTCCTGCCAGAACATACCCGGGTCTTACCGCTGTAACTGCAAGACAGGCTATCGATATGATGCATATAGAAGAGCTTGTGTAGGTACGTGCTAATGACACTTTTTTTTTTTTTTTATTGGTTCCAGTAATATAAAAAAAATATATAAATCAAAACAGAAATTACAGGTAAAAATTGAATATTATATTGAGGCATGATAAGTGTCCTTTAGGTCAGAAGCTAAGTCTAGACAGGGTCATAAAAGATTTTATGGCCAAAGAAATTTTGATACTAAACATGTCATCAGAGATGTATTTCTCCATTTCTCACCCAAACTATTTTGTTTAAAGGGCCTGTACAATGATCTGGTCCCAAAGCCCTAATTGGATGCCAATGTAAGTGGCCCTAAACGATGGTACATTTAGAGACTCATTTGCATATCTACCTAGAATACTTAGCAAAAATACTGTTTACTGACAAGTTGTGTTGGAAATACAGGTCTATTGTAAAATATGCTATTTTTATGTCAACAGATATTAATGAATGCTGGGCATACCCCGGCCGTCTGTGTCACCACACATGTGAGAATACTGTGGGGTCTTATCAGTGTTCTTGTTTTGCTGGATTTCAGTTAACTCAGGATGGAAAACATTGTGAAGGTAAAATAATATATATATATATATATATATATAATGTAAAAAATAGATGTTTTATCATTTAAATGACATGAAGGTATCTCCATCCCCCTATACCCCAAAGCTTTGGTGAACCTAATATAATAACTGACATTAATACAAAAATTAGTTCTTCAGCTTTGGGGACTCTAATAAATTAACTTAGGTTATGTTGAGCAAATTCGCATCACATGCATTATATATAAAACTGAATCTCCATCACGTGTGAACCTGTTCAAATTACTAACATATTTAAAATTGGTCCGAAATAAAAGGAAATAAGGGACATTATGTTTAAATTTGGTTCTCAATCACTGTCAAACTTAGTAAAATTACTGACGTTATGTTTCAAATTGGTTCTCCATAACTGGTGAACTTAATAAAATTACTGAAATCATGTTTGAAATGTTGTTGTTCATTACTGGTGAACTTATTAAAATTAGTGGCATGATTAAAATTTGTTTTCCTTCACTGGCAAAAAAAAATTCTGATATTAAATTTAAAAGTGGTTGTCCTTTCCTTGGAAATTTGGTAAAGCTATTGACATTATGTTTGAAATTGGCGTCCATCACTGGAGAACCTAAAATATTTTTCTGTAGCTTTTGACAGTTTTAGCTAACACTCACTGGGACAAGTGTTTTTTTTTTTTTATTATTGTTCTTTGACTAATGTTTAACATTACATTTTCACCAAATCTGGCAAAAGAAATAATGTGGTTAGACGAATAGTGCTAAATGTTTTGCAGCCCCAACTTGACCCGGCAAATTTAATAAAGGGACCAAACAAGTGAAATTTTAAAAAAAATATGTTCTGCCAGTTTTGCTTACAAATGAGCAAAGTTTCCTCCAGGGGAAAAAAACGCCACTTCATCATCACAAAATTCGACACAATATAAATAAAATTAGGCTGGACAGAATTTTATGAAAATTGGCAAAACCATAAAACTTCACAATTCCTCCTAAAATACAAAATTTCATACAGATACATTAAACAAAAACAAAGTTATAAGCACATATAAAATCAGATTCTATTGAAATGCTCAAGAGAACGCTGGCTCACATATTTTTTTCATGCATTTTAAAGTGTGCATTAAAGATTTGTTGTCTCTTAGAAAAGTTGAGTAAAAACATATACGTCTCTCGAGATCTGATTGGCAGACAAGTACATTTACATTACTGTCATTGATGCCCCCAGATCAGTTACAAATTTGAATAATGTTTTTTATGTTATGAAAGCATTATTTGAAAAAAGAAAATGGTGGTACATGATCAAATACAATCTTTTCATATGCTTCTGATAACAACATTAACTAATGTCTCTATTTTTGGATACCTGCTTGTCTGAACTAAGCTGTCCTTTGTGTACACAGATATCAATGAGTGTGCACAGAACCCATGTGACCAAGAATGTTCCAATATCTATGGCTCCTACCAGTGCTACTGCAAGGAGGGGTACAGGCTGGCAGATGACGGCCTCTCCTGTGAAGGTACATTTTGTTTTTAATCAATACAGTTATTTTCTGCTTGACTTTCTTGACTTATCAAGGAGCCATGTATAAAGGGGTATTGTAATAAAAGATGAAAATACATTGTGGTCTCATCTGCATGTTCCCACCCAGTTTCCCAGTGTGCAGTTCAATTACCTTATTTCTCTGAATTTTGAGCAGGATATAGTTTTTTTACTTGTTTGTAGCTGTCCAAATGTGAACACAAATGCACTATTTATTTATTTGACTTATCAATTAAGCATATAAAATAAATGTGACTAGACCATTAATAAATTATTCACTGTTACTTTAATTAGAGCCTCATTCAATTTGAGGCTTGCAACTCGATCGCAAACAGCCAGATGCCTGCGATTGAGTTGCTTGCTCCCGTTGCTATTCAATTGGCTGGGCCCGCAGGTTAAGGCTGATAGCGAAAATCGCAAACCATTGCCATCGGAAGTAGCATTTGTGGGCTTGGGAGCAAGCCGGGAATTCCTGATGCAGAAACAGCCAATGGAAACAGAGATCGTCATCATGACCAACATCCAAGCCCATAATTCGTAAATGAAGGCCGTAGGACTTTGAAATCCAATCTCCATTTTCAAAGTCCTACGGACTTCAACCTCCAAGCCCGTAGGACTTTGAAAATCCAATCTCCAAAGGCTTAGAGGTTGAAGCCCGTAGGACTACACATTGATTGCCGTGCTCGATATAACACGAAAATTGAATATGAAATAAAATATTGGAGAATGTTGTGCTAATAATTCTAAGACCTAACATCACTCTTCATAAAAGTCCAGTATTTATTTTTTATTTGCTTTTAAAGTGCTCCGATTTGTCAATAAGCACTTTGCGAGACTTCCTTGGTACCAGTAACTTGTAGTTAGATATTTGCCATTTGTGGGCTTGAAGGAGTGGTTAGCGAGGGGGAATCAAAGCAATTGAATAGCGATTTGCGATTTTAGCACTCAGGACTCTTGCGGCCTTGAAAGATCAAAGGCTTGGAGGGCATTTACTTGCGTTTTGACAAATCAGAGCCCGTAACTCGACCGGAGCCCGCAAAAGGAAGTCAATTGAATAGCAAAATAACTTGTGACCTCCACCTCCGAGCCCGGAACTCCAAAACGGAGCAATTGAATGAGGGTCTTACTTTCTGTTGCCTAATTATGATCACCTTAGTCAACACTATACAATGTGAAACATAGTAGCCTGCATCACCATCCACAGTGAAAGAAGTAAGAGAACCCTTATTGTTTTGAAGCTTTCTTGTCATTTCCTGCAGATCTTGGTTACATTGCTAAATTTTAAATGCAAATTTTAAAAGCTACAATTATTTTTTCATCAATTACTGATTTTATTGCTAATCAGTTATTAAATAAACTAATTAAATACTGCTGTATCACTAATACAGTGTCCTTTTAAAGACTCCGTAGGAAATGATAAGTAATGTTGGCAATGACTAGTAAGTTAAAAACAAGTCAATGGTGCCCCCTACTGCAATATCTCAGTATTGTAAAACAAACCTGTACAATAATAATTCAAATCTAGCAACTTGCCCATCATAAATGGCAGTATCATATAATATCATCAATTCCCCCACAATGCACAGTAATAACGCCTTTGTGCTCCTACTCAGAAAGCATCATGCAGGCGTTACTCACATTTAACTATTTTAGTGGATTGAATGGAAGTCTTAGATAGTTGAGTCTTTCTTTTTGCATTAAATATTCCTGTTTACAGCCAATGCTTTATACTGGAATCCCACGTAATTTAGCTAAAGGATGTATATTGGTATTCCAGTTCAGGTGGTATACCCCTTTTAGAATCCTCTGGGAGACAGGCCTAAACGAGTTTAAAATCAATCTGATGAGATAATTGGTTCCCCCTATTAGAAAAGCATATTAACAACGTAAAACATTTTAACATGGAATTGTCCAGCCAATCAAGATAATAGTCTTCATATTACCTTGTGCCTGAAAAAATAGCTCTGCTTGCTAGACAAGTCCACTTCACCCTTTGACCTTATAGTTATCGGAGACTGTTCTTTGAAAGTAAAATTAATTTATATATATTTTTTTTTAATAATTGAATGGGAATTTTATTAAAGATCAATGTTTGAGTAAAACATCTAGCTCCTGTTGTTACGACATTAATGGTCTACTCAAATATTGAACAGTAAGAACCAACATATAGAAGTCCATAATATTTACACTTATATGTAATCCTCAAGTGGACCTCAGAACCTGTTGGTAAGGCCAGGGCCAGTTCTAGGCCAATGTCCAAAACTCACTTCACCAGACCAGCCTAACAATGTTGTACCAACTGCCACAGTTTTTATGATAAATGGTGGTAGAGGACTTCCTGGCTTGGCATTATCTATAAGACCTCTCTCCACTCTGTAGCGTCTCAAGAAAATAAAAGCTATTGGAGATATCGCACATTACTAATGACCTTAAAGGATACAGTCCAGTGACTATTGATCAATTTAGCTACAAACAATCCAAATATGGTGCTGCCCTGCCTCAAATTGTAATAAATCCTTTATTAATGCCCTTTTTGTTATATTCTCATTCCAGATATCGATGAATGTTCGGAGAGCATTGGCAGCCTTTGTGTTTTCCGTTGTGTGAATATACCTGGTAGTTATAAGTGCGCCTGCCCCGAAAAGGGGTACACAATGGCGGCCAGTGGGCGCACCTGTAAAGGTAAGAGAGTGCATGAAATACTGAGAAGAAACAAGCTGTAAACCAATGGGACTTCTAGTGGACAGAGTTTAAGAGTTTCTGCCATAGTGCAGAGAGTGTCTGCCATATTTAATATCCAAATTTATTTTGGTGTTCATTAACTGAACTCCAATAGGGCATCTACATAACTACCTTGTATTAGTGAAAGTAGCAATCTATTATTTTGGGACATGGGACTTGCAATTCATGTGTTGAAGGGACACAGGACTCACATTCACTCCTCCATTTGAAGACATTGCTGATTACACAGAGAGAAAAATAAATATTGTATGCACTAAAATAATTAATTTCTACTATCAATTATAACATTATTTTTATTATCCCAAAGACATTGATGAATGTGAAATGGGAACACACAACTGTTCATCAATAGACAATTGCTACAATATCCAAGGAAGCTTCAAGTGCCTAAATCTTGACTGTCCAGAGAACTATCGAAGAGTTTCAAGCACGTGAGTTATTCTATATAAACCTACAAACAAGATACAGTTTTTGTTAAATGCACTCTCTTGCTGCAGTGAATTTTCTATATTTGCTATAGGCAACCAGGACTGAAGTTACATCTCCCACTCCCTAGGCACAACTGTATTAGTTCCAGGCATTCTTATGCCCCCTAGTGGTGAGTATTTCCTTTTTTTATGCCAAGGAACATTTTGAATTGTGAAATGAGGCACCCTTCACCAGGAAGCACCAATAGGCGGCTGCCTGGTTTGCCTAAAATGAAACCCAGCTATGAGAGTAACTAGGGGTGCTTCTCTGTGAAGGGCGCATCATTTCACACTTTAAAATGTTCCTTGGCATAGAAAAAGGAAATACTGCAGTTCCCAGACTCACCACGCCTGGAACTAGAGAATTACAAGAGGGAGAAAGCTTATGTGCCTACAGGGTGACGGAGATGTAATTCAGGCCCTGGCCATGATAGCAATGTATTGTGCATGTGTTTGCTTTAAATACAACATTCTAGGCTTCATCGGGAAGCGCCGCTAGGTGACTGCCTAGTAGCATTTGGGTTTATACTGAGATGTGTAGTATATTCTAACATTCTTCTTATCCATTATTGCAGGAATTGTGAACGAATTTCTTGCTTCAGTAACCAAGATTGCCAAAACACTCCAGCTCGAATCTCTTATCACCGCCTAAGCTTCCCAACTGGTGTTGTGGTCCCGGCACAGATTTTCCGAATTGCCCCATCACCAGCATACGCCGGAGACAGTATCATCCTAGATATCAAGAAAGGAAATGAAGAAAACTATTTTAGTACTCGGAAACTTAACGCCTACACAGGAGTCCTCTACCTGCACCGACCCATCAAGAAGTCCAAGGATTTCCTGTTGGATGTTGAAATGAGACTGTGGCGCAGAGGAGTCGTCACAACATTTGTTTCTCGGCTCTACATATTTATTACTGCTCCTCCTTCCTAATCTTCAGAAGCACATTTGTAAATAAGTTTTAAATATTTAAAGGAACATGGCCAAAAAATCATGTTTAAAGAATATCAAGTGGACACTGAAGTCACGGGCTTAGTAGCCCAAAGAAATCTGATAATTCAACACTACTCCCAGGACAGAAAGCAGGTGTAGATCTACTGCTGGGGCACTGCTTTGGGGCATTTTTTTATTTCTTTGTTTAAATCCTCAATGCCCCTGCCCCCCCAATATAATTATATAGAGAGAGAAATTATGGGTCAAGGCTTTCAAGGGAAAGACATACTGTTCCATATTGGGCAAATATGATAATGCATGATTAAGTTTAATTTTGTATTTTTTGTGTCCCCTATTCATTTAATCTGGGGGTGGGGGATTTGTCCTACATTGCAAATGTAAACAAAAATGTGCTTGTAATTCCTGTGAAACTACTTTGGCAACTGCCTTTTGAGAAATCTCTGTTCATGTTGTGTCAGACACAACAAAATTAGAGTAATCAGCAGGAAGGCCTGACATTGTTGTAAAGCTGCAATTCCAACAATTGCAACATATATTTTCATGCAAAAACACATTTGTAATATTTATAGTGTCCTATTGTAAACGCACATTTAACAAATCTGTAACTTAAGTGCCCATTATATTCTGCCTATACATTATACTAGCCATCTTGTGTCATAACCACTCATTAACATGTATACAATGGTGTATATCTGAAGAATGGCTTGCTGTACAAATAAATGGCTAATACAATATGGAGCCATTTTCTTTTAACACTCTTAAAAAGAATCCAGCTTGAGAAGACCCTGTCCCTTTACCATTAAAGTAAGCAATGTATTTATATCTGCATCTTACCCTGCATATACAGCTGTGGATTACCCAATCATTGGATCTATGGAAACCTTTTTTTTTTTTTTTTTCAGAATTTTTCTATATATTGTTTCTATAACTTTTTGTTGAACTGTTTCCGTAAGAGTTCAATAAACAGAACTCTATAATAATACAAGAAAAGTATATTTATTAACATTTTTTTAATCCCTTACTTTATCTTTTTTTGTCTTAAATGCTCGTGTTAATTTGTTTTCAGAATTTTCCATAATTTATATTACTTATTCTTGTACATTTATTAAACTACCTATTTTCAACAAACCTTGTAATCATTTATTTCACATATTTTATTTACATATAAATATATTGGACGAGTACATTTTATGTATATTTATAAGGTTCGATTTATATTTTAGTTTGTTATTTTTAGTTTGTCATATAGTGAATATCAATTTCCAAAATAAATCAAGCAATTGTTTTAGGTTACAAACTAGTTGAAGAATAAGTACAAAACTGAAAATTATTCTAAAATATAAAACAGAAATTTAGTAAAAAAAGAGAGGGCATTTTGCATATGGTAACATTGCACGTTACTAGATGAATCAATTAAAACTCTCCCATGAGTAAAATCACTTACATACTGTATATTATTTACATACAGGGTTGAGTAACATTATTATGACGACCATCTAATTTTGACGTCAGCAGCACGTAGCCAATGAAATACGTCAAGTGTCATCAGCTAGCTTGGTGACAAACATATCAACCCTCAATGTCATGAGTAAAGCATGCAGTTTATCCGACTTTGAAATGGGTATGTTCATTGGCTTTTGGGCCAAGGAGGCAGTAATTATGAAACAGTGCAGTTTCTGAACTGTTTGAGTGCTGCTGTGGTTAAAGTGCACAGTGACTGGACAAACGGTATAATTGTGAATAAACAGGGTGAACATTGGCTGGGAAGGTGTGTGAGGGCCTACCGACACGCTACAGTTGAGCAACTCACCATCCAAACGAACCAGGAGGCTACCAGACGTGTATCTAAAATGACTCGGGGGCTCCGAAGCAAAAGGCTGGTCACTGTACCCATTCTGACAAGGGTTCATCATCAGAATGGCAACAGTACCACAATGGGAACTCTTGATTGGCAAATGGTTGCCTTCTCTGATGAGCCACGTTTTCTGCTCCATCGACTGGACGGACGTTGGCGTGTCAGGCTCGAAACCTCAGAGAACAAACACTCTGCAACCATTGTTGGAAGAACACAAGCTGGTGGCAACAGCATTAGGGCCTGGGGATTTTTTTCTTGGCATTGTCTGGGTCCACTTATACCTCTGGAAGGCACTCTTAACCGATTATTATCTATCCATCATTGTAGATCAAGTGCACTCATACATGTTTATTGTCTTCCCTGGAGCGGATGGGCTCTTCCAGCAGGACAATCAAACATGTAATTCGCCCAGAATTGTCCGGGAGTGGTTGGAGGAGCATGACAAAGACTTTCAAGTACTTTCCTGGCCTTGAACCCGATCAGGCACATGTGGGACCACCTCCGTTCTCATATACTTCGTATGGATCCTCCACCATGCAATCTTCACCAGCTGTCGGATGCACTGCAGTCTGCCTGGCACCAGATACCCTTACCAACCTTTCAGTATCTTATTGACTCACTGACACCACGTCTAGCTGCTGTCTGCGCTGCACACAGTGGTTATTCAGGATAATGATAATGTGACTTGACTGGAATGCACAAATCAAGCATTAAATGCTTGATGGTAATGGACAATGGAAACGGCTGTTGGTCAACCTAGATGATTTGTTCATGCAGCACCTCCTCACTTGGAACATCTACCAATACACATGGGTACCGGATAAAGGAGTGTCTACTGTATATGAAAAAATATTGAGTATAAAACTGAAACGTGTGTGTGTGTGTGTGTGTGTGTGTGTTAATCCCACCACCATGGTGTGGCCATTTAGCAGCTAGCTTTATTTAATTAGTTGAGTCCATAAAGCTTACATAGAAATTAAATAAGAATATTATGTACAGGCATCTAATTAGTTGATGACCAAACACAGCAAGTACTAAGTATGAAACGCTGCTCATTCTATACCAGTTGATAACACCACCAACAGTTAAAAGTTTTAAATAAGAATATACTGGGTTTTTGGTCTATATGGCCAGTGTTTAACCATCCAAATTGTTGATTACTTAGAGCAAACCTGTTTAACAATTAATTCCTTTGGTCTAATTTAATCACAAAACAGCAAGTGGTAAATGGGGTTGCATAAGATTAATTATATTGCTCTATAGAGTAGTGATCTTTAAAGGTCACATTTTTTATAAATCAGAAATGTAATGATTCAGAGAATAATTTTTTAATTCAACTAATCTATAATGCCAAATAAGTTTTAAATTGCTGTAAATTTATTATAGCCTGAAATGTAATGGTTTGGACAATAACTTGTTTATGTGCTCTAGAATTATTTTAATGATTTGTTTCGAGCCAAGATAAGTTTATGGTGCATTAGTTACATTGTCAGAGTGCATTAATAAACACCCAATTTTTATTTAAGTGGACATGGGCTTCAAAGACTATATGAATATTTTAAAACTGTATAAGCCTAATAACCGGGTGTCTGGCCATGACATTAATAAAAAAAAAAAAAAAATTCCAACATGCAAAATAGAAATGTATTGGAGAAGGTTATAGGAGCGTGAGGCAATTCTATTTTAAGTGAACTTCTTACAAATATTGTATTGTTTACTTGAACGATACTGAAAATGACTAAGATGTCAGCTTCGTATGTTGGATAAATATCTTGGGCATTTAACAACAAATAGAAGGAAAAAGTCATCAAATCAGGGAACACAGAATCATCTCACCCCGGATACTCAAAAAAAGTCTACAAAGGCTCCAACAACTTGTCCCAAAGTGCTAAATGGGGCCTCCTGACAGGCTGCTTTTTCCCCCCAGAGTATGGAAATGTTTTTTAATTTGACAGTAAATGCGTATAATTCTATAAAGACAGACATATTTCAGGATGTCCTCCATCTCCAAGGATCATTTAACAGGTATTATATGAGATGCAATCGCCTGGATCCTGAGGATATTGGTATCTGCTGGTAGCTCCAGTCTGCCGTTTAGAGACTAACTAGAGATAATCAGGCGGTTTGTTATTTTACCATTGCTCTACTTTAATTTCCTATGCATCTATATATAAAATGTATATCAGTGAAGCAGCTCGCTGGAAATGGCAACCGTGTATTGGCTGTTGGGTATAGGTTAATGTCTACAACATCCATATCCCTATAAAACACAAATTGATGCCACATTTAAGCTACATTGTAAGTGCAAATATTGTTTAAAAGGTCTAATAAGCATCTAACAAAATTTAAAAAAAAATAAAAATCCAGGATCATATCGAAACAAGATAAATAAAAAAAATAAAAACTCTTAAATAAGCCCAGAATACCCGATACAGCCCATCCCCTTGTGTAATTAGCCAGTTTTGCGTTTGGCAAAATAAACTAAAATGAAGGCTCTTGACCTGCAACACATAAGTTCTTCAGGCAATAAAGTTCACTTTTGAGGTTTTTTTATTTCAATAAAGTGACATTTTTGAAGACAAACAATAGAAATATTGATGTTAAGTTGACACATCTCTCAGATCTTTCTCGGCTATAAAACTATTTGTTCACGGCGTTATTTGCTTGCATCTTTTTCAGTCCTCTCTTGTTGTGTTTCTTAGCAAAACGCATGTTCCTCAAGAACTTGGGGTCAACCTAAAAATGAGAACAGTGCTGTGTGAGTTGAGATCAGTTTTAAGGAAGCAGACGAAAAAGGAAAAGATTAAATGAAGAATTCTGACTATTATGAAGGAGGGGGTCTCCTGTCTGCAGAGTATATTGTCCCCGATAGGCTAGAACACTACATATCCAGCCCTATAGTCTTGTCTTCATGATGTGCATTTTGTGTACTTTTTATAAAACACTATTTTATTCTCCCACCACATGGTAACTGCACTGTACCTCCTGAACATCTAAACCTTCTTGCACCAACTGCAATGGATTTCAGGAAAAAGTGTAAATCCCAATATATCGTCGATAATGTGATTTTAAAGGGCTTTGGAATGTTCCTGGATATTACTGGTTATATAATATCCCTGTGTATATTTACTTTTATGTACTTTATTAAGAAGTGCTTATAAGCTAATTTTACTGCCAACCATCTCACAAATAGTCCCTGTATGGGCCTGTCCATGAAGGCACAGACTCTGCTGTGCCTCATACTAACCAATCAGTGACCATTTCTTAGCAACATGCTGCTGATACGTGATCCCTGATAGGCTAGGACACTACACATCCAGCGTCTGTCTACATACGCTGCAGCGGGCAGACCAATACAGGGACAATGTGTGTAATTTTAGGAAATAAAAACTGAGATTATAAGCACTTAATAAAAGTAAATAGAGGGATATTATATACCTAGTAACACCCAGGAACCTTCTATATCACTTTAATGTTTCAGAAGACCACAAGAAAGAACTGTGAAATATATTTGTAGGAAACTAAAACCAATTTGTATACCAATTGATAACGATATGCTGCACTTTGTAGTCTCCCGATATTCAAGTCTTCAAAATGACCATTAAGGGAATGCGCCCCCCCACCCCACCCGTTAATGATATTTATTATTAAACTTTATTTGTAACTATACAGGAATCTGTTCTCTAAATAAATAGCTTTAGTTTAGTGAACAGTTTCTCAGTTCTAATTTACAGAATACTTCAGTGGGTCAGATCCCAGGACATTTTATCAAATGGTCCCAGTGATTGTCTCAAGTCACTGGGGGCATAGAGATAAGATCCAATGCTTTATGGGGGAGGTCTTATACAGTAATTACTTGCAAAGTACAGCATACATAATAGGTCAAAATATTCCATGAAAACAGTTTATTACCTACACTCTGCATCCATTACTACCCACAAAACCTAAGTACCCAAGGTTCCTCTCGCAAAAGAAGCTAGGCGCACAAAGATCTTGCAAGAGCACGGGTTCTGACCAAGAACAAACAAATAGAGTCTAATTTCTTAACTTTTTTTGTTACTTTTTATAGTTTAAAAAAATAAATTAATTAATTAAATTTAAGTTTTGCCTTTAGCACTAGGGAGATACAGCCTATACTTACGCCTTTAAGAGATTCATATCGCTGAGATCTGGGCTTCTTGATGCCATTTCTGTGCCATTTACGAGCTGTAAAAATACATAAGAAAACATGAAGAAAAATCAACACCATTAGAGTCACATGTGCTCCTTAAAGGGCTATTGTAAGCACTTTCATTTGTTAGTTCACTGTTAAGGTTTCTAGGGGATGGGTAGGAAGGGACACATAATATTGGCACAAATGTGGAAGCTTTTTTATTCATTTTTTATTAAAAAGTATATGGAAGCGTCCCAGTTTTAATATGAATATAAGTGTTTATTTGCAGATCTAGACATTTTATTAAGTGCTTAAAAGCTCTGATTATACTCACAGAAACCTTCTAACCAGTCTCTACAAACATCCACCCCAGCAGCTCATGCAGACAGTGATTCTATTGGCACTGGATGTACTAGCCAAATCAGATTCTCAGCATATTGTGAATGCTGCTGAGAAACAGCCTGTGATTGGCTAGTACAACAGATACTGTGCACACAAGTTACAACAGGTGGACCTTTGCAGGGACTATTTGGGAGGTTAAGTGAGTACAAGCACTTATTAAAGTGTCTAGATATGCAAATAAACACTTAGGAAGTGTTAAAAAAACTGGGAACCTTGAATATCCCTATGAATAGCAAAAAGGAGGGAAAGAGAAAAAAGTAGTAAGAAACAGACCAGGCGTGTTAGGAGCATCTTGAGGGGGTGGGGGGGAATCAGCATGAACAGGTTGTACTTACATTGGTTGTGAGTGGTGTGATTCTTGGACTTTGCCATGATCAATCCTGCAGAAAAAAAAAAAAAAAACTAGATTTAGACAAGTTTTACCAGTAGGTTTCCCCTTGCTGTATACCAGGGGTGGTCAGGTTCCGTCCTGGAGAGCCCCACACAGTACAGGATTCGAGAATATCCCTGCTGCATACAGGCAAGTGAATTGCTTCTTCAGTCATCCAGGTTGACTTCCTGTGCTCAGAAAGGAAATCCTCAAATCCAGGCCTGTGTGGGGCTCTCCAGGACTAGGTCTGCCCACTGTCCATTTAACAAGATAGTTTAAAAGAGTTAAGAAGTTGGACTTACAGTCGTACAAGATACGAAAGAAAGATATTAATCTTCCATCAGCTGGATATATACACAACGAGTCTAGAAGAAGACTTGACAAATGGGGTCCTAACATCTTGCTGCCGGCTCCTAACTTAAGCCACTACATAAACATCTCTATATCTAATCTGGCTCCTAAGTCCTAGCACAAAATGACATCACAACACAAAGTTTTGGAACATCTGTTGTCACAACTTCGGTTATTAGAGCCGCGTCATCAGAAACTATAACGATGTCGGAGTGTAAAGGTGAGACTTAATACTACAGAATGCACAAACAATAACTAATTTCTTTTAAGCACAAAGTCTTACACGATGTGCCAGAGCATCTTATCTTTTCGTATGAAACTTCTCTAGCTGGGCCTGAATGTCAAGGCCCATGTGCAATAAAATGGGATAATAGTGCAAATTGTTCACAATATTATCCAGATTAATGGCATATACTATTGTTGTGGAAGAGAAGCATGCCCAGTTGGTAAAGCTAAAACAGCAAGTAAACATCTTCATGACTATTACTTATCAAAATGGGTATGCTCTTTAGTACTCCCACTGTGAGAGTTAAATAATGTCCCTTGATAAAGACAGAGGGGAGTCCTGAATAGATAATATAAGCTTAAAAAGGACATGGCGGTTTCCTGGATGTTACTATGTGTATAATATCCCTGGGTATCTATGTACTTTATGGAGTGATTATATGCTTGAATATCAAACTGACAGTTCCTGTATGTGTCTGCCAGATTCTGCAGTGCTGGTTACTATGAGATGCTGCACATCCAGAGTCTGCATCTTTGTGAGCTGCAGACCTATACAGGGACCATTTCATTTTAGGCAACAAAAACAGAGCTTATAAGCACTTAATGAACTAAAAATAGAACCACATGGATATTATATACCTAGTAACACCCAGAAACCTTCCATATCCATTAAAAATACCTAGTTCAAACTCAAATTGTTAATCAACTGCAATTATATGTAGGTCCCAGAGTCCTGCAGTAACTGAAACCTTATATCTATTTATCTGAAGAACATAGCTTAAAATACACTATTATTGTTATTTATAAAAGCATAAGAGTTTCCATAGAGCTAATTACAAAGTAGGATAAAGTACAGTGGGTACAATTAGCTAATTACACTGGTGTAGATACAGTATAGGACATCACTGACACAAATAAAGTGAGTGTGTATATATATATATATATATATATATATATATATATATATATATATATATACACATACACACACACAATAAAAGCAGCAGCTACAAGGGAGCTGCCATGATTTCCCATCCAGATACCCCACACACAGCCGGCTGAACAACACATTCATAGTATAATTATTTGTTCCACACGGAGCCGATACATATAAATGTCTTCCAATAGCCCAGATCCCACACATTGTGCACGACCTTACTGTGAGGCGATTAGTCACCCGGTATCCGAGGATGCGAACGGATTAAATACAATCCCGCTGCCAGACTCACCGTATCTCCCTCTGCGAGGCTCACAAACCGGAAGAGAAAGGATCGGCGCAAAGCTCCCTGGGATGTTATGAGTCAAGTGCTGCACTGAAAGCTTTCCCCCGAAGTAAAGGAGACTGCTGAGAGAAACGTTCCGGGTTTAAATATATGAGGGAAATTAACAAGTGAAATAAAAATATACGAAATTTAGTGATAACACACTGAACAGATAATTAAAAAAAAAATGTTTCATTCACTATATCATGTTTAGATAGATAGATAGATAGATAGATAGATAGATTCTTCACTCAGCAAGATGTCTTCCAAATATTTATTGTATAATCAACATAATATTAAATATATCAAGATATATATATATAATGTAATAAATATATAATTATTATATATTGATATATCTACTATTGTAGGCTAATCAGATTTAAAAAAAAATAAAAAATTCAGGTGACTATGTTGTTCATACCTGTTTGATCCCCTGTGACCCTATGGACCGCAGCATGCCATTCCCTCAAGTTCATGTTCATTGCTTCAATCCACCTTCACGTCTGAATTCCCCTTCTTCGTATCTTATTCCTATGAATAAATGTGGCAAACTTGAGGAGCCGGAAAACTGTCCCTTCGGACACAATCCCAGCACGCCGGGTAAGTGATTAGGGGTTTCGGGTTATGGTTACAGAGTTAGGGGGTTAGTGTTAGAGGGTTAGGGTTAGGACGTGAGGTTTAGGAGGTTATGGTTAGGAAGTGAGGTTTAGGGGGTTAGGGTTAGGAAGTGAGGTTTAGGGGGTTAGGGTTAGGAAGTGAGGTTTAGGGGGTTATGGGGTTAGGGTTAGGAAGTGAGGTTTAGGGGGTTATGGGGTTAGGGTTAGGAAGTGAGGTTTAGGGGGTTATGGGGTTAGGGTTAGGAAGTGAGGTTTAGGGTTAGGGACTTCGGGTGTACTACCTATTTTTTACAGCTATATGCGGCCTTAAACCCCTAGAGTCATCTGCAGCATGCTTCCAGCGCATCCTGAAGTGCGCACAGGATAGATATGTCCCTCCTAACATTTTGAGGAGAGAGAAAGAAAGAGACAGGGAGACATGCATTCCCAAGTTCTTTAATATATGTATCTCGGTCCTCTATATATATATATATACTAGCGAATTGCCCGTCAAAAAATGACGGCAATCAAATCATAAGGTAGCTAATGCTGTTTGGTGTGTAATACTAAAATATATATTATATGAATAAATGAATATACTTTACCTATTTTGAAGCATTGTGTTGAAGAGCTGACAATCTGTTTTCGTGTTGCTGCAGCATTAGTGGTGTGGAGCTGCTGTGTAAGCGTGATGAATGTGTGCAGCGTAAGAGTGTGCGTGGACGAGACGAAACCGTTATCGTAGTGGTGTACTTCCGCATTGGCGCAAAAATGGCGGGTTGTCTGTGTTATGCATCTTTGCGGATTATACGTAGGTGCTTCGTGGTGTTTTTCGAGTTTCGTGTGGTGTTTTACGTGTTGAGAGTGCTGTAGCCTCGTTTTCGTTTTTTTCGTCGGCCATTTTTTCTCTTGCTTAGCGATTTCATTAGTGTCTAAAGTGTTTTATTTTTATTGAAATTAATGTGTAACTTGTTTTTTTGAGGTGCTGGATGGTCCCTCTTGCTGTAGGTAAGTTTTTTATGTGTGTGTTGTGTGTATTTATTGTGTTTGAAATGTTTGTATGTCGGCGTGTTGCGTCCGATGTTTGCGAGCTCGTAATGTCTGGTAACGTGTCTCGTATGGTGTTTGCGTGTGTAGCCTCGTTTTCGTTTTGTTCGGCGGCCATTTTTTCTCTCGCTTATCAAAGTTTTTATTGCGCAAACTCTTTTATTTTGAGTGAAATAAAGGTGTAAGTTGCATTTTTGAAGTCCTGGATGCTTCCTCTTGCTGTAGGTAAGTTTTGTATGTATGTGCTGTGTGTATGTATTGTGTTTTTAATTTTGTAATGTTCGCGAGTTGCGTCCGAGTGTTGCGAGGCCGTAATGTGTGTGAACGTGTGTCGTATGTTATTTGCGAGTGTCGTAATGTGTGTGTCGTGTTATTTGCGTTGCAACGTGAAGTTTGAGAGGGTCGCAGTTGCTGGCATGGAGCGCCTTCGGCGCTCCATGCCAGCAACTAAGGCCCTCGCCCAGTGCCCTCGCTTTGCGAGGGCCGCGGCTCGCTGCGCGAGCCCGCAAGCGTTAGCAACAACCCGCATGCTCACAACTATATATATTGCACAATATATTGTGCTGCAGATTCAGAACAATTATAATAGAGCATGGCTGTCCAACCTGTTGCCTGGGTTCCACCCTGACTCCCTGCAGTTCATTGTATGTAGGGTGACCAGATGGCCATGTTTCCTGATTGAGACTTTGCCTGAACATGACCCTGGATATCAGGACAGACCAGCAGGGGTGCCATTAGATCATTACTGAGGGGGAATTAACCTGAGTGTGCAAGATTTCATTTTGAAATTATTCCTTTAGGGGGTATCTTCCCTTGCAATCATCTAGTGCATGTGCCTAGTGTGTATACCCAGCCACGTCCATTGTGTAAACTTTTCAGTGGACACTGCATGTGCATTTTGTTTGGACTCTCCGCTTCCACCTACTGGGCAGACGGTGCTGAGACCAAAAAAACCTGGGGGAAGATTATATATTGGTATATATGTTTATATGTAGATCTGTGTGTGTGTGTATGTGTGTACATAATCTAGATGAATAATCAGAGCATTGCAGTATATAGTGATACCTTTTTTATTGGACAAACATATTTATAGTTTGGATGACAAGCTTTCGAGAGCGCGCCTCTCTTTGTCAACTCAGAGGCAATACTAATTATAGATTCCCAAATGAAGCAACAAATTCCAGGATTCACAAATAATGTTCTGTTCAGCTAACTGTGCAAGTATGTACGAGTGCAGACCAGATTAAATACATTTGGGTTGTCAATAGTTTCACATCTTAAGGAACCATAAAGCTGTAACCAAACACAGAAAGAAAGCATAGAAAAATATATCACATATATATTTGTGAGCATGCTAGCCCGCTCGAGCCGTTGCTCACGCATGCTCGCAAAGCAAGGGCCGCAGTTGCTGGCAAGGAGCGCCAAAGGCGCTCCTTGCCAGCTACTGCGACCCTCGCAAACTTTACGTCGCAACGCAAACAACATACGAGACACGTTAACACCCATTACGGACTCGCAAAAATCGTCCGCAACCCGCGGACATGAAAAAATTAAAAACACAATAAATACACACAACACATACATAAAAAGCTTACCGACAGCAAGAGGGAGCATTCAGGACCTCAAAAAATAAAGTTACACCTTCATCTAACTCAAAATAAAAGAGTTTAGACACTAAAAAATTCTCTAAGCGAGAGAAAAAATGGTCGGCGAACAAAACGAAAACGAGGCTACAGCACTCTAAACACGCAAAACAGCACAAGAAACACGCAAAACCCCACAAAACACCTATGGATATTCCGCTACAGACGCATACCACACATTTGCCGCCATTTTAATGCGGAAGTACACAGCTATGCTAACGGTTTGGTCTCGCGCACGCACACTATTACACTGCACACATTCATCACGCTTACACAGCAGCTCCACACCACTAATGCTCTAGCAATATTAAAACAGATTGTCAGCTCTTCAACAGAATGCTTCCTCCATATATTACTTCAAAATAGGTAAAGAATATTAATTTATTAATGTATTATTTATTTCATTATTATACACCAAACAGCATTAGCTACCTTACAATTTCATTGCCATCATTTTTTGACGGGCTATTCGCTAGTATATTAATATCTATAATCATGAATGTTAGAGGTTACAAGAAATATTGATAATGAGATAAAAATTCCATATTTATATTAAGGCCTGAATTATTAGTGTTAAAGATCATAATCATGAGAGCTCTATGGAATGATTACTATAAGATCTACAAATTCACTTCCACCAGGAGCAAACCCAACTTACTACACTCTTTATTATACACTGAGTTGGTAAAAGAGCACAAGATTGCACCAGACTCAATCCTTAAGTCACTACAAGTGACAAAACGCAGCAAGAAATCAGCACCTTAAACTAAAAAAAATAAATAAAAAAAAAAAGAGGAAAAGTGAGAGGGCCTTCCAGCTAAATATTCCTGCACTCCTTATCATTACTTGCTCCTCTCAGCTACCTCATGGGACAAGGTTATTTGTTCCCCACGCTCTATCATTAGCCAGGACTTCCCATCATAATGTCTGAATAGCACTATTTGTGTACCTGAAAGCTCCAGGTCCAATGACTTGATATGACCAGATTGGTGGCCTCTTGGCTATGATCCTTATCTAAAAGCTAAAAATGTAGTCTCTGTACCTCAGGGCACCTGGCCTAATTGTGTTATATGACCTAGACAGGGGCCTCGGATATGATTCCTACTTGATAACAGAAAGAAGGCTTATTTCTGTGCCACCTATTTGTCAACCTAGACAGTGCCCTCTCGCATTTTCCTTCCACAGTTTTGTTCGTCAAAAATCCTTCTATACATCATGGGGAAACCCAACAACAAAAATCAACAATCCAGACGAATTAGGAATAACTTTCCATCACACGCTCCTCCACCTGCTCCATCTCCTCAGCCAGACCCCACCTCTTCTGAAAATTCGAATGCAGAAGATGCCCCTGATTGCCCTCTACATGTGAACTTGACAGATGCAACAGTGGCAAAAATAGATGCTCTCTTGCAAGCTCGCCTATCCACGGCGGTCAGGGAAATCAAACAGGAGATCCAAGACCTGGGTCAACGCACCCACCACCTGGAAAATCTAACAGATCAAATCATTGAGACACAATCTTCCGATAGGCAGGTGATTGATCAGCACTTATCGCAAATTTCCACCTTTGAAGCCAAACTAGATGATCTAGAGGACCGCTCAAGGCGATTCATTGTTCATTTCCAGATGGCTCCACTTTAAAGATTTATGAGGATCTGGCACCATCTACGCTCTGGAAGCGTAAACTTATGAAACCCGCAATTGCAATTCTCATCCACAACAAAATTAAATATAGACGGGGATTCCCATTCAGCCTCTCCTTCCAAGTGGGCACATCTGCTTATTCAGCTTTCCTGGCTCACCTCCAACTAGCTCCAGATCCTGGATTGTCGGAACCTTCAAACACTCCGGTCCCTAGATCTGCGGCACCTTCAAATATGCCGTCTTCTCAACGTCCGAATACGCAATGGTTGACCGCTCCGAAGCCCAAGCGACCCCGGAATCCTTCACAGATAGAGGCCACACCAAACCATTCTACGCTCTTTTCTAAACCCTTGCTGGACAATCCTAATAACCCGGTGCCACGTTCCTCACCCACGAGAGTCTGAATTTTTAGAAGCTTTCTCTGTTACTCATCAAGGACTACTTAAGACTTGCAATCCAGAGACATTACCCTAGGTTTGTGCCTCCTAATAGGATATGCTGACGTCTTATATATTTACCCATGTTACTTTAGAGTTCTAGATTGCTTTGTTCTCTTATTTAAACTAGGTGGACTCTCCTTTGGACCAGGTCTAGTATGCTCCTTGTATTTGTTATTACTACTAAAATGCATCCACTAGATGCTCTAGAAAGGGTTTTAGCCTTCTTTCCATTCCCCTGAAATTTTACAAGGCAATATCAAGCCCATTTGGATCACTCAGTACAATTTAGATCCACTGTGGATCCATTAACTTCCCTAGAAAGGCCCTATTCTTCACCCACCCCCACCCCTCCCCCCGACATGGTGCAGTTCTTGGCCGGGGTTCCTCAGGTCCCTTAATTTAAATCTTATACCCAAGAACTCTCCTACCCTGCAGACTGCAAATACTGGTCGTGCCCGTTCAGGTCCATTAATTTAATTTAAATACACGCTTTTGCCCCTACCTTACTTGTAGGGATTTCAAGGTTGGGAAGATCCCCTCCTTGCCCTCAGCACGGTGTGTGCCTTAAATTGTTTAGTGAGGCAATACTTCCACTATACTGTTGTTGTTTTTTACTTGTTTTATATAATGTTGATTTTTTTGATGTTTTCTCAATGTTTAAACTGTTCTTTTTGTCTCCATTCTCCCCTGTATCCTGGGTTGCCTGGTTCCGATCCTTCGATCCTCCTGCGCCTCTGGTCCTCGGCCGCCTTGAGCTTAGCACTTCTGGCCTGGAAGTGTGGTCTCAACATCTCCCTGAGCATTAATTACTCCCACAGGTACAATGACTGACACTTCCTTCACCTTTATCACACACAATGTTAAATGCATTAATTCCCCATTTAAAAGACGTAAAGCTTTTATCTCATATAAGTCACTCCAACCCTCAGTAATTTTTATGCAGGAAACTAATTTCGATAAAGGAAAAACCCCCTCTTACTTACACAAATCATACCCCTACTTCATAACCTCAAAATGTCCCACTAAGAAGGCAGGTGTGGCTATACCGATTCATAAAGATTCCCCTTTCACTGTGGAGAGTAAAAAGATTGATCCGAAGAGCAATTATATTATACTAACGGGCTCCCTTCTGAACACTAGGATCTCTCTCATATATTTGTATTCCCTCACTACTGCCCCACATAATACCCTCATTAAACTACTTGCTCTAGGGGGGATAATCAACTTAGTTCTAGATCCTACTATGGATAGGTCCTCTAAGTCTCCGGGGGATAAGTTTTCCAATAAACTTAAACAAATTTATAGATCTCTTGAGGAGCTTCAACTCCTAGATGCTTGGAGGCTGAAACATCAGAAAGAAAGAGAGTACACGTTTTACTCCCCAGTTCATGGCTCATATTCCAGAATAGATGCTTTGTTAATTGATTCATCTTTGTCGGATGGCTTAGTTGCCTCTGAAATACGCCCCTGCCCCTGGTCCGACCACTCTGTGGTCCACATGTCCCTAGATTTTGGCATTGTGTACAAACCCCCTAATGCATGGAAGCTTAATGACATGCTCCTCTCCAATCAAACCTTTCAGGAACAGGTTGCCTCAGATCTCAGCCAGTTCTTCTCAGATAACTTGACTACAGGCGCAGATATAGGGTGGGTCTGGGCAGCACACAAGGCCTTTATCAGGGGCTCTTGCATTAAACTTTCTGCTACCCACAAGAGACAACAAAAAAGAAGGGAAATTGAGATTAGAGCATTACTTTTAGCTTTAGAAAAATCTAATCAGATCAATCCTTCAAACCAGTGCCATAAACAATTAGACTTCTTACGTGCAGAATTGGATTTAATACTTTCTGCTCAAATTGAAAAAGCCTTGAGATGGACGGGCCATACATTTTACTCAAAAGCTAACAAACAGGATTCTTTACTGGCTAGAAAATTAATAGGGAAGCTGACCCATTCCAAAATATTCAAGATCAAAAACCTTTCTTGGAACATCACTTATAGCCCACTACCTTTTTTCAAAAGCTCTATTTTTCCCCACAGAAGCAGTATACCAATACATTTTCCACCTTTCTAGAGTCCTAGGATTTGCCACATATCTCGGCTCAAGAGAGAGATGGTTTGAACTCCTCAATTACTGTGGAAGAAGTTTTAGAGACGATTAAAAAGCTGAAATTAGGTAAAGGTCCAGACGGATTTTCTAATCTGTACTACAAGAAATACGCAGACATTTTGGCTCCCCATTTGGTGACCTTATTTAATGCAATCTTAGATGGTCATAGGATTCCACCTGAACTGAACCAGGCGTACACGGTCTTTTTTCCAAAAGAGGGCAGTGATCCGCTAGAAGTTAAAAACTATAGTCCTATATCGTTTCTAAATGGGAATGTCAAATACTTGTTAAATTGATGGCCGATAGAATCTCTAACTTCCTACTCTCACTAATCCATAAGGACCAAGTGGATTTCATCCCTTATGGCAACCAGGGGATAATATTAGGCGGATTCTGGATACCATGCACTGGGTGGGTAAACACCATACTCCTTTATGCCTTCTATCCCTAGATATGGAGAAGGCCCTTGACTCTCTAGAATGGCCCTATTTAAGGGCTGTGTTAACGAGATTCGAGCTTACAGGACGTTTTATGAACTTGATTAATAGTTACTATAAATCCCCTCAAGCAGTCTTAAAACTTCCTGGCAAAACCAGGGCTTCATTTACTATTTAAAGGGGGACCAGACAGGGCTGCCCTTTATCCCCTCTGCTCTTTGCTCTAGCTGTTGAACCCTGAGTCCAGGCCATTAGATCAAACGTAGACATCAAAGGCATAAATATAGGCCATCATCACTTCAAGTGTGTCTTATTTGCAGGTGATGTCCTTTGCACTTTGACAGATAATAGCACCTCAGTTCCTGCCCTTTTTCACTTATTGGGAACATTTGGCAAATTCTCTGGGCTTCATATTAATATGGATAAAATGAGAGCCCTAAATATTTCCTTACCCTCCTCAGACTTAACCTTTTTACAACAACACTTTAATTTTAACTGGCCTTCCAACCACCTTAAGTATCTGGGTGTGAATCTCACCCGTAACACTGCAAATCTCCAAAAATCCAATTATACGGCCCTCTACAAAACATTCACTCAAAATGTATTGTCATGGGCAAAATACCCTATCTCTTGGTTAGGATAATATTACCTTAACATACACTCAATTAAAAGAAGAATTAAATATCCCCATTCAGGAACACTATACATTTTGCAGATTTAAATAATTTCTCTCCACATTAGGACATACGCTAGGGAAACCTACAGTATATATATATATATATATATATATATATATATATATATATATATATATATAAAATATATATATATATATATATATATATATATATATATATATATATATATATATATATAAAAATACAGCAGACTTTTCAGTTTATACTCAATATTTTCATATACAGTAGACACTCAGTTATCTGGTACCCATGTGGATTGGTAGATGTTCCAAGTGAGGAGGTTCTGAAATGATTTATCTTTGTCTCATTTTTTTACAGCACAGAAACCTGACATTTTAACAGGGGGGTGTAGACTTTTTATATCCACTGTACTTCAAATTGGTTTATTAGGTTATGCCTGTCTGCTCCTCTTACAAAAGGTATTGTGGGTATTCTATATGATACTTTCAATTCTCTTTCTGCCACCCCCTCCCAAAATATATGCAGAGATGGGAGGAAGATTTAAATTGCAATTGGGATATGGAGACTTGGCAAAATTCCTGGCGAAACCTAACCATGGGATCTTTCAGTAGTAATATTTTGGAGGCCTCCATTAAAGTTATTCATAGGATATATATCACCCCGGATAAACTATTTAGATGGAAATGCTTCCCTAATCCTAATCGCTTTAGAGCTTGTCAGATCCCTAGAACCTTTTTCCACACTTGGTGGTCATGTCCCCAGGTTCAACGTCTTCGGAACAAAGTTTTCTATCTAGCCTCAGCCATATTTGGCAAGCCTGTCATGGCTAAAGCAGACATAAGCCTTTTTGGGCACTCTGTTCCTTTACTATCAAAGTACCAGAATAGACTCCTCCAGTACTTAATGCTAGCTACAAAGAGCCACATAGCCAGACAATCGAAATCTCCTGCTCTTACACTGCAATCAGTTATCGGTAAGATGACTTACATTGCTATAAATGAAAGGCTAACCCATTTAATGGAGGACCAAATGCCTATATTTTTCCAGATCTGGAATCATTCTTGTGACGAAGTGCCCTTCACCACTTTGTCTTGGAGAGGACTGTTTGCCAGCCTCCTGCCCTGCGACTATGGCCCTGGTACATATTGCCCTTCAAACACAGTATTCGGCCATACCAGAGTGTATGTCACTCATTCTGGCCCTTTACATACAGGGGGCTCATTCGGTACTTGCCCTGTGTGAACCATGATACCACAGAAAGCTATGCCATGGAGCCCATTCATATAATGAAAGACTATGGGAAAGACTTTAGCTACATGTCAATTGAACTGTGTGAAGAGGATCTGAGCGCTATTCGGTAGTTTTATGCGCTCAGACCCCAGCTGTAACGGAACCCATCACTGTTTTACCCTGTTTTATGATTATTTAATTCTTGGTTAAAATATGATCACATTGCTGTACTGTAGATATGTTGTTTTATGTTCAACAGAATATATTGGCTCAGAATATCAAAGCTACTAGGCTAATAGATAATCCTGTTACAGATAAGAAAAGTCAATTGTATAAACTGTTTTCATTCTCAGATAAGAACAAAGAAGGCTGATTTAATCATTGTCTGATTATATCACGTTGCCTCAGGGAGGGGTGACCACACCTATTGTCCTATATGTGTATTGTGTGGGGGATATGTGACATGTCTGTGTGTTATGTGAAAAACATACTTTTACTAACTTTTGAACCCCTGGTCTGATTCATGCCATTTTTTAATATGTTGTTCCCCTGGGTGAGAGATATTGAACGGTGCTGGACTTAAAGGTGTACCCCCTGTTTTTGGGGTACATCCAGAATGTGGTTAAAATTGTGTCTGTTTTAATTGTGTTACCTGTTATCTGAGGGGAGGAGACGTGGGGGTTGAACCATGTATCTAATTGGCTGTGATAATTATGTGGGTGTAGCCCTTAAGAGGGCACCATTGCATAAAAGGAGATCCCCTGTCATTAAAGAATAGTTCTACTTGACCCTTCGAAACGTAGTCTCATCTCGTTATTGGAGGGGATCGCTATATGCTACTGGGGATTGCTATGCGCTGCATACTCCCTTGAGCTGTAACTACTGAACCCTTGTTCCCGATGTACTATCCTTGGAGTCTGTGGTGGTTGTGGTGTCCGGTGCGGTGCTTGTAGGCCTCGACGCAAACTAGGACGCGTCTATCAACGGAGGTACCCGGTCGGGGTGCCAGGAGATCCGTTACAATTCTCCTTATAGCCCCACTATCACATGAAACCTTCTTAACTAACATTATGTTATCTTTTGCTAATCCCTACACTGGAGACGCGGATCGGAGGAGGCGGGACGGGTGATGGATCTGAGCTGGTAACCTACAAAATCTGTTTTTGAATCTAAATTTGTTGTTGTGTATTCAACAGTGTTTTTTATTGAAATGTTTCAACTCTTTTAGAGTTATACTAAATTTATAGAACATAGCTGTTTTTTTTTACTTAGGCTCTAGATGTTTTTTTTGTTTTTTTTTACACTGAGCCTATTAATCTGTTTTATGTATGGTCATTTTTTTCCTTATAAAATTTGAAAAATGTAGGTAACTTGGTTCCATTTAGACCTTCCCACAGACTATTTGACTATTATATGGTATTTTCCTATGGTGCAGTGTAATGCTAACCTTTTTCTGTTTCCCCTTAATCTGGTGAGACTGTACTTCAATAATGCTGAGTCAGTATCTTACAAAAGTGAGTACACCCCTCACATTTTTGTAAATATTTTATTAAATCTTTTCATTTGACAACACTGAAGAAATGACACTCTGCTACAATGTAAAGTAGTAAGTGTACAACCTGTATAACAGTGTAAATTTGCTGTCCCCTCAAAAATAACTCAACACACAGCCATTAATGTCTAAACTGTTGGCAACAAAAGTCAGTACACCGCTAAGTGGAAATGTCCAAATTGGGCCCAATTTGCCATTTTCCCACCCGAGTGTCATGTGACTCGTTAGTGTTACAAGATCTCAGGTGTGAATGGGGAGCAGGTGTGTTAAATTTGGTGTTATCGCTCTCACACTCTCTCATACTGGTCACTGGAAGTTCAACATGGCACCTCATGGCAATGAACCTCAGAGAAACTGAAAAAACTCAGAATAGGCCCCGCCATGGTCGACCAGAGAAGTTGAGTGCACGTGCTCAGCGTCATATCCAGAGGTTGTCTTTGGGAAATAGAAGTATGAGTGCTGCCAGCATGGCTGCAGAGGTTGAAGGGGTGGGGGGTCAGCCTGTCTGTGCTCAGACCACACGCTGCACACTGCATCAAATTGGTCTGCATGGCTGTCGTCCCAGAAGGAAGCCTCTTCTAAAGATGATGCATAAGAAATGGATTACTGGAACCATGTCCTGTGGTCCGATGAGACCAAGATAAACTTATTTGGTTCAGATTGTGTCAAGCGTGTGTGGCGGGAACCAGGTGAGGAGTACAAAGACGTGTGTCTTGCCTACAGTCAAGCATGGTGGTGGGAGTGTCATGGTCTGGGCCTGCATGAGTGCTGCCGGCACTGGGGAGTTACAGTTCATTGAGGGAACCATGAATGCCAACATGTACTGTGACATACTGAAGCAGAGCATGATCCCCTCCCTTTGGAGACGAAACACGAAAAATGCCAAGGGAGGTAAATACTTTTGCAAGGCACTGTACATATATATAAATGTACATGTGTATATATATATATATATATATATATATATATATATATATATATATATATATATATACATACAGTGCCTTGCAATAGTATTCACCCCCTTGGCATTATTTGTGTTTTGTTGCCTCACAACCTGGAGTTAACATTGATTGTTTGAGGATTTGCATCATTTAATTAACAGAACATGCACAAAACTTTGAAGTTGTTTTTTTTTTTTTAAGCAAACAACAAAAAGGACTAAATAACAGACAAAGTCAATGTGCATAACTATTAACCTCCCTAAAGTCAATACTTTGTAGAGCCATCTTTTGCGGCAATCACAGCTCCAAGTCGCTTTGGATAAGTTTCTATGAGCTTGCAGAGATTGATATGTAGAGTATAATGCACCCATCCTGTTCTAGCTGCCCCTGTAAGGCCTCATGGTCCTAACCTTATCATCCCTATGATTGTGTCCTTGCATGTGCCACATGTACCAGATGAGGATTGCTAAAGGGGCAGAATTAACTTGTAAACCTCAAACAAAGGACCAATTTCAGCAAAAATGTGACTTCTCTTTTTTTGTACTGAATAACTTTTGTAAAGAATTACTGTAGCCCCATTTTTCTATGTTGTCTTTTGAATAACTAACTTTGATAATGGTAAAATGTTTTAGAAAACAAAAAGAAGAAAGTCATTTTACATTTATATACAAGTCTTGCTTATTGTGGGATTCCATTTCCCTCAAAAAGCCACTGTAGATTAGTAATGTCATTATATATATATATATATATATATATATATATATATATATATATCACTATTATAATTGTCCTGCTACGAGTCGTCGTCACGCTGTTTGCGTGGTCCGTACGAATAGCGGGCTTAGCGATGAGCGCCACAGGCGCTCATCGCCCGGCGAGCCTCGCGAAGCGAGGCGAGCCGTTAACCCGTAGAACTTTAGCCGGCTTAGCGATGAGCGCCGCAGGCGCTCATCGCCCAGCGAGCCTCGCGAAGCGAGGCGAGCCTGTGAGCGTAAGGGCCGTTGCTCACGCTTGCGGGCTTGCATAGCGAGGGCCTGCGGGCAAGGGCCTCAGTTGCTGGGATGGATCCCAGCAACTGAGGCCGTTGCTCACACTTGCGGGCTTGCATAGCGAGCCCGCGGCCCTCAGTTGCTGGGAGATGTCATCTACACCCGGGGACCCGCGCCAGACCCACAACCCACCACACAGTAGTCCACCAGCCACCCGGACAGGCCTCCGACACCCATGGAGGAGGCTGGGAACCCCGCCCCCAGGGACAGGGCCGAGCCCGACATCCAGGGCCCCCAGGACATGGTGAGCCCGCGGCCCTCGCGTAGCGAGGCCTGCGGGCAAGGGCCTCAGTTGCTGGGATGAAGCGCCATCCCAGCAACTGAGGCCCTTGCCCTCAGCCCTCGCTGCCCTTGCCCGCAGCCCTTGGCCTCAGTTGCTGGGAGATGTCATCTACACCCGGGGACCCGTGCCAGGCCCACAACCCACCACACAGGAGTCCACCAGCCACCCGGACAGGCCTCCGACACCCACGGAGGAGGCTGGGAACCCCGCCCCCAGGGACAGGGCCGACCCCGACATCCAGGGCCCCCAGGACATGGTGAGCCTGCGGCCCTCGCATAGCGAGGGCTGCGGGCAAGGGCCTCAGTTGCTGGGATGAAGCGCCATCCCAGCAACTGAGGCCCTTGCCCTCAGCCCTCGCTGCCTTTGCCCGCAGCCCTTGGCCTCAGTTGCTGGGAGATGTCATCTACACCCGGGGACCCGCGCCAGGCCCACAACCCACCACACAGGAGTCCACCAGCCACCCGGACAGGCCTCCGACACCCACGGAGAAGGGTGGTACCCCGCCCCCAGGGACAGGGCCGAGACCGACATCCAGGGCCCCCAGGACACGGTGAGGGTCATGAGGAACACAGCAGAGGGAGAGGGGGGAAAGGGTGGAAAGAGAGGGAGGGAGAGGGGGGAAGAGACACAGGGGGTTAGAGAGGGGGGAAGACACACAGGGGGTTACAGAGGGGGGAAAGAGACACAGGAGAGGGAGTAGATGGGGAAGAGACATAGGAGAGAGGGGAAAGACAGGGGAGGGAGAGGGGGTGGAAGAGACACAGGGGAGAAAGAGGGGGAGGAAAGAGAAACAGGGGAGGGAGGGGAAAATACATAGCGGAGGGAGAGGGAAAAAAGAGACACAGGGGAGGGAGGAAAGAGACACAGGGGAGGAAGAGGGTGGGGAAAGAGACACCTGGGAGGGAAAGTAGGGGGAAATGACACACAAGGGAGGGAGAGGAGGGGGAAATGAGACACAAGGGAGGGAGGCGATGGCAGAAATGAGACACAAAGGAGGGAGAGAAGGGGGGGAAGGAAACACAAGGGAGGGAGGGGAGGGGGAAAAGGAGACATAAGGGAGAGGAGAGGGAAAAGGAGATACAAGGGAGGGAAAGGAGGGGGAAAGGAGACACAGCAGCACCCCACCACTAATGCTCCAGCAACATCAAAACAGATTGTCAGCTCTTTAACACAATGCTTCAAAATAGGTAAAGTATATTCATTTATTAATGTATTATATATTTCATTATTATACACCAAACAGCATTAGCTACCTTACAATTTCATTGCCGTCATTTTTTGACGGGCAAGTCGCTAGTATATATATATATATATATATATATATAAAAATAATGTAATAAACTAACAACATTATTATGTCATAAAAGCATTTTCAGAGAAATCCTACAGTGGATATAAAAAGTCTACACACCCCTGTTAACATGTCAGGTTTCTGTGCTGTAAAAAAATGAGACAAAGATAAATCATTTCAGAACTTTTTCCACCTTTAATGTGACCTATAAACTGTACAACTCAATTGAAATCTTTTAGGTGGAGGGGAGAAAAAGAAAACAGAAAAATAATGGGGTCTGCACACCCTCTTATAACTGGGGATGTAGCTATGTTCAGAATTAAGCAATCACATTCCAAATCGTATTAAATAGGAGTCAGCATACACCTGCCATCATTTAAAGTGCCTCTGATAAACCCCAAATAAAGTTCAGCTGCTCTAGTTGGTCTTTCCTGAAATTTTCTTAGTCGCTTTCCCACAGCAAAAGCCATGGTCCACAGAAAGCTTCCAAAGCATCAGAGGGATCTCATTGTTAAAAGGTATCAGTCAGGAGAAGGGTACAAAAGAATTTCCAAGGCATTAGATATACCATGGAACACAGTGAAGACAGTCATCATGAAGTGGAGAAAATATGGCACAACAGTGACATTACCAGGAACTGGAGCTCCCTCCAAAATTGATGAAAAGACGAGAAGAAAACTGGTCTGGGAGGCTACCAAGAGGCCTACAGCAACATTAAAGGAGCTGCAGGAATATCTGGCAAGTACTGGCTGTGTGGTACATGTGACAACAATCTCCCATATTCGTCATATGTCTGGGCTATGGGGTAGAGTGGCAATACGAATGCCTTTTCTTACAAAGAAAAACATCCAAGCCAGGCTACATTTTGCAAAAACACATCTGAAGTCTCCCAAAAGCATGTGGGAAAAGGTGTTATGGTCTGATGAAACCAAGGTTGAATTTTTTGGCCATAATTCCAAAAGATATGTTTGGCGCGAAAACAACACTGCACATCACCAAAAGAACACCATACCCACAGTAAAGCATGGCGGTGGCAGCATCATGCTTTGGGGCTGTTTTTCTTCAGCTGGAACTGGGGCCTTAGTTAAGATAGAGGGAATTATGAACAGTTCCAAATACCAGTCAATATTGGCACAAAACCTTCAGGCTTCTGCTAGAAAGCTGAACATGAAGAGGAACTTCATTTTTCAGCATGACAACGACCCAAAGCATACATCCAAATCAACAAAGGAATGGCTTCACCAGAAGAAGATTAAAGTTTTGGAATGGCCCAGCCAGAGCCCAGACCTGAATATGATTGAAAATCTGTGGGGTGATCTAAAGAGGGCTGTGCACAGGAGATGCCCTCGCAATCTGACAGATTTGGAGTGTTTTTGCAAAGAAGAGTGGGCAAATCTTGCCAAGTCAAAATGTGCCATGCTGATAGACTCATACCCAAAAAGACTGAGTGCTGTAATAAAATCAAAAGGTGCTTCAACAAAGTATTAGTTTAAGGGTGTGCATACTTATGCAACCATATTATTTTATTTTTATATTTTATCTTCCCTCTACCTTAAATATTTCAGTTTGTTTTTCAATTGAGTTGTACAGTTTATAGGTCACATTAAAGGTGGAAAAAGTTCTGAAATTATCTTTGTCTCATTTTTTTTACAGCACAGAAACCTGACATTTTAACAGGGGTGTGTAGACTTTTTATATCCACTGTAACTTTACCAGACTATGCTAGTGCATGGAAGCTGCCATTATACTATATTATATTCTACTTTTTCAAGGCACAAGGAGAAGCATGGAAAACACAATTTTAAAGTATACTTGCAAGCTTTACTGAGCCTGTGCAAAGAATGTGGAAGGTATCCATTGCTGAAATCTTATCTGAATTCACCAGTCAACAAATCCCTCTCTCTCCTTCCACTCTTGGATACATATAAATAAAAAATACACAAAACACTCACTGAGCCTCCAAGCCAGCAGGAAGTAAGGGGAGATCCTTAAAGCACAAACAGCGTCTATTAAAATAAAGATTTGAAATAAAAATACTTCTATGCAAATTTATCACAAACTTCACAAACATCTGAAGTTTTTATTAGTGCTCTTTTAATTTAACATGTAGCTTCCGTATTATATGGACAATACTTACATTGTGATACATTGACGCTTTTATAATAGGCGAGTATAAGAATCAACAGGATTTATAGCATCAGCCACCCCATAAACAAGCATGTTGTCTCTTGTGAGTGAGTCTCCTGCACTCTCTCACGTCACACAAACAGTTCTGTCGGGGCATGTGTGCTGTGTGAGTGAGTGCGTCTCTGAGTCATTCTCAGTGTGAGAATCGTGTGCAATTTACAGAAGGGTGGGGTAAGAATAATGGTGTTAAAGGACCACTCTAGATTGGGAAAGACTTTATGTTTGAAAAGTACCCTTGTAAGCCATGAGCATTAAATCACTTTTAGCACAAGTTAAGCAGGTGTTTAACCTTTGGCTTTCAGAGCTGACTAGACTGGTGGAATGGGTGCTACAACTAGCGCTCAAAGTCTTGGGAATAAGCATCCGGAACAGATAGAGTTGGCAAAAGAGGAGGAATGGAAGAGAAAACTAAAATGGCAATGAAGGATGATGTAATTGTAATGGGAGACTTAAATGATGTGGACAGAAAGACTCATACTACTATCAGTAAGGTATAAGTATCAGCCAGGAGTAATTATATCCTACACCCTTTGCAAGTGGCATCACTTACACAATTGGTTAAGGAGCCTACTCGCAAGTAAGCTTATTAGATTTAGTTCTCACAATTGGCTTTATAGTTTCAGATGTAGCCTTGGGTCTAGTAATCACCAGGCAATATGGTTTAGTATAGAGTCTGTATCTAGCCATAACAAAAACTGAAGTCAGAGTTTTGAAAGTCTGACTTTTCTGACATGGAAAAAAGTCCTTGGCAAAGCACAATATGGCCTGGCCCTTGGATGACAAGGGTTACCCTGATTGCCACTGTGATTTATGTGGTAATGCTGGTTATATGTTAAGGATGATGAAAATATTGTGTGTATTATGGTTATGCCTATGTTATATTTTGACTTTAGGGGGTGAATAGTTATGCACATGGACTTTTTCTGTTATTTTGTCCTATTTGTTGTTTGCTATACAATAATAAAAAATAAAGAACACATATTCAAAGTTGTGGGCATGTTCTGTAAATTAAATGATGCAAATCCTCAAACAATCCATGTTAATTCCAGGTGGTGAGGCAACAAAATATGCCAAAGGGGGTGAATACTTTTGCAAGGAACTTCACTCTATGAATTAGGTTAATGCACTACCAGGGTAGATTAAGGGCCTGACATCACTGGAAGTACAGGGTCTGCCTGTGGACCAGGGGATGATCACTGCCAATTGGTCCCCCTTCTGTGTACCCAAGTTGTTATGATTGGCCAGCCTATAGCCAGAAAACTGTATAAATATGTATGAATCATAATAAAGGTTATGTCAGTTGGGACTTACATAATTGCATGTGTAAGTGTCATTTGGGGGAATAGTTCCACTTTTCCTGTTGAGTGTCCTGTGTTGGAGGTTCGTCACAGTCCGTGGCTTACTGTCACTGGTATCCTTGAATGGCTCCTGGAGGTTTTCCTTGGTTCTGGTCCATCTTCTGCTTATAGAGGTGTAAACGGACCTCACGATTCTGCTGGGTAGGTTTGGGCTAGGTCCTTATCAAGGCCATTGAAGAAGCAGATCATGATAAGAAGCTCATTGCCTTCAGTGTTAACATATGCAAACAGCATACTGTACTGTATCTGTACTTACCTTAGAAATTGTCTTTACTTTTGCAATTTGTACTTTAGATTACTTTGTAAATAGCGCTACAGAAAATGCTGATGCTTTATACATATAAAAGTATTAAATAATAATATTATAAACCATCTACTCTCTTTGAAATTACTTGCCAAGTCCCTGTTTCTTCCTTTCAGTTACTTCACTTATTTTATAATTAATCCCTTTAGATTGTAAGCTTTCGAGTTTTTTCAATGAAAAATTCCATGTGTAAGATTTTAAAATCAAAAACAGGGCCCTCGATTTTCTGCCATGTATTTAATCTTGTATCTGCTTTGTACTTAACACCTGTATAGCGCTACGTATTATGTTGACATGTTAGAAGAAAAAAAAAATAATAGTGCAGAGGAAAATACAAATAAGGAAAAACGTAGCTTCATAGTCCCATACATTTGTAAGGTACTGAACACCAACTTGAAATGAATTCCTCGAAGATAAAAAGTCTATGGAAACTGTGTAGAGGCTTGTGTACCTCAACAAAGCTGTACCATGTAGGGTCATCCAAAATGGCCAGGTCATAGAGAGGTGAGACAAATTGCAGCCCAGTGGAGAAGGAACTGCCAAACCACTCCCGGCGCCTTTGAGGGAGCCGCAGAAGTGGCGAAAAAGCAATTAAGCTTCATGCAGGAGAGAATGTTTTCAGAATACCAAGAAATAAAAATAAAAAAAAGTGTTCTTTTATGAGGTTTCTGAAAGGGCATTGGGAAAAGGACAAAATGGCCCATCCTGAATCAGCCCGTAAGCGAATTATTATTTGCAACAGAATTCTCCCTTTGGCATGACATATTCACAGTTTTCTTAAAAATATATTTTTTCTTATTCAATGAATTTAAAAAAAAAAAAAAAAGTAGATCCACAGGTCTTCTGTTGTCTTCTATCTAAAATAGTGATATTAGCCAGCGTTAGGGGCATCCAATAGAGAGCCTTCCTGGTAGGCGTGCACAGGACTTCTCTTTCATGCCATCTCTTGATATAGTTCCTTTTTCTCTCTTTTTCTAAGGATCTGAAAAAGTCTGAAGTCCATAAATGTATCTTTTAAAACATTTTTAACGTGGCATTATCTCAATCAAATAAAAGGTGATATTTTAAGGTAATCCATATTTGAGGTATACATAGCAAAGTCCCTGAATGGGAAATAACTAAAGGAATTTCCACACAAGACCATATTTTCATAAAGAAAAGCGTGTTTATGGGAAATATAGCAAAGTCCCTGAATGAATACATCTGCTTTGTTTTTTTCATCAGACATTAGTGAGGATGAGTTTCCATTAAGGTGCTGCATTAAGTGATAAAATAATTAACACAGATGAAGTTTTACTAGTGTTATCAAAGTCAGAAAATGTACACCCAAGGACTGAAGGAGCTTAGATCAGTACTTGCCGCACTGATAAACTAAGCTTTGTAGTGAATCATTATTGTTAGCACTGCAATCTAAAAAGTGTAGTATGGAAGACAGGTAACTATAGGCCAGCAAGTCTGAAATTAGCAGTTTTAGCCATTTCATATTTTTCTCTTTCAGAAGGTTTGCCATTAGTTTGCAAAACTAATGACTTACACCGGATCGCTACCTTGTCGTGGTAACGGGGCTTGTGTACCACAATAAAGTGGAGCGTTAAAATGTAGGGCCACCTAAGATGGGCAGGTCATGGCAGAGAGGTCAGACTGGCACCCACTCCAGTATTGTTGTAAAGAAAACCATAAGGATGAGGATGACCAGAGACATATAGATGTGCCTGGCGTACTCCAGGCCATACAATCATGGAGAGACGGATACGGCAATGATTGAACAGATATGACTTACAAGATTACTGGGAACCTGTCGTTACTGCTGTGATTTCGGGTCAGACTAATACAATGGACTTTTTTTTAACAATGTAACCAATCTTATAGACCAGAGTGGGGCAGTAGAGGTCTCGATCTTAATACACAATATAGAGCAGTGTCTATGTAATGCTGGGCAGGACAGTGATGTCATCGGGGTGGCCATGACATTATCAATGACCAGATTTAAGCTAACTCATAGGGGTGGGGCTGTGACATCATCAAGGGGTTTTCACACTCACCAGGTGACACACACAGGAGGCACAGGACACACACACCACAATAGCACAGAGGAGGGACAGGAGCAATCTAGTATTATATATGTTTACAAATAAATATAAGTTAGATATAAGAAGCTGTGTGTGTTGTACATTATAAAACAGAAAAATATTGAAAGGTTTTGCAAATGAGGGTAGTGACTCAAGCTTGCTTTGTTAATTTATATCTGTTGTCAAGTGAAATAACTAAAGAAATTTCCACACAAGACCATCATTTCATAAAGAAAAGCGTGTTTATTGGAAATATAAACAGGCCTCAAATCATTCTTCTTTCATACTGTTAATCATAAAGTGATAAAGCCACCGAACCACAACCATTAACAAACAGAGAGAATTACCGTACGAGATAGAACTCACCGGAGTAACATGTCAATATTAGCTTTAGTTCTTTGTCTTTTTTTTTTTTTTTAACCAAAACTATACAAATGTCATAAAAAATATTTGAAGCATTTTTGTTTTTAATACAAACATAAGTACCAACATTTGTTTAGGAGTAAACATTTCATCAACCTCCCTGCTTAATTTTACAATATTATGTATTATGAAGAGTGCAAATATAAAGAGAGATAATCCTCTTTGTCCCTGAGGGTGCCAGGCTGGTCTGACAGAAGTCAAGATGAAGGATAGAGCTCTAGAAAAAAAAAAAAGGGAGATTCTCAAACTCAGGGGGTATTCAAAGAAACGTGTGTGTGTTAGCCTCTAATTATATATATATATATATATATATATATATATATATATATATATATATATATTATATAAATTAGAGGCTATGTAATAAAGTGAACACATGAATAAAGAAGTCATGTATATAGTGGTATTCGGATTAAAAAGGGAATATGCATTGTGAACTCATTTGCATGTCTCGCCCAGTTTCCACGAGTGCAGTGCGATAACTTTCTGGAAGAGGAAATAACGTTTTATTTCAGACATTCAAATGTGAACACACACACATATATATATATATATATATATATATATATATATATATATATATATATAAAACATGTTACCTACAAATGATTAAAATATTCTCCACATTTACTTAAAAGGCAATAAAGATATTAATCTGTAAGCGATAACCGATGTAGAAAAATGAATTCTGCCCATGTGGCATTTAGCACCCTCGTTTGGTTATATATTACATACATTTTTGTAATTGCAACAATTGCGTTAAGTAAAATTTTACTTAAGGTAAATATTTAAAACATTACTACATACCTGTAAAATATGGACCCTTGAACAGAACAGTATTATTCAAGAAATTAGTGAAAAAGCTGCTGAAGGATGCAAAAAAAAGGGTGTGGGGGGGGGGGGGGGATTTATAAAAATAAAGGAGACATTTTCTTAATATATCAATATAACTGGTGTATAGCACCATCGGAGCTATAATACACAATACATAGAAAATGGAATAACAAATTGTTTAGCAAATTGTATGGGCTTGATATTTCAGATTTAGGAGGGGGATTATAAATGTTTTTATTAATAATTTAGGATCATTACAGGCATGGATATGGGTCTTTGTGGATGGCATGTATATGGAACTTTAGTTTCACAATATTACGTAGGACAGCTTGGCTATAAAGGAATTCTTGGCACTGTTGTAAAAAATAATAATTTGGTAATCAATACTTTGTTAAGGCTGTATAGTTAAAAAGCACATAACAGAACGAGCAGCAGATCTCTAGTATCAAATAGCTATAAGACATCTTGGGATACTGTATGGAATCAATGACCATTCTAAGATATAAATACTTAAAATCTGAACAGGACTGAAAAAGATGCTACATATGAAAAAGGAAAGAGGAGAGTGACAGGAACGTTCAATAAAATAGGAAATTCCATTAGATCTTTAAGTAAAAGGAGTGATAGAATATGGTGCTTCAAGGAACCAGCAAACTTACAAGAGTCATTGTATCGCTGCCAGATAGTAGTGGGAAAAAGTTGAAAGAGAATAGTCCTAAAATAAATGGTCATATTGCTTACTATAAACAGTTTGCCCATTATGATATGGCATTCAAATTTCCACATGGAAATTTTGACTACAGTGGCCCTTTAAAGAAATAGCTGCACATTGATGACATCATAGAAAGAAGCCAACCCAAAACTCAATTAGTGCCCACAGTGGGGCCATAGGTATCTAAAGCAGGCAACCAAAGAATCCCAAACATGATTATAATTACAGAAATCATAATTATATAATACACCAGAATATTTAGCGACATCTTATAACAAGATTGCTGATACAGGAAGTAACCATTTGAGACCGGAGTCATGTAAATACAGTGCTGATTTGGGCACTTACATGGTACACGTAATACAAGAAAGAAATGCTTCCACAAGACATTAAAACATTATACTAAATGTAATACTCATCTGGATGCCGAGACCCCTTAGTTTAATGGATTTCTCTGCTTAAGTCTTTGGCTTATCGTCTATAAGATTATCTGTGAGAATCAGAGGCCATATCATATATGATGTGTTGCACAGATAAAAGTGGTCATTTTTTTAAAGATTACATGAAGTTATTTTTTTGTAGAGTAGCCTATGGTGTTGAAAAATTACATGTTACTATTGTTATCTCATTTTCTGTCCCCATTCTTTTAAATGTAATAAAAAAAATAGACAACACATATCGGGCTCTCCCATGAATACTTGTTTATATTTTCCTCTCACCTGTTTTTCAATTTCATTACAAACCCTTTTTTCTGGGTGGCTTTAGTGTTAATTTTCTTAAATTAATATAACTTATTTTCCATGAAACATTGTTGTGCATGCACTAAACCTGTTCTTTTAAATACACACCATAGAATGTGGGACTATAGTGGCGTTTTAAGAATAATAGTCCAGTAAATAGAAAATACACCATTAAGCTACGGTTTGTTTATGTGGTTCCACTTGCTCAGGAACTAAACACTGCTTCTACTGCAGCTAAGGATTCTGGGAAGTGGCATGCAAAGGAGAATCATAATCACTCCCACAGGAAAAATTAAATTTGGACAATGTTTTCAATAGTTGCTGACGATGTAATTAAATGTTTTAATCAGCATTTTATCCTACTCAATTTGGAACCTCCCTCTTTCTTCCTGTACTCTCTCAGGTAGGATGCCAAGTTTCCCAGTTGTGACAAATGCCACACCCACTGGGAGGGACTTAACACAATCTGCATGAAGAGGTTAGTTTGATAGGTAGTTAAACCTAAAGGCAGAAATACATACAAGATAACACCCAAAATGTGACATTCATCACCTGATACAGAGGTAACAAATGTTGTATAATTGACCACTATAGATATTAGCTATTTTATAAGTTGAACATTAATTTTAAAAACAATGTCATATTACTACAATTTGATTACATTTATTCTGATAATCCACTAAAGACCAGATTGATAAATCTTGCTAATAAGAGATCATCACCAATAACTGCTGACTACCCACATAGGGGGGAGTAATTACTCCAATCAGCCCAGTTACTCCCTCAGGTCTACGCATTACCAGGCTATTTTACTTAAGACTTGATAAAGTTCTTGTTTTTACCTAGAGTTTTAGTATGTCTAAATTGGGTTAAATTACTGTATGAGGAAATACAATATACAAAGGGAAAGAAAAACAGCAAACATGTAAGAACTATCCCAAAAATATATAGCGTTTTGATCTAAGAGCAGATACACATAACTTTTATCAATAGATATTAGGAAAATAGAGAATGTGGGGATGGAGTATACAGAAAAGAACATCTTGAATTGTCTAATAGGAGTAAAAAAGTGATAAAGAATATAATCATTGTAACAGACAGTAATATATAATACTAGTTACTTGCCCTTCAAAAATGACGGGAATCAAATTTTAAGGCTGGGAATGCTGTACCTTCAGCGCTCATCATGAACCCTGCGCGGAGTGCCTTTGGCGCTCATTGCGAGCCTCTCCCTCCGTCTACTGTACGGGTATCGCGATGAACGGCTTTGCCGCTCATTGCAGGCCTTGTCATCCCACAACTTTTGTACTTCGCAATGATAACCTTTGGCTTTCAACGCGAGCCTCTCCTCCCGTCTACTGTACGTGCCTCGTGATAAATGCCTTGGGCTTTGCCACTCATTGCAGACCTTGTTAATCTGCAACTTATGTGCTTGGGAATGCCTTGCGTCTCTTTCCACCATCTCCCCCTGTCCCTTCCCTGTGTGGTTCGCCTCTGTGTGTCTGCTGAATGTTTGTGTGGCGCGCACTGACTGCCGTTTGTTTTATTTTCAAAGTCCTTCATGCCTGGTGTTAGTGTAAGTGTAATGGTCTTCGCCATTGTGTATTTTCTAAGTCCTGCGTTCCTGGCGTTGTTTGGCCTTGTTTTGAACCGGTTTCAGAATTTTTACGCTTTGTCGGCCCTCACTTTTTTCCTCACTTAGCCGATTTTCGGTCGACTAAAAACGCCAATTATGGCTAAAATTCGCTTTCAACCTCACTCCCAGACTCTCCCCCTGTGCTGTGTGTGTGTGTTTTTTTATGCTGTTTTTTGGGGGGGTTTAGAGTTACGCGCTTAAAACTATTTTGGCCGTTAAATTAGGAAACTGCGTGCCTCGCGATCAGCGGCAAAATGTTAAGTTTCTCACCGGCTATCTCGAGGCCTTTTAGGCGCTCATGGCAGCCTAAAAGTCCCGCAGGCCTGCAGTTGCGGCCCTCGCTCTGCGAGTGACGCAATTATTTAACATTGCATGACCAACATCGCAAACGTGACCACTGACAACTATATAGGTGATAGGACTGGAAAGTCCTCAGAGAATGAAATACTAGTACAAGTATACCTTATTTAGAACACAGAATATGACTAGTATTTACTAAATTGTGTTATACGATTCCCCTTCTGGATCGTTACCTTGTTTCAGTGAAGGGGCTTTTGTACTTGCATGAAGCTATACAATGTAGGGTCGCCAAAAATGGGCAGGTCATAACAGATATCAGTCTGGAGAAGTAACTCGTACTCACTCTAGTATCTGACAAGGAATCCTTATGGATAAGCACAGTCAGAGACATAACAGATGGGTCTGGAGTGCTGCTGTCCATTGGGTCATGGAGAATGTGACACGACTGAATGACAAATTATACTATTAAGGAAATACTAGACATTTATCACATGTTCTCTCAATCTATTTTTTTTTTTTTTTTACTCAGATGAAAACATTTTGGGTATAGTTTGTACATGTCTGCAGTTTTTATTTCCCTTTGGAGCCATTTGGAACCTCTATTGTGTAATTTTAACTAACCTGACATTGCATACATCTAGTACTTAAATATACCTATGGCATGGGTTCCCTGGTGGTCCTGTGGTTAGGATTTGGTGCTTACACGACTGCAACTTGGTTTGATTCCAGTCAAGGAAACAAGAAGTCACACCACCATGAAGCCAAGCAGGGTTGGGCCTGGTCAGTACTTGGATGGGAGACCACCTAGGAATACCAGGAGCTGTATGCTGTGGCCCACTGTAGAAGGAACTGGCAAACCACACCAATCTCTCTGCCATGAAAACCAAGTGGATCATGACCATGGACATAAAGATGTGCCTGGTGTGTTACGGTGCATGACTGAACAATACAACAACCTATAGCATATTCAGAAACACATTGGATATAAGTGCATGCCAATTTATACTGCCCCTCATTACAGAATGTTTCTCATAGAATACTAGAGTGTGGCCCATAAAAAGAGGACACTGAAAAGGCACAAGTGTTCACCAAAATATGCTCGAAATGAAAAACAACAACAAATGTCTTCTCTTTACACTGCAATAAAATAAAAAATAAAAAGCATTGAATCATGTGCAAACTGCATTTGGTCAATAGAAAGCATTTGGCTTTTGTAAATGCAAATTTTTTTTTAGGCAACAAAAGGAAAATTAGTTTCTTTAAAAGAATAACCATTTAAGAAAAAGTAAACATTAATTGAATATTCATGGCCCATCACCTTAATGCATTAATCACTATATAATACAAAACATGCTTTTCTGACTTGCTTTCTTCCTAACAAGACCATATTTATCAATTCTGATTACCTGAATATCAAGAGGTATCCATTTCCGAAGAAACATCTCTCTGGGAGGATATAATGGCCCTGGCCATTAAGACTAATAAAAGAAACCACAAATACCCTAACAACATGGATAAGATAAAAAAAAAGAAACAAGGGAAAATTCAGACAAAAAGATAGAGAATAGAAATAAAGTATACAACACAGATTGAAGGACCACATTTCTTGTTATGACGTCAGCACAGGCAGCAGCAGTGAGCATCAGCTAGATGGTGCTGCCAAAATTGCTGCTGATATCATTGGTTTAGGGTTAAGGTAAGTGTTAGAGCAAAGGTTTAAGCTTGGAAATAGTATATGATCGGAGCAGTGCTTACCAACTGTGCACAATTTCGACAGTGCCATCTAGGAGCGCCTTGCTGCAACTGCCGCTGCCCACACAGTCATAACTGGAATGATCCCATCTGTGCTCTGTACTATCAATAGAGGGTAGAAAATCATGTGGACATTTTTTTTAGATTTTTTTTTAATTGACCAAGAATAAACTTTGATATGGTCATTGTAGTTTAACGGGTGGTGCAACAGACTACAGCATTATCGATTATGCTTTCTGCTCTAGTGCTACATTATCTGTTAAAATATAATGTAGTAGTTACAAATGACTCAGCCACTGCCTCCTTAAAAGTAATATTCATTATGTACCACCCGGTACAGAGCTCATTACTCATTCACACTGAAATAGTCTGACTTCAATTGATCATAACTCCATGAATTCAGCTATTTAAAAAATGAAAACACTTTTCCAATATGGTTTTTCCCCCTCTAATGGTGCAGAGCACAGATGGGAACTCTTGTGGTCCTTTAACTCAGGAAGAAATATAATATTAATTCATGATTTGATTACTCTTTTGGAGGAAGGATGATTTCACAGAAGTGATAAGTGCATAGAAATCCTTTCCAAGAGCTGAACCATTCATTGATCCACTTAGTTGACTATAAGTTCAGACAAAACAACGATCAGGCGATACATCTCATTCATTGCTGCTGCATATCATTGTTTTTCAAAATATACAAAAATAGAAAAACAAGTGAAGTTTCTAGTTTTGTTCTTAAATCATGTGAATTCCAAGCTATCAAGCTGGAATAGATTGTGATTGGTTGGCGTGCTAAAGTACAGCTGGTTGGCTGGTGAGCGGATCTCACACGGGCTTTTTAATCCCAGTGTTCTTTCAAAGTCAAGTAGCTGTCCCATGAAGTTAAAGTTCGGAGAGATATTGGACTTTTTTCTTTTCACAAAATCATAGGCATCGTTGAGGGACAGATTGAGTTTCTGCATAAGATAAGCAACAGTAACCGTCACGGATCGACTTATTCCTGCTAAGCAGTGAACTAATATCCCACATTTCTTGGTGCGAGCCTCGTCTGGAACAGAAAAAATAAATAAAAAAAGTAATGGTTATTTATATAGAAACAGGAACCAGTCTGACAATTATGAAAAAGCCTATCTGATTCACGTCACAGAATATTTTCTTTCAGAAACTAATATTTATTTTTCTCAGAACATAGACTGGGTGAACACAAACAAGGCACAACAAGAATTCATGATCAGGGAAAATAGTGTGTTATTAACTTGTTTTTGCCCCAATGCAAAACCTATACTGGCCGTGAGCAGCTTCACATCACAAAATATTTTCTTTTGTCAACTAACATTTTGTCTCTAGGGTTCATGACCAGGGAGAAAAGGGCAACTTGTAGTTTAAACTTAAATTTAATGTAAAATATGGCTGCGTCAATGTAAGACAAAGGGAAAAAAGTGGTCTCAATATATATAAACTACATATTTAATTCTCAATAACGTAGTCATTATTTAGTTTAACTTGATATACCAAATCCATTTTTATATTTCTGTGCATTAAGAGATTGAACAAGAATTAAATAATCAGCAGCTCAAAAGGTCTGGCTGCATATCGTAAGTTCTTACAAGAAATTACATTATAATAATCTTTATACACAAGGTTGGGGAATTCCAGATTATGACCTCACAGTAGGAGGATATGAGCAGGCAGGAAAATCCACTTCCAAACATCCATGCAGGTAATTACACAACTACTTAATGACTCAGAGCAATGCATAGTTGACCCTTAAAATGGACAATGAAAGTATTTTTATTTGTTGCATCTAAAAGAGGGTATTTGATAATATACCACTGTGTGTTTCCTTTTTGTTTTTCAAATAAAGCTCTTAAATCATAAATAAACTGATTAAAATGTTTAACTGATCTGCGGCTGGCCCCTATCAACCAGTGAGCAGTAATATAGCTGTCTGTCAATGAAATCTACAAGTATGCATACGCTCAGTGCACTTCCTGTATCTGTGACATTTAAACCGTTTTTATTAAATATTTTAATGCAAAACACAACTCTGGTCATGTTTAAAGCAGCTCTTTTAAACGCATGAACCCCCCCCCCCCCCCAAAAGAAAACATTATGTTCCAGGTCTTTAAAACCTCTGATTAGCTCACCTGTGCTCAAGCAGGGATATACCTAAAATGTGACCTGTCCATGGGCCCTTAGGACTGAAGTTGAGAAACATTGATATATATAGGACAGAAAATGAACACTACATCCGTGCTCCCGTTTGAATGTCTAAAAACAAGTTACTTATTTCCTGTTCAGGTTTCCCAGAAATACAGTCATTGCACTGCAATCTGCAAAACTCTTAAATCTAAAACCATTTTCTACATGGCTACTTTTAGGCATATGCTTGCTGTATTACAAAGCTTTAAATCAAAGCATAGGATGGATTATGTAAAAAAATAAAATAAATAATATATATATATATATATATATATATATATATATATATATATATATATATATATATATATATATATATATATATATACACACACACACACACACACACATTTTAACTGCAGGTGGTTAAAAGCACTTGACTAGGGCCAGTAGTCAGGAAGTCACAGCGCCTAAAATGTTACTGCTGGCCCCCAACCCGGCACAAAAAAAACCTGGCTGTCTCCTACGTTCCATATACATTTCTCAACCTCTGGGTTAGCCTAATTTTAAATATTTGCTAAATAATAAACAAACATGTCTCCAAAATTATTTCATAAGAAGACACTCTTATAGATTTGTTATTCTTGCATTATGACCTTAATTCATGACTTTTTCATATTTGCAACATTATAACATTAGTTGAATCTAGATAAAGGGCCATTGATGTAAGAAAAGGCAGCTTTGTTAGGTTTGTAACAAACTGATAACTTTAGCAACAGTGTTAGTCATGGACATAGCTTGGGAGGCAAGTTAAGACTTTTTTTTTTTTTAAGACATTGGTATTTAAAAATATTTTTAAAAATAAAGAATAGATTTAGTGCTTGGGGTTAGATTTAGTGCTTGGGGGTTTAGGATAGTGGCAGATGATAAGCCTTACACAAACAAAAAATTGGACTAAAATCTTGGCCTCTCCAAATAGTGGCAAATGGCTGCCACTGATGGCTGCCACTGCTGGCAGGAAACAGGAAAGATACATTTTTATGTTATTAAAATGCTCATTATCAAGGGGGTACAGAAAAATTGCTAATTTCTATGGGAAATTCAAAATTTTTGCTCATTTTAAAGGGGCAGATTCATGCTAAAGTTGCTATGGCTCTCCACTCTGGACCAATCAGGAGTCAGCACAGTCAGGCATGAAAGCTCTGAATACAATCATTATGCATGGTCTCTCCATGGAATCTGCCCCTCTTATGTAAACAATGCACTTGGAATGATGGGAGCAGAGGATCACATGAAGTGGAGACCCCCTAAATGCAGACAGTTTTCAAGAAATAACCAAACAAACTACTTATATGCTTTTGTAATGAACACACTTCTAAAGTGCATATATAGGAAGACTTTATACTACATTAAGAACCCAATCTCACAGTGTCCATTTAAAAGACAAAACAACATTTAATATTCTCTTCTAAATACATTTCACCTTCAACTTGCTAAAAATTCAGTACTGTTACGTTCTATACCAGCTCTCGTCAGCAATGTCTCTGCTCCTTGTCTTGCTTTTATAAAGCACATTAAGCCCAACCTAAAGCCAAGTTGCTGAATGACAGCAACACTCTAGATTATAAAACTCACCAATAAATGATATGGCATCTGGGAAAAACTGTGAAAGGTTCTGACTCCAGTGATCGGAGATGGGAATCTGTTTGTATTTGAATTCCCCATTATGTTCAAACTTATTTGGTAGATTGGGAGTCACATTGAGGATATATTTGATATTATATTTAGCCAATATATCCAAATTAGCTGAATCATTAGCACAGCCAAGGTATAAATATGGAAGTATTTGTACTGGGAATGTTGACTGATTGGTGAGCGTCGGGCTCCCATCAGACTCAGTGGCGCTGCTTTGGTCGCGGTCAGATTCCCCATCAGAACATTCTGAATGTATCCGTAGACCACCTAAGCCAAGGACAGACACAGGTGGAGGTTCACTTGGGGAAGTCCTGTCCAGGCCGGTCTCACAATGTTCTGGATATTCCATCTGGAACTTGGTATAGCCACCTACACAAAAAAGAAAAAAAAGAAAAGAAAAAGCATTTCAGTAAAAAAAAAAAAATGTAAATAAATGATGTTGTTAACGAAAACCGGCATTGGATTAACTCCAAAGAAAAAAGGTTGCAGACTATATTGCAAATGTCAATGAAATTTTACTCTAATAAAACTTATTTTAACAACATAGTTGTATAATTTAGACCTACAGTGCCTTGCAAAAGTATTCACCCACCTTGACTTTCTACCTATTTTGTTACATTACAGCCTTAAGTTCAATGTTTTGTTCATCTGAATTTTATGTGATGGATCAGAACACAATAGTCTAAGTTGAAGTGAAATGAGAAAAATATATACATAAAACTATTTGTTATGAAGCCCATAAAAAGCTCTGGTGCAACCAATTACGTTCAGAAGTCACATAATTAGTGAAATGATGTCCATCTGTGTGCAATCTAAGTGTCACATGATCTGTCATTACATATACAGACCTTTTTTGAAAGGCCCCAGAGGCTGCAACACCTAAGCAAGAGACACCACTAACCAAACAATGCCATGAAGACCAAGAAACTCTCCAAACAAGTAAGCGACAATGTTGTTGAGAAGTACAAGTCAGGGTTAGGTTAGAAAACAAAATCCAAATCTTTGATGATCCCCAGGAGCACCATCAAATCTATCATAACCAAATGGAAAGAACATGGCACAACAGCAAACCTGCCAAGAGACGGCCGCCCACCAAAACTCATGGACCGGGCAAGGAGGGCATTAATCAGAGAGGCAGCACATGCTGTGGGGATGTTTTTCAGCAGCCGGGACTAGGAAATTGGTCAGAGTTGAGGGAAAGATGGATGGTGCTAAATACAGGGATATTCTTGAGCAAAACCTGTATTACTCTGCGTGATTTGAGGCTAGGACGGAGGTTCACCTTCCAGCAGGACAATGACCCCAAACACACTGCTAAAGCAACACTTGAGTGGTTTAAGGGGAAACATGTAAATGTGTTGGAATGGCCTAGTCAAAGCCCAGACCTCGATCCAATAGAAAATCTGTGGTCAGACTTAAAGATTGCTGTTCACAAGCGCAAACCATCCAACTTGAAGGAGCTGGATCAGCTTTGCAAGGAGGAATGGGCAAAAACCCCAGTGGTAAGATATGGCAAGTTCATAGAGACGTATCCAAAGCGACTTGGAGCTGCAATTGCCGCAAAAGGTGGCTCTACAAAGTATTGACTTTAGGGGGGTGAATAGTTATGCACATTGACTTTTTCTGTTATTTTGGCCTATTTGTTTTTTGCTTCACAATAATAAAAAAAAAATCTTCAAAGTTGTGGGCATGTTCTGTAAATTAAATGATCCTCAAACAATCCATGTTAATTCCAGGTTGTAAGGCAAATACTTTTGCAAGGTAACGCATAGGCAATACATTTATCAATACATGGAACCTCCACTGTGTCCCTTTAACACTGACAGTTTTATCATAGTATCTTAACCTAAATTACAAAATCTTGAAACACAAAAATAAATGACCAGGTCATAGGCCCAAATAAATATTTCCAAACCAAAAAGCCAATGGTAACCAACAGTAACCCCCCTCTCGTACACTAAATTTAGTAGAGCAGAGTCCAACAGCATACTAACCTATATACTTGATATTATTCATCTTACTCCTAAGTCACTGCTCACACACAATTACAATGGATGACACAAACACACCTAACATCCATAGCTGGATTTATCATTGGCAAACTAGGCAGCTGCCTAGGGGCAACTCATTTTACACTGTGATGGGCAACTCATTTTACACTTCAAAAAGTTCCTTGGCATAAAAAAATGATATAAATGGTGAACATCTGGAGCTAGAGAGTTACAAGAGGGAAGAATCTGCTGTGGCTAGGGGTGCAGCTAATGTCTCCAAACAGCCTCCTACAGTACTAAGTATCACTCTGCACATTCAATGATATTTAAGTACCCTCTGTCTTAATCTTGTTAAAGTAAATATATTACTCCACAATCAGAGAACATTGCCCCCACCTAGAAACTAACTTTGTCTTCTGTTAACTCCTCGCTCAGTTCTTCTGCCAATCCCCTAAACCAAGGCCTTGAAAATCATGTTATCACTAAATGTGCATGATCTTATACCAAGTCATCATTGAAGAATGGTCCGATTTGTCAGACTGCAAAAATCAATAAAGGTTTCATCTATTGATTAAAGTTCCCTATTCTTTAATGGAATATTTTGTATTTTTTTAATTATTAAGAGCACACATTTACTGTAATAGCTATATTGGCCTTTACGAAACACATTGACAAATATATATTTTTTTAAAATAATAATTTGAGTTTTATTTCTATGCAAGTTTGGAGAAAAGGCCGGTATGGTTCCAAAACGTATACGGAACCAGGAGACGCATGAAATGTATTTTCCTAATTAGCTATGTTACTTTGTTACTACTCATTTATTCCCTTAGACTCCATTTATTTTTTTCAAACATTTTGTTCATAATTGCGTAATATTGATACTAGTTCTTTAAAACCATAAAGTAAATATGCTTTTTCAATGTCTCTTTAATTTCCTTTTTTAGATCTAAGTTTAGAAAAATTTACAGCATCATTTCCAGTTTTTAACTTACCGCATACAAATATTTAGAGAACACTTTTTTCTAGCAATAAGCTTAATACCCCCCAAAAAGGACTAGAAATATCTAAATGTAATTGTGTAAATATAAAAGCAAAACACTACTTAAAAATTGCCAAGGACACGGCCTTTAGTTTAGATAAAGTAAATAGCCTTGGATATTATCCAAGTATGTAGCATTACTCAGAACTTAAACCGGAACATCTTGCTCAAGAGAACATGAAGATTATGAATTGCTAAACAAAAAAAAGGAAAAGTTAGTGTGTGTGTGTGTATGTATATACGTAAAAAAATTACAGCAATGAAATTGTAAGTGAGCTAATGCGGTTTGGTGCATAATAATAAAATAAATAATAGATTAATAAAGTAATATACTTTACCTATTTTGAAGTAATATATGCAGGAAGCATTGTGTTGAAGAGCGGGCAATCTGTTTTGATGTTACTGCAGCATTAGTGGTGTGGAGCTGCTATGTAAGAGTGATGAATGTGTGTAGTGTAATAGTGTGCGTGCGCAAGACAAATCTGTTAGCGTAGCTGTGTACTTCCGCATTGTATAAAGTTATTGTTCTAAAATGGCGGCTAATGTGTGGTATGCGGCTGATTTAGCGTCCTTTGTTTTGGATGTCGTCCGACTTTTTCAGAATATCCGTAGCTGTTTGGTGGTGTTTTGCGTGTTTAGGGTCCTTTAGTCTGGTTTTCGTTTTGTTCGGCGGCCATTTTTTCTCTCGCTTAGGTGATTTTCGGGTGTCTAAACTCTGAAATTTGTACTTAAATCGAGGTGTAACTTGACATGCAGATGTGCTGGGTGCACCATCTTGCTGTGGGTAAGCTTTTAATATGTTTGTTGTGTGTATTTATTGTGTTTCTAATGTTTTTGGGGTCGCGCAGGTTGCGTCCTTGTTTTCGAATCTCGGATGTCTTTTTTGGGGGGAAATCTGTAGGTGTTTTGCGTCTTTAGACTGCTGTAGCCTCGTTTTGTTCGGCGGCCATTTTTTCTCTCGCTTAGAGGATTTTGAGTGTCTAAACTCTTTTATTTTGAGTTAAATTCGGGTGTAACTTCAGTTTTCGAGGTCCTGGGTGCCCCCTCTTCCTGTAGGTAAGCTTTTTATGTATTTGTTGTGTGTATTTGTGTTTTTCATGTTTTGATGTGCGCGCGTTTCGGACGTATTTTTTTTCCGGACCTACGTAATGTTGCAAGGTCCGCAGTTGCTGGCAAGGAGCGCCTTTGGCTGTGCAAGCCCACAAGCGTTAGCAACAACTCTCATGCTCACAACTATATATGTGATTTAAAAAAATAATAATAATATTATATATATATATATATATATATAAATAATTATTATTATTTTTTATAAACGAAGGCAACGCAGATAATGATGACTCATGTAAGGAGCAGCCAAATGCACTTGATACGCAAGATCAAAATAATCCTCCCTCCAAGAAGACAAGATCTAACAAGCTGAGAGTAACAAATGAACGCTAAGAAATAAATGTATTCTGTCAACTCCACCTCCTTGTATATGGCCCATATTGTGCATGAGAAGAACTCCCCTCCCACGCAAAATGTGTAGGCGGCAAATATTAACCCCTTAACTAGTAAATTCAAAACTAGACAAGACAGAAGATTAATATTATAACCAACATTACATGACACAAAAAGATCAAGCAGTATCCATACAGCTAATGTCATTTCACATGCCACCGTGTTCGATCTAGAAATATTTTAATATACTGTATACTAGGTGCATTCCATGGTGATAGAGGGTAATTGAGGTGAACAAAACTACACAAAAAAAATAATTATTGCCCCTTTAAGTATAATGTAAAAAATTAGCCCCAGCATACAAACACACGCACTACTATTATAGTGTTCATATTATCACACACATAGGGGCCTGTTAAAGAATAGTTCTATGGGCACCTTACAATTTCAAAACCAAAAGTTTCTCAATGAGCCTGTGTAATGAAGACATCTTTCTATGACATCCTAGGGAGGTGCTTCATCAGGAAGTACTGATGGGCAAGTTCCATGTAATAACATAGGAATCTGTTATCTCTCATATGATACATATAAGAACCTTTTATAGTATACGGCTTTCAAAGTCTAAAGGTTGCAGCATTTTGTAATCGTTTACAATAAACAGCATATTTTCTATATTATAGCTACAAATATCTTCTGGGCACAACCAATTTATAGTTGGATACTTATATATTTCAGAATATTATTTTACAGAAAATATTTGGTACTCAATGCATTTTTAAGTGCAGAAAAGTTGTGCTTGCTGTAGTCAATTTACATTACTCCTTATGGGAGCTTTGTACTCGTGCCTTCTGGAACCAATTGACGGCAAGTACGGTACCATGGGGCCGGTGTGTGTGTAAATATATATATATATGGACTGATGCCTTACAAAAATGACCATAGTTACTAAACATTGTAAGAATATTCAGTTTGGTACTTCTTGATATGACTGAACATGTGAAGCTCATGTTCTCATACTGTAAAAATGATGTGTGTAAATAGATATATAGGAAATGATTTCTTTTTTAATAATGGTGTATTATATATACCTGGGTTCTTACAATGTTTACTACTGGCTCATAAATATTTAAGAAAAGCATATTGGTTATCTGTAAATAGGCTCAATTCCTGGCCTTCAGTAAAGCTATCTGGTTCCCAAAATGTATATTTTGTCCACTCCTATTACACACCCTAAAAAGTAGTTTTCATCAGATATTAGAATTTATATCAATGAACTGTTGTTTTCTGGCCAATGAATTGGGCGTTATTTACTATATTCTCATTAACTTCCAGTCATCTCAATACAGGTCACAGTTATTGGTGAAATTTGAAAATAAAATTATTATTACGGTAATTGTTATTATAGATAGATATTGTTTAAAAATCTGAGTGAGTTAAATAACAAATTAAGTATGTTCAGCATAAATTATCTACACAGGACCCCCGTCTCCTTAACAAAGGACATTAATTACCTCTCATTGGGAGGTTGTTAAGGAAGACAAGCATGTCCATTTGAGTAAAAAATAGTAACAGAGGTGCTTAAATAGTAAAATCTGTACAATTAGACAGTCAAACTGGTGCTTTTCTTTACAACCCTCACTAGAAGCATTAATTAATGGCCTTAAGGAATCAAAGACTAGTAGGTCTATATATATATATATATATATATATATATATATATATATATATATATATATATATATATATATACACACACACACAGACATTTTTAATAGCAGCCAATTGTAATTATATTTATTTATATGTGTATGTCTTATTTTTACCATGAACGGGAGCTTTGCTGTGACACTTTAAAGTCATCACGCCTTTGGGTGCCATCATTCAAATATCCCAGGAAGCGTGTGTGCCCCTTGCCAGACATGCTTTGGTCTCTCCGATTATACGTCTTGTGGGCGATCTCTTGCACTTTTGATTATTATTTGTAACACAAAAACATGTTCTTTAGAGCTGTACAAATGTCCAACTTTATTGAAGATGGATTTATTTACTCAAACAAGTTAAAGCATATTGGTATTAGTACACAAGTGAGTGCCCCTTTGCCTGGCACACTTTACTCTCTCAGATAAACATTGTGGGCACCCAAAGTAGCCAAAATTATTTTCGTTGCCACAGAGATATTAAAGACCTGACCCCTCTGGTGTCCCTCACTCATAACCCCCTGTATCCCCTCACCCAGCAGTATCACAAGACCCCCCCCCATTCCCCGACGTACCCCATGTCCCTTACCTAGCAGTATCTCAGGACCCCCCTGTCCCCCTTGCCTTGAAGTACCCCAATACCCCATGTATCCCTTACGTAGCAGTATCCCAGGATACCCACGATGCCCCGCACTCTTTCCTCTTAGATAATAAATCTAGCAGACATCTCACACTACATGTACAATTTATATACATCAGTATGTAGTCCAGAGTGTGCCCATGCCCTGGCACACTTTCGCTCTCAGATAATACAACTGTAAGAGAATTTCACAGTAAATATAATTGATATAAACCAGTGTGTAGTCCAGTGTGTGCCTTGCCCTAGCAGTAACCAGGAGCCCCTGCTATGGCACACTTTACATCTAAGATAATACACCTGGCAGACATATCACATTATATAGTTTATATAAACCAGTATGTAGTTCAGTCTGTGCCCCCTGCCCAGGCACTATCCAGTACCCCCGTGCCCCTCGCAGATAGTAGGTCCTGCCCCCACTCAACGTGTGCAGTAGCATCCCAGTATCACCTGCAAGACTGTACCTGCAGCCATGCTCCCTCAGTGTGTGCAGTAGTAGCCCCAGCAGTACCCTCTGCGCCCCCTGTCCTGGTACTTCCTCAGTCCCCTCTGTACCTCTTAGATAGCAGGCCGCACACCCGTTCTCCCTCAGTATGTGCAGTAGTAGCCCCAGCAGTACCCTGTGTCCTGGCACTTCCCCAGGCCCCTCTGTGCCTCTCAGCAGGCCACACACCCGTCCTTCCTCAGTCTGAGCAATTGTAGCCCCAGAAGTACCCTCTGTCCTGGCACTTGCCCAGGTCCCTCTGTGCCTCTCAGATAGTAGGCAGCACACCCATCCTCCCTAAGTCTGTGCAGTAGTAGCCCCAGTAGTACCCTCTGTCCTGGCACGTGCCCAGGCCCCGCTGTACCTCTCAGATAGTAGGCAGCACACCCGTCCTCCCTCAGTCTGTGCAGTGGTAACCCCAGTAGTACCCTCTGTCCTGGCACGTGCCCAGGTCCCTCTGTGCCTCTTAGATAGTAGGAAGAACACCCATCCTCCCTCAGTCTGAGCAATGGTAGCCCCAGCAGTACCCCCCTCCTGGCACTTGCCCAGGTCCCTCTGTGCCTCTCAGATAGTAGGCAGCACACCCATCCTCCCTAAGTCTGTGCAATAGTAGCCCCAGCAGTACCCTCTGTCCTGGCACTTGCCCAGGCCCCGCTGTACCTCTCAGATAGTAGGCAGCACACCCGTCCTCCCTCAGTCTGTGTAGTAGTAGCCCCAGCACAGTGCCTGGTGTGCCTTCCTGCCAGTCCGTCGTGCCCTCATCATACAGCAGCACGGTGTCGGCCCTGCAGCGGGTCATGAAGCGCTCCTTGTCCCGGTCATTGTGTATCACAGAGCGGATGGACAGGTTGCCTTTCCTCAGTCTCCTCATCATCAGGCCGGGGATTGTCACACTGATGGCCGCCTCGATGTGTGAGGACTCGAACCGCTCGTGTGGCCGGCAGTCCAGCAATAAGAGCGAGCTTCCCCCGGACACCAGGGCCTCCTGCAACCACTGCGCGCTCTTACTGGGCACCGACATGGCCGGGTCACCGCCCGGGAGCCATAGCACGAAGAGCGGCTAAACTCGACCAAAGTCTGTCAGAAAAGTGACAGGAACAGGATAGGAAAACGGACACGCCGCCCCCGCTCGGTACTAGCGCTCTAAAGTGTTACTTCCTCTCAAGTTACCACATTCCACTTGGAAAGAAGCACGCGCGCGCGACCCGGCCCGCCATAATTGTGAGGGTGACGGGAGCGCGCACGACACGGGGCTATAGCTAACTGAAGAGCCAAAGCGTATGCGCAACTCCCCCCTCACGCGCTCTTACTACCCAAGAGCGCATGCGCATCTTCCCATCACGCGCTCTCGCTATTCAAGACGCGCGCAGACCTTGACCTACAGGCGCTGTCATACTGTGAGGGTGAACGAGAGCGCGCGCGCATGACGCTGCCATAGCGCGATGAGGAGCAAAAGCGCATGCGCTACTTCTTTCGTTCTCTAGATACACGTGATCTATATCAATAAACATCCTTTTTTTTTTTCTCCAGCACTTTACTTCCTGGTTCCTGAAGCAGATGAGGATGTGTAGCCATGACAAGGCCATAGTCTTATGTAAGAGTGATTCATACAAAATACCAAAGCATTTACATGTGCATAAAGTAAATATGTAATTATTGAGTAAGGTGAAATAACCTGCATATATGACCGGAAATTAGCACATGTGGGTGGATTGGGTTCATAGACTTCAGTAATGTTTCAGGTGCACTTCAGTCAGAAAAATAAGAAAAAAAAACAGGGGAGGGAGTACAGGGACCATGATATAAAGTAAATAGCATTATTGCACATAAGACTATGTACGTACAAAAACATTAGGGTTAAACGGCCTTGAGAGAGCAATGACAGTACGCGTTTCATTATGTAGTTGTCTTCGTCAGTTCTTCAGAAAGTGTCTATTATCATTGCGGTTGATGCAGTAGCCCTGGGTGCAATGTCCATAGGTGCAATTACCCTGGTGCAATGGCCCTGGGTGCAATTACCCTGATGTAATTGCCTTGGGCACTGTAAGCACAGAGTTCACGTCTAGAGCCCCCAATCATCCCTTGGGCGACAAAAAGCCTAAGGGTCATTTTCATTCTTCAATTGAGCACCTCTATTTTTGTTGTTTCTTATGTAAATTACCCTTTAGAGATTAATCTGCCTATAGGTGATAAGGGCCAGAGATGTTAACTTCTTGCTCACTAGGGGCCTCATTCTCTTAGCGGCCGCAGCCGTTTCGGGGCCGCAAGCTATTCGGCTATTCTATTCCCTTACGGCCGGGGCTCCGACAGGCTTGCGGCCGGTGCCTTGCTATCTCTTGCGGCCGCTCGCGCCGGAGGAAATCCTTTGATCTTAAACGGCCGTAAGGAAATCGGCGGTAAGAAATTCCTATTTGCAATTCAATTGCTCCGGGAACCCTCTCTGCAAGCCTAAAACCAAGCCGCAGCTTACTTGCAGGAAAGAGGTCCCGCTAGCACCAATTAAGCACATAAAATAGCCCAAATAAAGCCATCCTGCACTTTGCAGAGTCTATAAAGTGATATTCGGTGTTAGCAAAAATAGCACATAATTATCCTATACTCAAATCCGTAAAATATATTTTTTTTAATATCCGTAAAATATCCATGTAAAAAGTCCAGAGGGCTTGGAGCACCTCAGACCCGCCCACGCCGCAGCCGGAAAATAAACAGTTAATTTGAACTCGGGTTTGGGCTGATGTGCAAGCTTGAGAGTGGGTTACATTTAATCCTCATGTCCCCCAATATGATCCCTAGCATTTACAGAGCTGTGCAGTGCAGGCTTGAATTTATTTTTGCGTTTTTAGATTTCTGAGTTTACGGCCGGTTCCAAGATATGCGGCCGGCCGTAAGAGGAGATCCTTGCGGGGCCGTATAATAGAATCGCGAGTTAACAGAACCCCGCAAGGAATCGCAGCCTTACGGCCGATTTACGGCCAGTAATAGAATGAGGCCCTATGTCTTAGGGAGGTCAACTACACCCTACTGGAGAGGTCCATCTTAGGCCTGAACATTTAGGGTTTGCCGTTTCTCCTGTTCAGGGTAGAATTGCCTGGTATTTCAGGGCTGGACCACTCTAGTGAGTGGGACCAGATTGCTATATTACAGGATATTTATCTCTGTGAAGAACACAAGTGGCTAAAAGAGGTTACTCTCAGAGTCGGTTAACATGTCCATAGAACAAACCATTTATGGTTAGTTGGTTCTGATTGGGTGCTTCTGAATCTGTTTTTGGAAATGCCCTCATAGCTCATATTTGTTTTACCCGAGACTTTGCAGTTGAACACGATACCATCTGTTTGTAGACACCTGCTGATATGGAAAAAAAAACATTACCCTGAAAGTCAAAGATTTCTAATGTAGGTTTTAGTGAGCATTATTTACATAAATACTCTAGAACTTGTTTGTCATGTTACATTCTGTCTAAATGGATAGGGCATGTGATTGTAGCATTTTTTTGAGGTTCCATAATTATTTATGTGGCATTATAGGAGCCTTTAACCTGAATATTGATATCAGCTTTAGAAGTATTTATTATTATAGAGCAACTAAATAAGATAAATGACATTTCTATTATTATGGCATTGACAGGTACTTCTCTTTTCCACGCTAGGAAGGAAATTACTAAACTCTGGAAATGAAGAAATAAAGTAACGGTGACAAGGTCCCAATCCCCTCTGGGTGTGTCCCTGTGTTTCAGGCACTCTGATGGAGGACAATACCAGAGGCTGTAGATACTTTTCCAAGTTTTTCTGGAATATAGTCCATTATAACAAAATAAGTTACAAAAAAAATAAAAAGAAGTTCCACTAAAGCACAGACAACACTTTTCCTCACTAACCAGCTAGACCTGGGTGGGGCAAAACAAACAGTCCAAAGTTTGAAAAAAAAACACTGGCCTTTATAAATCTTTAGGACTCCACTCTGTTCCAAGCAGTCAAAAGCTGCTGTCTCACTGTGTGTGTGTGTCTCTCTCTCTCAGACAAACTGCAAGCCATCAGTCGATAAGTAGTCACTCCCAAACTCCAGGAGTAGCCTTAAATCAGGGCGGCCCAAGTGCAGTTAATTAACTGGGCACGAAAGTTAACCCCTGAAGAGAGCTTTGCAAAGTCTGTGGCTCTCAAACCCCTTTGATAATTCTGGTCACATAGTAGCTCAATTATATACTTTGACGAGGCCCTCCCTATATCAGCATGGGGCTTAAGGTGAAAGCACTGAAGACTTTAAGGACCACTGCACATTAAAAGAAATAGGTTTCAAAACTTTGAGTCTAAGAGTAGGTCTCGGGATGAGCGCCAGTGGTGCTCGTCTCCACCAGCGCACTGAGCGCATTGGGCGCTCATTGCCTAAGTCCCGCGGCCCTCGGCGCTCCTCATTGCAAGCCTCTCTCCGTGTTACTGCCTTGTAATAAGTGTTCCTGTTTTGCGTTAAGTCTTAGTGCTTAGGGCTGGTATTTGCTTTCTTCGGCCTGGTTTATGTGGTTTCTGCCGCCATTTTTTTTTCCACGCTTCAGCGATTTCCAATTGTAAAATAAGCCAATATATGCCTCAATTTAACTTGCCACCCTACTCACAGGCTCCCTGGCACTGAGCTGTGTGTGAGTGTGTAAGTTAATTTGAGGCATATTTGTGTCTTTTGACCGTTAAATTCATATTTTTTTGGTCCGTAATTTCTCGGCCATCGCTTAGTCCCAAGTCGTACGGGCCGCAATTTCGTGGGCGCTGCTTCAACTTCAACGCTCATAGCCTGGCCGCGAGAGCCGCAGTTGCGCAGCCTCGCTGTGCGAGCCCGCAATTTTAACCTGGTGTTAACAACAACTTTTGTCAAGCCCGCAATTACGACAACTATATATGTGATTGATAAGAAGGACTTGGACATCCTGGTTTTGATGCCACAATTAGAATCCCAAGCTTCCCATGTATTGCAATTAGTCCAACCCCCAAATCTTACAAACCCCATCATGCGGATAAGATGCACACCACAGTCTTAGTGAGATCTTCAGCTGTTTACATCATTCAAGTCATCTAATTAAAATCGTAGTTTTTGCCACATTTGGATATTAGGCTTTTCTTCTCTATTGAGTTTAACGAGTAAAGGTCCACTGCAGATGGTGTGTGTTTTGGGTTTATCAGTAGAGGAGAGAATGGGCAGTCTTTGTTTGATAACTGGATATCATCAATGGCCCAGAGCAAAACGTTGCATCAAAGGATGCAACTATAGCAGCCCTGTCCTGCAGCGACATCAAAATGGATTTGTTTTTTTCTAATTAAATACTGCCCATGTTTTCTCTACTGGTATAATAGATATGAACAAAAAAAGAAAAAGTAGCCAAACAGTGGTTTAGAAATTAAAAACAATAAATAAATAAATAAATATACTACCATCAGCCTTGGCCTGTACTGGTGATAGATTCATCCCACAAGTGTAAGCCATCCATGATAAAATGTCAGTCGCTATATTGATATTTATTACAAATGTAGCTCGTCACAAATTAACATATTGTTATTGATTCAGTGTTAAAGTCATATTTAATATTCAATATATTTAGTTATTTTGTAATGTTAATAGTTACACTAATAATCACATATATAGTTGTCAGCAGGGGGGCTTGGCAAAACCCGTTGATAATGCAACAGGGAAACTGCGGCCCTCGTTGCGGCCAGGCAAGGAGCACCAAAGGCGCACCTTGCGCTGGTGGAGATGAGCCCCATAGAGAAGCGAGGGGCAGCATTTGCGGAGGTGGATTCTTCCACATTGCATCACATGCTGTTACAAACGCCCACAGAAGCGCAAAGACTAAATACGGACAAAATAATACGAGCCACGGGACTTAGAAAAAATCCATTACGGACTTGCAAAAAGACGACCTTAATGGACAACCCGTGCACGGCGGAAAACTTTAAAAAAAAAACTAACACAAATACCTTCAACGCGTGCCTCACAAGGAGCGCCAACGATGCTCATAGGACACAAAGTACACCAGGGAAGAGCCTTGCAAGAAGCGCCAAAAAGGAGATCAGCGCGGACCTTACAATGAGCGCAAAAGCGCCTAGGACAACAAAAAATACACCAACCCAGAAGCTTGCAATGAGAACCAAAAATGCTCATTGCGAGCCACGCGATGAGTGCCAAAGGCACTCAGCACGTGGCTCTCAATGAGCGCCGAAGGATCTCAGACCACCAAAACACTTACTGTCTGTGGCAAACAGCATTACCTGACTTACAATTTTATTGCCGTCATTTTGTAACGGGCAAGTCGCTAGTAAATAATAATATTAGGACAAGACGATTCAATCCTACTCATTGACTTTAAAATTAAACCAACTTCCTGTTGGGGTGACAATGTCCCTTTAACAAGCATTAAAATCTGTATATACATTGTATTAGCCATTTTCTGTAGAGTAAATTATTCCAGAGTTTTCAGAAGATATAACCCGATGATAACATTGGGGGTATTATTTTGGTCATTACAGAGCCCGATAAGCAGACGGATACTAATTAGAGTAAGCAAACAATTAATTAGTATTCCTGATTGAGCTGCATTATTATGCAAATAAGCCAAACAATTCTGCAGAATTCAGGAATGGTTAATACAATGAATAGTCTGATTTTCACGTTAAAAAGAAAAAAAAAGGAGGAAGAAATCTCTCTACATTGAAAATGAACCTCGAAATCTGTAAAGTGATGCGAATTGTAACAAGGTGGTTTTAGGCAGGTTGTTATAGGGACACAAGAGGTAAGACAAGTAATGGCCATATGAAAGCATAAGATGCACCTAGCATAATAATAGGCATTTTAATTAAATTACAACAAAGTTGTAGATTATTATATATTTTTTTTGTTATTCCCATTTGCCTGCGCCTAGGGGATTGCCATATTGGCCTCTCTCCTCCTAAATGTGATTCAATACATATGGTGTCACAAACCTAAAACTAAAATAAACGTTAAACAAATATTTGTATTTTTAAAACATTTTATGAAAATAAGATTATTTATACTGGTATATAAATATATGTACACACAAAATATAAAACCTCCATAAAAATAATAAATCAATAAATCTTCATTATCCACTTTGAATTAAGATTTCTTTCCATCATTTTGGCTCCTGGAAAGAGTCCTCTGATTTTCAAGGCACTCTCTTAATTTGTCCTCTGTTAGAAAAAGTCTTTGCTCTAAAATGGCTACAGTCTGAAAGAAAAAAATAAAAGACAAAATGAATATTATTGACATAAAAAAAAAGTTATTTATTTTATTCAGTGACTTATTTGTGCATAAAAATGTTTATTCTGAAAAACATGCAAGCATCATAATATATATGTCACCGTATCTAATATGTATGCAGCCTGGTGTCTGGTATCCAGACTTTACAAGTAATAAAATAGCTGTAGTACAGCGAAGTCCACATTAAAAACATTTTTTTACGTTTATGTATATTCATAACATAATCCAAGTCTAGGTTAAAGGTAAATATATATGATTTACTAGGGTGATAGTTTGTCCGGCAGTGGTTGGCGCTTGTCTAATTGCCTTGGCGACCGGAGGAGAGCTGGATACGGGAAGGGGCCTTGGCGACCAGAGGAGATCTACAGTAAGGGGCCTTGGCAACCGGAGGAGAGCTGGATACGGGAAGGGGTCTTGGGGAGGGAAGGAGAGCTGTTAATGGATGGGATCTTGGGGAATGGAGCCATTATGGGAAGTGGTGGGGAGCCGCTATGCAAATCAATTTATTTACTTTAAAAGCATTAAAATGTTTGCGGATCCCTAGCTCACTGCATTAAAATTATTCTGTGAAGTCATGAAATTAACACAAAAAGAAGTCATGTCAAAATGTTTGCTCCGCTCCTTCTAGTTCTCATTTAGTTACAGATTCCCATGCTAGTTTGTCACTAAATGTTATAATGCAAGGATGCTTTTTTCTCTCTCCACTATAAAAAAAGGAAAGTTGGATGGTTTAGATGAATAACTGGTAACTTAACTTTGGGGTGACTTCACAACATCTTAAAACACATTTCTGTGTATTGCCTTTTTCCATGACTTGGAAACATAATTAAGAGTTGAGCATTTCAGTCTCCTTTGCATGCATGTCTCACCTGAGTAAGGATATCTAGCTGTCCAACTATATGCTCCAAAGTTTTGGTGACAGTGCGCATATTGCCATCTTCTCCTTGTTGTGGGTGCTGGTTGGCAGAAGAGGACAGAGGATTTGGGTACGGTTTGCCCTCCATTTTCCCGTGAACGCCTGTAGACTCTACTCTTGTAGACTGTAAAGAAACAAGTCATACCAATATGAAAAAGGTAATGGGTATATTTCTGTTACAAGACATAAACCTCCAAATTGTATGCAGGTTTTAAATGTAACATTGAATTTATTATCTTCAAATAATCATGTTATTGCTTAATAGTTTCTAAAAAAACTAATGAAACTTTGAGTGACCACTACTCTGGCTTCTTTATAGTTTGATACTTTTAGGTATAATCTATGACCACTGCACAATAGGTGTCAGCATGCAGCTTTATCATTGCAAAATAGATTCTAAACTGGTACAAAATTTTATATTAAAATTCTATTTTCTTTAAAAATCCTACCTCAAACGTGTGCTCATTTCTTATTGATTGATGAGGGGTCTTTGATGGACAAATGGATTTATAATCTGGACCATCTACAAAAGTATCCTGCTGCTTATGTTTGAGAAGGTCTGTGTAACTGGCTGAATCAAAGTTGGTTTTCCAAACCATGACCTGTATAGAAAATAGATACAGATAAATAAATAATAATAATTAGCATAATAGACCAAATACACAAATAAAGACTTTTCCATCTCATAGTTACAATATTCTCTTTTGAAAAGCTGTACTTGACAACTGACATTATTTTTAAAAGTAATACATATAATCTATAGTTCCTTTACATGATATGCAATTATACGTTGCTAGGCACCACATCTTCCCAAAAAAAAAAGACAAATGGAAACAAACATTTAAAATAGACATGGAAGGTTTCTGTATTTCACTAGGTATATAATATCCATGGGTTTCTTTGTTATGTGCTTTATTTGATTAAGATGGGCTTATAAGCACTTTTTCTCTGCCTAATATCTAGCTCATGAATACAAAGGTTGTGAAGTGCAGTGTTACAAATTAGCCTGTCAGTGACCTCTCTCAAATAGATGTTGCAGAATGTTGCCACTGAACCTCCCATATCCCTTTGATATAAAAAAAACAAACAAAAAAAACATTCTACTGCAGGGTTAACATAATATTTTATATCTTGAAAAAAAAAAATACAGGATTCATTTAATAAAATCAGTTTTAGAAATCAGTTACTGACTTGTTGCATAAAAACACAGATAAGAACCAGCAAGCACATACAGACTTTCGATGCTTAGGCAAATCTTTGACAAAGGGCCACTGTACCATTATTTTTTAAATTGACTATTTTGAAGAACTACACTTGAAAGCAGGTAACATGATTTTTGGACTTTAAAAAAGTTGATTACCTTTCATATGAATATAAAAGTAGAAGATGAAAAGTGCATTAACTGACCCACAAAACCCTTGACAAAGATGTTCCGGTCAGGTTTTAGAGAGGACAAAATACTTTATTAAGCTGTCCTACCAGCAGATCCAGATACATAATTAGCAAAAAGCTGGTGTATCTATAAAATGTACTGTGCCTGTGTGATGGTGGCAGTTTGAGAATAATTTAGAATTTTAACTAAAGATATAGGAAAACAAATGTACTTTCAGAGTATAATTCTATCCTGACAATAACTAAATGTTATAGAAGCAGTAGCATAAACAAATGCGTTTCTGCAAATTTCGTTCCCCAATTGCCATAAATTACAAATATAAATACACTAGGAAATTGCCCGTCAAAAATGACGGGAATAAAATTGTAAGGCTGGCAATGCCGTTTGTCACACTTGAGGCTTTTGCTCCTTTGCGTGGCGCGCACTGACTGCCATTGGTTTTATTTTCCAAGTCCGGCGTGTCTGTCGTAGTTCGTGTAAGTGTTAGTGTCTTCGGCGTCGTGTATTTTCTAAGTTCTCCGTGCCTGTCCTTTCTGAGACTCGTTTTCATCCTGTTTCAGAATTTTTACTTTTTTTTCAGCCACCATTTTCCCCCCGCTTTGGTGATTTTTGATCGTTAAAAAAAGACAAAATATGCCTCAAATTAACTTCCAGGCTCCCCCCTGTGCTGTGTGTGAGTTTGTAAGTTAATTTGAAGCATATTTGTATGTTTTTGCAGGCTTTTCCAGCTCGGTGGTTCAACCGTTAACGTTGTATTTTTGCGAGCCCCTGCAGACCATCTACGTGCTTTGGGTTCTAAGTCAATCAGGCCGTAATTTTGCGGCCGTCGCAAAATCCAGGGGCATCGCGATGAGGCCTCTTTGCAGCCAAGTCCCGCGTGTCTCGGGATGAGCGCCAGCTAACTCCTGTGTGTCCACCCCTGCAATGAGCGCCTTTGGAGCTCGTTGCAGCTTAAGTCCTGCGTGCCTCAACTGCTCGTCTCGCGGTCGATGGCTCGCCAAGCGTTGCGACAACTCAAGAGTATGACAACTATATAGGCGATTTTCTTGAATTTCTAGTCTGGAGGAAACAGGTCTTATAGCCAGTGTGAGACATGCAGATAGATGAACTGAATGCTTTCTCTTTTAAAAACAAGAAATTAGCAGCTTTCCTATAATAGGCAACACATCTCACACTAATTATATACATACATACACCACGCAAAGAAGAGCTGTTGATTCATAAAACACATGAATAAATATTCCACGCATCTGTGAAATATTCACTGCTTGCACTCACTTGTTCATCAGATCCACCAGAGGCAAAATAGTCTCCTTCTTTTGAAAAGCTAACACAAGTGGCCGCACCCTGTAAGGTACAAAAGAGAGGATTGTCATAAAATGTAGCGAGGTTTGCAATAAGTTTGTTTACATCATATTCATGCTAAAATGACAGATTACAGAATTCATGTGGAGTCAATTCGTTTTCCAAACGTTTCCCATAAGTTCATATGTATTTCTGAAAATGAAGCCAGGTCTGTAATACATATGGTATTATGGGCACACATGCAAATATTTAAAAAATATTTAAAAATCATGATATTCTGAATAGTACACAAAGGGTGTTTACCATATTTGAGGATACCCAGAACAAAGCATAGTTCATCCTATAGCATTTTTAAAAAGGACCTTGGAGCAAACACCCACACTTTCCACCTATGAGGAAGTTATGTAAAACACAAAATGGATTCCTATATTTATAAACACAGTCTCCAAAAATGATAATTGTCTCTATTAAAAGAAAAATAAAAAATAGATGTTTACATATCCATGGCTTACACTGCTGTTAATTTAAGGATTTTGTTATTTTTTTCTGGAGGGATATTTAAACTTAATTTAATATTGCAGTTGAGGTCCGGATGAAGCCGCCTGGAGATCCCAATTTGGACCTAGGTAAGTGTAGTGGCAGCCCCAGACAACTTAACAAATGTCAGGAGCAGGGAAGATAGCATGTTTTAATAGTGAATAAACCCTTTAAATTAATTAAAATGGTTATATTTATATTCAGAAGAAGTGCCTGAGTTCAGGCTTCAAACCTTTAGTTTATTTTATTACATTTTTAAAGAGTGGTTATTTTACTCTTTGAAACGCGGATAAGAAAAATGCAACAATACAAGTAAAATTTCTGGAAACAAATATAGTGCTATTTTGGCAAATTATATTTTCAGATACATTTCTTTAAAAATTATACTTATTTTTTTGTTGGAAATATTTAACTCACCTGATGACCGTGAAGAGTATACAGTAATCGTCCTTCCAACAAATCAAGGATTCTAAGAGTGGAGTCATTTGAAGAGGTGATGAGATAATTCCCAGACGGGTGAAAAGAAAGAGAATTCACAACACCGCTGTGTACTGCAATTAAAGAAAATATTGGATATTATATCTTGTGTGTATTTGTATTTCCTTTATTTGTACAATCTGACAGTTATTTAATCTTTGTGACATTTTTATTTCTTTACATAGGTTTTCCAGTAGGTGGTAGTGTGCCTTCAAGGGAACTATCCATTAAACAGCCCAGAAAATCACTAATCAGAAATATAAGATGCTTTATACCTATGTTGTAAGGCTTTAAGATGCTTTTGTAATGCTTTGACCATGGTAGTGCTTTAACTCCAAAACTGGAGCAAGTGGAAACTCTAACCTTGGTAATGTTGGATCAGTTTGTTCATCCGGATATCCCACACCTTCACCGTATTGTCTGTTCCAGCAGCCGCTATGCATGTTCCGCTTGGATGAAAGTCTACAAAGTTTACAAACCTATAAAAACCAAAAAAAATATAACATTTTGAAGAGTATATTTATTAATAAATAAATGGGCACAAATAACATACTTATTTCATTTTCGTAGTGCTCTATCTAAAGGTTTGTGAGGTTGCCATTTTTTATTTCTCTTTAGAATACTTCCCAGCTTTACAAATGACAAATAATGTTACTACCATCCTATACGATTTGAACAAATATTTAAATTATTTATTAAATAAAAAATGTAAATAATAAAATTTGTTTTCATTATAGTTCATGCAATTTCCATGAAGGTTACCAACACACAAAAGTTAAAAGGTAGGTGTACTAGGAAAATACCAGACCTTTAGATTTGTGTTCAAAATATTTTTGGCTCACCACTCCTGAAAATTTAGTGCAATAAAACGATTTACTCACCCGCCATGCTCGCAAAACGAGTGTATACATTCTCGGCTTGTTTTGTCCCACAGCTTTATAGTTTTATCATCGCTTGCTGACACTATAAGTCTTCCATCAGGGGAGAACCTAAAACAGAAGGAAAAACAATCCATTGGCGGGGAATCATAAAACAGGACATTAATTAATAATTGTGCTGTTCAGAACCAACATTTATGGCAGAAAGAGAAAGACATGGATATTATGGATGTAACATATTCAAATAACACCAATTCTGTCCGTTGTTGGCTAGAGATAACGGTTTAATGGTAAAAGTTAAGCTCAGATGCTGATCATACTCATTATGTGAATGTGGTCAACATTATAAAATTACTGATGGTATCCATAAAACAGACTGAAACACACACCTGTATCGCTAATAGCAGAAACCATTTGACAAAGCAGGCTTGAAGAAAAAAAGCTTTAAAAATGCTAAAAAAAAAATGGTTAAAAATAGGTAGGAAAATAGAAAATAAGAATTCCCATTGGCCCTCATTCAATTGCGATTTGGCCAATTGAATAGGGCTCTAAATAAGCACATAGCATATTTTTTTTAAAGAAGTTTTTAGTTAGTAATCATCTATCCAAAAGCAAGGTTTTCACTAACTAAAAACTTCTTAAAAAAATATATGTTATGTGCTTATTTAGACCACTATTTAATTGGCCAAATTGCAATTGAATGAGGGCCATAGTAAGCCCACAGTATTGTGAGTGTATACTTACTTAGCGCAGCGCACCCAGTTAATGTGCTGGTTAAGAGAGAACAGGAACTTTTGTCTGTGGACAGTCCAGACCTTGACAGTTTTGTCATCGGAAGCGGTGACCAACGATTGTCCATCGTTAGAGAAACTAACGCTTCGCACTGTTCCTGTGTGAGCCCGAAAAACTGTAGATTCTCCTTTCCTGGAATAAGTTTACAACATTATATACACAAAAAAACACATAAAATTACTTTTTAAAATTAATAAATCCTCCAATGACAAAGCTAACAACAGCAATTACTTTATTAAAGGTATATGAAAGTGAGCTGGGTTATTAATGCATCTGATAGAAGAGAATTTATAGTGTCTGAAAAAAAAAATGTTTGAATTAAAAAATTCCAAAGTAAACCGTGAAATCATTAGCCTGAAGTTTGCTGAATTTCTTGCTTTTGCAAACTGTTTTCTCTCAATGTTGACACCCCCTGAAATTCCCAGGGATAATTAGCATAACTTATACAATGTTTCTTTTTTGGCCTGGGGATTTTGGAGACACGCTCAGTTAGCACCTGAAGTCTGCCCTACTGTGGGAAGTCACATGATCTCAGACACTTTCCTTTCCTTTAGCCAATCAGCATGTGCTGCACATAGGATATATCATTAAAAATTAGATATCCAATATGCAAATCTCAGTTGCTGGGGTGTCTACATCACTCCCAGGCACATTTTTTTCATGCAAATTTTTTTTTGCTAGATGGGTTATGATGTATTCCACATTATTACATTATAGTCTATTATAGTTGTCAGTGTCGGGAACGCTTACCATCCTCGCAGAGCGAGGCGATGTGGCTCGTAACCACGAGGGCCGCGGGACTTAGTACCTGGTTCCTGCCAGAGGAGGACTTGCGCTTATCGCAACACCTTATCTCAACCTCGTACCTAGATGCGACTCTTCTGCTCTTCGGCTCCTCCGGCCAGAACTACTTTCTGGACAAAGCCATCAAAGAAAAACGCTATGTCTGGCGCAAACCCAACAAATCACATCACCCAAAGAACACCATCCCCACAGTAAAACATGGCGGTGGCAGCATCATGCTGTGGGGATGTTTTTCAGCAGCCAGGACTGGGAAACTGTTCAGAGTTGAGGGAAAGATGGATGCTGCTAAATACAGGGATATTCTTGAGCAAAACCTGTACCACTCTGTGCGTGATTTGAGGCTAGGACGGAGATTCACCTTCCAGCAGGACAATGACCCCAAACACACTGCTAAAGCAACACTTGAGTGGTTTAAGGGGAAACATGTAAATGTGTTGGAATGGCCAAGTCAAAGCCCAGACCTCAATCCAATAAGAAAATTTGTGGTCAGACTTAAAGATTGCTGTTCACAAGCACAAACCATCCAACTTGAAGGAGCTGGAGCAGCTTTGCAAGGAGGAATGGGCAAAAATCCAAGTGGTAAGATGTGGCAAGCTCATAGAGACTTATCCAAAGCGACTTGGAGCTGTGATTGCCGCAAAAGGTGGCTCTACAAAGTATTGAATTTAGGGGGGTGAATAGTTATGCACATTGACTTTTTCTGTTATTTTGAAAAATATCTTAAAAAGTTGTGGGCATGTTTTGCAAAATAAATGATGCAAATCCTCAAACAATCCATGTTGATTCCTGGTTGTGAGGCAACAAAACACATACAAACATATAAAAAGAAAGCAAACAGAACTTTTGTACTTACACACTAGGAACCCACAACCGCACAGTTTTATCCCTGGATGAAGATGCAATAAGGTGCCCAGAAGGTGAGAAATTTACTGACATTACGGCATCTTTATGTCCCACAAACCGGTAGGCTCTCATCTGGGGTTTCATGTTCCATATCATCACACAGGAGTCCAGTGAACCACTAGCTGTAAGAAAGAGCAATGACTACATTCAGATAACCTAGTAAACTTCCATTTAGTTCCGGTGAGATCACTGGCAGACGCAACTGCCAAAGTCCTACTGTGCAGACAGAAATGTGTATTCAAAACCTCCTCCCACCTCAGGAAACCGATCTGCTGAAGCCAATATGGCAGCATAAATGCATGTAAAAAGATAAACTAGAAGCTGTAATTTTTCATATTTTTAAAACTGAATTTTTTTATTTTTTTTTTACTATAGATCTTCAAAATGTTGGTCCTTTAAGTTGTCTTATGAAAGGGACTCTGTCACCCCAAAAACAAGTTGTTGTTTTTTTTTTAGGTTATTCTTAGAGTATTATAAAAAAAATTCTAAAGTGAATAGATCCTGGGAAATTCCATGTTGTTGATGCATTTATTTTCAATGAGCAGGGCACACATTAATTAGCTGCTTCGATATGCTAATTAGGATTCATGTCCTCTTGTCGGTCTCTGTAGTGGCCAAAATAAAGATACCTAATGTTATATGCCGTGAGACCCCTCTCTCACCCTTATCAAGCACTATGGAGTCACACATTAGCATGTCTCGGCTGAGTTTTGTCTCAGTCGTGTCCTACTCAGTTTTTTATTAATGCTGACTAGAGCACTGGCAGTTGTCACTGCTACATTACTATTGTGCAGATAGAGCTTCTTTTTTGTATTCAAAGTCTCCTCCCACTTCAAGAAATAGGACCCTGGAAACTAAAATTGCTAATTCTACAACAGCATAATGTTTTTATTTTTTACATTTTAAAAAAATTGCCTTCTTCAAAGAAGTATATTTTCCATTTATGGCCACAGTATTCCTTAAAGTATGGAACTCTTCGATAGATAATCACAGTGGATACAAGGTGCCGTCAAAACATCATTTCAGTTATTCTGTCAGTTTATTAAAAATTAGATTTCACTTAGCAGAAAGAAAAACGGTTCAGTCAAGTGGTGCAGCTCACTACCAAGAAGAATTAAGCTGGATATTTATTCCCTAAGACTGTAAATTTGCGAGTTTTGATTCTTGCACAGTGGTTTGGAGAAAGGACTTTGAACACTGGATTCTAAGCTCAAAGACAGGGCCCTCCATTTTTTGCAATGTGTTAATACTACTATTGTTTTTTGCCTTGAACTTACCCATGTACAGCGCTACGGCATATGTTGGCGCATTACAAATAAATGATAATAATATTGTATTTAAAAAAGTAGGTAGAGAGGAATGGATGTGATCTAAAACGATTGGCTTTGATAGATATATAAACTCTCCCAACCAAAAATACATTTATAGATGTAATGGATAAAATGGATATTAGTGAAATGTAGACACACACACACTATATATATATATATATATATATATATATATAAAATAATAGCACTCTAGCACAAAAATATTAAGGAGAGTCTCACCAAGTTGCTTCATGTTGGGATTGAAATCAACACTGGTAATTGTATCTCTGTGGCCTTTAAAATGTCGTTCCAAGGATGGATCCTCCTAAAACAAATTAAAAAAAAACCTGTTATAAAATGAATCTCATTTTCTCATGTTTACAGCCTAGTAGAGCATAATGATCAAATGATAATTTTCCCTTGTTAATAGTACATGATCTCTGAATGTGGAGTCTTTGTAAATGGGCAAATTATATATATATGTGGATCTTTGCACTGTTCGTAATGTTTGCAATGTTGATGACGCAGTTGCGTCCCTCGCAAAGCGATGCAGTACTTCGCCTGCAATGAGCACCAATGAGGAGCCAGCGCCCAGGACTTAGGCGAGCAGACGGGGAAACCTGCAAGTGAATAACACCCATATTTGGCGTTTTTAGTCACTCGAAAATCGCTTAAGCGAGGAAACAAATGGACGAAAAACATAAAATTTCAGAAACAGCATGAAAACAAGGCTCAGCAACACAGACTACATGACACTGAACGCACTAACACCAACACCTCCAGGCACGCGGGACTTAAAACAAAAATAAAACCAACGGCAGTCACTGCGCGCTACGCAATCATTCAGCAAACACACAGAGGAGAAAGACACAGGTAAGGGACAGGGGGCAGATACTGCAAAGAGACACATGGGCGCTCATTTCGAGCCAAGCTCATAAAAAGGTGCTCATCACGGGGTTCCCGTCAACAACTGTTGACGGGCAAGTTCCTAGTGTGTAATTATATATTATTATCATTTATTTGTAACGCGCCAACATATTCCGTAGCGCTATACATAAGTTAAGTTACAGGCAATGACAAGTTCTCGATTCACACATTGCAATGAATGGAGGGCCCTGTCTTTGAGCTTGGAATCCGGTGTCCATAGCACTTTCCCTAAAGCACCTTGCAGGATTGAAACTCACAGACTTACAATCTAAAGGTTAAAAAGTTTGTATGCGGTACAGTAGGGAGAGAGTAGTGCTGAGCATGTTAGGGAGGAAGGTTATAGGCTTCTTTAAAGAGGTGCGTTTTTATTGATGTTTCTAAGGATTTAAGGCAGGAGGATAGTCTGGTGAAGCGAGGCAAGGAGTTCCAGAGAATAGGGGCAGTGCAAGAAAAGTCCTGGAGGCGGGAGTGAGAGGAGGTGACAAGAGTGGTAGAAAGAAGAAGGTCGTTAGCAGAACGAAGAGGGCGAGTGGGGGAGTATTTGGAGATGAGAGCAGAGATGTATGGGGGTGCGCTGTTGTTGAGGGCTTTATAAGTTAGGGTCAAGATGTTAAACTTTATTCTGGAGGCTAAGGGAAGCCAGTGAAGTGATTGACAAAGAGGAGCTGCCGACACTGAACGATGTGTACTGAAGATGAGTCTGGCGGAGGCATTTATTATGGATTGAAAGGATTGAAGTGGGGAGAGGCGAGTGATGGGCAGGGCAACTAGGAGCGAGTTGCAATAGTCAAGACGAGAAATGATGAGAGAGGGGATTAGAATCTTAGTAGTGTCTTGTGTAAGGTAATGGCGTATTTTGATATGTTTTTTAGATGGAAAAGACAGGATTTGGTTAGAGACTGTATGTGTGGGAAGAAAGAGAGGTCAGGGTCCAGTAGAACCCCGAGACAACGGGCTTGGGAGGTGGGAGTGATGATGGCATTGTTGACAGAGAGAGAGATGTGAGGAATTGAAGCTGTAGTAGAGGGTGTGAAGATTAAGAGTTCAGTCTTAGACATGTTGAGTTTCAGATGATGGGCGGACATCCAAGAGGATATACTAGAGAGGCAGTCGGAGACGTGTGCCAGAAGAGAGGGGGATAGATCTGGTGCTGAGAGATAGACTTGGGTGTCATCTGCATAGAGATGGTACTGGAACCCAAAAGAGTTTATTAGGGTGCCGAGTGAGGATGTGTAGATGGAGAAGAGGAGGGGGCCTAGGACTGATCCGTGGGGTACGCCAATAGACAGGGGGTGAGGAGAAGAAGAAGATGTGCCGGAGAAGGAGACGCTAAATGATCGTTCTTGGAGGTATGATGAGAACCACAAGAGAGTAGTGTCTCGAATGCCGAGGGAGGAGGGAATGTGGAGTAGAATTGAATGGTCAACTGTGTCAAAGGCGGCAGAGAGATCCAGAAGAAGCAAAATAGAAAAGTAGCCTTTAGACTTGGCGGTGAGCAGGTCATTGGTGACTTTTATGAGGGCTGTCTCAGTGGAGTGTTGGGGCCGAAAGCCGGATTGGAAAGTGTCCAGAAGAGAGTTAGAGGAGATGAAACTGGTAAGGCGGTTATAGACGAGCCGCTCCAGCAGTTTGGAAGCCAGGGGAAGTAGAGAGATAGGGCGATAGTTAGATGCAAATTCAGAATCGGATGAGGGTTTCTTGAGAGTGGGTGTAATTATGGCATGTTTTAGAGATGATGGAAATGTGACAGTGTTTAGGGAAAGGTTGAAGATATGTGTGAGAGCTGGGATTAGTGTAGTAGAGAGGGGAGGGATGAGCTGAGATGGAATAGGATCTGAAGGACATGTGGTGAGGTGAGAGGATGATATTAGGATGGAGACTTCATCTTCTGTTGCAGGGGTAAAGTAGTTCAGAGTGGCTGTGGGAATGGAGGGGGGGGGGTAGATTGGGTGTTGTTGGTTAGTTGAGTTAGTTGAGAGAGTGAAGTGTGTGAGCCACGGTAATAGGAGAGTTCATTGTGGATAGATTGAATTTTATGTGTAAAATGGTTGGCAAAGTCTTCAGCCGTGAGACAGGAAGGGATGGGGGGAGGAGAGTATTGAAAGTGGCAAAAAGACGTTTTGGGTTTATATAGCTTCGGTGGAGGTTCATTTGAATGTGTAGTTTCTGGCTGGTTTCCCCAATGTAGCAGCCCCTTTCACATATAGTACATTGTATCATGTACACTACATTTGCTGTGATTATATATATATATATATATATATATATAAAATGTTATTGTTGTTTAGTCGTTCAGTCACATCCGCCACTCCAGGACTCTAGGAAACGCAGCACACCAGATACATCTTTCAGTCAGGTCCCTCTGAGCTCCATCAAGTTCTTGTTCATTGCTTCAGTGACCTCATCTATCCATCTCCGCCTCTGTCGTCTCCTTCTTCTTGAGCCTTCAATCTTTCCCAGCATCAGAGTCTTTTCTAGGGAATCCTGCCGTCCCATGATATGGCCAAAATATTTGAGCTTCAGCCTCATGATCATACCTTCTGGATCTTATTGAAGTCCAAGGGACTCTACACAGTCTTCTCCAACATCACAATTCAAAGGTGTCAATTCTACGGCACTCAGACTTCTTTATGGTGTACCTCTCACATCGGTATTGGGAATACCATAGTTCTAACTATGTGGACCTGTGTTGATAGTTTAATATCTTTACTTATTACTAGCTTATCCAAGCTTGCCATAGCTTTCCTCCCCAGAAGCAAACGTATTTTAATTTCAGGACTACAGTCACCATCTTGGATTCAAGGAAAATAAAATCTGTCACTGCTTCCACTTCTTCCCCGTCTATTTGCCAGGAAGTGGCAATAAACTCAGCATTGGCAGTTTGCAACTATACTTGCCAGCCTTGTTTACCCTGTTCTGTAACCGCCCACTTGTGCCCTGGAAAGGAAGTATGACCATCATAGCAGCTTCCATGCACAAGCAATCTGAAGATTGTTTCTTAAAATACTTCTATGCCCAAGCTGCTAATGTCATTACTTTCTTGCATATTTATAGACGAGGCATTTTTGCTATTTTACAGGGATCTTTTAATTAATGTCTGTAACCATTAAGCCGTCTCTGATTATTATTATTATTAATATTAGTATTGTCTTTTATTTATAAAGTGCCAACATATTCCGTAGCACTAATTACATGGGATACATAAGTATATAAGACAATATGGCCCATTTATATACTATTACAGAAGATGGATAGGTTCTACTGTCAGAAGAGCTGACAATCTAATTATAAACAATCAAAACCAGGAGGATTCTTTCAGGAAATGATGCCTAAAATACCCAAATGTTATGCTCAGTTACCTAAAATATCTTAACAACTGTTTATATATATATATATATATATATATATATATATATATATATATATATATATTAAATGTACTTTTTGCATTAACTGGGAGTTTCTGTGACACTTTAATTATATATACAGTTAAAAGCAAAAAGTACTATAAATAATGTGCATAATTTACCTCATAACACCTTTTCACGTTAAATTATTAGAAATAACATATATAATTTACTACATAACATGTTTTTGTGTTAAAATTATTATACATATTTATGTAATTTACCACATAACATATTATTACATTATATATTACCTCAGAAAATAAATTAGATTACAGAGAGATTGCTGTAATGTGAGATTTTGGCATTTTCTGTTAGACATGAGAGTAATTAATAAATTAAATCATAATTAGCAGTGGTTAATTATTAATTAATAGTTTAAGACTGATATAAAGTGACTTACCGGCTGCCCAGACATTTTGAAGTAAAATGAGTGACAAAATATATTAATAACCCAATAAAGCCCACGTTCAGCCGCTCAGCCCGACGCTCAGTGACTTAGTAACCTGAATCTCTAACACCGAGTACAAATCTGCCGCCGTTACCATATTAACCCCTTGTGATCAATGGCGGCCGGAAAAACACAGCACTTTGACCGGTTGTACATCGACTATTTGGGTCAGGAAGGGTTAACGTAACTCCGCGCCGCCATTGGCGCCTCTACAACAGCTCGCTGCTGGGCGGGGTTTAGGAAACCAGCGCTGACGTAGTTCCAGATCCTGGCAGATGATGTAAAAGGCTTGTGAATAAAGGACTTGTACTGTTGAATAAAGGACTTGTACTGTCATTCTGTGTATAATAATAATAACGAAGAATTAGTATTGCTACAAATTAACAATCAGTTATAAATTAAAGGAAATAATAATAACTAAGAACTGGCATTGTTATAAATTAATAATTAGCTATAAATTAAAGGAAATTATAATAATCACATATATCGTTGTAATTGTGGGCTTGCCAAAAGTTGTTGCTAACGCCAGCAAGGGCAGCGGTTGTGGCCAGGCAATAGCGCTCATCCCCTCGACCCGCGGGACTTAGGCAATGGGTGCCAAAGGCTCTAATTTCGTTGGGGGAGATGAGTGCCGCAGGCGCTCATCCCTGCAACCAACGGGATTAAGGCAATGAGTGCCAATATTTTTGCTTTTTTTTATGATCGAAAATTGCCAAAGCGAGAAAAAAAATGGCAGCAGAAACCACATAAACAAACTGAAAACAAGGCCGAAGGACGTAAGACGCAGCCGAAGGATGGAAAAGGCGGACGAAGAACGTAAATACCAGCCCTAAGCACTAAGGCCCTCATTCAATTGCGATTTGGCCAATTGAATAGGGCTCTATATAAGCACAGAGCATATTTTTTTTAAAGAAGTTTTTAGTTAGTGAAAACCTTGCTTTTGGATAGAAGTTCAGTAACACTTAATACAAAACAGTAACACTTAATACAAGGCAGTAACACATCATCAAAGCCAGTGACACTTAACCCAAGGTAGTAACACAGGGAGAGGGGCTTGCAATGAGTGCAGAGGGTGCTCAAGTGCAAGGCCTATAAAGTACACAGGGGGAGAGGCTTGGAATGAGCGCCAAAGGTTAACAAGGTGTGGCTCGACATGAGCGCCTAAGGCGCTCATTGTGAGCCACGCGATAAGCGCCAAAGGTGCTTAGCCCGGGGCTCGCGATGAACACTGAAGCTGCTCAGAGGAGCCATAACCTCACATTCGGTGACAAACAGCCTTACCATGGCATCAAATTTTATTGCCGTAATTTTTGATGGGGCAAGTCGCTAGTAACTAAGAATTGGCATTGTTATCAATTAATAATCAGTTATAATTATTATTTATTTATTGTTATTTTACTGTTTATTATCCTTTATGTGTTATGCACCAACATATTCTGTAGCGCTGTACAGGGGTTAAGTACAAGTCAAAAACAATTTTAACACATTGCAGAAGAATGGAGGATATTAATTGATATAAATTAAATATGTATATTGTTTTTACATTAATAATTTGTATTGTAACAAATTCAGCTTTTGTACTGCTGCATATGGAGCTCCGAAGCAAACGGCTGGTCACTGCACCCATGCTGACGAGGGATCATCACCAGAAATAGCTTCAGTTTACACGACAGTACCGACATTGGACCTCTTCTGATTGGCAAATGGTTGCCTTCTCTGATGAGCCACATTTTCTGCTCCATCGACAGCATAGATGTTGGCGTTTCAGGCTCGTAACATGAGAGAACAAACACTCTGCAACCATTGTTGGAAGAGCACAAGCTGATCGTGGTAACATTATGGCCTGGGGAATGTTTTCTTGGCATTGTCTGGGTCCACTCATACCTCTAGAAGGCATTCTTAACTGATTGTGTTATCTATCCATCATTGCAGATTAAGTACACCCATACACGTTGACTGTCTTCCCTGGAGCGGATGAGATCTTCTAGCAGGACAATGCAACATGTCATACGGCCAGAATTGTCCAGGATTGGTTGGAGGAGCTCGACAAAGACTTCCAAGTACTTCCCTGGCCTCCAAATTCCCTGGGCTTGAACCCCATCGAGCACCAGTGGACCAGTTTGATCTCTATGTTCTTCATATGGATCCTCCACCACGCACACTTCAGCAACTGTTGATGCACTGCAGTCTGCATGGCTCCAGACACCCTTGCCAAACCTTCCAGCATCTTACTGACTCACTACCACGCCATCTAGCTGCTGGCCGTGCTACACACTGCGTTTAAATGGAATACTAGCCACTTGCACATCGCAAATGATGGGATACTAGTTTATATTTCTAATTTCCCTCGTTCAGTCTCTTTCCCCCTCTCCTTTTTCTCTTACCCCCCTCTTCCTCCCCTCTGTCACTTTCCCCGCTCTATTTTGTCTCTTACCCCTCTTCCTCCTATGTCTCTCACCACCTCCCTCCCTCTACCTCCACTGTGTATTTTTACCCCCTCCATCCCCTGTATCTCCTTTCCCCCACTCTCCCTCCCCTGTATCTCCCCTCCCTCCCCTGTGTCTCTTTCTGCCCTCTCTCTCCCCTGTGTCCATTCCCCCCCTCTCCCTCCCCTGTGTCTGTTTCCTCACCTTTCCCTCATCTGTGTCTTTTACCCCTCTCCTTTGTCTCTTCCCCCTCTCCCTCCTCTGTGACTCTCCCCCTTCCCCTATCACTCCCCTGTGTCTCTTTCCCCCCACTTCCTCCCCTGTGTCTCTCCTGCCTACTCCCTCTCCCTCCCCTGTGTCTCTTTCTCCCCTCTCCCTCCCCTGTCTGTTTCCCCATGTGTCTCTTTCCCCCTCTCCCTCCCCTCTGTATTCCCCCCCTCTCATTTGTCTCTTTGCCCCTCTCTCTCCCTTGTGTCTCTCCCCCTTCCCCTCTCCCTCCCTCTGTCTCTTTCCCCTCCTCATTTTCCCCTGTGTCTGTTTCCCGCTCTCCCTCCCCTGTGTTTGTTCCCCTCCTCTCCCTCCTCTGTGTCTCCATTCCCCCTCTCCCTCCCCTGTATCTCTTCCCCCTCTCCCTCCCCTGTGTCTCTCTTCCCCTCCCACCCCTGGGTCTCTTTCCCCCCTCTCCCTCCCCTATGTAGCTTTTCACCCTCTCCCTCCCCTGTGTCTTTCCCCCGCCTCTCCTATGTCTCTTCTCCCCTCGCCCTCCCCTGTATCTCTTCCCCCTCCCTCCCCTTTATCTCTTTACTCCCTCCTTCCCCCGTGTCTCTATTCCAGCCCTCCCCTGTTTCTTTCCCCCCTTTCCTTTGTCTCTTCCACCCTCTCCCTCCCCTGTGTCTCTCCCCTCCCCTCTCCATCCCCTGTGTCTCTTTCCCCCTCTCTTTCTCCTCTGTGTCTGTTTCCTCCCTCTTTCCCCTGTATCTGTTCCCCTCCTCTCCCTCCTCTGTGACTCCATTCCCTCCCCTATGTCTCTTTCCCCCTCTCCTTTGTCTCCTTCCCCTCTCCCTCCCCTGTGTCTCTCCCCACCCCTCTCCCTCCCCTGTGTCTCTTCCCCCCTCTCCCTCCTAGGTCTGTTCCCCCATCTCCCTCCCCTGTGTCTCTTTCCCCCTCTTCCTGTCCTGTGTCTGTTCCCCCTCTCCCTCCCCTGTGTCTCTTCCCCCCTCTCCCTCCCCTGTGTCTTTTCTCCCTCCCCTGTGTCTCTTCCCCCTCTCACTTCCCTGTGTATTTCCCCCTCTCCTTTGTCTCTTCTTCCCTCTCCCTCCCCTGTGTCTCTCCCCCTTTCCCCCTCTCCCTCCCCTGTGTCTCTTTCCTCCCTCTTTCTCCACTGTGTCTGTTCCCCTCCTCTCCCTCCTCTGTGTCTCCATCCCCCTTCTCCCTTCCCTGTATCTCCCACCCCCCTTCTCCTTCCCCTGTGTCTCTTTCCATCTCCTGTGTCTGTTTCACCCTCTCCCTCCCCTAGTCTCTTTACCCCCTCCCTCCCCTGTGTCTCATTTTCCCTCTCTCTCTCCCCTATAACTCTTTCCCCTGCCCCCCCCCCTGTGTCTCTTTCCCCACTTTCCCGCCCCTGTGTCTCTTTCCCCTCTCTCCTTGCGCTGTGTCTGTTTCCCCCTCTACCTCTCTGTGTCTTTCACCCCTCTCCTTTGTCTTTTACCCCCTCTCCCTCCCCTGTGTCTCTCCCCCTCCCCCCCTGTATCCCCCTCTCTCTCCCTCCCCTCTATCTCCTCCCCCTCCCTCCCCTGTGTCTCCTACCTGCTCTGTGCCTCTTCCCCCCTCCACTGTGTCTCTTCCCCCTCTCTCTCCCCTGTGTCTCTTCCCCCTCTCTTTCTCCTCTGTATCTGTTTCCCCTCTCTCTCTCCTCTGTATCTGTTCCCCTCCTCTCCCTCCTCTGTGACTCCATTCCCTCCCCTCTGTCTCTTTCCCCCTCTCCTTTGTATCCTTCCCCTCTCCCTCCCCTGTGTCTCTCCCCACCCCTCTCCCTCCCCTGTCTCTTACCCCCTTTCCCTCCTTTGTCTGTTCCCTCCTCTCCCTCCTCTGTGTCTTCATCCACCTCTCCCTCCCCTGTATCTGTTCCCCACATTCCCTCGCCTTTCTCTCTTTCCCCCTCTTTCCCTCCCCTGTGTCTGTTTGTTTCACCCTCTCCCTCCCCTAGTCTCTTTACCCCCTCCCTCCCCTGTGTCTCCTTTTCCCTCTCTCTCTCCCCTGTATCTCTTCTCCATGCCTCCCCTGTGTCTCATTCCCCCCTTTCCCTCCCCATTGTCTCTTTCCCCCCTCTCCTTCCCCGTGTCTGTTTCCCCCCTCTACCTCTCTGTGTCTTTCACCTCTCTCTTTTGTCTCTTCCCACCTCTCCCTCCCCTGTGTCTCCTCCCTCCCCTGTGTCTCTTCCCCCCTCCACTGTGTCTCTTCCCCCTCTCTCTCCTCTTTGTCTCTTCCCCCATCTCCCTCCACTGTGTCTCTTCCCCCATCTCCCACCACTGTGTCTCTTCCCCTCATCTCCCTCCCCTGTGTCTCTTCCCCATCTCCCTCCTCTGTGTCTCTCCCCCTCCCCTGTGTCTCTTTCCTCCTCTCCCTCTCCTGTGTCTCTTCCCCCTCTCCCTCCACTGTGTCTTTTCTCCCTCCCCTGTGTCTCTTCCCCCTCTCACTTCCCTGTGTCTTTTACCCCTCTCCTTTGTCCCCTCTTCCCTCTCTTTACCCCGTGTCTCTCCCCCTTTCCCCCTCTCCCTCCCCTGTGTCTGTTCCCCTCCTCTCCTCTCCCTCCTCTGTGTCTCCATCCCCCCTCTCCCTCCCCTGTATCTCCCCCCTCTCCCTCCCCTATGTCTCTTTAACCCTCTCCCTCCCCTATTCTCTTTACCCCCTCCCTCCCCTGTGTCTCCTTTCCCTCTCTCTCTCCTATATCTCTTCTCCCTTCCTCCGCTGTGTCTCTTCCCCCTCTCCTTCCCCTGTGTCTGTTTCCCCCTTCTACCTCTCTGTGTCTTTCACCACTCTACTTTGTCTCTTCCCCTCTCCATCCCCTGTGTCTCTCCCCCTCCCCCCCCTCCCCCTGTATCCCCCTATCTCCCTCCCCTGTGTCTCTTCCCCCTCTCCCTCCCCTGTGTCTCTTCCCTCTCTCCCTCCTCTTTGTCTCTTTCCCCATCTCCCTCCCCTGTGTCTCTTCCCCTCATCTCCCTCCCCTGTGTCTCTTCCCCCTCCCTCCCCTGTGTATCTTCCCCCTCCACTGTGGCTCTCCCCCCTCTCACTCCCCTGTGTCTCTTCTCCACTCTCTTTCTCATCTGTGTCTGTTTCCCCCTCTCTCTCCCCTGTATCTGTTCCCCTCCTCTTCCTCCTCTGTGACTCCACCCCCACCTCTGTCTCTTTCCCCTCTCCTTTGTCTCCTTCCCTTCTCCCTCCCCTGTGTCTCTCCCCACTCCTTTCCCTTCCTTGTGTCTTTTCCCCCCTCTCCCTCCTTTGTCTGTTCCCTCCTCTCCATCCTCTGTGTCTCCATCCCCCTCTCCCTCCCCTGTATCTATTTCCCCTCTCCCCCCCCCCTGTGTCTCTTTCCCCCTCTTTCCCTCCCCTGTGTCTGTTTCACCCTCTCCCTCCCCTAGTCTCTTTACCCCCTCCCTCCCCTGTGTCTCCTTTTCCCTCTCTCTCTCCCCTGTATCACTTCTCCCTGCCTCCCCTGTGTCTCTTTCCCCCCTTTCCCTCCCTTGTGTCTCTTTCCCCCCTCTCCTTCCCCTTTGTCTCTTTCCCCCCTCTACCTCTCTGTGTCTTTCACCCCTCTCCTTTGTCTCTTCCCACCTCTCCCTCCCCTGTGTCTCTCCCCCCTCTCCCTCCCCTGTATCTCCCTCTCTCTCTCTCCCCTGTATCTCCTCCCCTGTGTCTCTTCCCCCTCTCCCTCCCCTGTGTCTCTTCCCCCTCTCCCTCCTTTGTCTCTTCCCCCCATCTCCCTCCCCTGTGTCTCTTCCCCCATCTCCCTCCCCTGTGTCTCTTCCCCTCCTCCACTGTGTCTCTTCCCCTCATCTCCCTCCCATGTGTCTCTTCCCAATCTCCCTCCCCTGTGTCTCTCCCCCCTAACCTGTGTCTCTTTCCCCCTCTCCCTCCCCTGTGTCTCCTTTTCCCCTCATCCTCCCCTGTTTTTGTTTCACCCCTCTCCTTTGTCTCTTCCCACCTCTCCTCCCCTGTGTCTCTCCCCCCTCTACCTCCCCTGTATCTCCCCCCTCTCTCTCTCCCCTGTATCTCCTCCCCTCCCCTGTGTCTCTTCCCCCTCTCCCTCCCCTGTGTCTCTTCCACCTCTCCCTCCTCTTTGTCTCTTCCCCCTATCTCCTTCCCCTGTGTCTCTACCCCCATCTCCCTCTCCTGTGTCTCTTCCCCTCCTCCACTGTGTCTCTTCCCCTCATCTCCCTCCCCTGTGTCTCTTCCCAATCTCCCTCCCCTGTGTCTCTCCCCCTCACCTGTGTCTCTTTCCCCCTCTCCCTCTCCTGTGTCTCCTTTTCCCCTCAACCTCCCCTGTTTTTGTTCCCCCCCCTCTCCTTTGTCTCTTCCTCCGTCTCCCTCCCCTGTGTCTCTTCCCCTTCTCCCTCCCCTATGTCTGTTCCCCCTCCCCTGTGTCTTTTCTCCCTCCCCTGTGTCTCTTCCCCCTCTCCCTCCCCTGTGTCTTTTCTCCCTCCCCTGTGTCTCTTCTCCCCTCGCCCTCCTCTGTTTCTCCATTCCCCCTCTCCCTCCCCTGTGTCTCTTTTCCCCTCCCCCTGTGTCTCTTTCCCCCCACTCCATCCCCTGTGTAGCTTTTCCCCCTCTCCCAACCCTGTATCTTTCCCCCACCTCTCCTTTGTCTCTTCTCCCCTCGCCCTCCCCTGTGTCTCTCTCCCCTTCCCCCTCTCCCTTCCCTGTGTCTTTTCTCCCTCCCCTGTTTCTCTTCCCATCTCCCTCCCCTGGGTCTTTTCCCCCTCTCCTTTGTCTCTTCCCCCCTCTCCCTCCTTTGTCTGTTCCCCCCTCTCCCTCCCCTTTATATCTTTCCCCCCTCTCCCCCATGTCTCTATTCCCCTCCCCTGTGTAGTTTTTCCCCCCTCTCCCATCCCTGTGTCTTTCCCCCACATCTCCTTTGTCTCTTCTCCCCTGTGTCTTTCCCCTTCCCCCTCCCTCCCCTGTGTCTCTTTACCCCCTTTCTCCCCTGTGTCTCCATTCCAGCTCTCTCCCTCCCCTTTTTCTTTTCCCCCTCTCCTTCGTCTCTTCCACCCTCTCCCTCCCAGTGTCTCTTCCCCCATTTCTTTCTTCCCTGTGTTTCCCTCCTCTCATCTCCCTCCTCTGTGTCTCCATCCCCCCTCCCCTGTATCTCTCCCCCTATCCTGCTCCTGTGTCTCTTTCCCCCTCTTTCCCTACCCTGTGTCTGTTTCACCCCCTCCGTCCCCTGTGTCTCCTTTTCCCTTTCTCTCTCCTGTATCTCTTCTACCTGCCTGCCCTGTGTCTCTTTCCCCACTTTCCCTCCCCTGTGTCTCTTCCCCCCTCTCCTTCCCCTGTGTCTGTTTCCCCCTTCTACCCCACTCCTTTGTCTCTTTCCCCCTCTTCCTGCCCTGTGTCTCTCCTCCCTCCCCTCTCTCCCTCCCCTGTATCCTTCCCCCTCTCTCCCTCCTATGTATCTCCTCCCCTCCCTCCCCTGTGTCTCCTCCCTCCCCTGTGTCTCTTACCTCCTCCACTGTGTCTCTTCCCCCTCTGCCTCCCCTCTCCTCCCCCCTCTCCCTCCTCTTTGTCTCTTCCCCCATCTCCCTCCCCTATGTCTCTTCCCCAAACTCCCTCCACTGCGTCTCTTCCCCATCTCCCTCCCCTATGTCTCTTCCCCTTCCCCCTCTCCATCCCCTGTGTCTCTTACCCATCGCCCTCCCCTGTGTCTCTCCCCCTCTCCCTCACCTGTGTCTCTTTCCGCCCTCTCCCTCCCCTGTTTCTGTTTCCCCCCTCTCTCTCCCCTGTGTCTCTCCCCCTCTCCCTCCCCTGTGTCTGTTCCCCTCCTCTCCGTCCCCTGTGTCTTTTCCTCCCTCTTCTTTGTCTCTTCCCCATCTCCCTCCCCTGTGTCTCTCCCCACCCTCTCTCCCTCCCCTGTGTCTCTTCCCCCTCTCCCTCACCAGTGTATTTTCTCCCTCTCCTGTGTCTCTTCCCCCTCTCACTTCCCTGTGTCTTTTCCCCCTCTCCTTTGTCTCTTCCCCCTCTCCCTCCTCCATGTTTCTCCCCTGTCCCCCTCTCCCTCCCCTGTGTCTCTTTCCCCCCTCTTTCTCCCCGGTGTCTATTCCCCTCCTCTCCTCTCTCCCTCCTCTGTGTCTCCATCCCCCCTCTCCCTCCCCTGTGTCTCTTTCCCCCACTTTCCCTCCCCTGTTTCTGTTTCCCCCTCTCCCTCCTTGTGTCTTTCCCCCCCTCTTCTTTGTCTCTTCCCCGTCTCCCTCCCCTGTGTCTTTCCCCCCTCTCCCTCCCCTGTGTCTGTTCCCCTCCTCTCCCTCCCATGTGTCTTTTCTCCCTTCCCTGTGTCTCTTCCCCTCCTCTCACTCACCTGTGTCTCTTTCCCCCCTCACCTTTGTCTCCTTCCCCCACTTCCTCCCCTGTGTCTCTCCTGCCTCCTCCCTCTCCCTCCACTGTGTCTCTTTCACCCCTCTTCCTCCCATATGTCTCCTCCCCCTTTCCATCCCCTCTGTCTTTTCCCCCTCTCCTTTGTTTCTTAGCCCCTCTCTCTCCCCTTAATCTCTCCCCCTTCCCCTCTACCTCCCCTGTGTTTCTTTCCCCTCCTCTTTTCCCATGTGTCTGTTTCCTCCCTCTCCCTTCCCTGTGTCTCTTTTCCCCTCCCTCCCTGGGACTCTTTCCCCCCTCTTCCTCCTCTGTGTAGCTTTTGCCCCTCTCCCTCCCCTGTGTCTTTCCCCAGCCTCTCCTTTGTCTCTTCTCCCCGCGCCCTCCCCTGTGTCTTTCCCCCCTTCCCCCTCTCCCTCCCCTGTAAATCTTCCCCCCTCCCTCCCTTGTGTCTCTTTACCCCCTCCCTCCCCTGTGTCTCCATTCCAGCTCTCTCCCTCCCCTGTTTCTTTTCCCCTTCTACTTTGTCTTCCACCCTCTCCCTCCCCTGTGTCTCTCCACTCCCCTCTCCCTCCCCTCTGTCTCTTCCCCTTCTCTTTCTCCTATGTGTCTATTTCCCCCTCTCCCTCCCCTGTATCTGTTCCCCTCCTCTCCCTGCTCTGTGGCTCCTTTCTCTCCCCTCTCTTTCCCCCCTCTCTTTTGTCTCCTTCCCCCTCTCCCTCCCCTGTGTCTCTCCCCACCCTCTCTCCCTCCCCTGTGTCTCTTCCCCCCTCTCCCTCACCAGTGTATTTTCTCCCTCTCCTGTGTCTCTTCCCCCTCTCACTTCCCTGTGTCTTTCCCCCCTCTCCTTTGTCTCTTCCCCCTCTCCCTCCTCTGTGTTTCTCCCCTGTCCCCCTCTCCCTCCCCTGTGTCTCTTTCCCCCCTCTTTCTCCCCTGTGTCTATTCCCCTCCTCTCCTCTCTCCCTCCTCTGTGTCTCCATCCCCCCTCTCCCTCCCCTGTGTCTCTTTCCCCCACTTTCCCTCCCCTGTGTCTGTTTCACCCTCTCCCTCCCCTGAGTCTCTTTACCCCCTCCCTCCCCTGTATCTCCCCCCTCTCTCCCTCCCCTGTATCTCCTCCCCTCCCTTCCGTGTGCCTCCTCCCTCCCCTGTGTCTCTTCCCCCTCTCTATCCCCTGTGTCTCTTCCACCCAACTCCCTTCACTGTGTCTCTTCCCCCCATCTCCCTCCCATGTCTCTTCCCTAGCTACCTCCCCTGTGTCTCTCTGCCTCTCCCTCAACTGTGTCTCTTCCCCCTCTCCCTCCCCTGTGTCTCCTTCCCCCTCTCCTCCCCTGTTTCTGTGTCCCCCCTCTCCCTCCCTTGTGTCTTTTCCCCTCTCCTTTGTCTCTTCCACCCTCTCCCTCCCCTGTGTCTCTCCCCCGCTCCGTCCCCTGTGTCTGTTCCCCTACCTTCCCTCTTCTGTGTCTCCACCCCCTCTTCCTCCCCTGTATCTCTTCCCCCCTCTTCCTCCAGTGTGTCTTTTTCCCCCTCTTTCCCTCCCCTGTGTCTCTTTACCCCCTCCTTCCCCTGTGTCTCCTTTCCCCCTCTCTCCCCTGTATCTCTTCTGCCTTCCCTCCCCTGTGTCTCTTTCCCCCTCTCCCTCCCCTGTATCTCTTCCCCGTTCTCTCCCCTGTGTCTCTTCGCCCCCTCTCCTTTGTCTCTCTCCCCCTCTCCTGTGTCTCTTTCCCCCCTCCCCTGTCTCTCTCCCCGTCTCTCTCCCACCCTCTCCCCTGTCTCTCTCCTCACCCTCTCCCTCCCTCTTGCCCTTCATTGCGCATGCGTAGCACTAGCAGCGCATTGCGCATGCAAGGCATTTGCCGTGCAATGCGCATCTCACAACCTGCAGCCATAATTTGAATCGTTACACACAAACTCGCAATTATGACAGCTACTATATATATGTGGTCATAATTATATATATATATATATATATATATATATATATATATATATATATATAGTTAGGTAGCTGTGATTGTCCAGTAATCTAGTTGAATAATCATAGTATTGCAGTATAAGTTGATACCTTTTGTATTGGACAAACATACTCATTTATTTAAGCTTTCGAGAATTAACTTCTCTTTATCAAGTCTTGATCAGTCTCTGAGAGATGTACCAGAAAAAAAGGAATTTATCTGTTCAGAGTTTAGGATGATGTCCAACCGGGGCATAGTAATTGTCTTCATTATGCTTGTTTATGGAGAGTCTGTGAAGATTCATCCTCATGTTCAGTTTTTAGCTGGTTTCCCGAATGTAACAGCCCTTTTAAAAAACAGTAATTGTATCATGTACACTACATTGGAAGAAATACATGAATATGATCACCTGATGTTATAGGTCTTGTTGTTATGTGGTTGTGTCCTCTCTACAGATGTACATGAATATGATTCCCTGATGTCGTAGGTCTTGTTGTTATGTGTGGCTGTATCAACAACAAGACCTATAACATCAGGGGCTCATATTCATGTATATCTTCCAATGTAGTGTACATGATACAATGTACTGTATGTGAAAAGGGCTGTTACATTGGGGAAACCAGTCAAAAACAACACATGAGGATGAATCTTCACAGACTCTCCATAAAAAATTAAAAAAAAAGCATAATAAAGACAGTTACTGTACCATGGTTGGACATCATTTCACCCAGAATAATCACTCTATACAAAACCTGAAAATCATGATACTCAGAGAACATTTCAAAAGTCTCCAAGAGCGTAAAACCTTTTAAATAAAAATTATTACATGTTTTTATTCAAAACATACTGGTTTAAATATGGATTTAGGTTTCTTATCTCATTACCAAAATGTTTTGTGACGTGTTTTACACCACATTCCATGTTTTCTTATCCCCAAAGTCTGGTGACATTTACTGCCCTTAATTAGGGCTCTGTTATGTTCTCATCTAAACCTGATCTAAAGACTCATAGGACATTATTTACGGTACTTGTCTGTGCCCCAGTGTCCCATCCTAAACTCTGAGTAGATATATGAACTTTTTCTGGTACATCTCTCAGAACTGCTCAAGACTATAAAGAGAAGTATATTCTCGAAAGCTTGTCATAACAAATGAATATGTTTGTTCAATAAAAAAAAGGTATCACCATATGCTGCAATAGTTTGATTATTCAACTACGTATCTGAAGGGTGGCCTACGCTACAGAAAAAAAAAAAAAGGGGAATAAAAAATAATGTAGACGCCCCCCAGAAGAGGGCACCAGTAAGGATTCCGCCAAAGCTCCTCAATGTCAATTACCAGTGGTGTGTTCACCATATAGCACAATCTTTGGAAGACGATCACCCTCTATCCTAGAGATGTGTTCTGCCCAGCACAACTGTGTCTTCAACAACATGGCCTCAATACTGGTGACTCCTGCCTGTTCTAGTGCTTCAGTATTGGTGGCATGGTCATTTCAATGGATGCTGAGGATGGTGCGGAGGCATCGCTGAGGAAAGTGCCTAAGAAGTTGTAGGTGATGGCGGTAGGTAACCTACGTACAGTAGGGTGGTCAACACAAGAGCTCTGTACACATTGATCTTGGTGCATTTCTTCAGATGCTTGTTGTTCCAAACCCTTTTATACAACCTGCCAAATGCACCACCTGCCTTTGCCAGACTGTTATCAATTGCCTTGTCAATCTTTGTGTCCGAGGAGATGATGCAACTAAGGTAGGTAAACTGGTAGACTGTTTTCAGCTCAGACTCGCCAATAGTGATGCGAGCAGGAAAGTAATCTTCCTGACGTGTTAGCTGGTGGTGAACTTCAGTCATCTTCAAACTGACTTCTAGACAAAAGGCAACCTCAGGGGAAGCAATATGTCAGTTCCTGCAGAGCTGTTGACATATGGGAAAAAAGGGCAGCGTCGTTGTCAAAGAGTAGCTCTTGAACAAGTTGTTCCATTGTCTTGGTGTGGGCCTTTAGTCACCTCAGGTTGAAAAGACTCCCATCGGTGTGGGATCGAATGTAGAGACCATACTCATCATCAAGGTCTGCTGTGGCCCTTTACAGCATCATACTGAAGAATAGTGTGACAAGGGTTGGTGTAAGGACAAGGATCCTATCAACTCCTGCTGCCTTATCATTCTTTACCTGCTCAATAGCTTTTTTTTTTCAATCAGTTTTATTAATCAGTAAAGATGTCAACATACAAATGATACTCCAAATTACAATAAAGTCGCCAATGCAAAACACAAACAAAAGGAATTGAATCATTCATTAACAGAGGTTTTGTTGCATAATTTCACTAGCCAGGATGACATAGGTGTGCCAAGTGTAAGTTCCTATGTCAGCTGCTCACTAGCTTTTACAGTCTCTTCGATAGTAGGGATTTCACCCAGTTCTGTTTTCATTTGTAGTTGTGGAATGTAAGGGAGCGATGAGACTGAAACTATGGGGTTGGCGCATATTAGAGCCTGAAAGTGGTCAGACCACCGGTTCAGAATCAATACCTTGCCTTTACGGAGTGTTTGAGCAGCTGCACTGCGCAATGGGCTTTGGACCTTCAGGACTTCATAAAAGCCTCTGCAGTCGCAAACATCTGCGCAATGCTGAGTTCTTTCCGCAAGGTTGGTCCACCACAGGTTCTAAATTTCTCAAAGCTTCCGTTTGCTGCACACAAGACGGAAGGCTGCTTTCTTGTTAGGGCAGGGCGACTGAATGAGATGCACTTGATAAGCAGATCTATTTTTCAACAGTAATTCATGGATCTCCTGATTGTTTTCATCAAACCAGTCTTTGCTCTTCATTATGGAGAACCCTAGTGTGATGATTCTGGCGTAGGGGCTTTTACTGCCCAGGGCCACCTGCTATAGACTACAGGTTAACTACCCACAAGAACAGTTGGGTTCTCGGAAATCTCTGTACCAGCACCCTGATATCTGGCTTCTGTACCGGTTATGGTCTCTCTATCAGGAATCAGCACTTTCAGGGGTCTCAGTAACCTGTGGTAGTGACCAGGACAAGTTACTTGCAGGGTGGAGATAGTATCAGTATCGCAGCCACCAGAAGAAAATAGGAGAACATACCATTTCTATATGTCTCAGCAGTCAACTGATTTATTTTTGGAAAATCAAAAATATTTATAGGGGTTAGATACAGTGGGGGGTGTATACAACACAACAATGTCAGAGAGTGACTGACAAACACAGGAGATTTACTCCACATGGGGTCTAATAGTCTGGCATCCTGTCTGGCACCTGTGAACAATAGGCCAACTTCGAAATACATATAATACTGTCTCCATGTCTAGTGGCCCATACCTCAAATAGAGTACATTAACTTTATCTGGCAAACAATGGGCCAAAACAGATTACAATACAACGTCATTGTTTATGCACATAGTCCAGTGGCTGGAGCCAAGCATTCTGTCCTTTATGGTGACTCAATGGGCTAAGATCCAGGAATCGGAAAAGGGGTCCGTGACACCTAGGACCTCTACAGAGGTCTGCAGGATGCTGGTTTTGAGGTGTTTCTATAGAGCATCTAAACAGGGATCCATGAATCATCTGCGATCCTTTAGTCTTGACTGGAGATTCGCCTGGAAGTTGGCCTTCACTTCAGCTGACTGGAGGTTGCCCTGTCCTTATCTACATACCTATGCTTTACTTTCTTAAGTCTGACAATGCCTTCCTTACCTTATCTCTTATCAGTAATATACATAAAGAAAGTTTTGTCACCTTTTTTATTAATGCAATATTCTTTTCTGCGTGGGCCTGGTTTTGTTTAGTTAAACACAGAATTTTTTTGTATACTAAACCATATTGACCAGTGATCACTAGACTACAAGGTCTCACTATAAAGAGACATCTGACAGTATATCACTATTTGTGAGTATTAAATAGTTGACTCCAGTTATTGTTGAGTTATTGTTGTTGATATTATTATTATTATTATCATTATTATCGCTATTATTAGTAGTATTATTGCTGATATTAATAATATTATGTTATTATTATTATTATTAGTAGTAGTAATAATAATAATATTATTATTATACAGAAAATACAACTTAGCATATGTGAAAAAGACTGGAGAGCTCTGTCCTTGAAGTTACAATCTAATGCACATGGTGAATTTGTCCAAAGCACCGTACAAGAATGAGAGACTTGGGTTGAATGGGTCGTAAAATAAGGATAAGGAGGAGAGGAAAAGACCTTATAAGAAATTTGGACTATATATTGATGCATCTATCACTGTTTTTTAATATATTCCCCTTTTGGGTTGGTTCATATATACAATATGATCAGTAGTGATGGCTATAGTATTCAGGGGAAAGGATATATACATTCCCCAAGAGATTACCTATAATATGGTGGCGAAATATAAGCACTTTAGTCGTATGCACTGTATATAAATATAGAAGTCAAAAATAGAATAGGAAGCACCTTAAATACACAAAGGAGTAAAAATTGATGAATGGCCCCACAAGAAATTTGGAATGTATATTGACGTAACGAATATTGTTTTTTAAATATACCATTACTTTGGGTTGGTTCACATACATAATATGATTAGTAACAATGATTTTAGCTTACAGGGGTAAGGATATAAATATCTTCTAAGAGATTACCTATACTATGGTGGTGTAATATAAGCACTTTATTTGTATGCACTTTATAGAGATATAGAAGTTTATTAATAGAATATGAAGTACCTTTAATACACATAGGAGTAAAAATTGAAGATAGAATAGGTTCACTAGCGATATATAAAAAGGTTGTAGAAGGAATAATAACATGAATTTAGTGAATTTAGAATAAATAATAGTATTTTGTAAAATAGTGATTACTGCTAGTCTAAATTGATAATTATGATGTAAATTTTTTGAGAGAACACGGACACAATGGTGGGAAATTAAGCACTTTATTAATATGCACTTTATAGATATATGAAAATTTTAATAGATTATCAAACACTTTAAAAAACATAAAGTAGTAAGATTCTAAGATTAGATAATTAACACTTTATGGAAATATATATATTTTTTTATATATTCATGTTTGTATATTGGAAGCTATTTGTAACAAAGGGAGTCCATATCATTCCTCTGGGAGTAAAGAAGGAAAAGAGAAAGAAAAAAGAAGGAAAAAGAAAAGGAAAAAAGGGGACATCTGGGAACTACTTCTAGGATTGTTGCTAACAGTAAAGTCATAGTCAGAGTTGATTACATTAACTAGAGTAAATGGTATGGACCTCCTCTCGGAGATAGCTATATAGGGGGAAATTGAGGTATTTTGTTATTCTATGGTAAAAGGTTATATGGGTAATCTATAAAATGTTAATCACTATACTTGGGTAAAAGACCTGACAGAAATCAATTAAAGAAGAAAAGTAAAGGTATTTATTTTTGAAGAGATATGAGGGGGATGATGACCGAGGAGTTAGGATGGTTCGGTCTAGTCCAGGGGCGAAAGGAAAAGAGAAACAATATTAAAAAAAAAAAAAAAGGGAGGGAAGAAAGAAAGAAAAGAAAAAAAAAAAGCAAAGAAATAAACAGGGATAAATTCAATGTTAGCTGTATATAATATTAAACATATTCATAAACTCAATATTGGAGGTTGGTATCATATAAAATATAACATGGGAGAATATCTTGGTCTCTGAGGCTAAGGAAATGTTTCCATATACGCTCTATAGAGTTGTAGTTGGGCATAAGATCAAAGGAAGTATAGAGGGGTAAACGAGAGGAAGTGGAAATTAAAAACAATATAAAAAGATAAAATATAATTAAGAATGGAAAATAATAGGGAAACAAGAATACATGATCTCCCAACTAATAAACTAGTAAGTTTATTAAAAACTCCTAGCATTTCCTAAAATTGGCATGATAGCCCTAAAATATTATATAAAAAAGGAGGGGAAAAATATAGGAATAAGCAAATTTGGACTTAGTTTAAGTCCAAAGAAGAACATGCCCAAGGTTTGTAAGAAAGTACGAATGAATGAATTCCCGGGAGTGCAGACTGCACAGGTACAATTAATGGCGAGAGGCGTGATGGAATTAGATATATTAGTAAGAGACCAAAAAAGGGGAAAGAGGAAAGGAGGGAAAAAAAGAAGAAAAAAAAAGGAAAAAAAAGGGGTATACAAAAGTGGAAGGTAAATGCAATAATTGTAAATAATGGTTAAAATAATAACTCATAATGTCAATGGACTAAACTCACCATCAAAAAGGAAAATAGCTTATAATAATTATATAAAAAATAAAGCAGATATTCTCCTACTACAAGAGACACATTGGGATATGTAAATAATAAAAACTATAATATTAAAATAGATTCAACATACAATAAAAGATCTAGAGGAGTATCAATCTATTTTAGCCATAATATAGAAGTCCATGAGGAAGCTAAAATTATTGATCCCTTAGGAAGATATATAATATGGTGCGGCAAAATAAATGGAGTAAATATGACAATAGCCAATATATATCTCCCAAATGTAAAACAAATTAGATATTTCAAAAAGATACTGAAAGAAATAATTTTTTTTAGAAAGGGACAATTAATAATTGGAGGGGATTTTAATATGGTGTTAGATCCGCTAATAGACAGAACAGGAACAATAAAAAAAAACTCTGAAAATCAGATTAAAAAGACTTCTAAAGATTTTGAAAAAATAATTCCTACTCAAGATTAGATTATTTTTTAAGAGATATAAACACAATAAGACAAATTAAGGATATAGAAATAACAACTGCTACATGGTCAGATCATTCAATGGTATGTATTAATTTAAAAGAAGAAAAGAGAAGCAAAAATAAAAAAAAATGGAAGTTAGACCCGATCTTATTTAAGAATGAACAAACTTTGGAATTCCTAAAAAAGGAAACAAAGGAATTTTTTAAAATTAATAAAAATACTGTAGACTCACCCTCCATGCTCTGGTGTGCATATAAATCAGTTATAAAAGGTCAAATGATTTCACGGATGGCAGTGATGCATGGGGAAAGGGGGAAACCTTTGAGATTATTGTATATAGAATTGGAGAAACAAACAAGAGAAAATAGAGCGAACCCATTGGTGGAAAGATCAGAGCTGATTGCTAAAAAGAAAGCCCAAATAAATAAAATATTACAAAATCAGGTTGATTCTCTGATTTGGAAATTTCAACAAACTAATTTTCTAATGGGTAATAAAACAGGCAAATATCTGGCCAATAAATTAAAAAGACAAAAAAATCTAAATAAAATACATAGTCTAAGAGGTCCAGATAATGTTCTGTATACTCACCCTGATAAAATATGTGAAAGTATGATGATGTTTTACAGTTCATTATATAATCTAAATAGTAATCCCACATTTATAAAACCTAGTAAAGAAGAGATAAATAAATTTCTGAGTGAAGTGACTCTACCAAAATTACAAGAAGAAGATCAAAGATTTTTAGACCAAGATATCTCTTTGAAAGAAATAGAGGAAGTAATTAATAAAGCAAAAGTTAATAAAGCCCCAGGTCCAGACGGCTTCGATCATTTATATTATAAAATGTTTCAAAATGAAATTGGTGAACATTTGCAAAATATGTTTAATGAGATTAAAGATCATGGAAAAATGCCGTCAGAACTATCAGAAGCTAAAATAATTAACATCCTAAAACCGGGTGAAAATCTAGAAGAAGTAACTAGTTATTGTCCTATTTCACTTATTAATATAGATCTAAAAATATACACAAAAATCATGGCCAACAGACTAAATAAAATTATTCCAAATTTGATACATATTGATCAATTGGGCTTTGTACTAGGCCGTCAGGCATCAGATAACACCAGACGTCTAATTGATTTAATGTTCTCCATTCGGAAAAGAAGGATCCCCACACTAATCCTGTCATTGGATGCAGAAAAAGCATTTGACAGGGTTAGTTGGGAATTCATGAATGCAGTATTACAGAAGTTTGGGTTCACTAATTTTGCCTCTAAAACAAGTAAAGCTATTTATAAGGATACAACAGCTTATATTGCAGGTACAAACTTCGAAACAGAGAAGTTTGGGATCAGCAACGGAACACGACAGGGTTGCCCCCTTTCCCCATTGCTTTTTCTGTTATTTATGGAACCATTAGCATCATTAATAAGGAAAGCTGAAAATATCAAAGGTATAAAAATAGGTAACAACGATTATAAAATAATGCTATTTGCGGACGATATCATGTTAACATTAACAGATCCAATAGGTTCATGTGCCAATCTACAACATCTGCTAATAGACTTTGGTAGAGTTTCGTATTTCAAAATAAATCCTTTGAAATCAGATATTATACATAAATATATAGAGCAAGATACATTAAATAAATTAAAGAAATTATATGCATTTAATTGGAATACTTAGGGCCTCATTCTATTATGAATGTTGTGGATACCTGACTATGGGCCTCATTCTATTATCGGCCGCAGCCGTTGCGGGGCCGCAAGGACCGGCCGCAAGCTATTCTGCTATTCTATTCCCTTACGGCCGGAGGCTCCGGCAGGCTTGCGGCCGGTGCCTTGCTATCTCTTGCGGCCGCTCGCGCTGGAGGAAAGCCTTTGATCTAAAACGGCCGCAAGAGTTTTGCAATTCAATTGCTCCGGGAAACCTCTCTGCAAGGCTAAAAGCGAGCCGCAGCTTACTTGCAGGAAAGAGGTCTCGCTAGCACCAATTAAGCACATAAAATAGCTCAAATAAAGCCATCCTGCACTTTGAGAAGACTATAAAGGGATTTTAGGTGTTAGAAAAAATAGCACATAATTATCCTGTACTCAAATCCGTAAAATATTTTATTTTTAATATCCGTAAAATATCCATGTAAAAAGTCCAGAGTGCTTGGAGCACCTCAGACACACCCACGCCGCAGCCGGAAAATAAACAGTTAATTTGAACTCGGGTTTGGGCAGATGTGCAAGCTTGAGAGTGGGTTTCTTTTAATCCTCATGTCCCCCAATATGATCCCTAGCATTTACAGAGCTGTACAGTGCAGGCTTGAATTTATTTTTGCGTTTTTATATTTCACAGTTTACGGCCGGTTCCAAGATATGCGGCCGGCCGTAAGATGAGATCCTTGCGGGGCCGTATAATAGAATCGCGAGTTAACTGAACCCCCGCAAGGAATCGCAGCCTTACGGCCGATTTACGGCCGATAATAGAATGAGGCCCTATAATTGGTGACAAGATGTCCGTGTTCCCCGGAGTTAATATTATTCCATATAGGGATAGATACACTTTTTCCTAGTCATAAATTATTGATATCTCATATATTATTGATCATTAAAGCAATGGTAGTAAAATATTGGAACAAATTGGAAATTCCTAAGTGGAAAGAGATTATTAATAAAATCAATTACAGTAAAGACCTGATGAAAGAAAATACATATGAACAGTCCAAGAAAATAAACACTTTTAATTGGACTATCTGGGAGCAGTATATGGAAGTATATTAATGGGGAACATGGAAAAAGATATAATTGAAGTTGATGTCTATTGACGATTGATAGATTTATAAATGCTGTTATTTAGTCCAGAGATAAAGGAAAAAATGTCCTACTAATTACCTTCTTTAGAAGTAAATATTGGTCTATTGTGTATATAGATATGTCTATCTTGATGGTGGATTGCTATGATGTACCTGGATGTTTGCATCTGTTGGGTAAGAAAAGGGGGAAGAGAGGAAAGGGGAAGGAGAGGGAAAATTCCCTTTTTTTTTTCTCTCCTTTTTTTTTTCTCTCTTTTTCCTTTTCTTTTTTTTTGTATGTATGTTTTGTGATCAATAAAAAAAAAGAGAGGAAAGGGATTAAAAAGGAGAGGAAAGATTGGGGAAGAGCTTTAAGATTAATAAAAAATCATTTACAAATAATCCATACAGGGAGTTATACTTTAAATTAATGCAAAAGTGGTATCAAGTCCCTGTTACTATGAATATGTTTGACTACCAGATCTCCCCATTATGATGGAAAGGTTGTGGAAAAGTTGGCCCATCCTCCCATATGTGGTGGGAATTTATTAGAATAAGCAGATAAAGGTATAAAAGCGTGGGAGGATCTCTTTACATTTAAAAGATGTTATTCCTCTTCTTTTCCCTTTCAATAATGATTATTAAAATGTATTTATAATTGGTTGCAATAAGAGAAGAAATGCATGTATATGTTTTGTATGGGTTTTTTTAATATTGAAATAACAAAAAAACAAAAAAAAGAATGAGAGACTTGCCAACTTACTAAAGGGAGAAGAAAAAAACAGGAAGGAGAAATAAGGATGAGAATAAGAGATAAAAACACAGGATATGTGACGAAGTCAGTGGGGGAAGGAAGGAAGATAACAGGTGAAGAGTAGAGAGGAGGTGGAAAACAGGGAGAAGACAGATAGAGAAGGAGAAGAAAATGGAGAGTAGAGAGAACAAAAAAGTGAAAAAGAGATGTAATTAGATAAGAGAAAGAAACAGAGAAGAGAGGAGAGGGGAAAGGAAATGGGAGAGGACAGGAGAACAGAGGAGATGGTGGGGAGGGGGGGCGGGGGCAGTGTCAGTATATAGACACAACAGGGCAATGGAGGAACATGATGGGTGATGGAGAAAGGGAGGGAAATACACAATGACGGGAATAGAAACGGGAGGGAGATACATGAGGCTGAAGCTCAAATACTTTGTCCAGACAGGATTCCCTAGAGAAGACTCTGATGCTGGTAAAGATTGAAGGCACGAGAAGAAGGGATGACAAAGGAAATAGATTGCTAGATGAAGTAATTGAAGCAATGAACATGATCTTGATGGAGCTCAGAGGGGCAGTGGCTGACAGATGTGCCTTGCGTGCTGAAGTCCATAAGGTCATGGAGAGTCAGGCAAGACTGAACGACTAAACAACACCTGAGGGAGAGTGATGGGGGAGAGATAAATGGAAGAGAAAGTGAGATTGATAAGGAAAGGGAAGGTAAAGGATGAGACAAGGAAAGTGGGGAGAGAGAGATTGGAAAAAGAGAGATTGGGGAGTTGGAGAAGGGTGGAGAGAGAGAAAAGGTGAACAGAGAAAGCAACGATGGAAAAGACATGGGATAGAGAGAAAAGAGGGTGATTAAGACGCAGAGGGGGTAAGTAGAGAAAGGGGAAATTGGAAGAGAGATTGAAAAGGAAGAGAGAGATAGGAGGGAGAAAGTGAGGGAGATGTGGAGACAAGGCAAACTGAAGGGGTTCTCTTTTCATTTTATTATATTAAAATAAAATATAGTATTATATATAATGAGAAGACAGGATTCCCTAGAGAAGACTGAAGATTGAAGGCACACAAAGAAGGGGACGGCAGAGGAAAATATGAATGGATGAGGTCATAGAAGCAACGAACATGAGCTTGAGGTTGTTTGGAAGGGCAGTGAGTGACAGATGTGCTTGGCGTGCTGCGGCCCATAAGGTTATGGAGAGCTGGACACAACTGAAGGGCTAAACAACAACAATATTAGTGTTCTCTTGCCTAAATAAGCATGTTATTATACTGTAAAAGAATAAAATGAAATACAATATTATCCTCTTCTTTTTTTATTATATAATAAAATTTAATAGTAGTCTATATATAAGAATTAATTAGCAATTGCACAAATATAATTGTATGACTTAATAATAATAATGATAATAATAATAGCACAATAATAAATAGTAATAATTAATATAAGGATTATAATAATTAGCAATAATTAATAATATAATAATCAGTGGGTGTAACATTATGTATTCCCTGTAGTGTATAACCACCCAAACACATGACAACTAATGAATAGAATAGGAATGCACAGAGGTGACCGGATATAATGACCTCAGTGAGAGGGGCGCATGCGCAATACACCAGAGAAGAGGAGTGAATTTTGATTGGCCAATGGCGTGACGAGAGGGAGATTCTTGTCCAATAGCAGCGCAGAACCTCCAGATGTCACTCGCTTGTACAGGCTTTACCCGGAAGACGTGTCACAGTCTGAGGCGAGCGAGCTACAGGTGACATTGGGAGGAAGCGCTGGGCCTGAGGATCACCTGAAATACCGCTAGAGACCTACAGGAGCACCGCTGGGAATAGTAAGTGAGAAATGACATGTTTCTAATTGGCGTGTGTGTGTATATATATATATATATATATATATATAATGCCATTATGTGTGCAACTGTAAGTGAGCAATAACACTATACTATGGGTTTCTAATTGGTGTGTGTGCCATATATACTGAATGTAGGTTTTAGTTATTACTTTAATTAATTAATGCTCTTTTGTTTTCTATTTCTGCAATGTATTCAAATATATATCTAGTACAGATGATATGTAATAAACTTAATTTGTCTTTGTGTTGAAGTTTGAGACTTGGCTCAGGTTAATCTTTTTAATAATGGTACTTACAGTTACAAATAAAGGATATTATTATTATCATCATCCTTTTTTTGGAACGGTTAATGTCCTCATTATTATTATTATTATTATTATTATTATTACTAATGTTACACATTAAGGATAACGAATAGTATTATCCTTTTTTTGTTGTTATTCCTTATTTGTAACTGTTAGTCCCAGTATTCTAGGTTTATACAGACATTGTGATCCATCCCATAATCCCTACAAGAAAGGTTTTGTTTTTATATTAGATATAGTTGGTGTATATAAACTGAATGTGCTTCTATGTAATGTTATTGGCCCCACCTTGTTTGTAGATGGGGTTGGACTTTATTACTCATGTGTAAGGTATATAAGACGTTGCACAAGTCACATTTGCAACATCTCTGAGGAAGTCACACAGAGCACACCAGTTTTATCTGTTTCTTTTTTTGTTACAGTCTTGTGTAAGTGGGATTTGTTTTGTGTACCAATAAAGCTTTTTGTTTTTACTTACTGTGTTTTTTTTTTGCTTTCCAACCCCTGTCTTTTTATATCTGTTTATATGAAATTATTTACTTTTGTATAATGTTTTCTTTTTGTAGGTTTGAGCATCAGTCAGCCGTAATGGAAGCCATTGTGCGCCGATGTCCCTTTCTCGCCCGGGTGTCCCAGACCTTCCTGCAGAAAGCGGGCAAGTCACTGGTCACCTATGCCCAGAACTGTCCAGTGATGATGGGGACCAAGCCCTTGTCAAGTGTCCAACTGAGCACCTCTGCGGTCCATCATCAGGATGCCAAGGAGACCACTACAGGCACCAAGAGTAAGTAAAGGTTTAATATAGTGCAAGCAGGCTTAAAGGCAAATGGAAGGTTACTGGGTGTTACTAGGTAGATAATATCCCTGGGTATCGATTTACTTTTGTGCACTTTATTTTGTTAAGAAGTGTTTATTAGCTCTGTTGTTACTGCCTAAAATCAAAAAAATAGTCCATTTATGGGTCTATCCATATTAATTAACCAGTGGTCCATGCACTACACCGCACATCCAGCCAGCTGAGTCTGTGTCTGCATGTGCTGTAGAGGGAAGACCCATTCAAGGACTATGTATTTGATTTTAGGTAATAAATACAGAGCTTATAAGCACTTTTTAATAAAATAAAGTACATAACAGTAAATGGATACACAGGGATATGATATACCTAGCAACACACAGGAAACTTCCATGTTCCTTTAATGAAGTAAAGTATAATTCAACATCCTCTAAGCCGAATTGTCCATCTGTCCTGCTATTATTGTCATAGACTGAGTTTAGAGAACTATATATATTAAAGGGATATGGAAGGTTTCTGGATGTTACTAGGTATATATTATCCCCGTGTATCTATATACTTTTATGTATTTTATTAAGTAATTTTAAAAGCTCTTTTTTTTTTTTTTTTTTTTACAGCCTAAAATCAATATTTTAAATCAATAAATCATATTTAAACTGAAAACTTACTATGTCTTGTACAGAGCTTTAACATTTTAATAAGCTTTATTACAGTCAATAAAATTGTCCATGGAGTTGCGCTTCTAGGAACACTTCTAATGGCATTATCTTTATAATTTTATCAGAATACCACGAGAAAACTATAAAAACAATTCCATTTAATTTCCAAAACCATATCATATGTAGCCAAAACTGCAGATATTGTCTATTAACAGTCAAATGTTGGTCAAACTTAATGCAGTTTTTATGTTTGAGTTATGTCTAAAATATTTTTTTCTAATTAATACATTTATAGTGTAATGAAAAATAGTTTTAAAAATAGTGTAAATTACCCAGAAAACCGTATAACATGAGATGAATTAATGATCTTTTCTGCTGAACTGCCGTGTGTTGCTTTTTTTTTGTTTTTTTTATTCTACAAAACTACTAATTATAAATCACTTTTTTATCTTCTAATTCCAAAAACTATTTTCTATAACATTCACAAGCTTCACATTGGAAGACATTGACTTTTCTTAGAGGCTCCTTCTGGCTCATACTTTTCTATTATGTGAGGAGCATTAATAAATACTAATCTAAATTAAATTATGATATATATTACAAGTGGTAGATCTCATAATTTGAGAAATAATTGCATTTGTGAAATACTATTTTTGGTTTTGCAATAGCCATGTATTTCCTGATGATGTAACCAAATTTGATTTAAGGAAAACAATTCTTTTAGGAGCCATGTGGAAAGGCAGAATCCAATGAATTAATTCTGTCTGGTTCATGATACAAGAACAGGATTAAACCTATTTATATTATACAGACTCCCAGAGCCTCCAGTTCTTATGTACTGTTTGTATGAGTCCAGTAAATATTGACTTCATAATATACATTGTGACATGTTAATTTGTTTGAGGTGGTGAACATGACTTGTCCCATGTTGTTTTGCACGTATGACCATTAAGCTTTTCTTAGTTATTGTTTTTTGTGAGATGAGAGGTTGGGTAAGGTGGTACCACTGATCTGTATCCTAAGAGCCTGCTCAGGCAAGATATTAAAGGGACATGGACAGTTTATGGATGTTGCTGTGTGTCTTATATCCCTGTGTATCCATTTTCTTTTATCTACTTTATTTTATTAAGAAGATCTATTTTTATTGGAAAAAAAAACAAATAGTTCCTGTATGGGTCTGCTCTCTGCAGTGTATGTAGACACAAAGTCTGCTGTACTTGTGCAGTGTCTCATACTAACCAATCAGTGACAATCTCTCATTAACATCCTGTGGAGACTTGCTCCCTTATAGGCTATGACAATACACTGCACATGCAGCCCTACAGAGTGTGTGTCTGTATATGCTGCAGTGGGCAAACCCAGACAGGGTCTATTTGTTTGGTTTTAAAATAAAGTATACAAAATTAAATAGATGCATAGATATATTGTGTGTGTGTGTGTGTATGTATGTATATATATATATATATATATATATATATATATATATATATATATATATATATATATATATATATGAAACCTTCCATATCCATTTTAAGATGTTGTTCTTTCTGGCTCATAAAGTATAATGTTTTCCAAACTTTAGTGTATGTTCCTATAAAAAAGCTGTAGCCTTCACATTTATCCTTCATTTTTTTTTTTTTTTTATCCTTAATCTCTCCGTGACATAAATGCTATTTCATAATTCATGTGAATGCCAAGGTACATGGTTTCGCAATAGAAAGGAGGGTCAGTACTTTTTCTGAGTTTTTTTTTTTTTTTCTTTGATGGCTATAATGAGAACATAATCTGAGCTTTCATCTGGCCTTTGGACATTGTGTAATCATAAATCTGTTCTATGCAAATAATTGCGCACACACTTTATTTTTTTTACCCAAAGAATATTCTAGCCTTTTTTTTTATTTTTATTCTAGTTCTCAAAGCAGACATATTGAATTTCACTTGTTACACTGTATTTATTCTATAATATTGTATAGTATATAATTTAAAAAAATATATTTTTAGCAGAAATGGAGCTTTATTTGTTTTCAAGCTGGTCCTTGAGAGGATTTTTTGTTGCTATTTCAAGTTCTGTTAAATAATTGTTCAACATTTTGTGATCACAAGAATAATTATACAAAGCTCTATAATGATGAGTTACAAAAAAACATAAGAAATTCTCTATCAAAATAATTCAACCAAATTTATATATATATATATATATATATATATATATATATATATATATATATATATATATATATATATATATGTTACATATCTCTAATATTTTATTTTTATTGTATTTTTTCTGTTTAAAGTGTTTTTTAAGTGATAGTGTACATAGAGAAAAAAAAAAAGATCAAACTTCAAACAAGAAAAGTAAATAATGTGAGACATGTTTTCTTCTTCTTCAGTTTAATCTCTCCATCCATTCCTCTAGATTTAGAAGGATTAAGTTGTGGTTTGTACCTCTCTGTTGCCCCAGGAAGTGTTGATCAACACAATGACTCATCATTAAAGTCTAAATAGTAAAAAAAAAATCCATATTCACTGTATCTCACTGCACCATTCACTCATTTATATCCATGCATGGCGCAGTAAGCATGGCATCCATTTTGCACTCCGTTTTTTCTGTGAAAGTCCAGGGAGCCGAAATTTTATTTTCGTATGTCTTCACTATTTCTAGTTATCCGTCCTAATGGCGAGCTATGTGTATACATTGATGTAACATTTATCCCCGCCTGTGAAGGAAGTTTTAATATGCTGTGCAGTTAATAATGAGATTAGACCACTGTATATAAGTTGATATATGTGGTGCTCTCCATGCTTGTAAAATAAAGAAACGTGGTTAAATGTCCAGGTTTCATTCCTTATGTGAATCTTCATTATTGAAGAGGCACTGAAAAGGGGATGTGTGTCCCCCTCCAACATATTCTGCATTATTAATGACCATAATTGCCCAATAGTCACTGCATGTTAATGATTAGCAACTTTCTAGGTCACTAGAGGCTTCCATATTATTTTAGTGTTCGATGCATTGACATCTTCCACAAATAAAAATGTTGATCCTTCCTATCTTCCTATCCTGCTGGGTCTGCTCACTTCTATACAATAAATCATAGCCAGTGCCAGTACATTGAGACAGTTTGGTAACCTTAATTTATAATGCAAAACTCAAAATTTCAAGGAAATAAGTGAATTAATGTTATGAATTAAATGTTATTTTGAGCATTGGTTTGTCTCTCCATCAACTTGCTATGAGAATCGTCATTTGCTACCAATTTGTCCTCCATGTTTTCAGTCCTATGTGTAACTTTCAAAATGGAAGAAGAATATATGGAAGAAATAATAATATATCCGCTAAGTCACTTTCATATTTGTAACTAAGAGAAACTGATATAACACATTACCCAGTGCTATATATAGAAGGGAATTATACAGAGAGCATGTGACATATAACACAATAACAAATATTGGTACAAAATAGGAGCGGTACCTGCTTTTCAGAGATTACATTCTAAAGGAGCTGGTTAGTCAAGTGATCCATAAGGAGTGGGGGAGATGAGTAACCAGTAGTAAGGTGAGAAGGTGGCCATGTGTCATGGTGAAAACTGAAACAGTAGGCTGTAGGTGTGAACGCTATAGGTGATGGGCTACATTGATAAGTTGGGGTTTTGAAGAACTCTTAAAGCTCGCAAAACTGGGGGAGAGTCTGACAGACATTTAGGGACTGCCAAAAACCTTTGTGGCATTTCGAAAAGTCCTGTTCCCAGAAATGGCAGGAGGTAATTTAATAAGGAGGAAGGAGCAGGTCCTGAGCAAACATAAGGGGGGCAGTTTGGGGTCTACTTAGCGATTTTGAGCGTTAAAATGTAGGTGTTTGCAGATGTTTTGAGGGCTTTGTATGTAAGAGTGAAGATGTAGAATTTTATTTTGTGGGGTGTGAGAAGCCAATTTAGTGACTGCCAGAGGGGCGGAGGAGTGGCGAATAAGGTGGAGGAGTCTTGCTGACGCATCCATGATGGATTAAAATTTAGAGTAGGCAGTTGATGGGAAGGACAGTGAGGATTGATTTACAGTAAAATCAAAAAGTGGCAAGTTCTGGGGATGTTTATTAAGTGAAATTGTCAAGATTTACATGTGGCTTAAAGGATAGTGCAGACTCCAGTATCACTTCATGGCATCGGGCCTGAGCAATAAATAAGATAGCTAGTTTAATATTAGCTTATTATGTTGATGTTCATGATATTCTCTATTTGGGTCACCATTACAATTTGGTTCCTTGATAAAGGAATTGACATCCAATCATATTGTGGCAATAAAACGAAGCATGTACTTGCTGTGCACATAAATAAAAAAAATGCTAATCTTAAAAACAAAAAAAAATCCCACCAAGTCAAAATTATCTGGGTCTTTTCTGTTCCATATTTTACTTTTACTGGCCCAGATAATAAAATAGAAACATACATTTACCTGTCGGCTGTATTGTATTAAAAACATGTGAATAACAAAACTTGATAATGTGTAGAGTATTATTAAAAAGTAAAACAAATTAAATAATCACAACAATGTATATGCAAGACAGCACTGTTTCAATCTTAAATGGAGCTTATCCGGGGCTGGGGAAGACTTTATAAATACCAAGAAGAAGGGAGCCAGGACTCCTTAAATCTTATCTTGGACCCCAAGCTCTTAAGGAGTAATTTGGTTGGCTACTAAGTGTGTAATACTTCTGTGTTCACTCCCTAATGCTATATTAAGATCCCATATGCTTTTCTTGCTCGTAGGTGCAGGTGTACCTGCTAATGTCTAGGCACACACTGATGTACAATAATCTTAATGGCCGAATATGTCATGGTTGAGAGAGTCAACCAATTTTACACACTCTTTATTTTCTGATTGCAAAAAAAATGGTACATGTGACTAAATCCCCATAGCACCACTGGCAGTTGTAGCTCACGTCAAAAATCGTTTTTGATCTTTCTTCGGGTCTGGAGCTTTCTATTGTGAACTTTCTGTATTTTATTCCATCATGACTGTATTCCTTATGCATTTACTGATCTTCTAGAACTCTCTATGATGTGGGTTTGCTTTGTTGGGTGAAGCGAGTTTCTCGCTGTGCACTTGTAAAACCTGTAGCACTGGAGCAAAGGTAACCCTGGCGTGCGTCCATCATGTGCAGCGAGGCGCAGCTAAACTTGGCTGCCCCTTTCCACGTTAATGATCTTTAAATACAGCCTCTTCCAAACATTCCTTTTGGCTTAAGCTATTAAAGGCACAGTGCAATCTTTCAAGGACAGATGGGTGTGTTTATATGGAGTATATTGGATATATAATTATATACTTTTTTTTTTTTTTTTTTTTTTCTTCACAAGATTTACTAGGGTCCAAACTTATTTGTCAAGGTTTATATACTATAATTTATTTAATGTTTCTCTTTTGGTGTGGATAGACAAATATTTTTAGTATGACATTCAAGATTTAACTTCGACTTATTTCAAGATTTGGAAGCCTAACAAGTAATAAAGTGAAGCATTGGAGGGTCATAGGAAAAGGTCTAGAGGTCCCAACTCTCACCAGGTCCTCTCATGGCTACCCCTGATATATACAAGCTGTTTTTACAAATGATTGTGTAGATATGAAAAAAGAGTGTTCAACGTTCAAGAATTAAAGGTAGTAATTGCAGATCTCCGACTTTTGCACTCTGTGGCTGAAGTTCACAACTCCACTCACTAAAATTATGTCAAAGTGCACAAAATAATATAAAAATGGAAAGTAGATTTGGCAACAGAAATTTGCTACCTAAAAACTTTGGCTTAATTTGTTATCTTAAGAATTTTTTTGGGCTGATTTGTCTCTACCTTGTCCACTAGAACGCTCTTACATTTATCTACTACCCGCTCTGATAAGTGGTATTTCCCAGCATTATTCCTTTTCTTACCCAAATGGAATTTGTAAATTAATTGAGAGTATTGCACATAAAGAGCGTGGACATTTACAGTCAATATGTACTAAGTCTAAACTGTTGTACATTATATGTTTTATTTTGTCAGTATATATATTTTTTCTTCTTCATCTTATGTATTCTTATAATTCTGCAACTAAATGTGTGTTGTTCATATTTTCAGACCCTCCTGTTACTATGACTCCTGGAGATGCAGCAGACTCTGTCCCTCCACCCAGCGGACAGAATGCCTCCAAATGCCCTTTTCTGGCTGCCCAAATGAATCAAGAAAACAGCAGCGTGTTCCACAAGGCCAGCCTGGAACTTCAGGAGGACGTCCAAGAAATGCAGACCAAGAGGAATGGTTGGTTTCTTTGAAAATCTTGTTTGTTTGTTTTTTGTTTTTTTTTTTAATCCAGAATGTTCCTGAAATCCTATATGTACAATCTGCAAATTCATGACATTCCCTAAATGCACATTTTATATGATTGTATTACTGATATTCTGTAGGTTGATACACTGGTATTCTTTAAAAGGGTCCCTGCATTTTAGGAAAAAAATCACATGTTTATAAACTACCAGCCTTATTAAATTGCAATTCAGCAAATTCTAAAAGGCTCTATATAAGCACACAGCATATTTTTTTTTTTTTACAGATTTTTTTAGTTAGTGAGGACCTTGCTTTTGGATAGAAGTTCACTAACTAAAAACTTCTGTAAAAAATATATGCTCTCTGCTTATATAGAGCCCGTTAGAATTTGCCGAATTGCAATTTAATGAGGCTGTATGTAACAAACTTGCTTCATTTGCAATTAAACCTTTAATTGCCAATTAACTTTTTTTTAGAGCAAATCTTAATTTTTGCAGACTACTTGTGTATAGCAAGATGCATATTGTCCAACTTCAGCATTTCCTGCTAGCTTGCAGACTGAGCAGTATGCTTAAATTATTAGTGGAGGAACAAGGAGACAGGAGGGGGATTTGTTACTTTGTTGGATCTTTTAGTATTTTACAGTTATCCTCTTCCCCCGCATATGGTAAGTAGCCAGCAGGTGCAATTATAAGTGCAAGCCCTGCTCCTGTAATAATGTAACCATCCCCCCTCGCATAACTTTCAACAAACTATCATTGATGAGTCCAGGGATCAGCAAAGCCATCATTACTTTTTTTTTTTTTTTTCATATATATGTAACCTTTAAAAAACAAAACAAAAAAAGTTTCTTGTTCTTAAATTATACTTTATAATTATTCGTTTTATTTTTTAAAAGTTTTGCTCCAATTGTTTGTGAAAATATGTTATAGGAGGATCCTATTTTATTATCCCTATTTTTTTTTTTTTAAATGTTTCCCTTGTGCCTGACAACCCTTTGATTATGGCCAAAGACTAACCCCTTGATTAGTCTAGTCTCTAAGGTCGCCATTAAGTTTGTCTGGCCCATTAATTACTTGTGATGCTGATATTTTCTCTTGCAGTAAATGTTGTCTTACTGATCAAATAAGAGACGGTACAATACTTGCAATTGTCTACCTGAAAGAGGCATTTGGTTCTCTATGGAGGACAAAGCTTCTGTTTTTTATTAATCTGTGAAACTGAATCCAGTTAATTTTATTTAAAATACTGGAGAATACAGTTTGTGGGTTTCTGAAGAGTTGGATCTAATAAAGATATATATATATATATATATATATATATATATATATATATATATATATATATATATATATATACACATTCATAAACTTATGGGACCTTACTCATGCTTGTAGGTGAGACTGTACTTGTTAAATGAGGAAGTTAACATAAGAAATACATTAAGCGTGTTACATAAACTAAATGTTTCCTTTTACATTGTAGTTAAATAGGGTCATTGTTAAAAAGGTTATTTGTAAAAAAATAAAAATAATGGGAAGATGTTTTTTATACATTGTTACTGAATATTGCTTGCAAAAAAAACTATTAAATTATGTTGCAGGAGCATTCAGTCATGTCACAGGACGGACTACGTTGTCTCTTTTTTATGCTATAATGCAGGCTGCTGTGTTTCAATTTGCATAGTCCACGGATTTGACAACACAGCTCTGCAAGGCATGGCAGCCTGTATTACAGCTAACCGGAAGAGAAACCAGTAGACGGCCTGACTGAACCTTTGTAAGAAAATTTAAATTTTTATTATTATTAGTGACATGCCCGACAAAAATTACGCAAATTGTTAAGACTGACAATGCTGTTTGCCACACAATCTTTGCACCTTTGGCGGCATCGCGTGGCTCTCAATGAGCGCCTCTCCCCTCTCATTGCGAGCCTCTCCCCAATCTACTTTACAGGCGTCGTCCAACCCGCAAGTTTGTTGCTTGGCAATGAGCACCTTCGGCGCTCATTGCGAGGTCCTGCGTGCCTGCATTGTTCGGCGAAGTGTAACTGGCTTCAGCCTTGTTTTCATTGTTAACGTTTTTTTCGGCGCCCATTCTTTTCTATCTCCTAAAAACGTAAATTATGGGTCAAATTAGCTTGTAATCTCACTCACAGGCTCGCTGGCCGTCCCCCTGAGTTGTACAAAATAAGTTAAAAACCTCACACACATTACTGTTCTTTTTTTTGGTGGTTTTGCGAGTTACTGGCTTAGGTAAAGTGTTACAGGCTTTGGCTATGGGCGTCTTCAATCTCTTTCCATCCTCCATCGGTGCAGTGTAATGGGGCAAATTACATCTTTGACTGGACAGAGAGCCCTTAGTGCATTTTCAGGGTGCCTCTATTGCGAGAGAGCTGGAATGAGGGCCTTCGGCGCTCATTGCAGCCAAGTGCTGGGAGCCTAGCGATGAGCGCCTATTCCAACACATGAATAGCTGCTTCAGGATGGTGCACTCAGGTGCAAGTTCTATACAAAACTTATAAGGTGAATCCATGAGCATCTGCCAACCTCACCTATAGTGTAGAGCTGACCCTGATTTAAATGTTTAACAAAATCAAAGGCGCTCATTGAGAGAATGATCTAACCATAATAGGTTAGTTCTATGGACATGATAACACACCATCTGAGAGCAATCTCTCTCGGCCACGTGTGCCCTTCACAGGAAAAAAATATCTGTCTGTAGTATATCAGTCTGGTCTCGCTCAGTAAAGTGATCGCACCCCGAAATACCAGGCTATTCTACCCTGAACAGGAGAAATGACAACCCCAGCTGTATGTCTTTTTTTTTTTTGCCCTTAGTTGGGCGTCGTCAGTGGTGTCCACGTCTGGCGCTCCCTATCACCCTCGGGGCGATTAAGACCAAATGTTCATTTGAATAAACTAAAATCCAAGGCACTCAATCTTGCTTACCTCACTGACAAAGCCCAACTAAGGCTGAAACGTAGGTCTGGGGTTTGTCGTTTCCCCTGTTCAGGGTAGAATTGCCTGGTATTTCAGGGCTAGATTACTCTATTGAGTTAGACCAGACTGATATACTACAGGATATTTCTCCCTGTGAAGGGCACAAGTGGCTAAAAGCGGCTGCTCTCTCCGTAAGTAACCAGATCTATAGGTCAAACCGACTTTAGTATTGTGTGCTCTCAGATTGCGCACCTGTATATTTGTTGTGGCTCTGATTATAATCTTTTCAAAACACATTTAATTTTTTTTATTGGGGGTATCTCTTCCTCGCACATCGCATATTGAAATCATTATCTCTTCATTCCAAAACAAAAAACAAAGTGTTCTTAATGCTAGTTACGATATAACCTGTCACGTGGCTATCTCATGTGTTCATATATGTAATCAAAACTAACCTATTTTCTTATTTCCTTTTATCTTAGATCTAAGTGGACCATCTGCAAGTGCCGGCTCACCGACTAAAGTTAATTTACAAAAGAAAATTGGAGTACTGGAGAAATTCCAAGAGCATGTGCTGCATCAGAGACCTGATTGTGTATCTCACCTCCTCCAGGATAATATGCCAAAAGGTAGCAATCTGTGTCCTTATCAGAACTGAAAAGGGAGGTGTCAGATTGCGAAAATAGATTGCGTAATATAAAAAAAAAAGAAAATGTATACACTTGTAGAGAGAGAGAGAGAGAGAGTTTAAATCGCCCTACAGAACAAAATGGCAACAAGTGTGGAATTTTCATGTTATATTGTGACTAAAACATTAGTTAGGAGCCTGCTTCATGCTGATGAAATCAATTAAGATCAAAACATGCATAATCCATCCTATGCTATGCTTAAAGCTGTGTAATACAGCAAGCATATGCCTAAAGAGATATGTATAAAGTGGGATTTGGATTTAAGAGTGAGACTGCATTGTAGACTCATTTGCATGTTCCTGGCCAGAGTGTAGTGCAATAACTGTATTTCTTGGAATTCTGAGCAGGAAAAAGTTTTTTTTTTTTTTTTTTTTTTTACATTATTAGACATTAAAACTATTATTTATTGTGAAAACTAGAATTTTTAGGACTGGGATTGTATCTGGAGTAGATGCAGATGATATAGCTCTGGATACATTATATCAACAGGTTTCCCCAGATAATGCATGTTTTTTTTCATGACATTCCTATTCTGTAAACTTGCTAAAATAAAAATTATAATCGGAGCAATGTGGTTGAGACCAGTGTCTCCCAAACTTTATCTGGGATCCTGCTTTCTGTCTTATACTGCTCAGGGAGATATTAGTCACATGATGTTCTTACACGTGGCAGAATGACTCTTCATCTAGCTCTGCACTGATTTGAATAAAGTGCAGATACATTAACCAATAAACTCTCTGTAACTATGACTGATTGTAGTGGTAACTTTACAGTATTAGGTAAGGTCTTAAAGAGCAGCACCGGTCCCGGTAACCAGCTAGTGAGAACCACTGATCTAAGGCAGTGCGTTAAATCCCCCAAAAAAGTCTTGTGCCATCCATCTCTCTCCCTCCTTTTACATTTTGTATTAATTGAGCATGTTTTAAACCTTACACAATTTTTTTTGTGTTTATTTACTTTATGTAAAAATGATCTGAACTTCAGAAAATGTTCATTTAAGGAACACAGAAATGCTTGAAGGTAGATGTATGCTCCCCGTCCTACCTGTAGTATGATACAAACTGATTATATAGTAAATGATATATCAATAGTAATTTATTATTATTATTATTATTATTAAAACTTTGTAATGTTAAAAAATTTGCTCTTGAGCAAAAAAAGTAAATGAAAACCTACAAGTATCTAAAAAATAATGCATGTAATTAAACATGTCCTTGTTTCATACAAATTAAAGAAGCGCACGTAAATGGACTAGAAACACACAGTGATGCATTTTGAGTCACATTCGCTTATCACTACTCAATACTTAGCACAGGGGGGCCATATACAGGCCTGGATTTGATGATATCCCTGCTGCGCACAGTTGTGTCAGTCACTACTTCAGTCATCCAGATTGACTCGCTTGCGCACAGAAAGGATATCTTCAAATCCAGGCTTATGTGTGTTCCTCCGGGACCGAACTTGACCACCCCTGCTCTAACATAATCCATGACTGGTCTTATATTATGCAACAAATAATACCCATGGAGGGTGCATATTAAAATATAGTTTTAAATAAATAATGTGTTTAATTATATTTGCAGTTCCAAGGAAATGTTGATATATTGAACTGTTCTAAACAATTTGTTGATATTCTAACTCTCTCTTACTTTTTTGCGTTCTGTAGCTGTGCGCACGTTTCAGTATGACCAGTTTTTTGAGAAGAAAATTGAAGAAAAGAAAAATGACCACACTTACCGTGTCTTTAAAACTGTGAACCGCCGCGCTCATGTGTTTCCGATGGCCGACGACTATTCTGATTCTTTAATCAGTAAAAAGACGGTCTCTGTCTGGTGCAGCAATGATTACCTGGGAATGAGTCGCCATCCGAAAGTCGTTGGCGCTGTTATGTAAGTGTCCCGCTAAACTGTTGGTGTTTACATAAAGCAAACAATCTTATATTTTCATGCTGAGCATGAGGTGTGTCATCTGTCTGTCTTTATAACACATCTTAAATCTTTAATTGTTTAGTGAGCGAGATAACAAAACAATGTATGATCGTTTTGAGTTCATTAAACTTTGCAGATCCATAGTAGACTTGTTCTATAGGCTGATAACCTATCCGGAGAGCAAAACTTTAGCATATGTGTGCCCATCACAGGGGAGAAATATCCCGTAGCATATCGGTCTGATCTAGCCCTGAAATGCTAGGCATTGCCACCCCTGAGCAGAAAAAACTGCAAACCTCCCCCAGACGTGTTTTGACCTGTTGGGCTTGGTCACCCTAAATAACATGGGGGACACCAGGCATGGTGGTCTTGCTCATTGTGCTTTAGGGAGATCAGCTATACCTCGATGATGAGGCCCAAAAGGTCAAAACTTAGTATCAAAGTGCCCGATAATCGTCTCGTACGTACTGTATATTATTTTTTTTCCACTGGAATGTACAAGTACATGGTGACTTGGATAGGTCTGGTCCTTTCTGAAGGTCACAAGGAATTGTTAGGTGTATATATATATATATATATATATATATATATATATATATATATATATATATATAGTGTCCATGTATGTCTTGCACATTTGTGCCCTTTATTCACGGAGACGCTTTTTGTTGTTTATTTTAATTTAATTTTTTTGTTATGTACATTCCAGTGTATTTGACAATACTGTTCTCATTTAGCAAAATTAATATATTTTATCTGCTTAGCATAAGTACATCCTCAACATTGCAATAAGATTGGTGTACTTTCTTAAATGGATTTGGAAAGTTCCCTGGTGTTACTAAGTATATAATATTTCTGTGTATCTGTTTTACTTTCATATACTTTATCTTATTAAGAAGCGCTTATAAGATCTGTATTTACCGCCTAAAATCAACCATATAGTCCCTGTATGGGTCTGCCCTCCGCACTGTACGCTGGGCCGGGTGTGCAGGGTGGTATTCTAGCCTATCTGGGATCACTTCTCAGTTGCTAAAAGATGGTCACTGATTGGTTAGTACGAGGGAGAGTTCACCCTGTACAGCATAGTCTTTGTCTTCAGGAGAGCTTACAATCAGTTCTTAATAATATAAATCAAAAAAAATAAAACAAAGTACATAAAAGCTTATCAGATATTATTAATGATAGATACATATTTCATTATTATATACCTAGTAAAATCCAGAAAACTTCCATATCCCTTTAAATCCATATAGAACATAAGTTTTGAGCACATTTACACAAAGCTGGTGCTAGTTACACTGAACATAATGATATAACTGTGGCTTCTAATGACCTAAATCTGCTTCACTATGGATTAGTCCGTGTGGCCCAGGTGACACATGATCTGTCGATTACTTCTACCCCCAGCTTGTGTTTTGAAACAGGATTTTACTTCATTATCTGGGTTGTTGGTATCTCAACGGTTTTTGTGTAATAACTTCTCCTATTTCAGTTCTCATGAAATACAATGTGGATTCTCACTGACCTACAGCAAACAAGACCGTCTATAGTGTTCCTGGGTTAGATTACAGTCCGTACTCGTTCTAGTTCATTTTGGATGTGGATTGGAATTTGTGTGATTATATTTAACTGGGTTAAAGGGATTCTTTTATAAGCTTTGGGTTTTTATTTTTCTCGCTCTCAAATGACTCAGCAAAAATAGAGAAAACTGTTAGCGTATAATTCATAAGTTAAAGTTTGCCCAAGGACAGTTTTTTTTTTTTTTTTTTTTAAAGTATCTTATTTATTCTATGGTTTTATGAAGAACTTGACTTGATAATAGTTAGCATTTTCAGAATGTTTAAAATAAATACCGGTTTATTATTTTATAACAAATTCTTACTTTAATGACTGTAGCCACTTGCTTTTTATTCTTAAAAGGATTAGGAATTGGAGGAACCCTAGATTCGAATAAGATCTCTCTTTAGTTCTATGAAAACACTGCCACTATGAATAGCCACCTGACAATATGAGTGAATAGAAGATCTTGTCCCGGTCCTTTCCCTCTTCACCATTGCAAAATCTGACAGCTGCAGTTCCGCCTCCGGCCGACAGATGGCGATGCCAATTTTTAGCATATGACGCGCCGTCAGAAGAGGCCTTGAGCTATGAGAGGCGGGCCGAGTGCCTGCACCGAACCGAACATAGCGATGGCCTCGCTGTCGAGTTAAGGGCCGTGGAGTTGCGTCACGTCGGAGGGGAAAATAGTTAAAAAAACTCACAGCGCCTTCTGGCGGATGGCAACCTGTAACTACAGCTGTCAGTGCTGCAGAAGAAATGCGCAGGCAAAGAGGGATTGATCCCACGTCCCAAGAGCATGAAACTCTCCATTAGGTTTCAGGCAAACTTGATATCCAAGATGGAAGCACTCATGATACCAGCACATGTTCGTAACTCGTTAGTTTGTTGCATACACTGCGATCATGTGAACTTTTTTCAAACTTCTTTTTAATTTCTGTTCTAATTTTCCAAATTACTTATTTCTAAATACAGAGAGCTTTTTTTTTTTTACTTTGTTGGGTTTCTATTTACTGCTTTCAAGTAGTATTTCACAGTTACATTAAATGCATCTTTAATATATGTCTTGTTCTTATAGGGAGACCCTTAAACACCATGGCGCAGGAGCTGGCGGCACCCGGAATATTTCAGGGACAAGCAAATTTCATGTAGATTTGGAGCATGAGCTGGCAGATCTTCATGGCAAGGATGCAGCGCTGCTATTTTCCTCTTGCTTTGTGGCAAATGATTCCACACTTTTCACCTTGGCTAAGATGCTACCAGGTATAAATACTTTTTTTTTTTTTTTTTTAGTTATGTTATAATTTATTTATTAATATTATTATTATTATGTTCTACTATAATAATATGATTTTTAAGTTAGTTTTTTTTTTTTTTTAAGTGACCATGTTAAATGGTGTCTGGTTTCTTTTAATATTGGGAATAAAGACCTGTTGCAACCTATATACCTTTAACTTTTAGCCTGAACTTCCTGGGTGACCTAAACCTAATGGCAGCACAGCTTTGGAAATGCTGGTATAATTCAAATAAAATGGGCCTGCTGCTTCGTTCCCTTCTTTAACTTTGCCTATTTGGTTGATTTACAAGACACCTGAACCTCTTAATTATAGACCAAAAGTTAATTGTGACTCATTTTTCCACTTCATTGAGCTTCATTTTTGGCAGAAACCATATAAAGACTCTGACTTATCCATCAATTACTTCTTGCTCCACACGTTTGTGTTCACATTTGAATGTCTAACAATAAGTTAAAGAACTTATCTGCTCAGAATTCTTAGAAATAGTTGTTGCACTGTATTCTGGGAAACTGGGTGGGGACATGCAAATGAGTTTATTGTGCATTTTCAAGTTTAAATCCATAGCTTTAAAGCATTGCATCGGAGGGAATATGCACAAGCCAGGAGACCTAACCACTGAAAGTGTTTTCATCTTAATGGATGTGGGGCTGGTAACTAATTTGTGCAATAGATTTTGTGTTACGGTTATAACCATAACAATCATTAAAGGTATATGCAAGTGAGCTGGGTTATGAATTCATCTGATAGAGGGGAATTAGTAGTGTATGATTACATTTATTTGCATGCACTATGTGTTTTATTTTTTAAAGCTTTGGAGAAAAAAATTTTTTGCTGGTGATGTTTACACCCCCAGGATTCAGCTAGGCGCCTGAGAGGCTTCATGTTTGTAAAAATGTACCCTATGTGAGCATGCTCAGCTTTGCAGCCAATCAGCAATGCTGTATGCAGTGAGCAAGATGAGGCTGCTACACTGGGTCCTTAAAGGACCATAAATCGACATTCAAGTAAAAATGCTTGAGCGGTTACACAGTTGTTCTTTAGACATACACCCTCTCCTTGACATTCGGACAAATTGTAATTCTACTGAAACCAAACATTTCAGCTTCTTCTTCCTATTCTAATCTGTCTTTTAGGCAAATTAGCATTTATACTTAATTTATAGTCCTGCAATGACCTGCAAAGTTTGAGGAAGAGAACGTTCATGGTCTCTGCGCATGTGTCTGTGTGTGTGAGGGAATACAAGCAATTCACTGGGGCTGGGAGAGGTGATGGGGCAATTTGCTGGGAGAGATCACCGGGGCAATTCACTGGGGATGGTGGAGGTGATGGGGGAAATCACAGTGGCTGGGGGGCTTACAGGGGCAAATCGCTGGGGGTAGTTTCACCTGGGATGTGGATAAAACAATCGGTGAATGATGGGACACAGACCTTGTTCTGGGTATTAGAGAAATCTAAAGGAAAGCAGCAGCTCAATTCACAGACCAAAAATATACAATCTGTTATGCCTGCTAATTTTCACAGGGATTTTCAGGGGTTGTCAACATTGATAGATTGATTAGTTTTTTTTTGTTTTTTTTTCATGCATACAATTTTGTTCATACACTACTAATTCTCCTCTATCAGATGCATTCATAATCCAGCTCACTTGCATATACCCTTTTAAGCTTATGATGGACATAAGGGTCATGGAAGCCCTCCATTAAATTTAAAGCTTAAAAATACACACAGTAAGTGTAAATGACATTATTTTGGTAAATAACCTTGCATATAGATTGACCTTCTTGATCTTTGAATCCATATTCGTCAAGTTTACCATTTATGGTGCCTCGTGTGATCGCTTACAATGCTCTCACATTCAGACTTCAACGCCTGGTAATACCAGATCTAGTCGTGATTCTTTAGTATCTCTACAGATCAGTAATGTTGGGTAATAGGAGGAAGTGCTGCATCACTGCAGGGTGTTCCTCATTAATTTGTTGTAAAGCTTGTATAGCAATGTCATTAAAATGACAGCGTGGGGCTCGGACAGCTGGTCACGCCAAACTAGTATAATTATGAGACAGGAAGAAGTTGATCTGTGAAGAAATCTGTAGCGGGAGATAATTACATGCACATGACCTCATTTAATTTGAGGCCACAAAAAATATGAAATGGAATAAATTGGACAAAATATAATTTAAGAAGAATTGTATGAATAAACAAGATTTGACTATGGTAAAAAGTTAGGTATTTAAGAAAATGTAAGTGTGTACCTTACCCTTTATCATTTAGGATTGTTTATGTACAATAGGCTTTTGATTTCAACAATTTTACTAATAATTTCTGTGACATCTGCAGACCTATATATTCTCTTTATGGATAAAACTGCTGAGGACATTATCTAGAGCGGTGTGATCAGACATTGTTGTTAATAGTGCTCAATGTCAGGTGGCAGCTCAAAATGATGATGTGATAAAGTGCATACAACTGAACATTTATACATTTTGCTCTTAAACACTATAGTGATTAATGTATCTGTTAAACCCTTTATAAAATAATTAAGAACCAAATAAAACGAGCTGTCTGGGATGTATCCAAATTAGATGTGGCTGTGCCTTTCAAATAGGATTATGTGTGTCTAATTATACGAATAGGGGATATGAGAGGATACACCTTCATATATATATATTTGTTTTTCTTTCAATTTAAACCACATAAGCAGGAATTAAATATAGGGTGCACAACTTCCAACTACCATACTAATATTATTAGTAAGCTGTGTTACAACATTCAGTTATTGCTTAATTTCAGAAAAATGCCACACCCAGGGATTTACCTACTTTATGTATATGGGATTTTCTTTCATTTATTATAAATAATACCTCCTACTTGCGAGTGGGATATAAGTCCACAATTTTTGTTGTTGCTTGCTCTTATGTCTTGTATATACGTAGTTAATATTAGGATATGCATAAGTCTATTGTGAGTAGTGTTTGTGATTTAAAATGAAAGTTTAAAATAAAAATTAAAACAGAATGATAGAATGATTTGTATGTTTCCATTCATTATTGGATATATCTCTTTGATCATTTTGAAATCATTTGCATATTATTACTGGGAATATGTAAATCTGGTGTGTCTTCCTTCTGTAAACAGGTTGTGAAATCTACTCGGATGCAGGAAACCACGCGTCCATGATACAAGGTATCCGCAATAGCAGGGTGCCCAAGTATGTGTTTCGTCATAATGATGTCGGCCATCTTCGCGAGCTCTTGAAAAACTCTGACCCAAGCGTGCCGAAGATCGTAGCCTTTGAGACTGTGCATTCCATGGATGGTAAGGTCATGCTTCATGGACAAGGTTACGATGTAGTTTGTTTAAGCTCTGCTAATATTCTTGATATATTTGTTTTACATTTCAATGTCTCTCTCACAGGTGCTGTTTGTCCTTTGGAAGAAATGTGCGATGTGGCTCATGAATTTGGTGCCATCACTTTTGTTGATGAGGTTCATGCTGTCGGATTGTATGGCTCTCGGGGAGGTGGTATTGGAGATCGGGACGGAGTTATGGATAAAATGGACATCATTTCTGGAACACTTGGTGGGTTCACTTATTTTTCTTTTGATATCATGTAATCTCTCTCAAATTTATGGTCACTTGATAGACAACCAATTATATTGGATATACAAAAAGAAAACCCAGTTTAAAGGTGTTTTTTTTTTTTTTTTTTTTTTTTTTTCCCTCCATATTGTAGAAGCTACTTTTATACAACATGACTTTATTTTCTTAATACCATAATTCCAAATTTGGCTGTTTTTGCTGCCTTGCAGTAAAAGAGCTACATTCCCATGTTTGAGATCAGAGGCAGAAGTTTGGTGTGTGAGGCTCTAGATCTTCAAGAGAAGAACTTGGATTGTACCGAGTTTGCCACTTACTGCTCCAAATTTAAGGATAGTGTAAAGCAGCCATTAGAAGTTCAATTTCTGTCACTGATACTTAGAATGCTGACATTTTGGCATATGATGAAATGGAGTCCCTCAATTATGCTAAGTTATGTCTCGGTTCTTCAGCAGCTCACATCAATGCAATAAAAGGGAAGTGATATAAGTTTTACACAAATCTTTAGATGAAACGTCTCCTTTTTAAATAGAAATCCTGAGGTTTTATTATTTTTTTTCTTTATGTTTTTATATTTTTACAGGGAAGGCATTTGGCTGCGTCGGTGGTTATGTCGCTAGTACCAACTCCTTGATAGACACTGTACGGTCCTATGCTGCTGGATTTATCTTCACTACATCCTTACCCCCCATGCTGCTCTCTGGTGCTATGGCGTCCGTTAAAGTCCTAAAGAGCGAGGAAGGTCAAGCTCTGCGCCGGCAGCATCAGCGAAATGTAAAACTCTTGAGACAAATGCTAATGGACGCGGGTCTGCCAGTTGTACATTGTCCGAGTCACATTATTCCAATCCGAGTAAGTAAATGAATTATTATTATTATTATTATTATTATTATTATTCTTTATTTATTTATTTTTTTAATCCTCTTAAGGGGAAGGTTTTGTGTGAGGAGGGGTGTTTACCTCTGCTTCTTTCTTGTACCTTATTTTTTTCTTTACCTTTTTTATAGGTCTCAGATGCCGCCAAAAACACTGAGATTTGTGATAAAATGATGAGCAACTACAACATTTACGTCCAAGCAATTAATTACCCAACGGTTCCACGTGGTGAAGAACTTCTGAGGATTGCACCGACACCGCACCACACTCCTCAGATGATGAACTATTTCCTGGGTACGTTTCTTAGAGATAATCGCGTCACAAATTTGTATGGAAATTATTTGAAATACAGAAAATGTTATTTTTAACTGCACAAAAGCAGCTTTTGAAAATCTTCAATATTTCCTCTAACCATTACATTATATGGTTATTGTTTAGCACACTAGAATAGACAGAATAATATTTATAAACTAATAAATAAAATTAGCCTCTTCTTAGTTAAATTAAAATTGGCAAAGATCTAAAAAAAAGGAAACAATGGCATATAAAACAAACCAGTTATAGACTATAATCAGTGACAATTGTAGGTTAAGGGTTAGTAGAAATAAACAGCACAAGTAATTTCTAGGAGAGAGACTATGACTGGACCTACCTGGAGGAGTTGGCGAAAACCTACGGCTCCAAAGCTAGTTTAAACTCTTATGCAGTATCTTGAAGTCTTACTAAGTTAATATAATTATAATTTGTGCAGATTAAAATCTGGCCCTAGTAAATAGTAATTATAGCAAAATATAAATAAAGGTTAAGTCAAAGAAGCAATTGAAAATTAAAACTTGCGTGACTTTAAATAAATGGCATTTGAATGAGGGGACGGACTTTACAAACTTCAGTTCGACAGAAGCTGACAGAGCCTTATCCTGACGTCCGTTTTGCCAGAGGATCTGACAACATCAGGGTGTTTGTTTGTTTGTTTTTTCCCTATTCTGATTTGTTTTGTTGTTTGGCCACACCTTGTGTTACCCTACAATCTCAAACATTTGAGTTCTATGCTTAAACATTTAAGAAAAATAAATAAATACTGTTAGCAGATTTTAATTGTGTCTAGGGGACAATTGCTTGTACAACCCATGAGTGGATGAATGCCATTCAGGGGACACAGTCATACATTTTTTTTTCCTTCAAAGCACAAGCGAGTTGTTTCAGAGCAGGGCATGCAAGGCTTACAATTATTTTAGCAAGCTGCCATATACTGGGGGACGGTGAGGTGTCACTTGTCAAACTAAACTCGCCAATTACAAATGTTCATTTTTTCCTTTCACAGAAAAACTTCTCATAACCTGGAAGAGCGTTGACTTGGAGCTCAGACCGCACTCTACCGCGGAGTGTAACTTCTGCCGTCAGCCACTTCACTTCGAGGTGATGAGTGAGAGAGAGAAGTCGTATTTCTCCGGTCTCAGTAAAGTGATTTCCGCTCGAGCCTGACAGTCCCTACAACCTTCACATTAATCCAATTACGGAAAAACTCTTCTATTACAAAGGGGCCCCATTGTGTGTATCTCCACAGGTTATTGGGGGCCCTTCATGTGATGGAAGAGTCGTTATTATTACATTTATACCCAAAAACACAATGGAAATATATAATCAAACAGATATACTTGTTCGTGTCAAAATATATAGTATATAAAATAATTAAAACAGTTTTTAATTATGAATATTGTCCTAGAAAACAGCTGTTGTTGTTTATGTCAATAAAAATCTTATATTCTAAATGTTTTGTTTGTGGAAAATCTACTATATTGCATGACAATAAACATATGATCAATAAAAAAGTATTTATTTTAATTTTTCTTTAATTATAGCAATGTACAAAGTGACAAGATTGTAGTCTCCTCTGGGTTTGTGTCTGTGTTTGATTGAGGACACAATACATGTGACTGTAGATATTGTTCCAAGTTTATTTAATTTTAGCCATTGAAAATATTAATAATAAAACGATTCAATTAAATAAGCCTAGCTTAAACTGAAGCACTACATAAACAAGTAATTTAGTACCTTACGATCGGCTCTTACCCAGCTCTGATTGGAGAATAATCCAAAATATTCACAATCCCAGATATTCACTGTCCTATTCTCTCAGACTTCCCAATGAGCCACTGTTGCTCCAAGTGTCAATCTTGCGCTCTCTCATCCAGTCCATAAGCAGCCCCATCCATACTCCAGGAGCAGTCTTAAATCAGGGCTGCGCAGGTGCAGCAGATAAGCTGAGCATGAAAGTTAATCTCTGCGTTGCTCTTGAGGGAACAGAGCTTTACAGAGTCTGTGATGCACATAAACACCTGGCATGACAGTCACTAATAAGAAGGAGATTTAGAGCTAGAAAAGGTTCAAAGAAGGGAAAAAAATAAAGTAAATGGAGGGATTAATGACAAGTGGATAATTAAAATGTACATATATTCTTTACCTTGCATAAATACCTCTAGGGTTGATATCTGGCTTTGTCAGGGGAACTTTTACATGCCAAGTAAGTTTTCAACCGGAAGGAAATAAAAAGGTTACTCCCAGTAAGGCAGTCAAATTGTGGAACTATCTACCAAAGGAGGTGGGAACCACAGATTCAATAGATTGTGTATATACCTTTTGAATAAATTGCCTTGCAAGGTTACTTTGGGTAACTACAATAGATGGAATGAGGATGATGCCTCTTGGTATAATCCATGGCCAGTTGGTGGGATCAGGGTGGATTTTATTTCCCCTAATGAGACCATGTTTCAATGAGTTTTCATTTTTTCTTACTTCTGGATCAGTTTACAATTTGCTTGATACAAGGAGATCTGAAAAGGGTGAACTTGATGATGGACCACCCAGCCAGTTGCCACTTACTGTAATGCCTTGTGCTACATTTTTATGAAATGATGATAGTATACAGTCATATTACAGAGAAACTTGGGGGAAGACACCTTAAGATAAGATAGTGCTATGGAAGCCAGGAGAAGTGTGGCTTGTAGTCCTAGGCTAAGCAATAGGAGTGCGATGGACTGAGCTGTGGCCGTGTCCTCTCTGTCCCTGCAGTTAACCTCTAAATTAAGAAATTCATCTTCTAGGGTAGATTACTCAAAAAAAATCGGAAATTCGCTCTCTTGCTCTCATTCCCCTGTGTCGCTCTCTTGCTCTCATTCCCCTGTCTCTCTCGCTCTCTCATTCCCCTGTCTCTCTCGCTCTCTCATTCCCCTGTCTCTCTCCTCTCTCTCTCTGTCTCTCTCCTTCTCTCCTTTCTTTTATAGTCTGACCAGTCCTTTCACCTACATCCTCTCACATGCATGAATGCGCACACCTGGGCAGGCTCTTGTGTACACGCACTCTCATACAGTAGCACGCACTCTCTCCTGCTCAGTTCCATTTATTGTCACTTATGTAAATGTATGATCTCACACATTTTTTTAAATGTGAGATGATAATCGTACATGCATTGCTTATATTTCATACCAGAAGCTATGCCGTTAAGCTCTTAAAGCAAAACAAACCTTTTTGTCAAAACTTGTTGTCACAGACCAGCCATAAATATCTGTCCCACCTGATACGACTTGAGTAAAATATTTGAATCCACCGGAGCCGTCCCATGAGAAGACAAAACCGTTAAAGGACTTTTTAAATATTAATATAATAGAGGAACTTAGATTTACGTTATTCTCTCAAACTTATTCTATTTTGTATTTATTTTGGGGAAAAAAATGTGAGAGAAGGCATCAACAACCACGTGTATGTACCAACCCAAACCAATGTGGATCAGCGGCATTGTCCTGTGGGATCTCTCATCTGTTTTTAGCTCAATCTTCATAAACCGAAATTCAAGATTGTGATTTTCTGGTAGAATTCAGCAAAAGACATAAAACTAATAAAGGGTAATGTACAAGTTTAATCCGTAAAACAAGCTTTAAAAAAATAAATAAAAAAATGTATATGCAATTATATATATATATATATATATATATATATATATATATATATATATATATATATGTGTATACTATGTATACAGGGGCGGCTGGTGCATAGGGGCAAATGGGCCCTATATTTGGATGTACATTATCGTTTTATTTATTTATTTTTGATAGTTTTTAATGTACAGTGCCTTGCAAAAGTATTCACCCCCTTGACTTTTTACCTATTATGTTACATTACAGCCTTAGGTTCAATGTTTTGTTAATCTGAATATTATGTGATGGATCAGAACACAATAGTCTAAGTTGGTGAAGTGAAATGAGAAAAATAGAAAACAGAAAATTGTGTCATTAAGCATATAAAAAGCTCTGGTGCAACCAATTACCTTCAGAAGTCACATAATTGGTGAAATGATGTCCGCCTGTGGGCAATCTAAGTGTCACATGATGTGTCATTACATATGCACACTTTTTTTTGAAAGGCCCCAGAGGCTGCAACACCTAAGCAAGAGACACCATTAACCAAACACTGATCCCCAGGAGCACCATCAAATCTATCATAACTAAATGGAAAGAACATGGCACAACAGCAAACCTGCCAAGAGACGGCCGCCCACCAAAACTCACAGACCGTGCAAGGAGGGCATTAATCAGAGAGGCAGCACAGAGACCTATGGTAACCCTGGAGGAGCTGCAGAGTTCCACAGCAGAGACTGGAGTATCTGTACATAGGATGTCAATAAGCCGTATGCTCCATAGAGTTGGGCTTTATGGCAGAGTGGCCAGAAGAAAGCCATTACTTTCAACAAAAAAACAAAATGGCACATATTGAGTTTGTGAAAAGGCATGTGGGAGACTCCCAAAATGTGTGGAGGAAGGTGCTCTGGTCTGATGAGACAAAAATTTAACTTTTCAGCCATCAAAGAAAACGCTATGTCTGGCGCAAACCCAACACATCACATCACCCAAAGAACACCATCCCCACAGTGAAACATGGTGGTGGCAGCATCATGCTGTGGGATGTTTTTCAGCAGCCAGGACTAGGAAACTGGTCAGAGTTGAGGGAAAGATGGATGCTACTAAATACAGGGATATTCTTGAGCAAAACCTGTACCACTCTGTGTGATTTGAGGCTAGGACGGAGGGTCATCTTCCAGCAGGACAATGACCTCAAACACACTGCTAAAGCAACACTTGAGTGGTTTAAGGGGAAACATGTAAATGTGTTGGAATGGCCTAGTCAAAGCCCAGACCTCAATCCAATAGAAACTCTGTGGTCAGACGTAAAGATTGCTGTTCACAAGTGCAAACCCTCCAACTTGAAGGAGCTGAAGCAGTTTTGCAAGGAGGAATGGGCAAAAATCCTAGTGGTAAGATGTGGCAAGCTCATAGAGACTTATCCAAAGCTGATTGCCGCAAAATTGGCTCTACAAAGTATTGACTTTAGGGGGGTGAAAAGTTATGCACATTGACTTTTTCTGTTATTTTGTCCTTTTTGTTGTTTGCTTAACAATTAAAAAAATAAAAATCTTCAAAGTTGTGGCATGTTCTGTAAATTAAATGATGCAAATCCTCAAACAATCCATGTTAATTCCAGGTTGTGAGGCAACAAAACACGAAAAATACCAAGGGGGGGATACTTTTGCAGGCACTGTATTTCATGTTAAAGGAACATCGAGCACAAGAACATGGTTTTAACATCATTGGAATTATCAAACGATTTGGCAGAGTTCAGGAGAGAAGTATCCTTAAGTTGTAAGAAGGAATATTTGAGGATAATGTACAAAATTACTACTTAACCGTAGTAAATAAATGGAACAGCTTCTAGTGGAATTGGTAGGGATAAACATAGTTAAAGGGATCTGACAGGTTCTTGGATATTACTAGGTACAGTATATAATATCCCTGTGCAGGGGTGTAGGAACCAAAATAATGCCGTCAGGCTTAGTTAAGACATGTTTATCAAAAAACGCTGTTTTCATTTCTTTTTTCCATGGAAAGATATTGTGTAAAACCTGTTTACATTTCCTTGGAAAGAACAGGATCGTACTGTTCTCATTATTCTAAATAATTGCAGGCATTAATAATCCATTTACACTTTTCCACCTTAAAGCACTGCTGTAGTTCAAGAAAAAGACACTTGCTTGTCAAGTATGTCTTGAACTAACAATGTTAGCAGCTGTGTAAGCCAAGGTCATAAAAATTTTTTAGAAAAAAATCAGAATTTTTGAAGAGTCTGCTTATTACTAGAAGAATCCATTTTGTGTTTGTTACATCACTTCCTCAGAGCTGGATCATGAGCGAGTGTGTTTTATCAATCAGTGAAGAGAAGGACGGGGGAGGAGAGAACAGCGTGCCACTGTAAAGATAATTGGATAAGACTGAAATAGACACCACCCCTCCTCTCTCAGTGGCCCAGAAGCAGACCACTTGCATCATTCACTGCAACAATAACTCTCCAGAAATGTAAACTCCCCTCTCACACATACACAACTTCCATCAATGAATCATCTGTTTTGGGTAAGGGAGAACTCATTGGTCTTTGTTAAATAATGGGATAAGATCAATAGATGCAACCACAGCTCACCAGAAATATAAACGCCCCTCTAACACATAAAGCTTCCACCAACCTATCATGGAGTCCTCCAGGGTCCTGCTGAGACATCAACATTTATTTATTATTTTAATTAGAGTTTTTCCTGCTTAATTTTGCTCTTAGACTCATAGAGCCTCAATTCAAAGGCTACATCTCACGGTATACAGGCCGTATGTCTGCGGGCATGCTGCGGGCTTGAACTCTGCCACAAATACGGTGCTTTTCAATTGAACAAGCCCGCAAGTAAGCCGAAAGCCTACAGATGCACCTTCCTACAGATGCCTCGATTGCAAGCTTCCTGTGACAGGTTGCAAACTAATAACCTCAAGCAGGACGTTATCCCAAACAGAAGGGCGGTTGTTAAAGGCAAGCTGCAACATTAAGTAACCTTCCTTTTTCTGCCATGATTGGTAACAATGTGGTTTCTGTTGCATCTGTGTGCAAATATGGTGAAAGAATCCACAAATAAAGAACTACAATGGCTTAATCTCCTACAGCCATTGCTGAGCTAATAGATAATTGGTCAGTAAGGGGCTTAAAGGACCACCGGCTACAAATAAATAAATGTTAATTAATCAGAGCAAGATCATAATTAGGCTGAAAACTGTGACCTGAAGGACATGAAGAAGGGGACTGCTGAGGTTGAGATGGATAGATGAGGCCATTGAAGCAATGAACCTAAACTTGAGGGGCAGTGGCTGGTAGATGTGCCTGGCATGCTGAGGTCTATGGGGTTACAGAGAGGTGGACACGACTGAATGACTGAACAAAGGGTAACAACAAAAGTCTACAATTAGGACTCAAAAACAGCATCAAGACCTTACAGTCTCTTCCAGAACCTCGTAACGTATTTACAGGACCATTTTAGGGTTAACACAAAACTTTCAATTGTGTGTAACATATTGGATAAATTGTCTTGTAGAACCCTTGGCCATACAGCGTAGAATCCAGAGGCGAAGCTACCGCCGGTTCAACCGGTGCAAGGCACTACGGTCCCTGGCCTCTGAGGGGTCCCCGCAGAACTCCTGCGGCCTCTGTGGACCTCCTGCAGGTCCCCTGTGGTCCCTGCAGGTCCCCTGTGGTCCCTGCTGATCCTCTGTGGCCCCTCAAGTCTTCTGTGGCCCCCCGCAAGTTTTCTGCTGATCCTCAATGCCCCCCCACGGGCCCCAGTGGTTCCATGTGGCCCTCACAGGTCTTTTATGGCCCCTGTGGATCCCCTGTGGCCCCCATGAGTCCTCTGTGGCTCCTGCAGGCCCCCTCTGTGGCTCCTGCAAGCCCGCTCTGGGGTCCCTGTGCCCCCCTGTGTTCCCCATCAGCCTCCTGAGGCCCCTTGTTGACCTCTGCGGCATCCCTCAGCCCCTTGTGTTACCCCTCAGCCTCCTGTGGCCCCTCAGGGACCTCTGTGGCCCCCCTCAGCCCTCTGTGACCCGCCAGTCCTTGCTGGCCCCTGTGGCCTTTGTGGACATCTGCGGCCTCCCTCTGCCTTCTGTGGCTCCCTCTGTCCTTGCAGGCCCCTATGGCCCCCCTCGGCCCTCTGGCCTGCCGTGGCCCCTCCTCACACCAGGAAGTGGAGCGCAACATCAGGCAGGTAAGAAAGTATTTATATAGGTGTGTATATATATATATATATATACAGTGGATATAAAAAGTCTACACCCCCCTGTTAAAATGTCAGGTTTCTGTGTTGTAAAAAAATGAGACATAGATAAATCATTTCAGAACTTTTTCCACCTTTAATGTGACCTATAAACTGTACAACTTAATTGAAAAAACTAACTGAAATCTTTTTCCTTTCTTATGGATGTTATATGTTCTTAAATTCTTCTTTTCAAATGCTGTTCAGTTTTTCCAACATATTTTTTGTTACATTGACATGTAAGCATGTATACCACATGCGTTGAAGAACCGTCAAAAAACATTTTGATTGGATACTCCTTTCCTGTGGATGGGTGTTTAAAGACTTGTTCAGATGCAATATATGTACAAGCTTTGCATTTCCCCCGTTATTTCTATCACTTCCAGAAGTCATAATATACATTTAATATTGTAATGTAAGTGCTTGCTATTGGGTGGAGCAGTGAGTGGTACAACAGAAGCCAGAGGACCTTTCCTAGTGGGAATAAGCTGGCTCTATATAGGGTGCAACCCCTTCTGGATCGCAACCTTGTTGTGGTGAAGGGGCTTGTGCACCTCAATGAAGCTGTGAGCTATACCATGTAGGGTCACCCAAGATTGCCAAGTTATAACAGAAAGGTCTGACAAATTGTGGTCCACTGGAGAAGGAACTGGCAACCCACTCCATTATCTTTGGCATGAAAACCTTATGTATATAGGGTCACAGAGAGTCAGACACATCTGAACAACAACAAAATAGAGTACAATACTGCCTGGATACCTGAATACTGTAAGTGCTTGATATTGAACTGAAATAGAGACTATTATAATTTTTCTTGTACCCACATTAATTGGACTTACACAAACTTTTCCTAGAGCCAACACAATAGTTTACATAGAAGTTTTATTTGTTGTGATTTTACATTTTTTATATGATTGAATGCTATTTTAGATTTACAGGTTTGGGATTCATCAATACCATATATTTCTGATTTCATAGCATTTACTTCTTTTTCCAAACATTGACATCATTTTGCTGAAAAAAAATAATGTCTTCCCTCTGCTGTAGGTGTTTGGTGACATATCTCTGGGGGGTACTTTAACATTCGCACCTTTGTCCATGAGAACTTATTATTTTCCAGCCACACGCAACTAAAGTATTACATAAAAGTGTGTTCCGTAATAATCTCTTTTATTTTGGGTGATATGTTCCCCTCTGAAATATTGTGTGGTGCACCATTGGGTTCCCTGGTGGTCCAGTGGTTAGGATTCAGTGCTTTCACTGCTGTGACGTGGGTTTGATTCCAGTCATGGAATTCAGAGGCCACACCACCCTGGAGCCAAGCAAGTTTGGGCCTGGTCAGTACTTAGATGGGAGACCACCTCGGAATACCAGGAGCTGTATGCTGTGGCCCACTGGAGAAGGATCTGGCAACCCACTCCAGTACCTCTGCCATGAATACCCAGTGGATTAGCATGGTGTGTTGTGGTCCATGAGGTCACTGATAGTCAGACACAACTGAGCGACACAAACACACAACATTTTGCCATATTACTATAAAATCCTTCTTCTAATTACTCAGTTGTTAGGTAGCTGAGAAGGTCCGATGTTTATTATACATTCCTTTTGAAGAACTTGTTTTGAAAATTGGACGAATCTTTTTAAAAGCCAAAACAATTTGACATTTCATTCTTCTAAAGATGATATTGAAGATACGGGTCCCAACAGTTTACGGATCCTCCATGTTGAACATACAAATATGAAGCAAACTCTTGAGTTAAAACCAAAGTGGTTTAGTTAAGTATTTTTCAAGCTAGGTTCTGTAGAAAACTTGGGCTCCATTTTTTTTCGTCATGAGGCGTTCCATGAAAAAATATCTCAAAAGGTTTCTTTCCAAGCAACGCTTTATAGTGTGTTTAAGAAGGTCATGAAGAGTGGTTAATGTCCTTTTTTTAGATCCTACAAAGCCATTTTCTGTTACTGGGTTTAAGTCGGTCCAAGAACCACATTTCTTTGGAACCTAGAAATGCCACTGGCCAGTATTGCTATCACATATATAGTTGTGGATCTTTGCGATGTTCATAACGTTTGCAATGTTGGTAACGCACTTGTGGCCCTCGCGAAGCGAGGCGAGCTGTTGAATCACGCGGGACTTAGCTCATCGCAAGGCCTGGATGTTACAAACACCCAATGGGGGCTGCAATGAGCACCAAAGGCGCTCATCACGAGGCCCCTAGAGCTCACATCACCCCCAGTACCTGGTTCCTGCCAGTGGAGGGCTCGCGATGAGTGCCAGAGGCACTCATCGCAAGGCCCCCCAGGCTCGCAACACCCTTCAGTACCTGGTTCCTACCAGTGGCTTAAGTACGTACCTGGATACAACCTTGACAGCAGCGCCGCACTCCGTCTTCTCCTCTTCTCCTCCTGTCCCCAGGCCAGATCTACTTTCTGGATCAAGCCGCGCATCCAGAAAGTAGTTCCAGACGGAGGACGGGAGCCGCAGAGGAGGTGAGTGCAGTGCTGCTGGCAGGGATGCATCCAGGTACGAGACAGGGGAGGGGGGGAGACAAAGGAGGGAGAGGAGGGGAACGGAGACACAAGAGAGGGAGAGGGCAGAAACGGAGACACAAGGGGGGAAAGGGAGAGGGGGAAAGGACACACGAGGGGGTAAAGGGAGAGTGGGAAATGAAACATGAGGGGAAAAGGGAGAGGGGGAAAGGAGGCATGGGGGGAAAAGGGAGAGGTGGAAAGGAGGAACAGGAGAGGGGGAAATGTGACACAGGGGAGGGAGATGGGGGAAAGGAGGCACAGGGGAGGGAGAGTGTGGCAAAGGGAGAGGGGGAAAGGAGGTGCAGGAGAGGGGGGAAAGGAGACACAGGGGAGGGAGAGGGGGGTAGGAGAAACAGGGGAGGGAGAGGGGGAAAGGGAGAGGGGGAAAGGAGACTCGAGTGGGAAAGGGAGAGGGGGAAAGGAGACACAGGGGGGGAGGAACAGGAGAGGGAGAGAGGGGGGAAAGGAGACACAGGGGAGGGAGATGGGGAGAAAGGAGATACAGGGGAGGGAGAGGGGGAAAAGGGAGAGAAGGAAAGGAGGTACAGGAGAGGGAGAGGGGGTAAAGGAGACACAGAGAAGGGAAAGGGGGAAAGGGAGATGGGGAAAGGAGGCACGGGGGCAATAGGGGGAGGGGAAGGAGACACAGGGGAGGGAGAGGTGGGGAAAAGACACAAAGCGGGTTGGCCAAGACAAGTGACAAGTGGCGGGTTACACAAGGCACTCATTGCAAGGCCCATAATGTAGACGTTGGGAGGGGCTCGCGATGAGCACCAAAGACGCTTATCGTGAGTCCCACAAGTTACAGGGGGAAGAGCCAAGCATTGTCTGGCAAACAGCATTGCCAGCTTTCAAATTGTATTTCTGTCATTTTTGACGGGCAATTTCCTATCATATATATAGTTGTGGATCTTGCGATGTTGGTGACGTTTGCGATGTTGGAAACGCACTTGCGAGCCTCGCCAAGCGAGATGTTGACTGCGAGCCTTGTGAAGCGAGGTGATCAGTTGAGGCAAGCGGGACTTAGACTGCAATGAACGCCAAAGGATCGAAGCACCTTTAATCCTAGATTGTTGTTCAAGGGCCTTATACTCCTCTTGTATCTCTATGTTTAAATCTGTTTTACAATTGTTAGGGGCAATATTTTATAAATTGACTATTAACTTGCCTGTCATTTCCCTTTGTGCGCTGTGTCTCTCTCTGTGTGCACTGTCTCTCTCTCTGTGTGCTGTCTCTCTCTCTCTGTGCGCTGTCTCTCTCTCTGTGCACTGTCTCTCTCTCTGTGCGCTGTCTCTCTCTCTGTGTGTGCTGTTTCTCTCTCTGTGCACTGTCTCTCTCTCTGTGTGTGCTGTCTCTCTCTCTGCACACTGTCTCTCTCTCTCTGTGCACCCTCACCCTCTCTCTGTATACCCTCTCTCTCTGTCTGTGTGCTGTCTCTCTCTCTCTTCTCTCTCTGTGCTCCCTCTCTCTGTACCCTCTCTCTCTCTGTGCCCTTTCTCTCTCTCTGCCCACTCTCTGCGCTCTGTGTTCCCTCTGCCCCACCTCTCTCTCCCTCTCTCTGCCTCCCTCCAGCTCCCTCTCTCCTTCTCTGCCTTCTCTCCCTCCCTTCTTCACTGCCTCCCTACCTCTCTCTCTCCCTCCTCTCTCTCTCTCCTTCCTTCTCTGCTTCCCTCCCTATCACTGCCTCCCTCCTCTCTCTCTACCTCCTCTCTCTCTCTCTCTCTATCTCTCTCTCTCTCTCCTTCCTTCTCTGCCTCCCTCCCTATCACTGCCTCCCTCCTCTCTCTCTAGCTTCTCTCCCTCCCTCTCTACCTCCCTCCAGTCAGATGTAACTTCTCATACGCGTCTTCTATCGCGCATGCACAGTTGCTACACTGCGAATAGTCACGCATGCGCAGTTGAACGCTTTTCCAGAATTTAGGTGTAGTAGCTTGTGAGTAAAGCCTGTGCAGATCTCACCTCACAGGCTATACTCACATGCTACTCACAAGCTCAAAACTATTATAGTGGATGGGAGTATGTGATTTTGTTTAGCGGTCGTTATTCAGAATGGTGCATGTAAGATATAAAAGGATTAACTTATCTCCTGTCATTATATTATATTATATATTATATTTAAAGACAGAGCACGGTCAATACCAATCCACATCATATAACTTGAGACGGAGCAGGTGCAGGTTCCAATCAACACGTCTCTTCTGTGTCGTGGAGTAAAATGTAATCACATCATCAACACTCACCGAGCTGGAAGCTTCGGGGAATATCCAATAAACCAATTACTACTGGGCAGTGTCCCAGTTTCAAAGTTGTTGTTCTTTTCTGGGGACCTTTTTCCTTTTCTACCTTCAGTAAACGCAATGAAGGTGTTGTGAAGATCAGTGGATTTCAGCATTTTTGGTCTAAAACACATTTATCTATAATCTGAACATAATGCTACAATTAGTCATAGTTACAGATACAGTTTTAGGGTCAAACATCAATGATAAGTCTATAAAGGCATGCTTGAGGTTTAGCTCTCATCAGCTGTTGTTTTTTTTGTAAGAGTTTTTGATCTTCATATAATGGATTAAACTCTCCTCACCCCTTTTTGTCCCTGAAGATTGGCAGATAAGATATGAAAAACTGGCATTAGTCCCAGAACCAGCTTTTCAGAACCACTAGTGAAGAAGGTGAAGTCATATTTTAGGAAACAGACTGAATCATGAAGCAGCCAGGTCAGAAACATGGATTAGACAACAGATATGGACCAAAAGACCCATCTAATCTGTTAATTCTATGTACTTACATCTCACCTTTATGACTTCTCAAGATGGTTTTATGGATTATGGACATGCTTGAATTATTTTGCTGGCATCTGAAACATCTTTACTTCCTATAGATCCAGAATACTGAATAACTCTTGAAGGGTTAAAGTTATCCCGTTGAGTTGTGTGATGCGGGTTCTAGAACCTCACTGTAAACGTTTGAACTTAATTCCGAGCCGTAACTTTTTATTTGTCTTCTCAGCATTTACCTGATATGGCAGAAATTATCTTCATGCCATCTACAGAATGGATCCAGCAAATGCTCCTGCCTGGCCCCGCAGGAGCAAGCGTCTGTGTGATCTCAAGAACTATGAGGAACTCCCTATCTCTTCTCCTGGACTCAGAACCACCAAAATCAGAGAACCTAAAGCACATAGGGTCACTGTTCAAATAGCCACCGACACAGGACAAGGTCAAGAGGAACCTGTACTAGTGTCCTCAAACTGTGACCACCTTATCCTGAAGCCCAAGTTTGAGATTCCAGCTAGAGAGACATATGGGCACCAGGTGCAAAGATGCCATAAACCTGGCATTTCCCTTCCTCTGTTCAGACTCTTGGCCAGTGTCTTGTTGATGCTGCTTCTCGGGTCGGGTCTGCTTCCCTTTTTTACTTTCAATGGCCGATTACCAGAAAAGCATGGCATTCAGAGTAGCGTAATCTACAGGTATCGCATGACCCAGACAGACGACCAGGCACAATCTCTCTCCAAGTACAAAGAGACCACCAAGATTTATGAGGATGTCCTAGCCCTCATCAGAAACAGAGAAGACCTTCAGATACTGACGGAAAAGTACGAAAGGCAAAACGATGAAGTCAGGATTATGAGAAAGAAAGTGCTGATCCAACAAGAGATATCTGAGAAACTATTTAAGAAATACCAAGAATTGGCAAAAAGCCTGGAGGATGTTTTACGGTGGGTGCAGAGTCTGAAGGAGAAATTGGCCGAACTACAAAAAGAACAAAAAACATATTGTACACCAGTGGAGACAGAGACTTTCCTGCAGCGCCTATTGCAGTTAATTCCGTATCCCAACTATTTGTAAATTTTATTTATGGACCAGACCAGTAGTTTTATATTGGAAAAGAAGAAAGGAGGCAATCTTATATGGATATTAATATAATAATTTCTGTTGTTCTTTTCTTTATACCTGTGAATTAAAACGTGCCTCACTCTTAGAACTTTTGCTCCTTTTTTTTTGTTTTTCTATATGTGTTTGGCCAATTGAATTCCATTGGAGAGAGGATCCTTTGGAAAAAAACTGCAAAACAGATCCGATCGATATAATGTTGTGAGAAGGACTATGTGATGTTAAGTAAGAACTGGAATGATTATCCTACAAAACGTTAATTATATTGGGACTTAAATGGTTTTCCAGTGCAGTTTTCTATCTTTCATTATTATTATTATTACGTTTACTTACTCGGAAGAGCTTACAGTCTAGAAGGTAAGGGTGACATGTAAGACAGGAGGTTGCCAGATACAAGATGGCAGTGATTAATGCCGTCTGTGTAAGAGATGAGTCCCCTTCTGGATCGCTACCTTGTTGTGGTGAAGGTGCTTGTGTACTTCAATGAAGCTGTGAGCTATATCATGTAGAGTCACCCAAGATGGGCAGGTCATAGCAGAGAGGTCAGCAAATTGCCATCCACTGCAGAAGGAAATGGCAACCCACTCCAGTATCTTTGCCGAGAAAATCCTATGGATAAGCACAACCAGAAACAGATGTGTCTGACCTGCTGTGGTCCATACGGTTATGGAGAGTAGGACACAACTGACTGAGTGACACAAAAACAACAAGAGATGAGTACTAAATAAATGTTAGACAAAATCTTAATTTTTGAAGGGTATGTTTCTATGTGTTAGAGAATCCCAAACAAAATGACCCAGAGGTACTAAAGGGTGACCTGTTGGAGATTCTCTATAGTCCTGTTATCTGGTGGGACATCTTTATTTTGTTTGTCTGTAACGCTCGCAAAGGTACGCGCTTGCGCATGCGCCCAGCGAGGCCTGCAAGGTAGAGGGGGGAATGGCTCTGAATTGCTTCCGAGTTAATTGCTTAAAAAAGTAAGTGAATTTGAAGCAAATTTGCTATTCAATTGGTGTCTTTTGGCGGCTTCCCAACGGCTTCTGAGTTACGGGATTGAAAAAAAAAATAGGGGCGGTTATACCTGTAACTTTTTTTTCAAGCACACAAGGCTTTGAGCAATAGCAATTTATAATTCAAGCCTTGTGGGCTTAAAAAAGTTACGGGTTTAACCGCCGCCAAGCCCGCAAATGTTTTCAAACCCATAAATGGCAAATGAGAGACAGGGGAGGGAGAGGGGGCCAAAGAGAGACAGGGGAGGGAGAGGGGGGGGGAAGAGTCACAGGGGAGGGAGAGAGGGGGAAGAGGCAAAGGGGAGGGAGAGCGTGTGGAAAGAGACACAGGGGAGGGAGATAAGGGGGGGAAAACAGGACAGGGAGAAGGGGGCAAAGAGACATAGGGGAGGGAGAGGGGAGAAAAGAGACACTGGAGGGAGAGGGGGGATGGAGACACAGAGGAGGGAGAAGAGGGGAACAGACACAGGGGAGAAAGAGGGGGATAGAGATACAGGGGAGGGAGAGGGGGAAGGAGGAGAGACAGGGGAGGGAGAGGGGGGAAGAGACAAAAGAGAGGGGGAAAGACACAGGGGAGGGAGAGGGGGGAACAGACACAGGGGAGGGAGTGGGGGGAAAGAGACACCGGGAGGGACAGGGGGAAAGAGGTACAGGGGAGCGAGAGCAGGGCACAGAGACACTGGGAGGGAGGGGGGAAAGAGACACAGGTGAGGGAGTGGCTGAAGAGACATGGCGGGGGGAATTAAATAATATACCATCATTTGTGATGGGAGGCCTGCAATGGGTGCTGAAGGTGCTCATTTCAAGGCTTGCAGAGAGAAGAGAGAAGGAGAGAAGAGGGGGAGGGAGAGTACACAGAACAAGGGAAGGAGAGAGAGAGAGAGGCGAGGCTCGCAGTGTGTGGCAAACAACAGCATTGCGAGGCTTCAAATTTTGATGCCGTCATTTTTGACGGGCAAGTCGCTAGTATATATATTTTTGTAGTCGGGCCCCTCTCCTCGTGTAGCTGAGATGTGGCCTGTTGCTACTCCCTGATCTGGCCTGCTAAGACGGCCTAGGGCTAGGTGAGTGTAAGGAAAGAGGGGAGGGTGGGTGGTGGTGCTGGAAGACACAGAATAGTAAGTGGTGTGGGCTTATAAAGGGTGGAGGGAGAGGGGCCCTCCCACAAACCCAGGTAATTAACCTAGAAATACATATATATATATATACACACATATGTATGTCTAACACTGCCATTTCCTAGATCAGTTTCCCATTTGTTATATTATTTGCCGATATTGGTTAACTCCTTACATTGTTACATACAATTATAATGTATCCACTCATTCAGTACATGGTTACAAAGTGTCAAAGAATAAGACTTTAGAGGTCAAGTTCTAGCTAAACTTAAAGGAATATTTGTTGTATTTTTGTTGGGTATTATTTATTGTACTATACCACTGTTATTTCCCTTTTTCAAATAAAGCTATCAGGGAAAAAATAAATAAACCAAACAAAATTAAAAATATTTAAGGGATCTATGGGTTTGCTTCTGTCAGACAGTATTATGCAAACTTTAATATATTACAATACTGGATGGGTTAATTCTCAAGGATGTTCTACCACTTTTAATTCCTGGACCTTGGGCGTGTATAGGAACCAGGTCTTAGTTGACCTTTGAATCATTTAATCTTATTAAAACATTAGCGTTTTACAAGTGTTTCTAAGTTCACTTGCAGAGTTTTAGTTGCTGTTGACTAATCTACAATATCAACTAACTGACCTTTCATATTCAGTACAATACCCCGTATTCTTTTTTAAATATTTTTTTTTATTGCAGGAATACAAAGTGCAAACAGTTGTACAATATTGAGCGTAATAAAACAATACCCCAACATCAATTGTGAAATCTCATCCTTGTATCCTGCCTCCTCCTTTTTTCCGTATTTACCTCCGTGCTATTATCGATGAACCAATGTATAGAATTATAATGGACCCTTCTTGGTTATGTAAACATGTATCCCTAAACTTATCCGTTTCTTATACTATTCTTTGGTTGTTAAGTTGTTATCTCCTAATACTTTCCGTTATTAACCTGTGACTTAGAGGATCATAAAGATATTATAAAAAAGCCCAAATTTTATCCATTGGCTGACTCATTTACCTCTAGAGGGATATAATATGATTATTTGCGTTTGTTAGTCTTTCAGTACCTTCCTTCCATTCAATTCCCCCCCGTTATCTTTTCTTATATATTCAGGAAGAGTTGCTTACAAACTTTTACAAATGTTAACCTAACCAATTAAACTAAAACATTCTATCTGACACATCTATGTCAAGCCTTCCTCTTTGGAAAACATTTCTCTATCTCGATCTTGTCATTGATCCAACCTAGCTTACCTGTCTGTCTTCTTCCATATCGGTGCAGTTCCTCTCCCGGTATCTCCTCTCCGGCCCCCAGCCCCCCCTGTATCCTGTCAACAAGGTGAGGGTGCCCTTCCCTCCTCCTCCCCCTTCATTGGAGTAGAGAGATTCTAATATCAGTGTATCCTATCCCGGGACCCCATATTTCTAAATACTTAGGGATTGAATCCGCCACTGAGTGGGAAATCCTTTCATTAACCGCTAAGTAGTGAATCTTAGCTCGAACTGCCCCTATCTCAAGTGTCTTTTTCCTCCAGTTCCTGGCAATATGTGATTTTGTCGCTAAAAAGATAAATTGTAGGAGTCTGTTGTGGGGGGCAGAAAGAGAGGCCACCGGAATCCCCAGTAGACTAGATTCTGGGGTAACTTCAATATGGTGTCCAAAGATACTATCCACTAAGTCACCCACTGCCGTCCACAACTGCTGAACCTTTGGGCAGCTCCACCAAGTATGGTGAAAGGAGCCCAGCTCTGAGCACCCCCTAAAGCATTTCGGACTTTCCGTCTTACTCCATTTAGCTAGTCGATCTGGGGTAATATACGCCCGATGAAGGACTTTAATTGATGTCTCTAATACACTATAGTTTAGTGACCCCCTCATGAGATTGGCCCAGGAAGTCTCCCACGTCTCAATCTCCCAGTTCTTGGCTATATCCTTTTCCCATTCCCTCATGTATTTTTCTTTGGCTAATGATTTTGGGGTATTGAAGACCTCGTATAATTCCCCTATCACTCCTCTTTTAAGGGGGGCTTTTTCACATATTCTAGAGAACCCATTCCGGGAGGGGACTCCTAAACTCCTAAGTAGTTTATCTACAAAGTATCTCAATCTGCAAAAGTTATAGTGCTCATAAAGGGGGATGTCATATTCGTCTCTCATAGTTTCGAATGTTAATACCCGACCATCTCTCATCCAGTTTCCCAATCTATCAAGTTTGTTATTCTTCCACCATTGCCGAGAGACCTGTGAGATACCTGCTGGAGCTAGTGGATACGTAAGTATAGGCGTTAAGTGGGATATCTGGGGTAGGAGGTCTGTATGATTGAAGGCCCAGATAATATTAGCCGCGGAGTTCCTTATTATAGGATTGGCAGATTTCTTAATCTCTACCCCATATTCTTTGACCACTGATGTGTTATATTTATAAACAACTCGACTTAATAATTAAAAAAATATACAACCTAAATTTTGAATTATATTTGTGTTAATGGCGCCGGACATTTTTGCTTTGGTTCCTAACAGCATAAGACAGCTTGGAAGAAATTTTAGAATCAGATAAAATCTCTATTCAGATCTGTTGAAGTGACACTTGACAACAGGACTTAATAGAAGAGCAAGTCCCAGTGGTATGACCCTTTTCCAGTCTGCAAGTAAACAGGCTTCTAAATTTAAGATTTTCTCTCTTTTGCTTGTTACATTGTTACAAACTCTAGAAATGTGAAGTTTTTCCCAAACTACAGTGACTTTTTAATGTTCCCAGGTGCTTGACTGAAGACTGTGATGACTATTTTATATGGGGAAATTGTGATCACAGAGAAATGGATGCCATTACCCATGTTGCATTGCTAAATCCTTATCACATACATAGTTGTGAGCATACGAGTTGTTGCTAACGCTTGCGGGCTCGCATAGCGAGCCCATGGCCCTCGCGTAGCGACGGACGATGCTCGCGTAGCGACCCGCGGCCCTCGCTTTGCGAGGGTCGCAGTTGCTGGCAAGAAGCCCCAAAGCGCTCCTTGCCAGCAACTGCGACCCTCACAAAATTTATGAGGGTCGCAGTTGCTGGCAAGGAGCGCCGAAGGCTTTACATCTTAATGCAAACAAAATACGAGACACGAAACCACCCATTACGACCTCGCAAAAAACGGCCGCAATATGCGCACGTCAAAACATGAAAAATACAACAAATACACACAAGAAATACATACATAGCTTACTTACAGGAAGAGGGAGCATCCAGGACCTCGGAAACTAAAGTTACACCGCAATTTAACTCAAATTAAAAGAGTTTAGAAACTCAAAAATTCTCTAAGCGAGAGAGAGAAAATGGCCCTCGAAAAAAACGAAAACGAGGCTAGAGCAGTCTAAAGACGCAAAACACCACCAAACACCTACGGAATTGCCTACGAGATTAGAAAACAAAGACGCAACCCGAGCAACCCCAAAAACATTACAAACACAACAAATACAAACAACACATGAAAAGGTTACTCACAGCAAGGGGGGGCACCCAGTACCTCTGCAAGTGAAGTTACACCTCCATTTAAGCACAAATTTCAGAGTTTAGAGATCTGAGAATCAACTAAGCGAGAGAAAAAATGGCCACCGAACAAAACGAAAACGAGGCTAAAGGTCCCTAAACACGCAAAACACTACCATAAACACGCAAAACACCACCAAACACCTACGGATATTCAGAAAAAGCACACCAAACAGCTACGCATATTCCAAAAACTCGCATGACATAGAAAACGAACAACGCTACATCAGCCACATTATATACACCAAACACCCTGAGCTCACTTACAATTTTATTGCCGTCATTTTTTGACGGGCAATTCGCTAGTTCTTATAATATAATGCAGGTGGTGGGATAGAGACCTATGAGGGCAGCCAACAGTCCAGGATTTTATTTATTTTTTCTTTACTTATACAATCAGGATGAATGAAAACGAATAAGTAATATGTGCATGTAGTGGAATACTAAATTCACTTTATTTTTGCATGGCCCATAACTAGATCACAACAAATAAAGTGATTACTTTATTTCTTAACAGGGAGGAATGGTGGTGCGTTCCTTCTCACTGATAGCATGTACATGTTATAAGTAATATGTTGCAAGTATGTTACAATTAGCCACTATTGCTAATTGATTTTAACATATGTAAGTATTCTTTGTAACATCACATATATAGTAGTTATACTTATGAATGTTGGTCACGCAATGTTAAAAGTTAAGGGCTTGCAAATTCGCAATGAGCTCCAAAGTGTGGCAAACAGCATTGCCAGGCTTTAAAATGTATTGCCTTCATTTTTGAAGGGCAAGTCACTAGTAATATATAAAATGTGAGCATAGTAGATGTACGTTGAGCCTCACCTAGGACTACCAGTGCCTGAGCTGTGAAAGTTATCTAACATCTCTCCTCTGTCTCTCGAAACATCTGGATTAATAATGCGGACCCCCCTGAGTGTTTGGTGCATCAGAATGAGACATAACATTATTTTTCTATTAAGAGATGTGGATCATACTGAAGATCAAAAAGCATGCGTGTGTGCTTGCGTGGTTCAGTTGTTTCCAACTCTCCGTGACCTCATGAACCATAACAAACCATGCGGATCCACTCCGTATTCATGACAGAGATACTAGAGTGGGTTGCCAGTTCCTTCTCCAGTGGGCCACAGCATACATCTCCTGGTATTCTTAGGTTGCTCCCCATCTAAGTACTGACAAGGCCCAACCCTGTTTGGCTTCAAGGTGGTGTGACCTCTTGATTCCCTGACTGGAATCAAACCCAGGTTGCAGCAGTGAAAGCACCAAATCCTAACCACTGGACCACCAGGGAACCGATAGAAGGTAAGAAATTGTAGTCACAGAAGACCATCAACCTTCTGAGTTTTGCTTCACCCCATTGGGTGTCCAGTGGGTGTAAAGGACCTGCCCTGATAGATGTCTTTATCTGTCAGTATGTGATGACTCATTAGGACCACATTGAGATTCCCACCACACATGAGAATTAAGAGTGGAAAATAGTGGACAAATAAAATTATAAAGTAGCTATATATGGAATTTAAATGAATAGAGGACTCTGCTTAAATGGACTAGGACAGTCTCCAGTCCCAGCATGCTCTCTGTCCAGCGCAACATACATTTACCTAGGAATGTGATCATAGTCAGCTTTATAGCTTTTTACATTCAAGTTTATCCATGTGAAAGAAAAGCTCAATGGTAGGACACCTGCCTATTGTGTGAGAAGTCCTTGAATCAAATCCAATTGCCCTACTATTTTTATTTATAATAATCATTGTCATTGAGTCAATACAATAAAAATATATAGAGAACAGTCATAATCTGAAAAAAATGGCTGTAACACCACTATGGGGTCATGCATTGATAGTCACAATCAGTCATTTCAAGGTACCGTAATTCTTTCCAAGCATTGCAATGCATTCCAGAACATCACTTCTTCTCCTTCTTGAAGATGTTGTTGAACGGAAGAAGTTGGATTTTCACCCCTACCTCTTTATTTTGTTAGTGATTCCTCTCCTTGTTTTCAACATATCTTAGTCTGTAATTCTCATGACTTGGTGGGTTATAACATCTTATCTGGAGAGATTTTTTTAAGGAGTTAATCCAAAAAGAACATTATCCAGCAATGTATTTATTTCAATCAAAGTATTGTTTTACATTATTTCTAATATTTAATTTGGGGTTTGGTATTCCAGTGAGACATTTGAATGGGAATAAAAATAAAATGTCTACTTTTCACTTTAGTCATTGCGTTCTCGTGTATTCCGCTGGCTTGTACAACTCACAGTTCATGGCAGTTCACACGAAACTCAGTTAACAGATAAACTAAGGTAAAAAGTCCATGTTGCAGAGTTGGAAGAGAATGAGAGAAATTAGGAGGCACAAGGTGAAATGAGTTGGTAAAGTGGTGCAAGAGGATAATAATATGGGCCAAGGCCTGGCATGTTTAAGGCATTTGGGGGAATCCAAGGACGAGCATATTAAAGGCTGGAGTGAGAAACCAAGGATTTGAATGTTTAGGGCAGGAGGGGGAATCCAAGGACGAGCATGCTTACGGCAGGAGGGGGAATCCAAGGATGAGCATGTTTAGGGCAGGAGGGGGAATCCAAGGATGAGCATGTTTAAGGCAGGAGGGGGAATCCATGGTTGTGTATGTTTAAAGCAGGAGGAGGAATCCAAAAACTTGAATTAGGATATTGCTTGGTTTAGAGTGAGCAGATCTACGTACACCTTATATTGCTTGCCCGCCACCTAGTGGTTAATTGATATAATGCGTGGGTGTCCCTATCCACAGTTCACCCTCCACTGCCACTGAAAGGTTTGATCGTGAGGCTGAAGCTCAAATATTTTGGCCATATCATGAGACGGCAGGATTCCCTAGAAAAGACTCTGATGCTGGGAAAGATTGATGACACATGAAGAAGGGGATGGCAGTGATGGATATGGATAGATGAGATCACTGAAGTAATGGACATGATCTTGAGGGAGCTAAGAGGGGCAGTAGCTGAGAGATGCACTTGGCGCACTGCTGTCTATGTGGGCATGGAGAGTTGGACCAACTGAATGACTTATCAACAACTGAAGTCAAGAATTGCCTATAAGACACTCATCTTCCACCTCAAGGCTACTCACTCCTGAACTCCTCCTTAAATCTCTCTCATAATTTCTGTCTATATCCAGCTCATCTTCTTCACTCTGCTCAGAAACGTGTCCTCACTGTACCAGCTAAACTCCTTATTGGCTCTCTCCATGAAGCCCAAGTCCACTGTCTCAGGAAAATCCCTAATCTCACCCCTTCCAAAGACTCAGTTTAAAGCTCATCTCTTAAAGATACACTTTTAGATACTTTGTAGCATCATATCTTCCGTATACACTCATCCCTTTACCATAACGTATCTTTTCTATATATAACCTTGTTGGATAGGGACCATCTAACCCATTGTTTGTCTCCATATAAGGTGCTCTTCTATTGTCATTTATTTGTTATTTCTTAAAATGTTTAGCTGGGAACATGTTTTTGACTTGTTTTAAACATATAGTTGTACATGGTAGAGGGCTCCTCATACTTTTCCCAACTATAAGATTATAATATAAGATTAATTTAAAGAGATTAATTGTAAGTAAACATATTATACTGAGAAGTGCAGAGAAAAATATATTTAGTGAGTGGAATTTACCAGCTCCAACTAGAGGATGAATGGAAAAATACAGCACATAAATTACATCTCTTTAGTTAATAATTAGTATTTAATGTAGCTTTAAAATCTTACACTTGAAGTTTAGAGTTTTGGACTCCAGCAGATATGTTTTTCACTATTGGGTGTCCAATGAGGACCTGCGACCTGATTAAATTCAGTCAGTGCGAGAAACGCACATCGGGTGCAGACAGAGAGGACGTGATGATGCCATTGAGATTCCTGCCTTTCTATAGAAATTAGAGTGGCAAATAGTGGCCAAATTAAATTAGACATTTTCTGTGTTCCTTTAAAAGCCACAGCATAGTTCCCACTTACAGTAGTATAATAAAGTAAGTTTTTTAAGAAAGATAGTTTACTGATAGAAAAACAGCTTTGAATTTACTACATTTTGCCTGTCACTCAATTCAAGAGATTCTCCCACCAAGGTGGTCTTGTTTTCATTTTCTTATTATCCTCATTAGTGAATTAATTACTTCCCGCTGCAACCAACAACAGAGGCTGGCTGTTCAGTAACTGACACATGAGAAAGTGAATGCCAAAAGTACATTACTAATTGGTAAGGCATGCATAAAGCTGGGCTGGATGAATCCAAAGACAAAATCAATATTTCTGGAATAAATATCAACAACTTCAGATACGCCGATAATACTACTTTGATGGCTGAAAGTGAGGAGGAACTAAAGAGCCTATTGATTAGGGTGAACTAAAAGAGTGCAAAAGCCGGCCTGCTGCTCATTGTTATAAAGACGAAGATCATGGCAACCTCAGTCCTGGCAAATAGACAGGGAAGAAGTGGAGGCAGAGTCAAATTTTATTTTCTTGGGCTCCAAGATCTCTTTAGATGGTGACTGCAGCCATGAAATTAAAAGATAGCAAGCTATGGCAAGTCTGGACAAGCTAGTAAAAAAAAAGTAAAGATATACATCTGCATAGGTCTGTATAGTTATACCTATCGTATCCCCAGTAGTAACATACAGATGTGAGAGCTGGACCAGAGCTGAGTGATGTAGAATTGATGCCTTTGAATTGTGGTGGTGGTGAAAACTGTTTGGACTGCAAGAAGATCCAATAAATCAATACTACAGGAAATGAAACCACACTGTTCACTAAAAGGTTTGATCATGAGGCTACAGTTCCTGTGTCCATATCAGGAGAAGACAGGATTGCCTACAGAAGACTCTGATTCTTGGAAAGACTGAAGGTACATAAAGAAGGGGACGACAGAGGTTGAGGTGGAAAATTAAAGTAATGAACATGAAATTGAGGCTGTGGTCCATAGGGTCACAGAGAGTCGGACACGAATGTACGACTAAACAACAAGTCATGAGAGTAATTAGGTACTGATATGAACGCCAGTGGTACTGTTTCTAGAGCTGAGTGAAAGCCAATATTTAGTCAATTCAAAGTTATTTATTTATTATTAGACAACATTTGTTTAAATAACATCCAGTTGCAAAAAGTCATATTTTTATTGGTACTTTATTACCCTATCATGATCTGTACCATTTAATGACAATATGGCGTACCGCACTGCGCATCCTTCCTACTACCATATTATTTTGGTTTTGGTCTACTGAATAACTGGCTCAACACACACTGGACGCGGTGCAATAAAATGCTATGCCAAATATGTTAACAACACCCCCAATATGGCCCCTCTGGTACAATATTACATAATCCATTTCTCCTTTCTACCGTCCTGTAAGGACCTACTAATATGGGACGTGCGCGTGCTCGTTAACGTGCATGAAAACGTGAGGGGTCACATATTGATGACCGGGTTACACAAATCAAAGTTGGTTCTGGAAACAAATAATCCAGAAAACAAATGACCTCGGAGTGTTATAATAAAAATATTCGCTAATTTCCAATGAACAATGCATAATGTTATATATAAATATAAACTATAAGAGCTAGAATCGTTATTTCTGGTTCCTGTTGCCCAAAACAAACATGGCGCCTGAAGGTATTCAGTACCTGCATAGAGACGTGACATCACGGGTCGCTCAGCCTCGATAGGCGGCGCTCGACTCTCTTCCTGTTTCTGCTACTAAGGCTGAGAGAAAATGGCCAGCCAAGAGGATCCGGTGCAGAGAGAGATCCACCAGGACTGGGCCAACAGGGAGTACATCGAGGTGATCACCAGCAGCATCAAGAAAATCGCGGACTTCCTCAACTCCTTTGGTGAGAAATGAAGACAGGAAAGGAGGGTGTGACAGGGCCTGTGGGCCGGAGCGATACAGAGAGATATAGGGCCTGTGGGTGGAGGGATGCAGGAGAAGGACCAGGGTGTAGGGCCTGTGAGTGGAGGGATGCAGGAGAAGGACCAGGGTGTAGGGTCTGTGAGTGGAGGGATGCAGGAGAAGGACCAGAGTGTATGGCCTGTGAGTGGAGGGATGCAGGAGAAGGACCAGAGTGTATGGCCTGTGAGTGGAGGGATGCAGGAGAAGGACCAGGGTGGAGGGCCTGTGAGTGGAGGGATGCAGGAGAAGGACCAGGGTGTAGGGTCTGTGAGTGGAGGGATGCAGGAGAAGGACCAGGGTGTAGGGCCTGTGAGTGGAGGAATGCAGGAGAAGGACCAGGGTGTAGGGTCTGTGAGTGGAGGGATGCAGGAGAAGGACCAGGGTGGAGGGCCTGTGAGTGGAGGAATGCAGGAGAAGGACCAGGGTGTAGGGCCTGTGAGTGGAGGAATGCAGGAGAAGGACCAGGGTGGAGGGCCTGTGAGTGGAGGGATGCAGGAGAAGGACCAGGGTGGAGGGCCTGTGAGTGCAGGAATGCAGGAGAAGGACCAGGGTGTAGGGCCTGTGAGTGGAGGGATGCAGGAGAAGGACCAGGGTGGAGGGATGCAGGAGAAGGACCAGGGTGGAGGGATGCAGGAGAAGGACCAGGGTGGAGGGATGCAGGAGAAGGACCAGGGTGGAGGGATGCAGGAGAAGGACCAGGGTGGAGGGATGCAGGAGAAGGACCAGGGTGTAGGGCCTGTGAGTGGAGGGATGCAGGAGAAGGACCAGGGTGTAGGGCCTGTGAGTGGAGGAATGCAGGAGAAGGAACAGGGTGGAGGGCCTGTGAGTGGAGGGATGCAGGAGAAGGACCAGGGTGTAGGGCCTGTGAGTGGAGGAATGCAGGAGAAGGACCAGGGTGGAGGGTATGTGAGTGGGGAGATGCAGGAGAAGGACCAGGGTGTAGGGCCTGTGTGTGAAGGAATGCAGGAGAAGGACCAGGGTGGAGGGCCTGTGAGTGGGGGGATGCAGGAGAAGGACCAGGGTGGAGGGCCTGTGAGTGGGGGGATGCAGGAGAAGGACCAGGGTGGAGGGCCTGTGAGTGGGGGGATGCAGGAGAAGGACCAGGGTGGAGGGCCTGTGAGTGGAGGAATGCAGGAGAAGGACCAGGGTGGAGGGCCTGTGAGTGGAGGGATGCAGGAGAAGGACCAGGGTGGAGGGATGCAGGAGAAGGACCAGGGTGGAGGGCCTGTGAGTGGAGGGATGCAGGAGAGGACCAGGGTGGAGGGCCTGTGAGTGGAGGGATGCAGGAGAAGGACCAGGGTGGAGGGCCTGTGAGTGGAGGGATGCAGGAGAAGGAACAGGGTGGAGGGCCTGTGAGTGGAGGGATGCAGGAGAAGGACCAGAGTGGAGGGCCTGTGAGTGGAGGGATGCAGGAGAAGGACCAGGGTGGAGGGATGCAGGAGAAGGAACAGGGTGTAGGGTCTGTGAGTGGGGGGATGCTGGAGAAGGACCAGGGTGGAGGGCCTGTGGGTGGAGGAATGCAGGAGAAGGACCAGAGTGTAGGGCCTGTGAGTGGAGGGATGCAGGAGAAGGACCAGGGTGGAGGGCCTGTGAGTGGAGGGATGCAGGAGAAGGACCAGGGTGGAGGGCCTGTGAGTGGAGGGATGCAGGAGAAGGACCAGGGTGGAGGGCCTGTGAGTGGAGGGATGCAGGAGAAGGAACAGGGTGGAGGGCCTGTGAGTGGAGGGATGCAGGAGAAGGACCAGGGTGGAGGGCCTGTGAGTGGAGGGATGCAGGAGAAGGACCAGGGTGGAGGGATGCAGGAGAAGGAACAGGGTGTAGGGTCTGTGAGTGGAGGGATGCAGGAGAAGGACCAGGGTGTAGGGTCTGTGAGTGGGGGGATGCTGGAGAAGGACCAGGGTGTAGGGTCTGTGAGTGGAGGAATGCAGGAGAAGGACCAAGGTGTAGGGCCTGTGAGTGGAGGGATGCAGGAGAAGGACCAGGGTGGAGGGATGCAGGAGAAGGAACAGGGTGTAGGGTCTGTGAGTGGAGGGATGCAGGAGAAGGACCAGGGTGTAGGGTCTGTGAGTGGGGGGATGCTGGAGAAGGACCAGGGTGTAGGGTCTGTGAGTGGAGGAATGCAGGAGAAGGACCAAGGTGTAGGGCCTGTGAGTGGGGGCGATACAGGAAAGGACCAGAGTGTAGGGCTTGTGAGTGGGGAGGGGATACAGCAAAAGGACCAGAGTGTAGGGCCTGTGGGTGGGTGTGTGGATACAGGAGAAGGACCAGGATGTAGGGCCTGTGAGTCGAGGAATGCGGGAGAAGGACAAATGCGTACGGCCTGCGAGTAGAGGGATGCGGGTTAACTCCTGCTTAACCAGCACTATTCGGCAGTTCGGCAGTTTTTTTAAAGGCATTTTGAGGATTTTTGAGGTTTTTAAGGGTCGTTTAGACCCTTACATTCGCGATTAACTGGCAACTACACTTATCTGGCAATAGGGAGTCTCCGTGGGGGCAGGGATATATATATATATATATATATCTCCTACAGTGGATATAAAAAGTCTACACACCCCTGTTAAAATGTCAGGTTTCTGTGCTGTAAAAAAATGAGAAATCAGAATTTCTTCCACCTTTTAATGTGACCTATAAACTGTACAACTCTATTGGAAAACAAACTGAAATCTTTTAGGTGGAGGGAAGATAAAATATAAAAATAAAATAATACGGTTGCATAAGTATGAACACCCTTAAACTAATTCTTTGTTGAAGCACCTTTTGATTTTATTACAGCACTCAGTCTATTTTTATGGGGAATGTCACTTTAGATCATTGTCTATACAAAGTGGCTGCATCCCTTGTTTTTTATTCTGTTTTTTTTTATTTATTTATTTTTATAAGTGCTGGCTATTCTTTCCTGTTGCAATTTACACTTGTTCTTTTGTATTTTGTAATTTAATATATGTCTAAAAAGAACTGTTTCCTTTCCAAGACATGTCGTGCCGCTCCCGGTTGGCGACTCTGAATGAGAAACTGACGGCACTGGAGAGGCGGATCGAGTACATTGAGGCGCGGGTAAGTACAGAGTTTATGTGATTAAATCTTGGGCCAGAAATACTAAACACTGAAGCGTTGGGGAAAACTTTTTTCGGGGCAATCCTATCTGCCTTATTTTTGACTTGCCCCTCACTTCACCCTTAAGGACATATGTTCTTGCTGTTCTACTTACTTTGCTATAAAGATTTATTATTTCAGTACCCATACAGCTCTAGTGAAAATAATAATCATGTCCGTTACCATCATTTGGGTACACGAAAATGGGTGGTGATCAGTCACAGAGATGGGTGGGTGATCAGCCCCCTCCCAGGCCCTCTAGAGAGGGTAAGCACCCGACGGGGGATAATTATGAGGTGGCACAAAAAGTACATTAAATAAATGTTTTATTGTAGCACACATTTTGAAGTGTGGGGAGTATTTTAATTATTTATCTTACAGTATTTGATTTGGGTGAGGGGGAGATCTCTCCTACCCTACCAAAGAGTCTGATCACCATCACTAACTAGCAAGGCCGGGTGATTACCCCCACTCCCCTGGCCGACATCTTGTCTCAGGTCCTTGGTTGGCATTTCTAAGTAACCAGGCAATTCTTATTATACTGTAGTGTAAGTCCTTCAGTTCCACATTCAGACAGTGCTGATTGTGTCCATTTTTAAATAAATCGCTGTCTTTATCTTATGTTCTTCCCCTTTTTTTTTTGTTTTCTGCTGACTTTGGAAGGATCCAACACTGACGGAATAATTGTTGCATTAAATTGCACGATGATAAAGGTCTCATCCGAATGTGACATTTGTAACTTTTTCAGATAATCTTTGTATTTTGTCAGCATGTTGTTTGCAGTGAGCTAATAACTGTAATCTGACATTGGTTTGTGCTAATTTAGGTCTAAGACACAGTGTTCTGGGAAGCATTACCCACAGGATAAACATGGCTATCTATGCAACACCCTAAATATATATATATATATATATATATATATATATATATATATATATATATATATATATATATATATATATCATTTGTACACACTGATATTGCATGCTCTGTGTGGGTCTGTTTGCTGTGGTGCTGTTGTCTCCAGCTATCTCTTTAATTAAAAAAATAGACTTCTTACTGGCAATGCAGTGTGTTATTTGCCGAAAGTCGTTATCTTTGTTTGCTTCTTTTTATATAATTAATCATCATTTTGAAAGAACACGTCATACCTGTGATTAAAAACAAAGTGTCTGTCTAATGTAACGCTGTAGTAAGTATAGACCACGCACACTAATACACACTCTAAAATGTAATTATGTATGAACAAGGAATTAGATATAAATTAACTTTTAACACATCTTAAAAAGTATAATTCAATATGAAGAAATTTAACTTCAATGGGTTATACACCCAGGGCTGTTGACAGGTGGGTAGGCATACTTTTGTCAGGGGCCCTCCCTAGATGGGGGCCTCATGCTGGTGGCACTTATATTATACAATTGTGCAGGGATGCACTGTACCTTTTTTTTTTTTAAGTATAGTATCTGCAATATTTGAGTTTTTTTTTTTTTTTTAAGTAATACATCTGTGAAAGACAGTTGTGTAAACTGCCCTTCTAAATGTATATTAATTAGGGCCATGACTTACTTCACAATACATTGATGCAGTGTAATCACTGTAGTGTGTGTGTGTAATTTATATATATATATATAGTAGTACAAATAAGGAATAGTACATTAGTGATTCCACTTGAATGTTTAAAAATAAGTTGATGAAAACTTATTTCCTGCTCAAATTTCTCAGAAATACAGTATATGCACTGCAGTCTGGGAAAACTGGGCGGGGCATGCAAATGAGGCCACTTAATGCACCATCACTCTGTCAATCCAAACCATATATATATAATTACACAAACACACACACAAAGACTTGATAAAGAGAAGTATATTCTCGAAAGCTTGTCAGAATAAATAAATAAGTATGTTTGTACAATAAAAAAGGTATCACCACACACACACACGTAAAGTTAATGTTCAGTCTAGCTATATGGGAGATGGATAAAATGGGTGTGTGTTGGGGGGCCCCGCTATTACGTATAATGAAGTGAGAAATAGGGACGTTATATTTCTCGTCAAAGTCACAATAATATTTAAATTTTGGGTTAATTATTAAAGAGCTATTAACAACACATATATAACTCAGAATGGTCAGCAATGGGTCTTTATTTTGGGGTTTGTAAACCTGAATATATATCATTTTCCTGAGTTTCAAATGTTTGGTAAGAAACAGGCAGTGACTATAAGAAAAATATGTGTTATATAGATAAGTTCAGTGTACGTAAAAAGTTATAGGCAGGAAAGTAAAATCCAGCTTTGCACACTTACAGGGAGCTTACATAACCAAGTACACACATGAAATCAGCCAGGTATAGAGTCTGACCTTTCTGGTAGAGACAACAGGAAGTAATGCTCCAGAGTGGAATCACAAGGTTGGGTTGGGTCTGAGCTTACCGCTGAATCCTAAGACAAGGGGAGAGCGAAAGAGAGACAAACTACATATCCCAGGCTGCTGTGCAACACAGGAACCCAGAGTATGATACAAATGTATCAACTTAACTGCTTTCTCCTGATTGGCCGAAAATAAAATTATGAATTTTATGCTAATCTTAGCAGGGATTTTCGGGGGTGTCCACTAACAAAAGCTGTAGCTTGTAAACTGAAGAGCTTTAGCAAACATCAGGGTGGGTTTGTAAATGTTTATTTTGGGATTTTTTTCATGCAACAAAATATTTTCCTACACTACTGATTCTCCTCTTTCAGATGCATTTATTATCCAGGAAATTTAGATATGCCCTTAATACTGAAAATATAGAGATCAATTGCAACTGTTAAATAATCTATGGCTAATTATACTGATTCAATTGATTTCTATATCTTCATCATTATATTATTGATTGTTATCTAATGGTATGGGGTCTTACTTGAGATAATATACCTGTTTTATTAATATAATTAAGGCTGGGTATTATTCACAATTCATTTTTCACAATTTAAGAATACATTTTCTTAATTTTGTGATAAAAAAAAAAAAATATTCAGAGAGAGAGTGTATGTATATGTGTATAAGTATGTATGTGTGTGTATATGTGTGTATATATATATATATATATATATATATATATATATATATATATATATATATATATATATTTACTATAGTTTAATACATTTTAAATTGACTTGTCCTCTGCAGATTTTAAATCTAAAATATATTTGTTTGCTATGACCATCCTGGATCATTTGCTTATACTTTCCTGCTATTAGTATGGATGGCAAAAGTATCGGTAACCCGCCAAACCGCGGCCTCCCAAATTATAATTTTTTTTAATTTATTTTGCGACTACATTTTTTTTCCGCAAAATTACTAATTTAAAATTTAATTGTGAAAATATATTAACATTGTCCATTAATTGGGATTCATTTTAGGGTTAAATGTTTGGTCACAGTTAATTAATATTGTAATATAACACTTGTTGTTTTCTCTCTTTCTTTTAGGTCACCAAAGGTGAAACCCTCACATAGATGATCAACCTACGGTTCTTACTGTCATACCTTAAAATTTTATGTAAAATACACTATGGGTTCTCTTTGTTTATGCTTGTTATGAACATTATGTCGCTACATTTATTCTTTTTTTTTATATATATATATATATATATAATATAACTTTTGCTTGTTCATTACTAATTTCTGTTCTGTGAGAACTTTGATTAAATATGAAATTGGTTAAAATCTGTGTATAAAAAGTCACCATGTTAAACATACAGCATTTTGGAATTATGTGAGAATATTGAATGGTGATTTGTGCCAATTAGTTTTTCCACATTTTTTTTGTATTTTCATTTTTAAATAAAGTTGTTTTAATGTCTTAAAGAACCACTATATGAACGTTTTATTTTTCTTTTTTTTTCCTTCCCCAAAGGAGGAATGTACGGCTTGATCAGAGCTGGAAATGGAGTCTCATGGAATAAAAAAGAAAAACAGTTTATTAAGATAATTTTTTTTTAATGGTCAGTTCTCAATATTTGGCACACTTATATATAAGCAATATGCCTCTTAAAAAAAAAAAAAAAAAGGTTTCATACAGTGATCTTTTAAACTGACCCCTTACAAACACAAGTTGGTTCATCTTCAATCACACACAAAAATTGGCTTATATATTGTATTTTACAGTAAATAATTACTGAGATGTTCAGCGTTGTTTGTGTACCACTTTTATGCTTATGTGTGGCTCCATATGCGAACTTATAGCTGAGAGTTATTGAGATAGGTGGCGGAGGGGATCTAACTGCATGATAACATTGGGCCACATTGTTTTTGCCAAACAGAAGCAAAAAATTGCAGATTGAGTTATGGATTTGCGCACAAACAATGTTGAATATCACTGAAATGATTTATTGTGGGGCAAATGGCTAGTACAAGGCACATGATCTTTATGAATAACATTAAATACATATGATTATGGGGGTTTCAATACATAGTGTAATGTTAAAGTGTACCCTGAAGTCAAAATGTTATATCATAGAGGTCAGGGAGTGTATAGTATATAGAGACTGATGCACATGTCTGAGAGAGCTAAATGAGTCATAAGTGATTGAGCGTGCATAATATATTATCCTTGAGCTGTAAATATGTTGGGGTTTGTCAGCCACAGACTCTGCAAAAAATATTTCCCCAACGAGTACTGCAGGGGTTAATTTTACTGCACAGTTTAGCTGCACCTGGGCAGACCTGATTTAAGACAGCTCCTAGAGTATGGGAAGTGCTGCTTTATGGACTGATTGGACATTTATATACAGTCTCTTGTATTGTCCTCCATCAAGGAGCTTGGAACACGAGCACAAACCCAAAGGCGACAGGGAGCTTGCAATCTAATTATTATGTTTTTCTGTATAATTTTTTTCCCCCCCGTAGTGTAGGGCGCCAAACAAAGTAACAGACGAACACAACCAGATCTGCGCAATCACCAAGTAAAACATTATATAGCCCTATACACCAGGGGTAGGCAAGTCTGGTCCTGGAGTGCCCCACACAGGCCTGTATTCTAGGATATCCTTTCTGTGCGCAGGGGAGTCAGTCAGGATGACTGAAGAAGTGATTCACTCACTTGTACGCAGCAGGAATATACTAAAATCCTGGCCTGTGTGGGGCTCTCCAGGTCCGAACTTGCCAACCCCTGCTATACACGGTCAGAATGAGAGACTGCGACCAGTGTGGACTTAAAATATAACTTTTTAAAGAACTATACTTAAATACAGCCAACATATTCTTAAGACAGTAAAATAAATATACTGTATCAAATGTGTTACTTTGATACATAATTATGCTGCTGTGGTCCATTTTAGTTTCCAGTGATCTACTTCCTGAGGTGAGTGGAAACATTGAATGCAGAGTAAATATCTATGGCATAGCTTTGCATTTTATTGAAAGCTCTAATTCGTTTACAAGGACACCCCCTCCTGAGAGAGTATCAGCTGAGAACAGAAAATGGATAGTAAAGTAAAGAATAATTGCATATAAAATAAAAAAGGTAAAAGTTGTGTTTTCTTTCTAAAACAATGAGTATGTGGCAGTTACATCCACCAGTCCTCACATTAGCTCTAGTGAAAACCTAATGTTTACCTATTTGAGACTGCAGCTGCAAGAAGCAGCCTAGTAAAAAAATGGAAGCCTACAGTAAAGTTGCATATTCACGTGAATGATGGCGCTAATTGCACTGCGAGCCTTGCAATACAAGGCGAGCTGTTGAAGACCGCGTGAGTCTTCAGCGTTCATTGCAGTCGTAGACACACGGGAATTAGTTTGCTGTCATCCCGAGACACTCGTGACTTGGCCAAAATTACATGCTGTATGACTTGGGACCCGAATCACGTAGATGGACTGCGGGGCTTGCAAAAATACGCCTTTAACGTCCGAACCACCGAACTGGAAAAACATGCAAAAACATACAAATATGCCTCAAATTTACTCACACGCAGCACAGGGAAAGAGACAGGGAGCCTGGGAGTGAGGTTGCAAGTTAATTTGAGGCATATTTTGCCTTTTTTCACAATTGTAAATCGCAGAAGCGAGAAAAAAATGGCTGCCGAGAAAACGTAAACACGACGAAAACGAGGCCAAAGGATGTAAATACGAGCCCTAAGCACGAAGAGTTTATGCAAAGCAGTAACAATGTAAGTCAGTAAAATTTAACTCAAGCCAGTAACAATGAACCCAAGGCAGTAGGCCCCTAAACTACACAGGCGTATAAAGTACACAGTGGAGAGGCTCGCAATGAGCGCCGAAGGGGATCATTGCAAAGCAGGAATGGTGCGGCTTGGCAAAAACATCGGTGCCTGTAAAGTAGACGGGAAGAGGCTTGCAATGAGTGCCAAAGGCGCTCAGCGCGGGGCTCGTGATTAGCGCCGAAGGTGCCCAGAGGGGCCATATCTTCGCATTTTGTGACAAACAGCATTGCCATGCTTCAAATTTTATTGCCGTCATTTTTGACAGGCAAGTCGCTAGTACAGTGGATATAAAAAGTCTACACACCCCTGTTAAAATGTCAGGTTTCTGTGCTGTAAAAAAATTAGACAAACATAAATCATTTCAGAACTTTTTACACTTTAATGTGACCTATAAAACGGAACAACTGAATTGAAAAACAAACTGAAATCTTTTAGGTAGAGGGAAGAAAAAATATAAAAATAAAATAATATGGTTGCATAAGTCTGCACACCCTAAAACTAATACTTTGTTGAAGCACCTTTTGATTTTATTACAGCACTCAGTCTTTTTGGGTATGAGTCTATCTGCATGGCACATTTTGACTTGGCAAGATTTGCCCACTCTTCTTTGCAAAAACACTCCAAATCTGTCAGATTGCGAGGGCATCTCCTGTGCACAGCCCTCTTCAGATCACCCCACAGATTTTCAATCTGATTCAGGTCTGGCCTCTGGCTTGGCCATTCCAAAACTTTAATCTTCTTCTGGTGAAGCCATTCCTTTGTTGATTTGGATGTATGCTTTGGGTCGTTGTCATGCTGAAAGATGAAGTTCCTCTTCATGTTCAGCTTTCTAGCAGAAGCCTGAAGGTTTTGTGCCAATATTGACTGGTATTTGTAACAGTTAAGATAAAGGGAATTATGAACAAAGGCCCCAGTTCCAGCTGAAGAAAAACATCCCCAAAGCATGATGCTGCCACCACCATGCTTCACTTTGGGTATGGTGTTCTTTTGGTGATGTGCAGTGTTGTTTTTGCACCAAACATATCTTTTGGAATTATGGCCAAAAAGTTCAACCTTGGTTTCATCAGACCATAACACCTTTTCCCACATGTTTTAGGGAGATTTCAGAGGTGTTTTTGTAAAATGTAGCCTGGCTTAGATGTTTTTCTTCGTAAGAAAAGGCTTTCGTCTTGCCACTCTACCCCATAGCCCAGACATATGAAGAATACAGGAGATTATTGTCACATGTAGCACACAGCCAGTACTTGCCAGATATTCCTGCAGCTCCTTTAATGTTGCTGTAGGCCTCTTGGTAGCCTCCCAGATCAGTTTTCTTCTTGACTTTTCATCAATTTTGGAGGGAGCTCCAGTTCTTGGTAATGTCACTGTTGTGCCATATTTTCTCCACTTGATGATGACTTCACTGTGTTCCATGGTATATCTAATACCTTGGAAATTCTTTTGTACCCTTCTGCTGACTGATACCTTTTAACAATGAGATCTCTCTGACGCTTTGGAAGCTCTCTGTGGACCATGGCTTTTGCTGTGGGATGCGACTAAGAAAATTTCAGGAAAGACCAACTAGCGCATCTGAACTTTATTTGGGGTTAATCAGAGGCACTTTAAATAATGGCAGGTGTATGCTGACTTTTATTTAACACGATTTGTAATGTGATTGCTTAATTCTGAACACAGCTACATCCCCAGTTATAAGAGGGTGTGCAGACTTATGCAACCATATTATTTTTATTTTTTATTTTTCTTCCCTCCACCTAAAAGATTTCAGTTAGTTTTTTCAATTGAGTTGTACAGTTTATAGGTCACATTAAAGGTGGAAAAAGTTCTGAAATGATTTATCTTTGTCTCATTTTTTTACAGCACAGAAACCTGACATTTTAACAGGGGTGTGTAGACTTTTTATATCCACTGTATATATATATATATATATATATATATATATATATATATATATATATACTAAATATAGCTATTTATCTTGTTACTAATTTTTATTTTATAATATATACATTGAGAAAGCCCGTAAGATCGGATGAAATGCGTCTGTCCTTTTATTTTCATTTTTTAGTTATTGTTATTGACATTACTTTTATTATTATTATTTTTTTTATTAATTAATTTATTTTATCTTGTATTAGCATTTTTTTTTTAAATCTTAAACCTGTGACTTGTAACTAAGAGTCATTTGGAAAACTACAAACCTCTACCATTTGATAAGTATTGCAACTACTATACAGCAAACTTTGTCATTTGTGTACTCGATTTCTCTATGAATAAAAAGTTTTTATAAACTATGGAATTCGCTTTGAGTATTTATAGGGGTCTATACGACTCAAGTACTCAGCTTCTCCGTGAACATTGTAGTTCACGAATAAACACGTACCCATAGGGTGAATCCTCACTCCACCTCATGTGAAACAGACAGGAAGATCCAGTTCCCGGACCAGTGGAACCAGCTACCTCTGTGTTATCCATCAGGAGAAGGACTTCCTGACAAGTGACTGAAATACCGTGAGGTTAGGACATGTGAGTTGGCATTTTTACTGGCATTTATATATTTATCTAGTTTAGCATTAACTGTATTTGCACTAGGTTTTGCTCCTCTTCCCCTCCCTTTCATCTCTTTCATATATATATATATACAGTGCCTGCAAAAATATTCACCCCCACCTTGGCATTTTTTGTGTTTTGTTGCCTCACAACCTGCAATTAACATGGATTGTTTGAGGATTTGCATCATTTAATTTACAGAACATGCCCACAACTTTGAAGATGTTTTTTTTATTATTTTTTTTATTCTGAAAGCAAACAAGAAATAGGACAAAATAACAGAAATGTCAATGTGCATAACTATTCACCCCCCTAAAGTCAATTCTTTGTAGAGCCACCTTTTGCAGCAATCACAGCTCCAAGACGCTTTGGATAAGTCTCTATGAGCTTGCCACATCTTACCACTGGGATTTTTGCCCATTCCTTCTTGCAAAACTGCTCCAGCTCCTTCAAGTTGGATGGTTTGTGCTTGTGAACAGCAATCTTTAAGTCTGACCACAGATTTTCTATTGGATTGAGGTCTGGGCTTTGACTAGGCCATTCCAACACATTTACATGTTTGCCCTTAAACCACTCAAGTGTTGCTTTAGCAATGTGTTTGGGGTCATTGTCCTGCTGGAAGGTGAACCTCCATCCTAGCCTCAAAACACGGACAGAGTGGTACAGGTTTTGCTCAAGAATATCCCTGTATTTAGCACCATCCACCTTTCCCTCAACACTGAACAGTTTCCCAGTCCCGGCTGCTGATAAACATCCCCACAGGGAGATCTTTACAAGTAACAGACAACCAGAAGGCCCTGGGAGGTCCCAGTTCTCTCAAAGTGCTGTGGAACCCTGCAGCACCTCCAGGTTACCTTAGGTCTCTGTGCTGCCTCTCTGATTAATGCCCTCCTTGTCCTGTCCATGAGTTTTGGTGGGCGGCTGTCTCTTTGCCGGTTTGCTGTTGTGCCATGTTCTTTCCATTTGGTTATGATAGATTTGATGGTGCTCCTGGGGATCATCAAAGATTTGGATATTTTTGTACTTCTCAACAACATTGTCCCTTACTTGTTTGGAGAGTTCCTTGGTCTTCGTGGCAGTGTTTGGTTAGTGGTGCCTCTTGCTTAGGTATTGCAGCCTCTGGGGCCTTTCAAAAAAGGTGTGTATATGTAATGACATATCATGTGACACTTAATGAAATGATGCCCACCTGTGTGCAATCTAATTCTGTGACTTCTAAAGGTAATTGGTTGCACCAGAGCTTTTTATGGGCTTCATAACAAAGGGGGTGAATACATACGCACATGCCAATTTTCTGTTTTGTTTTTATAAAAAATAGTTTTATGTATATATTTTTCTCATTTCACTTCACCAACTTACACTATTGTGTTCTGATCCATCACATCAAATTCAGATTAACAAAACACTGAATTTAAGGCTGTAATGTAACAAAATAGTTAAAAAGTCAAGGGGGTGAATACTTTTGCAAGGCACTGTATATGTACTTAAACCCCTCCTAATCACCTCCTACCTGCACACGTTCAAAGCTCCGTCTGTCTTCTGACTTTGTTGCTGCTTCTATGCTTCTTCCCGCTACGCTACCTTGCGGCCCTTTCGTTTCTGCCGCCATTCCCCTGCTTCCCTGCCTGTCCCCCTCTCTCTGCCTCCCTCGCCCCCAGCGGCGTCTCTGGGTCTGCCCTCCCAGTCCCTCGCTCCCCTCTCTGCTGCTCGCACCTCCTGTTGCCGCCGCTCTGCCTCGCGGCCCCTCCGTTGCTGCCCTCCGGTACCCTGCTTCCCTGCCTTGTGTCCCTTCTCTCAGCCTCCTGCCCCCATTGGCGGCGACCCCTTCCCACCTTTCCCCTATTCCATTGCCTCCTTACAGTGGTCACCATACACAAGACTGACATCTAGGATTGTCTGAGCCTGTCCTGATAATGTGCATTCCGGTGGTTTCCCTACATTAGACCGACATCCAAGATTGTCTGAGCCTGTCCTGATAATGTGCTTTGCGGTGGTCACCCTACATAAGACCGACATGCAGCACTGTCTGAGTCTGTCCTGATAATGTGCATTCCGGTGGTCACCCTACATTAGACCAACATCCAGCACTAAGTCTGTACTGATAATGTGCATTCTGGTGGTCACCCTACATAAGACCGACATCCAGGATTGTCTGAGCCTGTCCTGATAGTGTGTAGTCCAGTGCTGCCCCAGCATTAAACCGATATCTAGCACTATCTGAGCCTGTCCTCATAATGTGCATTCTGGTGCTCACCCTACATTAGACCGACATCTAGCACTGTCTGAGCCTTTCCTGATAATGTGCAGTCAGGAGGTCGCCCTACATTAGACCAGCATCCAGCACTGTCTGAGCCTGTCCCAATAATGTGCATTCCGTTATTCTCCCTACATTAGACCAACATTCACCTCTGTCTGAGCCTGTCCTGATAATGTGCAGTCCGGTGGTCACTGTACATTAGACCGACATTTAGACCTTTCTGAGCCTTAACTGATAATGTGCATTCCGGCAGTCACCCTACATTAGACAGACATTCAACACTATCTAAGCCTGTCCTGATAATGTGCATTCCGGCAGTCACCCTACATTAGACCGACAATCAGGATTGTATGAGCTTGTCCTTATAATGTGCAGTCCAGTGCTCACCCTGCATTAAACCGATATCCAGCACTGTTTGAGCATGTCCTGATAATGTGCAGTCTGGTGGTCACCCTACATTAGACCGACATCCAGCACTGTCTGAGCCTGTCCTCATAATGTGCATTGCGGTGGTCACCCTACATTAGACCGATATCCAGCACTGTCTGAGCCTGTCCTGATCCTGTGCATTCCGATGGTCTCCCTACATTAGACTAAAAACCAGTACTGTCTGAGCTTGTCCTGATAATGTGCATTCCAGTGGTCACCCTACATTAAGCCGACATCCAGCACTCTCTGACCCTGTTCTGATAATGTGAAGTCCAGTGGTCACCCTTCATTAGACCGACATCTAGCACTGTCTGAGCCTGTCCTAATAATGTGAAGTCTGATGGTCACCCTACATTAGACCGACATCCAGCACTGTCTTAGCCTGTCCTGATAATGTGCAGTCCGGTGGTTTCCCTACATTAGACCGACATCCATCACTGTCTGAGTCTGTCCTTAAAATGTACAGTCCAGTGGTCACTCTACATTAGACCGATATCCAGCACTGTCTAAGCCTGTCCTGATAATGTGCATTGCGGTGGTCACCCTACATTAGACGGACATCTAGCACTGGTTGAGCCAGTCCTGATAATGTGCATTCCGGTGATCCTCCTGCATTAGACCAACATCCATCACTGTCTAAGCCTGTCCTGATAATGTGAATTGCGGTGGTCACCCTACATTCGACCGACGTCTAGCACTGGCTGAGCCTGTCCTAATAATGTGCATTCCAGTGGTCACCCTACATTAGGCCGATATCCAGGACTGTCTAAGCCTGTCCTGATAATGTGCATTGCGGTGGTCTACCTGCATTAGACCGATATACAGCACTGTATGAGACTGTCCTGATCATGTGCATTCTGATGGTCATCCTACATTAGACTGATATCCAGCACTGTCTGAGTCTATCCTGAAAATCTACAGTCCGGTGGTCACCCTACATTAGACAGACATCCAGCACTGTCTGAGCCTGTCCTGATAATGTGCATTCCGGTGGTCTACCTGCATTAGAACGATATACAGCACTGTCTGAGCCTGTCCTGATAATGTGCATTCCGGTGATCATCCTGCATTAGACCGACATCTAGCACTGTCTGAGACTGTCCTGATAATGTGCAGTTAGGTGGTCACCCTACATTAGGCCGACATCTAGCATTGTCGAAGCCGACATCTAGCACTGTCTGAGCCTGTCTTTATAATGATCACCCTACATTAAATGTGAAGTCCAGTGGTCACCCTTCATTAGACAGACATCCATCACTGTCTGAGTCTGTCCTGAAAATGTAAAGTCCGGTGGTCACTCTACATTAGACAGATATCCAGCACTGTCTAAGCCTGTCCTGATAATGTGCATTGCGGTGGTCACCCTACATTAGACCGACATGTAGCCCTTTCTGAGCCTTTCCTGATAATGTGCATTCCGGTGGTCACCCTACATTAGGCCGACATCTAGCATTGGCTGAGCCTGTCCTGATAATGTGCAGTCCAGTGGTTTCCCTACATTAGACTGAAATTTAGTACTGTCTGAGCCTGTCCTGATAATATGCATTCCGGTGGTCCCCCTAAATTAGGCCGACATCTAGCACTGTCGGAGCCTGTCCTGATAATGTGCATTCCAGTGGTCACCCTACATTAGACCGACATCCAGCACTGTCTGAGCCTGTCCTGATAATGTACAGTCCAGTGGTCACTCTACATTAGACCGATATACAGCATTATCTGAGTCTGTCCTGATAATGTGCATTCTGGTGATCATCCTGCATTAGACCGACATCTAGCACTGTCTGAGACTGTCCTGATAATGTGCAGTTAGGTGGTCACCCTACATTAGGCCGACATCTAGCATTGACGATGCCGACATCTAGCACTGTCTGAGCCTGTCCTAATAATGATCACCCTACATTAAATGTGAAGTCCAGTGGTCACCCTTCATTAGACAGACATCTAGCACTGTCTGAGTCTGTCCTAATAATGTGAAGTCTGGTGGTCACCCTACATTAGACCGACATCCATCACTGTCTGAGTCTGTCCTGAAAATGTACAGTCCGGTGGTTACTCTAGATTAGACCGATATCCAGCACTGTCTAAGCCTGTCCTGATAATGTGCATTCCAGTGGTCACCCTACATTACACCGACATCCAGCACTGTCTGAGCCTTTCCTGATAATGTGCATTCCGGTGGTGTACCTGCATTAGACTGATATACAGCACTGTCTGAGCCTATCCTGATAATGTGCATTAGACTGATATACAGCACTGTCTCAGCCTGTCCTGATAATGTGCATTACGGTGATCATCCTGCATTAGACCGACATCTAGCACTGTCTGCACCTGCCCTGGTAATGTGAAGTCTGGTGGTCACCCTGCATTACACCGACATCCAGCACTGTCTGAGCCTGTCCTGATAATGTGCAGTTAGGTGGTCACCCTACATTAGGCCGACATCTAGCACTGTCAGAGCCGACATCTAGCACTGTCTGAGCCTGTCCTAATAATGATCACCCTACATTAAATGTGAAGTCCAGTGGTTACCCTTCATTAGACCGACATCTTGCACTGTCTTAGTCTGTCCTAATAATGTGAAGTCTGGTAGTCTCCCTACATTAGACCGACATCCAGCACTGTCTGAGCCTGTCCTGATAATGTGCAGTCCGGTGGTCACCCTACATTAGACCGAAATCTAGCACTGGCTGAGCCTGTCCTGATAATGTGCATTATGGTGGTCACCCTACAGTAGACAGACATCCATCACTGTCAGAGCCTGTCCTGATAATGTGCAGTCCGGTGGTCACCCTACATTAGACTGACATCCAGCACTGTCTGAGCCTGTCCTGATAATGAACATTCCGGTGGTCTACTTGCATTAGACCGATATTCAGCACTGTCTGAGCCTGTCCTGATAATGTGCATTTCAGTGGTCATCCTGTCTCAGACCGACATGCAGCACGGTTTGAGCCTGTCCTGATAATGAGCATTCCTGTGGTCTACCTGCATTAGACCGATATACAGCACTGTCTGAGCATGTCCTTAAAATGTGCATTCCGGTGATCATTCTGCATTAGACCCACATCTAGCACTGTCTGAACCTGTCCTGGTAATCTGAAGTCTGGTGGTCACCCTGCATTACACCGACTTCCAGCACTGTCTGAGTCTGTCCTGATAATGTGCAGTCCTCTGGTCACCCGACATTAGACCGACATCTAGCACTGTCTGAGCCTGTCCTGATAATGTGCATTGCGGGGTGTCACCCCACATTAGACCGACATCTAGCACTGGCTGAGCCTGTCCTGATAATGTGCATTGCGGTGCTCACCCTACATTAGACCGACATCTAGCACTGGCTGAGCCTGTCTTAATAATGTGCATTCCGGTGGTCACCCTACATTAAGCCGACATCCAGCACTCTCTGACCCTGTCCTGATAATGTAAAGTCCAGTGGTCACCCTTCATTAGATAGACATCCAGCACTGTCTGAGCTTGTCCCGATAATGTGCAGTCTGGTAGACACCCTACATTAGACCGATATCCAGCACTGTCGGAGCCTGTCCTGATAATGTGCATTCCAGTGGTCACCCTACATTAGACTGACATCCATCATTGTCTGAATCTATCCTGAAAATGTACAGTCTGGTGGTCACTCTACATTAGACCGAAATCCAGCACTGTGTGAGCCTGTCCTGATAATGAGCATTTCGGTGGTCTACCTGCATTAGACCTATATACAGCACTGTCTGAGCCTGTCCTGATAATGTGCATTCCGGTGATCATTCTGCATTAGACCGACATCTAACACTGTCTGAGCCTGTCCTGATAATGTGCAGTTAGGTGGTCACCCTACATTAGACTGAAATCTAGTTCTGTCTGAGCCTGTCCTGATAATGAGCCTTCCGGTGGTCACCCTACATTAGACTGAAATCTAGTTCTGTCTGAGCCTGTCCTGATAATGTGCAGTTAGGTGGTCACCCTAAATTAGGCCGACATCTAGCACTGTCTGAGCCTGTCCTAATAATGATCACCCTACATTAAATGTGAAGTCCAGTGGTTACCCTTCATTAGACCGACATCTTGCACTGTCTTAGTCTGTCCTAATAATGTAAAGTCTGGTAGTCTCCCTACATTAGACCGACATCCAACACTGTCTGAGCCTGTCCTGATAATGTGCAGTCCGGTGGTCACCCTACATTAGACCGACATCTAGCACTGGCTGAGCCTGTCCTGATAATGTGCATTATGGTGGTCACCCTACATTAAGCCGACATTCAGCACTCTCGGACCCTGTCCTGATAATGTGAAGTCCAGTGGTCACCCTTCATTAGAGCGACATCTAGCACTTTGAGCCTTTCCTAATAATGTGAAGTCTGGTGGTCACCCTACATTAGACAGACATCCAAGATTGTCTGAGCCTGTCCTGATAATGTGCAGTCTGGTGGATTCCCTACATTAGACCGAAATCCAGCACAGTGTGAGCTTGTCCTGATAATGAGCATTCCAGTGGTATACCTGCATTAGACCGATATACAGCACTGTCTGAGACTGTCCTGATAATGTGCAGTTAGGTGGTCACCCTACATTAGGCCGACATGTAGCACTGTCAGAGCCGACATCTAGCACTGTCTGAGCCTGTCCTAATAATGATCACCCTACATTAAGTGTGAAGTCCAGTGGTCACCCTTCATTAGACCGACATCTAGCACTGTCTGAGTCTGTCCTAATAATGTGAAGTCTGGTGGTCACCCTACATTAGACCGACATCCAGCACTTTCTCAGCCTGTCCTGATAATGTACAGTCCGGTGGTCACCCTACATTAGACCGATATCCAGCACTGTCGGAGCCTGTATGATAATGTGCATTCCAGTGGTCACCCTACATTAGACTGACATCCATCATTGTCTGAGTCTATCCTGAAAATGTATAGTCTGGTGGTCACTCTACATTAGACAGACATCCAGCACTGTCTGAGCCTGTCCTGATAATGTGCATTCCGGTGATCATCCTGCATTAGACCGACATCTATCACTGTCTGAGACTGTCCTGATAATGTGCAGTTAGGTGGTCACCCTACATTAGGCCGACATCTAGCATTGACAAAGCCGACATCTAGCACTGTCTGAGCCTGTCCTAATAATGATCACCCTACATTAAATGTGAAGTCCAGTGGTCACCCTTCATTAGACCGACATCTAGCACTGTCTGAGTCTGTCCTAATAATGTGAGGTCTGGTAGTCACCATACATTAGACCGACATCCATCACTGTCTGAGTCTGTCCTGAAAATGTGCATTGCGGGGGTCAACCTACATTAGACCGACATGTAGCCCTGTCTGAGCCTCTCCTGATAATGTGCAGTCTGGTGGATTCCCTACATTAGACCGAAATCCAGCACAGTGTGAGCTTGTCCTGATAATGAGCATTCCAGTGGTATACCTGCATTAGACCGATATACAGCACTGTCTGAGCCTGTCCTGATAATGTGCATTCCGGTGATCATCTTGCATTAAGCCGACATCTAGCACTGTCTGAGCCTGTCCTAATAATGATCACCCTACATTAAATGTGAAGTCCAGTGGTCACCCTTCATTAGACCGACATCTAGCACTGTCTGAGTCTGTTCTAATAATGTGAAGTCTGGTGGTCACCCTACATTAGACCGACATCCAGCACTTTCTCAGCCTGTCCTGTTAATGTACAGTCCGGTGGTCACCCTACATTAGACCGATATCCAGCACTGTCGGAGCCTGTCCTGATAATGTGCATTCCAGTGGTTTCCCTACATTAGACTGAAATTTAGTACTGTCTGAGCCTGTCCTGATAATATGCATTCCGGTGGTCCCCCTAAATTAGGCCGACATCTAGCACTGTCGGAGCCTGTCCTGATAATGTGCATTCCAGTGGTCACCCTACATTAGACAGACATCCAGCACTGTCTGAGCCTGTCCTGATAATGTGCATTCCGGTGGTCTACCTGCATTAGACCGATATACAGGACTATCTGAGCCTGTCCTGATAATGTGCATTCCGGTGATCATCCTGCATTAGACCGACATCTAGCACTGTCTGAGACTGTCCTGATAATGTGCAGTTAGGTGGTCACCCTACATTAGGCCGACATCTAGCATTGACGAAGCCGACATCTAGTACTGTCTGAGCCAGTCCTAATAATGATCACCCTACATTAAATGTGAAGTCCAGTGGTCACCCTTCATTAGACCGACATCTAGCACTGTCTGAGTCTGTCCTAATAATGTGAGGTCTGGTGGTCACCCTACATTAGACCGACATCCATCACTGTCTGAGTCTGTCCTGAAAATGTGCATTGCGGGGGTCAACCTACATTAGACTGACATGTAGCCCTGTCTGAGCCTCTCCTGATAATGTGCATTCCAGTGGTCACCCTACATTACACCGACATCTAGCATTGGCTGAGCCTGTCCTGATAATGAGCATTCCGGTGGTGTACCTGCATTTGACTGATATACAGCACTGTCTCAGCCTGTCCTGATAATGTGCATTACGGTGATCATCCTGCATTAGACCGACATCTAGCACTGTCTGCACCTGCCCTGGTAATGTGAAGTCTGGTGGTCACCCTGCATTACACCGACATCCAGCACTGTCTGAATACGTCCTGATAATGTGCAGTCCTCTGGTCACCCTACGTTAGTCCGACATCTAGAACTGTCTGAGCCTGTCCTAATAATGTGCATTCCTGTGGTCACCCTACAGTAGACCGACATCCAGCACTGTCTGAGCCTGTCCTGAAAATGTGCAGTCCAGTGGTTTCCCTACAATACACCGACATCTAGCATTGGCTGAGCCTGTCCTGATAATGAGCATTCCGGTGGTGTACCTGCATTAGACTGATATACAGCACTGTCTCAGCCTGTCCTGATAATGTGCATTACGGTGATCATCCTGCATTAGACCGACATCTAGCACTGTCTGCACCTGCCCTGGTAATGTGAAGTCTGGTGGTCACCCTGCATTACACCGACATCCAGAACTGTCTGAATCTGTCCTGATAATGTGCAGTCCTCTGGTCACCCTACGTTAGTCTGATATCCAGCACTGTCTGAGCCTGTCCTAATAATGTGCATTCCGGTGGTCACGCTACATTAGACCGATATCTAGCACTGTCTGAGCCTGTCCTGATAATGTGCAGTCCTTTGGTCACCCTACATTAGACCGACATCTAGCACTGGCTGAGCCTGTCTTAATAATGTGCATTCCGCTGGTCACCCTACATTAAGCCGACATCCAGCACAATCTCACCCTGTCCTGATAATGTAAAATCCAGTGGTCACCCTTCATTAGATAGACATCCAGCACTGTCTGAGCTTGTCCCGATAATGTGCAGTCTTGTGGACACCCTACATTAGACCGATATCCAGCACTGTCGGAGCCTGTCCTGATAATGTGCATTCCAGTGGTCACCCTACATTAGACTGACATCCATCATTGTCTGAGTCTATCCTGAAAATGTACAGTCTGGTGGTTACTCTACATTAGACTGAAATCCAGCACTGTGTGAGCCTGTCCTGATAATGAGCATTTCGGTGGTCTACCTGCATTAGACCTATATACAGCACTGTCTGAGCCTGTCCTGATAATGTGCATTCCGGTGATCATCCTGCATTAGACCGACATCTAACACTGTCTGAGCCTGTCCTGATAATGTGCAGTTAGGTGGTCACCCTACATTAGACTGAAATCTAGTTCTGTCTGAGCCTGTCCTGATAATGAGCCTTCCGGTGGTCACCCTACATTAGACTGAAATCTAGTTCTGTCTGAGCCTGTCCTGATAATGTGCAGTTAGGTGGTCACCCTACATTAGGCCGACATCTAGCACTGTCAAAGCCGACATCTAACACTGTCTGAGCCTGTCCTAATAATGATCACCCTACATTAAATGTGAAGTCCAGTGGTTACCCTTCATTAGACCGACATCTTGCACTGTCTTAGTCTGTCCTAATAATGTGAAGTCTGGTAGTCTCCCTACATTAGACAGACATCCAGCACTGTCTGAGCCTGTCCTGATAATGTGCATTCCGGTGGTCTACCTGCATTAGACCGATATACAGCACTGTCTGAGCCTGTCCTGATAATGTGCATTCCGGTGATCATCCTGCATTAGACCGACATCTAGCACTGTCTGAGACTGTCCTGATAATGTGCAGTTAGGTGGTCACCCTACATTAGGCCGACATCTAGCATTGTCGAAGCCGACATCTAGCACTGTCTGAGCCTGTCTTTATAATGATCACCCTACATTAAATGTGAAGTCCAGTGGTCACCCTTCATTAGACAGACATCCATCACTGTCTGAGTCTGTCCTGAAAATGTAAAGTCCGGTGGTCACTCTACATTAGACAGATATCCAGCACTGTCTAAGCCTGTCCTGATAATGTGCATTGCGGTGGTCACCCTACATTAGACCGACATGTAGCCCTTTCTGAGCCTGTCCTGATAATGTGCATTCCAGTGGTCACCCTACATTAGACTGACATCCATCATTGTCTGAGTCTATCCTGAAAATGTACAGTCTGGTGGTCACTCTACATTAGACCGAAATCCAGCACTGTGTGAGCCTGTCCTGATAATGAGCATTTCGGTGGTCTACCTGCATTAGACCTATATACAGCACTGTCTGAGCCTGTCCTGATAATGTGCATTCCGGTGATCATCCTGCATTAGACCGACATCTAACACTGTCTGAGCCTGTCCTGATAATGTGCAGTTAGGTGGTCACCCTACATTAGACTGAAATCTAGTTCTGTCTGAGCCTGTCCTGATAATGAGCCTTCCGGTGGTCACCCTACATTAGACTGAAATCTAGTTCTGTCTGAGCCTGTCCTGATAATGTGCAGTTAGGTGGTCACCCTACATTAGGCCGACATCTAGCACTGTCAGAGCCGACATCTAGCACTGTCTGAGCCTGTCCTAATAATGATCACCCTACATTAAATGTGAAGTCCAGTGGTTACCCTTCATTAGACCGACATCTTGCACTGTCTTAGTCTGTCCTAATAATGTGAAGTCTGGTAGTCTCCCTACATTAGACCGACATCCAGCACTGTCTGAGCCTGTCCTGATAATGTGCAGTCCGGTGGTCAACCTACATTAGACCGACATCTAGCACTGGCTGAGCCTGTCCTTATAATGTGCATTATGGTGGTCACCCTACAGTAGATAGACATCCATCACTGTCAGAGCCTGTCCTGATAATGTGCAGTCCGGTGGTCACCCTACATTAGACTGACATCCAGCACTGTCTGAGCCTGTCCTGATAATGTGCATTTCAGTGGTCATCCTGTCTCAGACCGACATGCAGCACGGTTTGAGCCTGTCCTGATAATGAGCATTCCTGTGGTCTACCTGCATTAGACCGATATACAGCACTGTCTGAGCATGTCCTTAAAATGTGCATTCCGGTGATCATTCTGCATTAGACCCACATCTAGCACTGTCTGAACCTGTCCTGGTAATCTGAAGTCTGGTGGTCACCCTGCATTACACCGACTTCCAGCACTGTCTGAGTCTGTCCTGATAATGTGCAGTCCTCTGGTCACCTGACATTAGACCGACATCTAGCACTGTCTGAGCCTGTCCTGATAATGTGCATTGCGGGGGGTCACCCCACATTAGACCGACATCTAGCACTGTCTGAGCCTGTCCTGACAATGTGCATTGCGGTGGTCACCCTACATTAGACCGACATCTAGCACTGGCTGAGCCTGTCCTAATAATGTGCATTCCGGTGGTAACCCTACATTAAGCCGACATTCAGCACTCTCGGACCCTGTCCTGATAATGTGAAGTCCAGTGGTCACCCTTCATTAGAGCGACATCTAGCACTTTGAGCCTTTCCTAATAATGTGAAGTCTGGTGGTCACCCTACATTAGACAGACATCCAGCACTGTCTGAGCCTGTCCTGATAATGTGCAGTCTGGTGGATTCCCTACATTAGACCGAAATCCAGCACAGTGTGAGCTTGTCCTGATAATGAGCATTCCAGTGGTATACCTGCATTAGACCGATATACAGCACTGTCTGAGACTGTCCTGATAATGTGCAGTTAGGTGGTCACCCTACATTAGGCCGACATGTAGCACTGTCAGAGCCGACATCTAGCACTGTCTGAGCCTGTCCTAATAATGATCACCCTACATTAAGTGTGAAGTCCAGTGGTCACCCTTCATTAGACCGACATCTAGCACTGTCTGAGTCTGTCCTAATAATGTGAAGTCTGGTGGTCACCCTACATTAGACCGACATCCAGCACTTTCTCAGCCTGTCCTGATAATGTACAGTCCGGTGGTCACCCTACATTAGACCGATATCCAGCACTGTCGGAGCCTGTATGATAATGTGCATTCCAGTGGTCACCCTACATTAGACTGACATCCATCATTGTCTGAGTCTATCCTGAAAATGTATAGTCTGGTGGTCACTCTACATTAGACAGACATCCAGCACTGTCTGAGCCTGTCCTGATAATGTGCATTCCGGTGATCATCCTGCATTAGACTGACATCTATCACTGTCTGAGACTGTCCTGATAATGTGCAGTTAGGTGGTCATCCTACATTAGGCCGACATCTAGCATTGACGATGCCGACATCTAGCACTGTCTGAGCCAGTCCTAATAATGATCACCCTACATTAAATGTGAAGTCCAGTGGTCACCCTTCATTAGACCGACATCTAGCACTGTCTGAGTCTGTCCTAATAATGTGAGGTCTGGTAGTCACCATACATTAGACCGACATCCATCACTGTCTGAGTCTGTCCTGAAAATGTGCATTGCGGGGGTCAACCTACATTAGACCGACATGTAGCCCTGTCTGAGCCTCTCCTGATAATGTGCAGTCTGGTGGATTCCCTACATTAGACCGAAATCCAGCACAGTGTGAGCTTGTCCTGATAATGAGCATTCCAGTGGTATACCTGCATTAGACCGATATACAGCACTGTCTGAGCCTGTCCTGATAATGTGCATTCCGGTGATCATCTTGCATTAGGCCGACATCTAGCACTGTCAGGCCGACATCTAGCACTGTCTGAGCCTGTCCTAATAATGATCACCCTACATTAAATGTGAAGTCCAGTGGTCACCCTTCATTAGACCGACATCTAGCACTGTCTGAGTCTGTTCTAATAATGTGAAGTCTGGTGGTCACCCTACATTAGACCGACATCCAGCACTTTCTCAGCCTGTCCTGTTAATGTACAGTCCGGTGGTCACCCTACATTAGACCGATATCCAGCACTGTCGGAGCCTGTCCTGATAATGTGCATTCCAGTGGTCACCCTACATTAGACTGACATCCATCATTGTCTGAGTCTATCCTGAAAATGTACAGTCTGGTGGTCACTCTACATTAGACAGACATCCAGCACTGTCTGAGCCTGTCCTGATAATGTGCATTCCGGTGGTCTACCTGCATTAGACCGATATACAGGACTATCTGAGCCTGTCCTGATAATGTGCATTCCGGTGATCATCTTGCATTAGGCCGACATCTAGCACTGTCAGGCCGACATCTAGCACTGTCTGAGCCTGTCCTAATAATGATCACCCTACATTAAATGTGAAGTCCAGTGGTCACCCTTCATTAGACCGACATCTAGCACTGTCTGAGTCTGTTCTAATAATGTGAAGTCTGGTGGTCACCCTACATTAGACCGACATCCAGCACTTTCTCAGCCTGTCCTGTTAATGTACAGTCCGGTGGTCACCCTACATTAGACCGATATCCAGCACTGTCGGAGCCTGTCCTGATAATGTGCATTCCAGTGGTCACCCTACATTAGACTGACATCCATCATTGTCTGAGTCTATCCTGAAAATGTACAGTCTGGTGGTCACTCTACATTAGACAGACATCCAGCACTGTCTGAGCCTGTCCTGATAATGTGCATTCCGGTGGTCTACCTGCATTAGACCGATATACAGGACTATCTGAGCCTGTCCTGATAATGTGCATTCCGGTGATCATCCTGCATTAGACCGACATCTAGCACTGTCTGAGACTGTCCTGATAATGTGCAGTTAGGTGGTCACCCTACATTAGGCCGACATCTAGCATTGACGAAGCCGACATCTAGCACTGTCTGAGCCTGTCCTAATAATGATCACCCTACATTAAATGTGAAGTCCAGTGGTCACCCTTCATTAGACCGACATCTAGCACTGTCTGAGTCTGTCCTAATAATGTGAGGTCTGGTGGTCACCCTACATTAGACCGACATCCATCACTGTCTGAGTCTGTCCTGAAAATGTGCATTGCGGGGGTCAACCTACATTAGACTGACATGTAGCCCTGTCTGAGCCTCTCCTGATAATGTGCATTCCAGTGGTCACCCTACATTACACCGACATCCAGCACTGTCTGAGCCTTTCCTGATAATGTGCATTCCGGTGGTGTACCTGCATTAGACTGATATACAGCACTGTCTGAGCCTATCCTGATAATGTGCATTAGACTGATATACAGCACTGTCTCAGCCTGTCCTGATAATGTGCATTACGGTGATCATCCTGCATTAGACCGACATCTAGCACTGTCTGCACCTGCCCTGGTAATGTGAAGTCTGGTGGTCACCCTGCATTACACCGACATCCAGCACTGTCTGAATCTGTCCGGATAATGTGCAGTCCTCTGGTCACCCTACGTTAGTCCGACATCTAGAACTGTCTGAGCCTGTCCTAATAATGTGCATTCCTGTGGTCACCCTATAGTAGACCGACATCCAGCACAGTCTGAGCCTGTCCTGAAAATGTGCAGTCCAGTGGTTTCCCTACATTAGACCGATATCCAGCACTGTCTGAGCCTGTCTTAATAATGTGCATTCCGGTGATCATCCTGCATTAGACCCACATCTAGCACTGTCTGCACCTGTCCTGGTAATGTGAAGTCTGGTGGTCACCCTGCATTACACCGACTTCCAACACTGTCTGAGTCTGTCCTGATAATGTGCAGTCCTCTGGTCACCCTACATTAGACCGACATCTAGCACTGGCTGAGCCTGTCCTGATAATGTGCATTGCGGTGCTCATCCTACATTAGACCGACATCTAGCACTGGCTGAGCCTGTCTTAATAATGTGCATTCCGGTGGTCACCCTACATTAAGCCGACATCCAGCACTCTCTGACCCTGTCCTGATAATGTAAAGTCCAGTGGTCACCCTTCATTAGATAGACATCCAGCACTGTCTGAGCTTGTCCCGATAATGTGCAGTCTGGTGGATTCCCTACATTATACCGAAATCCAGCACTGTGTGAGCCTGTCCTGATAATGAGCATTCCGGTGGTCTACCTGCATTAGACCTATATACAGCACTGTCTGAGCCTGTCCTGATAATGTGCATTCCGGTGATCATCCTGCATTAGACCGACATCTAGCACTGTCTGAGCCTGTCCTGATAATGTGCAGTTAGGTGGTCACCCTACATTAGACTGAAATCTAGTTCTGTCTGAGCCTGTCCTGATAATGTGCCTTCCGGTTGTCACCCTACATTAGACTGAAATCTAGTTCTGTCTGAGCCTGTCCTGATAATGTGCAGTTAGGTGGTCACCCTACATAAGGCCGACATCTAGCACTGTCAGAGCCGACATCTAGCACTGTCTGAGCCTGTCCTAATAATGATCACCCTACATTAAATGTGAAGTCCAGTGGTTACCCTTCATTAGACCGACATCTTGCACTGTCTTAGTCTGTCCTAATAATGTGAAGTCTGGTAGTCTCCCTACATTAGACCGACATCCAGCACTGTCTGAGCCTGTCCTGATAATGTGCAGTCCGGTGGTCACCCTACATTAGACCGACATCTAGCACTGGCTGAGCCTTTCCTGATAATGTGCATTATGGTGGTCACCCTACAGTAGACAGACATCCATCACTGTCAGAGCCTGTCCTGATAATGTGCAGTCCGGTGGTCACCCTACATTAGACTGACATCCAGCACTGTCTGAGCCTGTCCTGATAATGATCATACCGGTGGTCTACTTGCATTAGACCGATATCCAGCACTGTCTGAGCCTGTCCTGATAATGTGCATTCCGGTGGTCATCCTGTCTTAGACCGACATGCAGCACGGTTTGAGCCTGTCCTGATAATGAGCATTCCGGTGGTCTACCTACATTAGACCGATATACAGCACTGTCTGAGCATGTCCTAATAATGTGCAGTCCGGTGGTCACCCTACATTAGACCGACATCTAGCACTGGCTGAGCCTTTCCTGATAATGTGCATTATGGTGGTCACCCTACAGTAGACAGACATCCATCACTGTCAGAGCCTGTCCTGATAATGTGCAGTCCGGTGGTCACCCTACATTAGACGGACATCCAGCACTGTCTGAGCCTGTCCTGATAATGAACATACCGGTGGTCTACTTGCATTAGACCGATATCCAGCACTGTCTGAGCCTGTCCTGATAATGTGCATTCCGGTGGTCATCCAGTCTCAGACCGACATGCAGCACGGTTTGAGCCTGTCCTGATAATGAACATTCCGGTGGTCTACCTGCATTAGACTGATATACAGCACTGTCTGAGCATGTCCTTAAAATATGCATTCCGGTGATCATTCTGCATTAGACCCACATCTAGCACTGTCTGCACCTGTCCTGGTAATCTGAAGTCTGGTGGTCACCCTGCATTACACCGACTTCCAGCACTGTCTGAGTCTGTCCTGATAATGTGCAGTCCTCTGGTCACCCGACATTAGACCGACATCTAGCACTGTCTGAGGCTGTCCTGATAATGTGCATTCCAGGGGTCACCCTACAGTAGACCGACATCCAGCACTGTCTGAGCCTGTCCTGATAATGTGCATTGCGGGGGGTCACCCCACATTAGACCAACATCTAGCACTGGCTGAGCCTGTCCTAATAATGTGCATTCCGGTGGTCACCCTACATTAAGCCGACATCCAGCACTCTCTGACCCTGTTCTGAACCAGTGGTCACCCTTCATTAGAGCGACATCTAGCACTTTGAGCCTTTCCTAATAATGTGAAGTCTGGTGGTCACCCTACATTAGACAGACATCCAGCACTGTCTGAGCCTGTCCTGATAATGTGCAGTCTGGTGGATTCCCTACATTAGACCGAAATCCAGCACTGTGTGAGCTTGTCCTGATAATGAGCATTCTGGTGGTCTACGTGCATTAGACCGATATACAGCACTGTCTGAGCCTGTCCTGATAATGTGCATTCCGGTGATCATCCTGCATTAGACCGATATACAGCACTGTCTGAGCCTGTCCTGATAATGTGCATTCCGGTGATCATCCTGCATTAGACCGACATCTAGCACTGTCTGAGCCTGTCTTAATAATGTGCATTCCAGTGGTCACCCTACATTAGACCGACATCTAGCACTGTCTGAGCCTGTCCTGATAATATGCTGTTAGGTGGTCACCCTACATTAGACTGAAATCTAGTTCTGTCTAAGCCTGTCTTGATAATGAGCATTCCGGTGGTCTACCTGCATTAGACCGATATCCAGCACTGTCTGAGCCTGTCCTGATAATGAGCATTCCGGTGGTCTACCTGCATTAGACCGATATCCAGCACTGTCTGAGCCTATCCTGATCATGTGCATTCCGATGGTCTCCCTACATTAGACTGAAATCTATTACTGTCTGAGTCTGTCCTGATAATGTGAATTGCGGTGGTCACCCTTCATTAGACCGACATCTAGCAGTGGCTGAGCATGTCCCGATAATGTGCAATCTGATGGTCTCCCTACATTAGACTGATATCCAACACTGTCTGAGCCTGTCTTAATAATGTGCATTCCAGTGGTGACCATACATTAGGCCAAAAACTAGCACTGTCTGAGCCTGTCCTGATATTATGCAGTTAGGTGGTCACCCTACATTAGACCGACATCCAGCATTGTCTGAGACTCTCCTGATCATGAGCATTCCGATGACTGAACTCTAGTACTGTCTGAGCCTGTCCTGATAATTTGAAGTCCAGTGGTCACCTTTCATTAGACCTACATCTAGCACTGTCTGAGTCTGTCCTAATAATGTGAAGTCCAGTGGTCACCCTTCATTAGACCGACATCTAGCACTGTCTGAGTCTGTCTTAATAATGTGAAGTCTGGTGGTCACCCTACATTAGACAGGCATCCAGCACTGTCTGAGCCTGTCCTGATAATGTGCAGTTTGGGGGATTCCCTACATTAGACCGACATCCAGCACTGTTTGAGCTTGTCCTGATAATGAGCATTCCGATGGTCTACCTGCATTAGACCGATATACAGCACTGTCTGAGCCTGTCCTGATAATGTGCATTCCGGTGATCATCCTGCATTAGACCGACATCTAGCACTGTCTGAGCCTGTCCTGATAATATGCTGTTAGGTGGTCACCCTACATTAGACTGAAATCTAGTTCTGTCTAAGCCTGTCTTGATAATGAGCATTCCGGTGGTCTACCTGCATTAGACCGATATCCAGCACTGTCTGAGCCTGTCCTGATAATGAGCATTCCGGTGGTCTACCTGCATTAGACCGATATCCAGCACTGTCTGGGCCTGTCCTGATTATGTGCATTCCGATGGTCTCCCTACATTAGACTGAAATCTAGTACTGTCTGAGCCTGTCCTGATAATGTGCATTCCAGTGGTCACCCTACATTAGGCCGACATCCAGCACTCTCTGACCCTGTTCTGATTATGTGAAGTCCAGTGGTCACCCTTCATTAGACAGACATCTAGCACTGTCTGAGCCTGTCCTAATAATGTGAAGTCTGGTGGTCACCCTACATTAGACCGACATCCAGCACTGTCTTAGCCTGTCCTGATAATGTGCAGTCCGGTGGTTTCCCTACATAAGACCGACATCCAATTTCTGTCTTCCTGATCCTTAGCATTGGCATACATCTATCCAACTTCTGGCTTCCTGACCCTTGGTATTGGCATCCAACTATCCAACTTCTGGCTCACTGACCCTTAGCATTGGCATACATCTATCCAATTTCTGGCTTTCTGACCCTTAGTATTGGCATACAACTATCCAACTTCTGGCTCACTGATCCTTAGTATTGGCATGCAACTATCCAACTTCTGTCTTCCTGACCCTTATTATTGGCATACACCTATCCAACTTCTGGCTCACTGACACTTGTCATTGGCATACAACTATCCAACTTCTGGCTTCCTGACGCTTGGTATTGGCATGCAACTATCCAACTTCTGTCTTCCTGACCCTTAGTATTGGCATACACCTATCCAACTTCTGGCTCACTGACCCTTAGTATTGGCATGCAACTACCCAACTTCTGGCTCACTGACCCTTAGTATTGGCGTACAACAATCAAACTTCTGGTTTCCTGACCCTTAGTATTGACATGCAACTACCCAACTTCTGGCTCACTGACTCTTAGCATTGGCATACATCTATCCGACTTCTGGCTTCCTGACCCTTAGTATTGGCATGCAACTATACAACTTCTGTCTTCCTGACCCTTAGTATTGGCATGCAACTATCCAACTTCTGTCTCACTGACCGTTGGTATTGGCATACAACTATCCAACTTCTGGCTTCCTGACCCTTAGCATTGGCATACAACTATCCAACTTCTGGCTCACTGATCCTTAGCATTGGCATACATCTATCCAACTTCTGGCTTCCTGACCCTTAGTATTGGCATGCAACTATACAACTTCTGTCTCACTGACCGTTGGTATTGGCATACAACTATCCAACATCTGGCTTCCTGACGTTTAGTATTGGCATACATCAATCCAACGTCTGACTTCCTGACCCTTGGTATTGGCATGCATCTATCCAACTTCTGGCCCACTGATCCTTAGCATTGGCATCCAAACTATCCAACTTCTGGCTTTCTGACCCCTAGCATTGGCATACAACTATCCAACTTCTGGCTCACTGGCCCTTAGCATTGGCATGCAACTATCCAACTTCTGACTCACTGACCCTTAGCATTGGCATGCAACTATCAAACTTCTGGCTTCCTGACCCTTATTATTGGCATACAACTATCCAACTTCTGACTCACTGACCCTTAGCACTGGCATACAACTATCCAATGTCTGGCTTCCCGACCCTTAGTATTGGCATGCAACTATCCAACTTCTGTCTTCCTGACCCTCTGTATTGGCATGCAACTATCCAACATCTGTCTTACCCTTCTTATTGGCATGCAACTATCCAACTTCTGGCTTCCTGACCCTTAGTATTGGCATGCAACTGTCCAACTTCTGGCTCCCTGACCCTTAGTATTGGCATACAACTATCCAACTTCTGGCTCCCTGACCCTTAGTATTGGCATACAACTATCCAACTTCTAGCAGCCTGACCATTAGCATTGGCATACAACTATCCAACTAATCCTGCCCTAACAACTGGACATCTTTTACTCCTTCCTTTGGCCCTTTGTATGTATGCTGTAGTGACCCTACCTTGCCTCTGGATTCTACTCCTTGGCATAAGGTTGACACCCAAATGGGCCACAGCTTCATGTTTTGCCATTGCTGAATGTACAATGGACGCCATGTTTGTCAGTGATTCATGATCTCATGTTTATTTATTCATAAACTGTACAAAATATACACATGTTGGTGTTATGTTTATTATTTTATTGGTAACTTTATTTTGATTTTTTTTATTTGTTACCATAACGGAATAAGAAAAATGGATACATTGCCCCGTATCTCACTGACTAATGTATGAAGAATGTCTGAGTTGCCTTTAATGTGATAGTTTTTGTTTTATAGGACCTAATGAAACTGATGAATTCTACAATACCTTTCCTCCCCAGAAGCAAACGTCTTTTAATTTCATGACTACAGTCACCATCTGCAGAGATCTTGGATCCAAGGCAAATAAAATCTATCACTGCCTCCACTTCTTCCCCATCTATTTACCAGGAAGTAAGATTGCCGTTTCCCATGATCTTCACCTTTTTAACACTGAGCAGCAGACCAGCTTTTGCACTCTCTTCTTTCACCCTCATCAATAAGTCCTTTAGATCCTCCTCACTTTCAGCCATCAGAGTAGTATCATCGGAGTATCTGAGGTTTTTGATGTTCCTCACAGCAATATTGATTCCGGCTTTGTATTCATCCAGTACAGCACTCCTTTTCCGATCTTGAACCATTCTGTTATCCCATGTTCAGTTCTGACCTTGGCTTCTTGGTCGACATTTTAGGAATTCGAAAGAGACAGACACCTACAGTGCCTTGCAAAAGTATTCACCCCCTTGACTTTTTACCTATTTTGTTACATTACAGCCTTAAGTTTAATGTTTTGTTAATCTGAATTGTATGTGATGGATCAGAACACGATAGTCTAAGTTGGTGAAGTGAAATGAGAAAAATAAATACATAAAACTATAAAACAGAAAATTGGCATGTGTGTATGTATTCACCCCCTTTGTTATGAAGCTCATAAAAAGTTCTGGTGCAATCAATTACCTTCAGAAGTCACATAATTAGTGAAATGATGTCCACCTGTGTGCATTCTCAGTGTCACATGATCTGTCATTACATATACACACCTTTTTTGAAAGGCCCCAGAGGCTGCAACACCTGAGCAAGAGACACAACTAACCAAACACTGTCATGAAGACCAAGGAACTCTCCAAACAAGTAAGGGACAATGTTGTTGAGAAGTACAAGTCAGGGTTAGGTTATACAAAATATCCAAATCTTTGATTATCCCCAGGAGCACCAACAAATCTATCATAACCAAATGTTTTTCAGCAGCTGGGACTGGGGAACTGGTCAGAGTTGAGGGAAAGATGGATGGTGCTAAATACAGGGATATTCTTGAGCAAAACCTGTACCACTCTGTGCGTGATTTGAGGCTTGGACGGAGGTTCAGCTTCCAGCAGGACAATGACCCCAAACACACTGCTAAAGTAACACTTGAGTGGTTTAAGGGGAAACATGTAAATGTGTTGGAATGGCCTAGTCAAAGCCCAGACCTCAATCCAATAGAAAATATGTGGTCAGACTTAAAGATTACTGTTCAGAAGCGCAAACCATCCAACTTGAAGGAGCTGGAGCAGTTTTTGCAAGGAGGAATGGGCAAAAATCCCAGTGGTAAGATATGGCAAGCTCATAGAGACTTATCCAAAGCGACTTGGAGCTGTGATTGCCGCAAAAGGTGGCTCTACAAAGTATTGACTTTAGGGGGGTGAATAGTTATGCACATTGACTTTTTCTGTTATTTTGTCCTATTTGTTGTTTGCTTCACAATAAAAAAACAAAAACATCTTCAATGTTCTGTAAATTAAATGATGCAAATACTCAAATCCTCAAACAATCCATGTTAAATCCAGGTTGTGAGGCAACAAAACATGAAAAATGCCAAGGGGGTGAATACTTTTGCAAGGCACTGCATTCAATAGCAATACCAATTCTTAAAAAGTTTCTCAACACATCTAGATAGCAACAGCCTAGAAAGTATTAAATTAATATTTACACCGTTTTACAAATAATTACTCCCTAAAGAAGGATAGTTTTTTCCATAAGCAATACGTCCTTCTTTGTCGACATACAGATTCTTTAGGAGGAGAATGAGATCATCTATTTAAGGACATGCCGCATTTTGTTGTGATCCACACAGTCAAAGGCTTTAGAATAGTCTGTGGAAGCAGAAGTAAATGTTTTTTTGGAACTCTCTTGCTTTCTCCATTATCCAGCAGACATTGGCACTTTGATCTCTTGTGCCTCTTCCACTGAGGAACCCGGCTTGCACATCTGGTAGTTCATGGTTCATATATTGTTGGAGTCGAGCTTGTAGAATCTTAAGCATTACATTGCTGGCATGGGAAATGAGTGCAATTGTTTGATAATTGGAGCACTCTTTGGCACTGCCTTTTTTTGGCAGTGGGATGTAGACTGACCTTTTCCAGTCTATTGGCCATTGTTGAGGTTTCCAAATGTGTTGGCATATGGCAAGTAACGCTTTCACAGCTCTCTGGATAAATTAGTGTATTCCTGACACTTCTTCTTTATGTGATCTTCTTCTGTTAAGTCCCTACCATTTTTGTCTTTTATCACGCCCACTTTGGCATGAAAGGTGCCTTTTAGTTTCCCAATTGTTTTGAAGAGATCTCTTGATTCACCCATTCTGTTATCTTCTTCAATCTCTTTACATCACTCATTATAGAATGTCTTCTTGTCTCTTCTTGCTATCCTCTGGAATTCTGCATTCAGTTGGACAAATATTTTCCTATCTCCACTACCTTTCACTTTTCTTCTTTCCTGGGCTACTTTCAAAGCCTCATCAGACAGCCAGTTTGACTTCTTACTTTTCTTTCTTTTAGGGATAATCTTTCTTGCTGTTTCCTGGACTATGTTTCAAACTTCAGTCCAAAGTTCTTCAGGCATTCTATCTTCCATGTCTAGTTCTTCAGCCATTCTATCTTCCATGTCTAGTCCCTTAAATCTATTCTTTACTTCAACTGCATATTTGTCTGATGGTTTTCCCAATTTTCTTCATTTTAATTTTCAACTTTGCAATAAGAAGCTCATGGTCTGAGCAGCAGTCAGCTCCAGGTCTTGTTTTTGCTGATTGTATAAAGCTCCTCCATCTTTGGCTGCAAAGTATATAGACAATCTGATTTCTATATTGTCCATCTGGTGATGTCCATGTGTAGAGTCGTCTCGGAGGCTGTTGGAAGAGGGTGTTTGCTACGACCAGAGAATCATCTTGGCAAAATTCTACTAATCTCTGACCGGCTTCATTTTGTACTCAAGTCCATACTTGCCAGTTATTCCAGGTGTCCTTTGGTTCCCTACTTTAGCATTCCAATCTTCTATGATGATAGTAACATCTTGTCTTGGTGTTATATCTATGACGTGTTGAATGTCTAGGTAGAACTGGACAACTTCAGCCTGTTCAGCATCCGTGGTTGGAGCATTGACTTGGATCACTGTGATATTAAATGGCTTGCCTTGAATTCAAATTGGAATCATTTTGTCATTTATTGGGTTGTAACCGAGCACTGCTTTGGCCACTCTTTGATTGACTATGAGGCTTCTGCGGGATTCTTGACCACAGTGGAAGATCTGGTGGTTGTCTGATGTGAAATGTCCCATTCCAGTCCATTTAAGTTCACTAATTCCCAGGATATCGATGTTTAGCCTTGTCATTTCATTCTTGGCCACATCTAGATTGCCTTGGTTCATAGTTCAAATGTTCCAGGTTCCTATTCTGAATTGATCTTTGCAGCATCGGACTTTACTTCCCCTTCCAGACACATCTGCAGCTGAGTGTCCTTTTGACTTTGGCCCATAATTTAATTAGTTCTGGTGTTACTTGTACTTATCCTCTGCTCTTCCTCAGTAATGTGGTAGGCACCTTCTGACCTGAGGCGCTCACCTTTCGGTGCCATATCGTTATGTCTCTGGTTGTGCCTGTCCATAAAGATTTCTTAGCAAAGATATTGGAGTGGGTTGCCAGTTCCTTCCCCAGTGGACCGCAATTTGTCTGACCTCTCTGCCATGACCTGCCCACCTTGGCTGACCCTACATGATATAGCTCACAGCTTCATCGAAGTACACAAGCCCCTTCACCACAATAAGGTAGCGACCCAGAAGGGGGCCTATAGGACTTCTCCAGTGCCTAAGTAGCCTCACTGGGTCAGATTCTCCCCTAGAGCTTTAAGAGGTCTTTAAAACCTGCTTTATCGAGGAAACCTATCACCTATAGCACTCACACCTGCAGCTTATGGATATGACCTGGCCTACTGGTTCAATCTCCACTATGACACATGGCCACCTTCCTCGCCTTACTCCTGGTTACGCGTCTCCCCCACTCCGGTATAACTTGACTAACCAGCTCCTTTGTAGTAATAGTTTTTATTGTACTGTATAATGTAATGTGTATTGTGCTGTTATATGTCTCATATTACATGCTCTCCATATTACACGTTCTCCATATTACACCCTCTCCATATTACACGCTCTCCATATTACACCCTCTCCATATTACACGCTCTCCATATTACACTGTCTCCATATTACATGCTCTCCATATTACACGCTCTCCATATTACACGTTCTTCATATTACAAGCTCTCCATATTACACGCTCTCCATATTACACGCTCTCCATATTACACCCTCTCCATATTACACGCTCTCCATATTACACGTTCTTCATATTACACCCTCTCCATATTACACGCTCTCCATATTACACGCTCTCCATATTACACGTTCTCCATATTACACGTTCTCCATATTACACGTTCTCCATATTACACGTTCTCCATATTACACGCTCTCCATATTACACGTTCTCCATATTACACGCTCTCCATATTACACGTTCTCCATATTACACGCTCTCCATATTACAAGCTCTCCATATTACACGTTCTCCATATTACACCCTCTCCATATTACACGTTCTCCATATTACACGCTCTCCATATTACACGTTCTCCATATTACACGCTCTCCATATTACACGCTCTCCATATTACACGCTCTCCATATTACACGTTCTCCATATTACACGTTCTCCATATTACACGCTCTCCATATTACACCCTCTCCATATTACAAGCTCTCCATATTACACGTTCTCCATATTACACGTTCTCCATATTACACGCTCTCCATATTACACGTTCTCCATATTACACCCTCTCCATATTACACGTTCTCCATATTACACGCTCTCCATATTACACGTTCTCCATATTACACGTTCTCCATATTACACGCTCTCCATATTACACGTTCTCCATATTACACGTTCTCCATATTACACGCTCTCCATATTACAAGCTCTCCATATTACACGTTCTCCATATTACACGCTCTCCATATTACACGTTCTCCATATTACACGCTCTCCATATTACACGTTCTCCATATTACACGTTCTCCATATTACACCCTCTCCATATTACACGTTCTCCATATTACACGCTCTTCATATTACAAGCTCTCCATATTACACGTTCTCCATATTACACGTTCTCCATATTACACGCTCTCCATATTACACGTTCTCCATATTACACGCTCTCCATATTACACGTTCTCCATATTACACGTTCTCCATATTACACGCTCTCCATATTACAAGCTCTCCATATTACATGTTCTCCATATTACACGCTCTCCATATTACATGTTCTCCATATTACACGCTCTTCATATTACACGCTCTTCATATTACACGTTCTCCATATTACACGCTCTCCATATTACACGCTCTCCATATTACACGGTCTCCATATTACACGTTCTCCATATTACACGCTCTCCATATTACACGCTCTCCATATAACACCCTCTCCATATTACACGCTCTCCATATTACACACTCTCCATATTACACGTTCTCCATATTACACGCTCTCCATATTACACGCTCTCCATATTACACCCTCTCCATATTACACGCTCTCCATATTACACGCTCTCCATATTACACCCTCTCCATATTACACGTTCTCCATATTACACCCTCTCCATATTACACGCTCTCCATATTACACGCTCTCCATATTACACGCTATCCATATTACACCCTCTCCATATTACACGTTCTCCATATTATACGTTCTCCATATTACACGCTCTCCATAGTATACGCTCTCCATATTACACGCTCTCTATATTACACGTTCTCCATATTACACGCTCTCCATATTACACCCTCTCCATATTACACGCTCTCCATATTACACCCTCTTTATATTACACGCTCTCCATATTACACCCTCTCCATATTACACGCTCTCCATATTACACCCTCTTTATATTACACGCTCTCCATATTACACCCTCTCCATATTACACGCTCTCCATATTACACGCTCTCCATATTACACCCTCTCCATATTACACGCTCTCCATATTACACCCTCTCCATATTACACGTTCTCCATATTACACGTTCTCCATATTACACCCTCTCCATATTACACGTTCTCCATATTACACCCTCTCCATATTACACCCTCTCCATATTACACGCTCTCCATATTACACGTTCTCCATATTACACGTTCTCCATATTACACGTTCTCCATATTACACCCTCTCCATATTACACGTTCTCCATATTACACGTTCTCCATATTACACGCTCTCCATATTACACAATCTCCATATTACACGCTCTCCATATTACACGTTCTCCGTATTACACGTTCTCCATATTACACGCTCTCCATATTACACGCTCTCCATATTACACGTTCTCCATATTACACCCTCTCCATATTACACGTTCTCCATATTACACGCTCTCCATATTACACAATCTCCATATTACACCCTCTCCATATTACACGTTCTCCGTATTACACGTTCTTTATATTATACGCTCTCCATATTACACGCTCTCCATATTACACCCTCTCCATATTACACGTTCTCCATATTACACGCTCTCCATATTACACCCTCTCCATATTACACGTTCTCCATATTACACGTTCTCCATATTATACGCTCTCCATATTACACGTTCTCCATATTACACCCTCTCCATATTACACGTTCTCCATATTATACGTTCTCCATATTACACGTTCTCCATATTACACGCTCTCCATATTACACAATCTCCATATTACACGCTCTCCATATTATACGCTCTCCATATTACACGTTCTCCATATTACACCCTCTCCATATTACACGTTCTCCATATTATACGTTCTCCATATTACACGTTCTCCATATTACACGCTCTCCATATTACACAATCTCCATATTACACGCTCTCCATATTACACGCTCTCCATATTACACCCTCTCCATATTACACGCTCTCCATATTATACGTTCTCCATATTACAAGCTCTCCATATTACTTGCTCTCCATATTACACGTTCTCCGTATTACACGTTCTTTATATTATACGCTCTCCATATTACACGCTCTCCATATTAGACACTCTCCATATTACACCCTCTCCATATTACACGTTCTCCATATTACAAGCTCTCCATATTACACCCTCTCCATATTACACGCTCTCCATATTACACCCTCTCCATATTACACGTTCTCCGTATTACACGTTCTTTATATTATACGCTCTCCATATTACACGCTCTCCATATTACACCCTCTCCATATTACACGTTCTCCATATTACAAGCTCTCCATATTACACCCTCTCCATATTACACGTTCTCCATATTACAAGCTCTCCATATTACACCCTCTCCATATTACACGTTCTCCATATTACAAGCTCTCCATATTACACCCTCTCCATATTACACGTTCTCCATATTACACGCTCTCCATATTACACGCTCTCCATATTACACGCTCTCCATATTACACCCTCTCCATATTACACGTTCTTCATATTACAAGCTCTCCATATTAAACGCTCTCCATATTACACGCTCTCCATATTACACGCTCTCCATATTACACCCTCTCCATATTACACGTTCTCCATATTACACGTTCTCCATATTACACGCTCTCCATATTACACGCTCTCCATATTACACGCTCAACATATTACACATTCTCCATAGTATACGCTCTCCATATTACACGTTCTCCATATTACAAGCTCTCCATATTACTTGCTCTCCATATTACACGCTCTCCATATTACACCCTCTCCATATTACACGCTCTCCATATTACACGTTCTCCATATTACACGCTCTCCATATTACACCCTCTCCATATTACACGCTCTCCATATTACACCCTCTTTATATTACACGCTCTCCATATTACACCCTCTCCATATTACACGCTCTCCATATTACACCCTCTTTATATTACACGCTCTCCATATTACACCCTCTCCATATTACACGCTCTCCATATTACACGCTCTCCATATTACACGTTCTCCATATTATACGCTCTCCATATTACACCCTCTCCATATTACACCCTCTCCATATTACACGTTCTCCATATTACACCCTCTCCATATTACACCCTCTCCATATTACACGTTCTCCATATTACACGCTCTCCATATTACACGCTCTCCATATTACACGTTCTCCATATTACACGTTCTCCATATTACACGTTCTCCATATTATACGCTCTCCATATTACACGTTCTCCATATTACACGTTCTCCATATTACACGTTCTCCATATTACACGCTCTCCATATTACACGCTCTCCATATTACACGTTCTCCATATTATACGCTCTCCATATTACACGTTCTCCATATTACATGCTCTCCATATTACATGTTCTCCATATTACACGCTCTCCATATTACACGTTCTCCATATTATACGCTCTCCATATTACACGCTCTCCATATTACATGCTCTCCATATTACACGCTCTCCATATTACACGTTCTCCATATTACATGCTCTATCCATATTACATGTTCTCCATATTACACGCTCTCCATATTACACGTTCTCCATATTATACGCTCTCCATATTACACGCTCTCCATATTACATGCTCTCCATATTACACGTTCTCCATATTATACGCTCTCCATATTACACGTTCTCCATATTACATGCTATCCATATTACACGTTCTCCATATTACACGCTCTCCATATTACACGTTCTCCATATTACATGTTCTCCATATTACACGCTCTCCATATTACACGCTCTCCATATTATACGCTCTCCATAGTACACCCTCTCCATATTACACCTTCTCCATATTACACGCTCTCCATATTACACGTTCTCCATATTAAACGCTCTCCATATTACACGTTCTCCATATTACACGCTCTCCATATTACACGTTCTCCATATTACACTCTCTCCATATTACACGCTCTCCATATTACACGTTCTCCATATTACACGCTCTCCATATATAATGGATTTTCCCCTTGTATATTGTGCTGAGTAAAATATTAACCAGGTCTCTTGGACATTGCTCAAGTGCAAAGATAAATGTTACCTACATTATATTTATAGCTGAGCTGCCTCGGGTTTGGTTGTATCTTTCTCCTTTTCTCTCTCTCCTCTATCTCATTTTCTTTCTTTCTATTTCTCTCTCTATCCTCTTATCTCTCTCTCTTGCGCTCCACTTCTCTCCCCTCTTCTCTCTCTTCCTCCTTTCTCTATCCTCTTGCTTCCCTTCTCTTTTCCCATCCCTCTCTCCTCTTTTCCCGTTTTTGCTTTCACCTTTTCTCTTTCTCCTCTTCTCTCTCCCCTCTGTCATATTCTCTCTCTTTCTCTCTCCCCTCCTCTTCTCCCTCTCTTCTTGTCGCTCATCTTCACTCTTTCTATCTCTTCTTCTCTCTCTTTATCATCTTCTCTCTGTCTCATCTTCTCTCTCTCTGTCCCCTCTCTATTTCTCTAACCTCTTCTCTCTCGTCCTTCTTTCTGTCTCTTCCTCTCTCTCTCCCCCCTCTCTCTGTCTCCTCTTCTCTATATCTGTCTCATCTTCTCTCTCTCTCCTCTTCTCTCTCTGTGTCTCCTCTACTCTCTATCTGTCTCCTCTACTCTCTCTTTCTCTATCCTCTTCCCCCTTCACTCTCTCTCTTCCCCTCTCTCTCCCCCACTTATCTGTCCCTTCCTCTTTCTTGCTCCTCTCTCTTCCCAATCTCTATGTCTCCTCTTCTCTCTCTGTCTCCTCTCTCTCTCCCCTCGTCTCTCTCACTGTCTCTCCCCATTGTCTCTCTCACTCTGTCTCTCCCCATCGTCTCTCTCACTCACTCCTCTCTCTATCTCTTCTTCTCTCTCTCCCTCCTCTTCTCCCCCCTTCTCTCTCTTTTGAAATGTTTAAATATACTGTAAGATACTATATAGTATGTAGTTCTTATTGGCAGACAAGCATGACTCCTCAATGGCTGAAAGAGGCAAGCCTGCAGAGCAGTTAAACGTTTGAATCAGTTTATTGTGCTTTATATGCATCATTTGAAAAAAAGAATTGTAACACCTTTACAAATCCCCTCTTACAGATGCAACAAAGAAACAATCTATTTCCATGTCCCTTTACTTAATTACAGCAAGCGATCCCTTTACATTTGCATAAGCATAAACAGTAGTCAAAATAAATATTTAATTTACAAAAAAAATTCTAAATATGCAATTATTTTTTCATAAAATAACTATTGACAATTCATCAGTGTCAATATCTCCTATAAAAACAAAGACATCACATGGAAGGAAACGCATGCGTCCATCAATTGTTACATTGTATCTGTTCTCAACATTACAAACAAGCACAGATACAAACATAATAACACTAATAAGTACGTTTAGTACTAAATATTCATACGTTCCTATTTCTTTGAATAAACAAAAATGATCTCATGATCTACACTGATAAAAAATAACTAATTTCAACTTTAAATAGATTGGAATAATAATAACTTAAAGGGCTCTAGTTGGTTCCTGGGTGTTACTAGGTATATAATATCCCTATGTATCTACTTACTTTTATGTATTTTATTATAAGCTCTGACTACAATCAAACAAACAGTCACTGTACGGGTCTGCCTTCTGCAGCTCATGAAGACACAGTATATCATTGTTCATATATATATATATGGTGCCAACTGCAGTAATCCACCTTAAAACAACAGGGGGGCAGTGGGAGGGGTATACAGCATTCCAAACAAGCAAGATCCGATTATCAGATCACGTCCCCTCTTATCAAACACTTTGTACCTTTCCTGTTTTATGCTAGCGCGCGGGTGCGTTTGCGTCCTAACCCTAAATCTAACCCCCTAATCCTAACCCTAAAACCCTAACCCCCTAGACACCTTGCCGGCGCTAACCCTTACCCCCTACACCCCTTGCCAGCCCTAACCCTGATCCTCAACCCCGACATCCCTTGCCGGCCCTAACCCTTATCCTAACCCCCTACACCACTTCACGACCCTAACCCTAAACCTAATTCTAACCCTCTACACCCCTTGCCGGCCCGGTGCTTTCCTGTTTTATGCTAGCACACGTGCACGTGCACGTGCATCTGTTATGTGCCTTGCACCGATAATGCTGTCTCCTTGTGGCCGGTAAGTGGTTAGGGGTTTTCAGGTTCGATTTACAGGGTTAGGTTTGGGAAGGGGTGTAGGGGGTTAGGGTTAAGGGCTTAGGGACTTTGTTTTAGGGGGTTAGGCTAAGAGGGTTAGGAGGTTAGGGGCTTATGGTTAGGTTTATGGCTGGGAAGTGCTTTAGGGGGTTAGGATTAGGGCCGGCAAGGGGAGTAGGGGGTTAGGGGCCGGCAAGGGGTATAGGGGGTTAGGATTAGGGTTAGGGCTGGGAAGGGGTGTAGGGGGTTAGGGGCTTTATGGAGTACATTGGGACACGGGATGCGAGCGCACCAGGCAACAGGAGGCTTCTAGTGCCGTGCATGCGTGCTATCATTTAACAGGAAAGGTCCGCTGGCCCTAACCGCAACCCCCTTCAGCCCTTGGCGGCCCTTACCCTAACCTCCTAACCCTCTTAGCCTAACCCTAATCCTCTAAAACTAAGTCCCCAGGCCCCTAACCCCGTGGACCCCTTCCCAACCCTAAACCTTACACGAAAACCCCTAAGCAAACGAGACAGCCTCATCAGCGCAGGGCAGTGCAGCATGGTGCGTGAACATAAGAGATGCACATGTGCTAGCAAAAAAACAGAAAGCACCAACACTTTGAGTTGCAAACTAGCATAACGAGCAGCATAATCAATGATTACTATCTCTGGGATGATTTACTGTAGAGGCCAATGGCTAGTGCAATGTCAATATTTCACGGTTTTTAAAGATGAAAACAACTTCCAGTGATAGATAGTTGATATGGAAGATCAGAGTTATAGATCCACCCTGCAGCTAATGACGTTATCAGCAGCAATAATAAAGAAGAAAAGCATGCCAATGTGAAAGTGTGTAATAGTGACAGACCTGTAATAATCACATTGGGTGGTCCCCCTGTATTATTCCTTGCTAGGTGTGCTCCTTCTTATCACCCCACTCCCTTTATTATTCCTTACTAGATGTGCTCCTTCTTATCACCCTCACTCCTAATCTTAGTTTATTGCTGTTGATAATGCCATTATCTCAGAAGGTGAATCTCTCCCATATCTATAGTTACAATAACCTCTATATGGACTATACGGCACTTCCACTCAGAATTTGTATTTACAGCCAGCTCCAAGTTTGTTTATTTTTTTGTGCACTTTCATTTCCCTTGATAAATTGGACCCTTTCTGTGTCCCTTTAATGCAAACTGGGTCACGTGGGAAGTGGTTGCGCTGTCAGTGTCACGTGACAAAACTTCTGCCTGCTCACCGTTACAGAGCAAGAGGTTCATGGAGGCGTGCCCTGACGTCACGGCGGTGGGTGGGTCGTGTCACATGGTGTCAGGCGGGAAGGCTAGGAGCGCGCTCACGGTGGCTGGGAAGGCTCAGATCGAACGAGCAGCACAATGGCGCCCACGGGCAGTGAGGCCCTGCACAAGAGGGTCAAAGAGCTCATAGCGAGCAACACGGTCATGGTGTTCAGCAAGAGCTGGTGTCCGTACTGCGATAGGGTAAGTGTGAGGAGAGAGAGATGTGAGGTTGAAGGAAGGGGGGTAGAGAGAGAGAGAGAGGAAGGGAGAGAGAGAGAGAGAGAGGTGTGCGGATGAAGGGAGAGAGAGAGGTGTGCGGATGAAGGGAGAGAGAGAGGTGTGCGGATGAAGGGAGAGAGAGGTGTGAGGATGAAGGGAGAGAGAGAGGTGTGAGGATGAAGGGAGAGAGAGAGGTGTGAGGATGAAGGGGGGGAGAGAGAGGTGTGAGGATGAAGGGAGAGAGAGAGGTGTGAGGATGAAGGGAGAGAGAGAGGTGTGAGGATGAAGGGAGAGAGAGAGGTGTGAGGATGAAGGGAGAGATAGAGGTGTGAGGATGAAGGGAGAGAGAGAGGTGTGAGGATGAAGGGGGGAGAGAGAGGTGTGAGGATGAAGGGGGGGGGGAGAGAGGTGTGAGGATGAAGGGGGGAGAGAGAGAGGTGTGAGGATGAAGGGGGGAGAGAGAGAGGTGTGAGGATGAAGGGGGGGGGAGAGAGAGAGGTGTGAGGATGAAGGGGGGGGGAGAGAGAGAGGTGTGAGGATGAAGGGGGGGAGAGAGAGAGGTGTGAGGATGAAGGGGGGGAGAGAGAGAGGTGTGAGGATGAAGGGGGGGGGAGAGAGAGAGGTGTGAGGATGAAGGGGGGGGAGAGAGAGAGGTGTGAGGATGAAGGGGGGGGAGAGAGAGAGGTGTGAGGATGAAGGGGGGGAGAGAGAGAGGTGTGAGGATGAAGGGGGGGGAGAGAGAGAGGTGTGAGGATGAAGGGGGGGAGAGAGAGGTGTGAGGATGAAGGGGGGGAGAGAGAGAGGTGTGAGGATGAAGGGGGAGAGAGAGAGGTGTGAGGATGAAGGGGGGGAGAGAGAGAGGTGTGAGGATGAAGGGGGGGAGAGAGAGGTGTGAGGATGAAGGGGGGAGAGAGAGAGGTGTGAGGATGAAGGGAGAGAGAGAGGTGTGAGGATGAAGGGAGAGAGAGAGGTGTGAGGATGAAGGGAGAGAGAGAGGTGTGCGGATGAAGGGAGAGAGAGAGGTGTGCGGATGAAGGGAGAGAGAGAGGTGTGCGGATGAAGGGAGAGAGAGAGGTGTGCGGATGAAGGGAGAGAGAGAGGTGTGAGGATGAAGGGGGGAGAGAGAGAGGTGTGAGGATGAAGGGGGGAGAGAGAGAGGTGTGAGGATGAAGGGGGGAGAGAGAGAGGTGTGAGGATGAAGGGGGGAGAGAGAGAGGTGTGAGGATGAAGGGGGGAGAGAGAGAGGTGTGAGGATGAAGGGGGGAGAGAGAGAGGTGTGAGGATGAAGGGGGGGAGAGAGAGAGGTGTGAGGATGAAGGGGGGAGAGAGAGAGGTGTGAGGATGAAGGGGGGAGAGAGAGAGGTGTGAGGATGAAGGGGGGGAGAGAGAGAGGTGTGAGGATGAAGGGGGGGAGAGAGAGAGGTGTGAGGATGAAGGGGGGGAGAGAGAGAGGTGTGAGGATGAAGGGAGGGAGAGAGAGAGGTGTGAGGATGAAGGGGGGGGGAGAGAGAGAGGTGTGAGGATGAAGGGGGGGGGAGAGAGAGAGGTGTGAGGATGAAGGGGGGGGAGAGAGAGAGGTGTGAGGATGAAGGGGGGGGAGAGAGAGAGGTGTGAGGATGAAGGGGGGGGGAGAGAGGTGTGAGGATGAAGGGGGGGGGAGAGAGAGAGGTGTGAGGATGAAGGGGGGGGGAGAGAGAGAGGTGTGAGGATGAAGGGGGGGGAGAGAGAGAGGTGTGAGGATGAAGGGGGGGGAGAGAGAGAGGTGTGAGGATGAAGGGGGGGAGAGAGAGAGGTGTGAGGATGAAGGGGGGGGGAGAGAGAGAGGTGTGAGGATGAAGGGGGGGGGAGAGGTGTGAGGATGAAGGGAGAGAGAGAGGTGTGAGGATGAAGGGAGAGAGAGAGGTGTGAGGATGAAGGGAGAGAGAGAGGTGTGAGGATGAAGGGAGAGAGAGAGGTGTGAGGATGAAAGGAGAGAGAGAGGTGTGAGGATGAAGGGGGGGGGGAGAGAGAGAGGTCTGAGGATGAAGGGGGGGGGAGAGAGGTCTGAGGATGAAGGGGGGGGGAGAGAGAGGTGTGAGGATGAAGGGGGGGGGAGAGAGGTGCGAGGATGAAGGGGGGGAGAGAGAGAGGTGCGAGGATGAAGGGGGGGAGAGAGAGAGAGGTGCGAGGATGAAGGGGGGGAGAGAGAGAGAGGTGCGAGGATGAAGGGGGGGAGAGAGAGAGAGGTGCGAGGATGAAGGGAGGGAGAGGGAGAGAGGTGCGAGGATGAAGGGAGGGAGAGAGGTGCGAGGATGAAGGGAGGGAGAGAGAGAGAGGTGCGAGGATGAAGGGAGGGAGAGAGAGAGAGGTGCGAGGATGAAGGGAGGGAGAGAGAGAGAGGTGCGAGGATGAAGGGAGGGAGAGAGAGAGAGGTGCGAGGATGAAGGGAGGGAGAGAGAGAGAGGTGCGAGGATGAAGGGAGGGAGAGAGAGAGAGGTGCGAGGATGAAGGGAGGGAGAGAGAGAGAGGTGCGAGGATGAAGGGAGGGAGAGAGAGAGAGGTGCGAGGATGAAGGGAGGGAGAGAGAGAGAGGTGCGAGGATGAAGGGAGGGAGGGAGAGAGAGGTGCGAGGATGAAGGGAGGGAGAGAGAGAGAGGTGCGAGGATGAAGGGAGGGAGAGAGAGAGAGGTGCGAGGATGAAGGGAGGGAGAGAGAGAGAGGTGCGAGGATGAAGGGAGGGAGAGAGAGAGAGGTGCGAGGATGAAGGGAGGGAGAGAGAGAGAGGTGCGAGGATGAAGGGAGGGAGAGAGAGAGAGGTGCGAGGATGAAGGGAGGGAGAGAGAGAGAGGTGCGAGGATGAAGGGAGGGAGAGAGAGAGAGGTGCGAGGATGAAGGGAGGGAGAGAGAGAGAGGTGCGAGGATGAAGGGAGGGAGAGAGAGAGAGGTGCGAGGATGAAGGGAGGGAGAGAGAGAGAGGTGCGAGGATGAAGGGAGGGAGAGAGAGAGAGGTGCGAGGATGAAGGGAGGGAGAGAGAGAGAGGTGCGAGGATGAAGGGAGGGAGAGAGAGAGAGGTGCGAGGATGAAGGGAGGGAGAGAGAGAGAGGTGCGAGGATGAAGGGAGGGAGAGAGAGAGAGGTGCGAGGATGAAGGGAGGGAGAGAGAGAGAGGTGCGAGGATGAAGGGAGGGAGAGAGAGAGAGGTGCGAGGATGAAGGGAGGGAGAGAGAGAGAGGTGCGAGGATGAAGGGAGGGAGAGAGAGGTGCGAGGATGAAGGGAGAGAGAGAGAGGTGCGAGGATGAAGGGAGGGAGAGAGAGAGAGAGAGGTGCGAGGATGAAGGGAGGGAGAGAGAGAGAGGTGCGAGGATGAAGGGAGGGAGAGAGAGAGAGGTGCGAGGATGAAGGGAGGGAGAGAGAGAGAGGTGCGAGGATGAAGGGAGGGAGAGAGAGAGAGGTGCGAGGATGAAGGGAGGGAGAGAGAGAGAGGTGCGAGGATGAAGGGAGGGAGAGAGAGAGGTGCGAGGGAGAGAGAGAGAGGTGCGAGGGAGAGAGAGAGAGGTGCGAGGGAGAGAGAGAGAGGTGCGAGGGAGAGAGAGAGAGGTGCGAGGGAGAGAGAGAGAGGTGCGAGGGAGAGAGAGAGAGGTGCGAGGGAGAGAGAGAGAGGTGCGAGGGAGAGAGAGAGAGGTGCGAGGGAGAGAGAGAGAGGTGCGAGGGAGAGAGAGAGAGGTGCGAGGGAGAGAGAGAGAGGTGCGAGGGAGAGAGAGAGAGGTGCGAGGGAGAGAGAGAGAGGTGCGAGGGAGAGAGAGAGAGGTGCGAGGGAGAGAGAGAGAGGTGCGAGGGAGAGAGAGAGAGGGGCGAGGGAGAGAGAGAGAGGTGCGAGGGAGAGAGAGAGAGGTGCGAGGGAGAGAGAGAGAGGTGCGAGGGAGAGAGAGAGAGGTGCGAGGGAGAGAGAGAGAGGTGCGAGGGAGAGAGAGAGAGGTGCGAGGGAGAGAGAGAGAGAGGTGCGAGGGAGAGAGAGAGAGAGGTGCGAGGGAGAGAGAGAGAGAGGTGCGAGGGAGAGAGAGAGAGAGGTGCGAGGGAGAGAGAGAGAGAGGTGCGAGGGAGAGAGAGAGAGAGGTGCGAGGGAGAGAGAGAGAGAGGTGCGAGGGAGAGAGAGAGAGAGGTGCGAGGGAGAGAGAGAGAGAGGTGCGAGGGAGAGAGAGAGAGAGGTGCGAGAGAGAGAGAGAGAGAGAGAGGTGCGAGGGAGAGAGAGAGAGAGAGAGAGGTGCGAGGGAGAGAGAGAGAGAGAGAGAGGTGCGAGGGAGAGAGAGAGAGAGGTGCGAGGGAGAGAGAGAGAGAGGTGCGAGGGAGAGAGAGAGAGAGGTGCGAGGATGAAGGGAGGGAGGGAGAGAGAGGTGCGAGGATGAAGGGAGGGAGGGAGAGAGAGGTGCGAGGATGAAGGGAGGGAGGGAGAGAGAGGTGCGAGGATGAAGGGAGGGAGGGAGAGAGAGGTGCGAGGATGAAGGGAGGGAGGGAGAGAGAGGTGCGAGGATGAAGGGAGGGAGGGAGAGAGAGGTGCGAGGATGAAGGGAGGGAGGGAGAGAGAGGTGCGAGGATGAAGGGAGGGAGGGAGAGAGAGGTGCGAGGATGAAGGGAGGGAGAGAGAGAGAGGTGCGAGGATGAAGGGAGGGAGGGAGAGAGAGGTGCGAGGATGAAGGGAGGGAGGGAGAGAGAGGTGCGAGGATGAAGGGAGGGAGGGAGAGAGAGGTGCGAGGATGAAGGGAGGGAGGGAGAGAGAGGTGCGAGGATGAAGGGAGGGAGGGAGAGAGAGGTGCGAGGATGAAGGGAGGGAGAGAGAGAGAGGTGCGAGGATGAAGGGAGGGAGAGAGAGAGAGGTGCGAGGATGAAGGGAGGGAGAGAGAGAGAGAGAGAGGTGCGAGGATGAAGGGAGGGAGAGAGAGAGAGAGAGAGGTGCGAGGATGAAGGGAGGGAGAGAGAGAGAGAGAGGTGCGAGGATGAAGGGAGGGAGGGAGAGAGAGAGAGGTGCGAGGATGAAGGGAGGGAGGGAGAGAGAGAGAGAGAGAGGTGCGAGGATGAAGGGAGAGAGAGAGAGAGAGAGGTGCGAGGATGAAGGGAGGGAGAGAGAGAGAGGTGCGAGGATGAAGAGGGGATAATTCTGTGTAACTGGAGTTTTTACATTAAGATGTTCATTATTTACTTTTATAGGTTAAAGAACTTTTCTCATCATTGGGCAGAGAATACAAAGCCCTAGAATTGGATCAGTGCGGTAAGATCTTGTCGTCATTGCCTGTTTATTCTCCCTACGCCATGTGCTCTTCACTCCTTCATCTGCGCAGCCACCATGGAAAATGTTTCACTTGTTTCTGCTGGTTAACCAGGAGGGGACATGGGGTCATGTCATAGGACCTTAGATTGACCATGTATCTTTTAAATGGATGTAGAAGGTTCCTGGATGTTACTAGGTATATAATATCCCTATGTGTCCATTTACTTTTATCCACTTTATTTTATTAACTGCTTCTAAGATCTGTATTCACTGGTCCCGGTATGGGCCTCCCGGCTGCAGCATATGTAGACTCTGTAGGGCTGGATGGGTAGTGTCCTAGCCAATCGGGGACCACATCTCGGCAGCATGCTGCAGAGAAATGGTCACTGATTTGGTTAGTATGAAACACTGCGCAGCAAGTACTATAGAGGGCAGCCCCCTACAGGGACTATTTGCTTGATTATTTTTATTTGGGCAATATAAGCACTTGTTTTAACATCCAGGAACTTCCATTTCCCATTAATGATCAGGATTTGTAGAACTACCTAAAAAACAAACTTGTCTAATCCTACACAGGAGCCTCGTGTTTTATCTCATTCTGAGCTCGCAAAGGGAAGCACAACATGGATTCAGTCCAGAAGTCTAAAGGCTGCCGGTGTCTGTTTCCTTTAAGCTGTCACTGCAGAAGAAAAGCAGCCTCTCCCTATTTCCCTTTAATTGTGCACCCTATAAACCACACATTTCCACACCTTCTTGTAATGTCTTTTAGTGCATGACACATACTTTTTTTTTTTTCCTCATATGTTTTTGTTGTTGCAAAACAGAATGACAGTTGATCAACAGCAATATATTGAACATTTACAGACTATAATTCACATATAGTTATCTTTGTCAAATATCAACATAACCAGAATGACATTTTCTCACTTTTACCCCTTTATTTTCTTCTTTATCTATCTTCTCCTTTTTTCCTTGCCATTTTTTGACACAATGATCTATACATTTTCCACAAATACAATTCACAACTTGCTTTCTTTTACAATATTTTAATTATTTGCATTGTGCTTTTCTCTTTAATTTTCCATATTTATTTATTTATATTTTTATTTTTTACTTACATGGTAGATAATGTTACACTAGTGTCCCTTTTTAAATGAACAGTGCATTGAAAACAAAACAATGGCTCCTATTCAATTGCAAGACCGTAATTACCTTCATACAGGACGCATGTCTGCGGGTTAGAAATTTGTTACAATTTCGACTGTATTCAATTGACTCAAGCCCGCAATTAAATGGCTAAAGCCTAAAACCGTGAACCCATACGTAGCATTTCAAAGCATGATCAATTAAGCAATCCCGTAAGTTACAGTTTAGAAAAGAGAATAGTAAATGAGACTGTCATCATGATGTCCGTAAAACAATGGAGGTTAAACTACAATCCATTAGGGTTTAGAAGTCCAATTTGCAATCTGACTCTCAATCCAGAAATGTAGAAATCAATAAAATCAATGGTTCTAGCCCATGTTGGTGGCCTGATATGTATTCACACCTTGATTCCTGGGATCAATATAACACGGAAATACAACATTTAAAAAAATAATTCTTTATTGCAGATTTACGAGCTTGAGACTTGTACAATTCTAATGTCTTTAATTGCTTTCCCAGTAATTTAAAGTACAGTAGTGTGTGTTTTATTTGCTTTTATGGTGCTATGAGCAGGTGTTTAACCCACTTGCAAGTCCTATCTAGTACTCGTAGAAATATTTAATATGTTTGCGGGCTTGTTGAATTATTGCAATTGAATATGGATTTTGCTGGGTTTTTTTTTGAGCCACAGGGATTTTGAGCCTGTAACTCACAAATGGATTGTGAGTAGCAAAATGTTGCCAATTTTATATATCGGTAGCTTTTACAGGCGACACCACTGGCTCCAGTAACTACAATTTGGCCAATTTAATGGGGGCCTATAATTGCTACAGTTTAGAATGAACCAGCAGAAATTTTGCAATTTCCCTGCAGATAAGGTTATCTGACATTGTGTTCAGTATAAATAACCTCCAATACATAGAAAATATTATGTAGAAGCTGTAGATTTACCATAGAAGAACAATGCAAGATATCGGTTTAAAAAAACAGTATTCATCGTATATTTATTATACTTTAACTCATTTGATCTCTGTACATTGTTTGCAATTTCACTTATTTTAAATGCCTTTAAAGCCTCAGATTAAGTTTGGATTCTCATTCAACCATCTGGCCGTGATCTTCCTGCCAATCACGGGGTAGCAGTCCGCTTTTATGTTCATGTTTGACGGCTTTTTGTTCCATCTTTACATTATTTTCCAGGGCAGGGCTCAGAATAACAAGGTCAATACAACTTTATAGAGTTACAGTAATGAGCACAACAAAGGTGTAAAAATATCTGTGTAATTGATTATATGATTTTGTAGTTCTTAAAGGCATATGGAAGGTCCCTTGGTGTTACTAGGTATATAATATCCCTGTGTTTCTATTTAATTTTATCTACTTTATGAAGTGCTGATGAGCTCTGTTTTTCTCCTCCTAAAACCATACTATTTGTACTTGTTTAGATCTGCGCCTGCAGCTTGTGAATACACAGACTGTGAAGAGCAGTGTTTCAAATTAGCCTTGCAGTGACCTCTTAGCATGTTGCCACTGATTGGTTACCATGAGACACTGCACACCCTGTACTTAAAAGTTCACTGTCTTCATGAGCTGCAGAAAGGAAAACCAGCTAGGAACTTTTTGTAAGATTGTAGGTAGACAAACGGATTATAAGCACTTAATAAAAGCACTTACATGAAAGTAAATAGATACACAGGGATATTTTATTTCTTGTAATATCGATGAAACTTCCATATCCCTTTAAGTGATCTCATAATATGTTAATTTCAATCATCCTTCACATTTGGAATTGAATGAAGGGTCTAAATCTTTTCTTTTTTTTCTTCTCCTTCTTAGATGACGGCACGAGTATCCAGGACGTGTTGTATGAACTGACCGGACAGAAGACCGTCCCTAATGTATTTGTAAATAGCAAGCACGTTGGTGGCTGTGATAAAACACTTCAGGTAAGACCTTAATGTCCACGAACGTCCAAGCTAAGAAAAGCATGAAAAAACAGTCTAAAGGTGGTGACAGGTACTTTATAATTTGGAAATTGTTAAAAATAAATAAATAATGCTTTCTTACATTGGCATTTGCAGTTTTTTTTTCTCAATCTGTTACTTTTTTGATCCACTTGGAAAGCGGAGTGATATTTTAAATGGATGCTAATGCAGCAATTACTAGTTACTTGTGAAACTCTTTGAATGTGGTGTTTTCAGAGGAAGTCTAAGCAAATGATGTGGGCATGCTCAGACCACAGGAATGAGGATAATTAGAGGTAGTTTTAATGGGAAAATAGCAATTAAAGGGACATGGAACATAACTTAATATTTTTCACGCTTTCTGAAGAGGATGTTTTAATGATCTCTATATAGGAAATATTTAACAATAATACAATGAAGATACATTATATTCATCTTTATATACTTTAGCTCGTTTGATCAGTACATTATTTGTAATGGCTAATTATAAATATTTTTTTTGCCTTAGATTCATGTGGGAGCAGCTCAGTATTGCATGCTTTTTGTAAAGGAAGCTTCCTTCGTTATTTATTCACAAATAAAATTTGCAATTTAGGCTCTTCAGGATGGATCTCTAGACAAGCTGCTGGATCCCAACAAGATAACTTATGACTACGACCTGATAGTGATTGGCGGAGGCTCTGGAGGATTGGCGTGTTCCAAGGTATTGTATAAATGTTACTCAATCATATCAATTGCTTCCTGGATCATTGAGTCTGTGAGGAACACAGTCATACTGACCAAGTGCCAGATATCATTTGTCAGAGCAATAAAGATAACTGATATTAGAAAGGTCAACAAAAATCAGTTTTCTTCCATAAAAATATGCAAAGTAATAGGTCAACTTCCTCTATAGAATAATATATACTATGTTGTGTCAGCATACTCCTTAAAGGGCCACTGCATTCCAAAACCTTATATGATGCCCTTGAAACAACATATCCTCAGTGTTGTTGTTCATGTTAAATTAATGTATTTTAAGAGAATTACTAAAAAGTATAACCAAAACTGATAAAAACATGTTTGATGCACCATCCTAAAATTGAACTTGGAGAATGTGTAATCAAGGATACCTGGAGCACTTGCTAATTGTGTGTTTTTTTTTTTTTATTGGATCAACATTAATTTGAATGGTAATGTGAGAGCAGTGTTACAGTTCAGACATACATTAGGCTCGTTTGTTTTTCCTATAATATGTCATAACAATTGTCTCACATTTAATATATTGTATCTACACCTGGAATGAGCAAGGTAGGTCCTAGAGGTCCGCATACAAGCCTGGATTTGATGTTCTCCTTCCTGTGCACAAGTGAATAGACCAGGATCACAGAAGAAGTGAGAGTCTCACCTGTACGCAGCAGGGAAATCATAAAATCCAGGCCAGCCCCCAAGGAATTAACTTACCCAACCTGATCTATTTTATAGACCAGGGTTTGTCAGTAGGTGGACCTGGGTCCGAATCGTGACCTCTGCATCATTAATACATTTTCTGTATATCTTAAAAACCTCTGTATCCTTAAATAACCTAGTGGTTAATTGTTTATTTTCTAGATAGCATTCCTTATGTTCCCTCCAATAAAAAAAAAAAATTATATATATATATATATATAATATATATATATATATATATATATATATATATATATATATAAATAAATAAAGTGTGTGTGTAGACTCTGGACCTGTTACTTCATTTTTACAAATAAATTAGGATCCTGGGGGATTTTCGTGACTAACCTTTCTGTACACCATAGACATGTTTGGGCTGAAGTTGCCCTTTAATTGACCATGGGCAGCTTGCACTTACCGTGCTCCATGACGTGGCTGAAAGAGGTGGTGTGAAAATGTAATTAATCCCAAGGGGTTGAAATTTGAGCCCTTATAGAGTTAAAACTTTTTCAAATAAGTGCTGTATTTTATTAAAGAAACCATTTTCTCCAAGCTGATATTGGATATAACAGGAAATACTGGCTGACACTACTTATCCAAAGGACAGATCCCAGATGTAGGCAGCAAGATCTTGCTGTACTTTATCATCCAGGCGTTGGAAATAAATGGTCAGGAGACTAAATTTACCCATGCCAGTATAATTCTGGTCTTAGTGCATCAGTAAAACTATTACCAGATTAAGTCTTTAATTGGCTGAGAAGAGTAATTGGCAATATACAGCAGAGCTTGTTAATGACCTTTTTAATTATATTTTTTTGTTGCAGGAAGCTGCTTCTCTGGGAAAGAAAGTTATGGTGTTAGATTATGTTGTACCGACCCCACTAGGCACTTCTTGGGGTAAGTAACCATGACTTGTGGTGTTTGTGTAAAAACAGAATGTTTTATAGTTCTATGTTTAATTATTGCCGAGATTTACAAGCTGTTTATATAGCAGTAATGCGTACTCATTCATTTGTAATAACATGTAATAAATAATTAGCTGCACAAGGCGTTGACCTCACTATCAGACTATCCCTTTAATTTTATGCTGCAGTGGAAATTATTTTTTTTAGTTGTTAGGCCTCTGAGACATAAGCCTATGTCCATAAGTGGCTTTATTTATTGTTAAAAGCTTTTGTTACTGCCATTACATACAGCATCTCTGCAATGTGTTACTAATAACCATCACTCGTTTCAACATCAAAGTATAAAGTCATGTTTGCATCTCATGATTAAGGCAGACCAATTACTACAATAATACATTTAGTCACCTGTTTATGCTTTAATTTATAGGGCTTGGTGGTACGTGTGTAAATGTTGGATGCATTCCCAAGAAATTGATGCATCAAGCAGCCATACTTGGACAATCACTTAAAGATTCAAGGAAGTTTGGCTGGGAATATGAAGAACATGGTAAATATTCTGCAGCATTATTGTTTTTGTTAATATTATTCGTATTATTATATAATTTATATAGCATAAACATACTTGGTAGCGCAGTTTTTGTACAATAAAATGAATGATATTATATGTAATTCCATGGGGGATGTCTTCTCGTAATTTGCATGGACTTTGCAAGACATGTCATCCTTCCCATTTCAATGTACAAGGAATTAGGTACAGAGCAGGGCTTTCAAGTTGACTTGAGACAGTCTCCTACTAAGTGTGTGCAAGATGGGAGATGCAAAGAAATTCTCTTAATTGTCCAATGAGTCGCCAAATCCACCTTCACCATACCATGCTTGAATAAAAAAATAACAATTAGCAGGACGGTGGAAAAAAGAACATATAGAAAAAACTAACTGACACCACTATTTTTATTATTTTTTAAATATTCTCTAAAATCTTTGTTTGCAGTTAATCATAACTGGGACACCATGAAAGAGGAGATCCAGAACTACATTGGCTCCTTGAATTGGGGCTACAGAGTTACACTGAGGGACAAGAGTGTCCGATATGAAAATGCATATGGAGAATTTGTCGAACCCCATAAAATAAAGGTAAGTATTTCCACACCTTTCTTGCTCCTCACAACCACTTCTCATGTTGCACATCATTTTTATGCAATGCTCAACTTCTCTTTTCCTGTTTAATATTTAGGCAACAAACAAGAAGGGGAAAGAAGCTTTCTACACCGCAGAGAAGTTTGTAGTTGCAACAGGGGAAAGGCCACGATATTTAAATATACCTGGAGATAAAGAATACTGCATCACAAGGTGAGCTTGCACAGAAAAGGTGTAATGCACCTGGAGTTTATCCTACTGAAATGTTAACCACTGTTCAAGAGTAATGGCTCTTGTTTGGGTTGGGCTTAGTTAGGGGTTGGGTCAGTCTCCATCTAAGTAGAGGATTCCATCTTGTCTTTGTATAACTTCCTTAGATCATGAATTATTTCTTCTTTCTTCCCCTCACAAGCCCAGAAGCAGTTTTCTTGCATCAATAAATGCAAGTCCTGATCTCCAGAAATGAAAACACCCATCTTTCATAACCTCCACTGAAGTATCAGTCGTTTCCAGGGTCCAGCAAAAAAAAAAATAATGTTGTCAGATTCTGTTTTCAAACATTCATATTTTTTTCATTTGTATGCATAATTAAATTTTTATTTTTCATTCATAATTTTTCATTTTTTTATTCATATTTTTATTTTATTTTTTTATATATATTTTTTTTTTATGCATTTTTATTAATCGTTTTGTCCTGTCAATGGAATTATGACACAGCCGATCAGGAAATCAGTTTTTCACCTGCCTGACACTTATCTCCTTTCTTTTGCCTGTTTCCTTGTGTAAACCTGCAATTCTAAGTTATACAAGTGCCATCTTATTCTTTGTCCGTGATAACATCTGTCAAAAAACTTGCCAAAACTTGCTTCACTTTTCAGGTGAATCACCTGAGAAATCTTCTCCCATATTCAGCAGCTCTACTGTCTTTGCACAATATCCTCAACTGACCTCACTCTGACAGTCGTATTTGATTTAAAGGGAGGGACGAGTGTCCTGTACACTTGTCCCTCCCTTACTCTATAGTGTAACCACAATGAGGGGTCACTTGAGGGAATATAATATTTTATATAATTATAATACGTTGCAATGTCTGATCAACAAACCTCAGATCATTCTGACCCCAAACTCATTATTTGTCTTGAGTATTTTTAAGTATTTGAATGCCTTAATTTCTTGACCTCCCAAGCTGTACCTTCTGTAAAAAAAAATCTGATATATTAAGTTGTGATCTTCACCTCCACTCCTATTAACAACTCTTCAGTGACTTTTTTAATCTTATTGCTGCTTTTCAAAATTCTTTTTTGTTGTCTACATGTTCCTACTTGATCATGTTCTACCTTCTAATCTGATCTTGCCTTACCTCACTTATCTTCCTGCACATCAGATTCCTCCAATCTCTCTTGTTCCCTTTGCTTCTTTACATTCCTTACTCTTCACCAGAACCAACTTGGGATACATGGCCACTGTTCTCTTATCTGCAGCTCCATAAAGATCGATCCTTCTCTCCCTTGCTGCGAAATTTCATTACCCGGATTACTCCATCCCCATATTAGCAGTGAATATATATATATATATATATATATATATATATATATATATATATATATATATATATATATATATATATATATATATATATATATATATATATATATTCTGTCTTCTCCTTTCTATATTTGTAACTTTTTTTTTTTTTTTTTTTTTGAGTGCTATAGAATGATTTTTTTTTTTATTTGTTCATGTTATAGATAAATAAATACTCTTTCTTGTCTCGTAGTGATGACATCTTCTCCTTGCCCTACTGCCCTGGGAAGACACTTGTTGTTGGTGCATCTTACGTAGCCTTGGAGTGTGCCGGCTTTCTTGCCGGCATTGGTTGTGATGTCACAGTTATGGTCCGGTCCATATTGCTCCGTGGCTTTGACCAAGAGATGGCAAATAGAGCTGGAGATTACATGGAGAGCCACGGTGTGAAATTCATCAAGAAGTTTGTACCAACCTCAGTAAGTAACCTAATACTGCTTAAGAGGTAATTATTTGCTGGTTGTCTGTTTTTTTGTTTTTTGTTTTTTCCTTTTTGAATGGTGTGTTGAATGCTTCTATAATTTCTCAAGATTAGAAAGTGTATTTGTCATTAGACTTTCAAGGCAGCTTTTGAGGACCTTAACTCACCCCTCCGAAATTGCCCAATAAACGGATTACTTTTATTACTTTGTGCATAAACAAGATAGTAAGAAAACAAACATGCAGGCTTGGTTATGACTATTTTTATAAGAGGGCTAGTGCACCATTAAGAGGTGCTAGTTTTAATTATCTGTTGACAATTAATATAATTCTTCTCCAGTTTATTTATGAAGACCGTGTTTAATATTTTCAAAGATCATTTTGATTCCCAACCCTCTCCTCAAGGACCACCAGAAACGTCATGATTTAAGTGCAACACTAAGAATACAGGTGAGGCAATTGGAGACTCCATAGCATGTTGAATACCAATTGGCCTCACCTTGTGTTGATTGACTTTTTATTTTTTTTGTTTAAGTCTTTGAAGTATTTTGATTCCCATCTTGGAGAAAAGCACCATCTGGTGGTGGTCATGATTTAGGTTTTACACAAAGTGTTGGGAAACCCTGAATTAGAGAATAGTATTCTGGTTATGAAGGAGGTTCTGGAGGGAAAACCATTATAAAAGGCAAACTTGAGTCTAGATCTAGACGGTCGTTTTATAGGCTGCCACTTCACCAGACCTTGATGCCAAGGAGACCACAACGCCTCCGGCCACAACACCTTCAGTCTCCAGCCAATGTAGAGCAATATATCAGACCATAGGTTGTACAACAATATAGCACTTACTACTAGCCAGAGCTCCCCATCCATTGGGGCAAGCAGCAGCTGAACCTGAGTTTGGAAATGAAATTCATACTGCGTTATTTAAATATTCAATATTAAATTGAATTAATGATCTGGTTTAAAACATGCAGCTCATGTTAAGGCATTACAGTAGTTTGTTACTTACTGTTAAGTGTTCTGGTTGGTGTACCTGTGTCATGCCCTCCCTCCTATTTCACATTGTGTTCAAAAGCTGTTGATTGGCTCCCTGTTAGTATTTTAGATCTTAGCCTGCTTTCCTGCAGCTTTCAATTCATTTTGTATTTGTAGAATCCGGATTTAAAAAAAATGCTGATTTTGTAGTTCAGAGTTCAACATAGCTTGGAAGAGAAGGGGTACAAGATTGGCACGGTTTGTTGTACCAGTAGTGCATTTGTGCCAGTATTTAACAAATTGCTTCTTTACACAGATTGAACAACTAGAGCCTGGCACGCCGGGAAGACTGAAAGTTGTAGCAAAAGCTACAGAAGGAGACGTCGTCATTGAAGAGGAATATAACACAGTGAGTGCTCTTTGTGTAGATAGATTTTTATATGTGGGGTTTAACCTGAGATTATATATATTAAAAAGTGTAGCAGCAATTTTTATTACATTAAAGGCATATGGAAGGTTCTTGGATGTTACTAGGTATATAATATCCCTGTGTATCTATTTACTTTTATGTACTTTAGGCAGAGAAACAGCTTATAAGCATTTAATAAAATAAATAGTCCCTATATGGATCTGCTCAGTGCATCAGCATATGCACACACAGACTCTGATGTACTTGCTGACCTGAGTCTCATACATACCAATCAGTGACCATCTCGCAGCCACATTCTGCAACATGAGACAGGGTTCCTGACGGGCTAGTACACTGTGCATCAACCCCTACAGACTGCATATGCTGCAGTGGGCAGTCCCATACAGGATTATTTGTTTGATTTTAGGCAGTAAAGAAAGAGCTTATAAGCACTTCTTCATAAAGTAAAGCACATACAAAGTAAACGGATACGCATGGATATTATATACCTAGTAACATCCAAGAACTTTCCATGCCTTTTTAATCTCTAATCATTTGGAGAGTATCTGATTTTCAAATATACCAGTTGCAAAAAACTTTATTTTAGTTTAGACTTCTCATTGTGTAACAAACTTTCATTTAGGTTTTAATTGCTGTGGGAAGAGATTCGTGCACCAAGAACATTGGGCTTGAGAAAATCGGGGTTAAAATTAATGAGAGGTGAGTTGTTGTGTATTTTTTTTTGTGGGTGGTAATAATAATAATAATAATAATAATAATAATAATAATAATTATTTATGATCATGGGCACTGCAGGGTACATTCTGCAACATGCTGCAGTGCTTTAACACCATAATTGCTTATTGCATCAGTGGCTTAAATAGACATGGAAGGTTCCTGTATGTTACTAGGTATATTATATATATATATATATATATATATATATATATATATAATGTATTTTATTAGTCTGTGCTTATCGGCTCTGTTTTTACTGCCTAAAATCAAACAAATGGTCCCTGTGTGGGTCTGCAGCTCATGAAAGCAGACTCTGGTTAATAGGAGGCACTGGACACTCAATTCTACAATCGGTGACCATCTCTTGGCAACATGCTGTTGAGATGTGGTCCATGATGGGCTAGGACAATACACTGCCCATCCAGTCCGGTAGCACTGGATGTGCAGTGTAGCTATTAAGTACATAAAAATAAATGGATACATATTGAAAAGGCCTTCAGTCTCATGTCACGATTTATCTCACATAGTGGGTGTAATTATTATGTGCATGACCGTCTTTGTTTTATATATCACATACACACACGTAAAAGACTTACTGATGTTGATCCAGTTGGGCATGCTCAAATGGCTTATCACCTCCAACCTCAAAAGATAATGTTGTTTCTTCTATCCAAAGCGCTTTCAACTTTTTATTTGACTTGATAACAGTTTCCTTGGTATCATAAAGGGTTAATTAGAATGCAGATTTAAGCAGTGATATAAGAAAATTATGAGGTTCTGCTTAGAGAAACAGTCCAGGATATAAGGTTATTTTATACAGTTGTCTGTATAGCCTATGACTGCAACACACACACACATGTACCAAAGGAAACAGTGGAGGGTGTGATACAGTAGGTGAGGGGTTAATGTGAGGGTTAGAAGGCGATTCAGGATAATGCGCGCATGACTGGTCATTGCATCATATGATATCAAGAGGGTGGAAGCCTCATTAGAGTGAACTCGGTTTGTGGGTAGATGACAGACTGTCTAATTTAGAGTATTTGCAGTTGTTGGAGCATTCATTTATAAGTCATTATGTACGAAAAATAATCTGTAGTGGAAAGGCTGTGATTGCAGTATCCTTAAATAATCTAGGAGTTGAGTGGCCATCTTGGAATTTTTACAGGGTTTCTGTAAGAGGATTGTGGATAAGTGTGAGGGATGGAGAGAGCGTGAAAGAATGAATCACTCAGAGCAGTCTGCACACAGATTAAAAATGGTCAACCTCACAAGACTACATTTGTAACAAAGTATTTATCCTTGAAAAATAATTGTTATAAAGGAACAGGAATTGATCACGTGAAATTAGAGGGGACTATCTTCATCTAAATTATGTTTAAAGTATGCAACATTTACGTTCAATTATTTACAGCTTGAACTTTTTATTTTATCTTTTTATTAAGTGAATTTTAATTGTGTTAATTTTTCTTAAATAACTAGGACAGCAGTTGTCGCCTTAATAAAAGAAAGCATGAGCTTGTTCTTTGTTGATCAATTCCAGCAGTTCCCATATAAATGTCTCATGATTTTTATCTTTGACACCTTCTCAGGAATGGTAAGATTCCAGTGAATGATGAGGAACAAACCAGCGTGCCTCATGTCTACGCAATCGGAGACATATTAGAGGGAAAGCTGGAACTAACCCCAGTAGCAATCCAGGCTGGGAGGTTGTTGGCGCGCAGGCTGTACGGGGGATCCACTGTGAAGGTAAATTGATATAAATATGACGTGCAACTCCTCCAAACATAGCATATTTAAGCAAGACGTCTTATGCTTTTCAGCAAACTCCAAGCTTGCATGCCAAGAGACCAAGGAAAAAGACTATTTGACAAGGATATTAATCTAAGGATATTGCATTTTTGGGGGACTTAAGCTGCAAACTTAGAGGACTGTTGTATATATTGCCCATGTAGGTTGTATGCCTTTCCAAAAAAATACGTTTTCATACAGTGTTCCTTTTTAAAATGGTTATGCATTAGGGTTTAATTATTTAATAACTGATGAGCAATCGTATCAGTGTGTTAATGTTAGCTTTAAAAAAGAAAAAAATACATTGTCCGGTTCAGTAGTTACTCTCCAAACCTCTGGGGATTATCTTCTGATAGGAATCTTTTTGCCATATTCCCTTCTGCTGTCGCTCCTAGATAAAACTAGACTGCACTAATAACCATTTTAGGAGACCCTTCTGGGCAGATTCTCTCCCCCCATAAACACGCTACCGGTCTCTGAAGCCCTAACACTTTTTTTTAAATACTGTTGTTTTGACAATCGTTAAAAGGCCAGTTAATTCAACACAATTTGGTCCACACCACAGTGAAGATCTCCTAAATGCATGTTGAAACACTTTTTGAATTTTTGAAATACGTGCATTCTTTTTTTTTTATGGCGATAACCACACATTTAAATTTTAGTGGATTTATCTGTTGACATTTTTTCTGCCTGCCTACTGCTTGATTCCGAGGGCGTGGTGTTCCGCCTCCTTAATTACTTCAACCAATCAGGTTGCCGAGAAATCACATGCTGAGAGCTGTTCAATGAATAAAGCTTTTTTTTTTTTTTTTTTTCTTCGCTTTTTTGTTTTCCAAAACATGGCAGTAATATGCAGATCCTTACACAGAGACCCCTCTATTCAGACCATGCACACAGTTATACAAGTCCCAGGCCGTAACATGTAGATCTTTATACACAGAGACCCATCTAGCCAGGCCATGCACAACCTCTTACCTGGCTCTCTATGTATGAAATTGAAACTGCTCAGTAGTATTGCATGCAGAGAAACGCATTCCTCAGGGCAAGCTGAAGAACTACAACTCCCAGCAGCTCGCATGCAGAGTGCTTCCTCTTCCTGCTTGGAGGCATCCAATTTCTCTCCCAGCCAATAAGGAAGAGGCTGACATCTTCCTCCCCATAGAACTAAATCATAATGTACAGTGCCGTGATGGTCTGCATCACACACACACACACACACACACACACACACCTTGGGTAAATAAACAAAAACATTGTAAACATTTTTTCCCTAATACAAATAAAATTGAGAAACAAAACCAACATTTTTATAAATCATAAATAAGTTGCTGGCCCTTTAAATAAACAAAAGAAACCCTATTGCGTAGCCACTAAACAAAATGCAAAAACAGTGAGATTTGCATGATATCATTAGCTTGCAAATATTCCAAACACACAAAATGTTCTATATTTTTACGTGTACCTTTTTCTGCATAGAGCTGCAGCTGCTTCTTCCTGGATGATCGTTCTAATTACATTTGAAAATAGTAATAATAATTTAGGAATAACTTAATAATGCATACTACTATTTAATTTGATTAAATTATGAAATTATTATAAAAGTATTAACAAAATGAATGCAAATTAAATACAAATAATTACATAAGAAAACAAAAAATAACTAAATAAAAAGGGATTTTAAAATTAAATAAGTGGCCGATCAAGTAGGCTACACCACTATTGACAAAGTAATTTTATATAAATAATTGTAGTGTCTTCTGACATGCAAGTAGTTAAGAAGGTTTAGGTTGTTGTACAAGTATTGGGTTTTCTTTTATATTTCCGGGTGAACATATGGGGTTACTCATTGTCTTCTCTCTTTACAGTGTGATTATGTCAATGTCCCAACCACTGTATTTACCCCCCTGGAGTATGGCTGCTGTGGATACTCAGAAGACAAAGCTATTGAATTATTTGGAGAGGAAGCTATAGAGGTAAATCCACATGTCTTCTTATTACACCTTTGGACTTGTCGGTTTAATATTAGCGGTAAGAAGCAGACAAGTTGATTCTCCGTCCTTATTATATTGCTGATAACCCTATGCACAAATGTGCATTTATATTAAATGCCTTTCTTGAATCTGTAACGTCTATGTTGCTATGGTGTTACAGCAGTCCTTTTGTTATAACAAACTATTTTATGTTTTTTTTTTTTTTTGCCATTTTTTTTTTTTAGATTTACCACAGTCTGTTTTGGCCTCTTGAGTGGACGGTTCCAAGCCGGGATAACAATACTTGTTATGCAAAGATAATCTGCATCAGACAAGATAATGTAAGTTCAATATAAACCTGTACAATTGTGAGCCTCTGTGTATGAACTTGTACCGACGGCTGCTACATTTTATATCCTTTTATTGTCCGAAGCTCTCTCCACAGTGGCTCCTGCTCTAGTTTTTGATGGAGCTGCATTTTGTGTTGGTCAGAACGATCCCCTTCACCAGTTATGAAATCCCCTCTGAATAATGTTGTTCCTTTTTTATAGCAGTGTCTGTGTTGGTCGTATCAGTACTTCTCCGTTGAAGAAAGTAGCAAATCGTTCTGCCTGATCCTTGTTATAGGAATAAACTTTTGATTCCTCTGCTTAATCTTTGAGGCATCCATGATACTTTGTAAGATGTGTATGAGTGAGGCTATAACGTTTCTAGAGAGCAATACTTTCAACTAATGTGTGGTTTCAATCCGATCCAATTGGTGAACAATGCTCCCACACCCCTCCCTCTACTGATATATGAAAAAATCTATCTCTATACAAGTCATTTGAACGGCAAAAAAGATTCCTCAAAAGTTCTTATTTTTCTCTTAACTTGTGTATTTATGTCCATGACTGGTAATATTGGTTTGTTACATACGTCACAAACAAGTGCCATTTTTCTCGAACAAGAATGGTTCTTTAATTTAGGTTTTCTTAACTGCAGTTAGTTTTAACTTTGATCTTATTTAGGAGCGTGTAATCGGATTCCACGTTCTCGGGCCCAATGCTGGGGAGATCACTCAGGGCTTCGGTGCTGCTATGAAGTGTGGTCTGACCAAAGAAAAACTGGACGAAACCATCGGCATCCACCCAACATGTGCTGAGGTGAGTCTGGAAAGCTAACTTTATTAGAGCAAACAACTAAAATAGAGAAAAGAACACATAGAGCTGAACGTGGTGAAATATCTCTCAAAACATTTAATATTGCACTGATAAAAATATATTTACAAGATCAATTCCTAATTTACTAAACAAACAAAGCCACAATAGACATGGATATAAAAATAAATAAAATGTAGAGAGATTTATATCCAGATATAAAGGTCACTTTATTGGAGTATAAGTGCATTTACAGCTAAGCACTGGGGGTTATATGAAACATTTCCCCATAGGGCTGAGTTTTGTTAATTTCATGCCAGATATTCTATGGTCTATAATCCTCCCAAATTAAAGTATTGCAAGAAATGTGCTTTTAGCTTCAAAAAGACACTGATAGCTAAATTCCATTGGTTAACAATTTGAATCAAAGAGCACAATTAAGCCATTAATCTAGTTTTTGATTAGAAGAAAAACATTTTTTATATCTCTACCAGATCTTGGCAGCATTCATGATTTTTGGTTGAAGTTGTTTTTATGTGAGGGGATATTTACATTTTTGCATAGCAGGGCTTGTATTTCCTGATGGAAGCAGCCTACAAGGGAGAAAGTATGTGGTGTCCATTTCAGTCAGACCCAATTATCTAAAGACTTTAATTTTAAACGTTTAATCAATTTTTTACATTTTAGTATTTTAATTTTAATTCATTTTCTCCCCCACCAGGTATTCACCACCATGGAGGTTACCAAATCATCTGGAGGAGACATCACTCAGAAGGGCTGCTGAGGTTAAATCCTGCAGTTACCTATTCCTTGGAGGTCTCCCCACTGTAAGACTAAACAAACACTCAGGTTAAAGATATTGCCTCAAAATTGCCACCACTGCCTTGAATGAATACTATTTATTTGAGCCTAATCTGGCAGTGAGTAACCATCAAGCAGTGGCACATGTTGGTCCATCAGTGGTGGGGACTTCTGGTAACTGCAGGATTGCTGTTCAGTCTGGATGTGTCAGGTGCAGCATTTTTATGCATTTTTGACGCCTTTGCTCACCACCCTTATTTAGGGAGAGCTCAGACCGATCCCACCGGACGTCCAGACTTTTTTTCTTGATAGATTTAGATGATATTTGTATTGCTCCATTCGCACACACAACACCTCTACGTGTTCTTTTCATGCCATATTCTGTCCATAGTTCATAGACAATTAGTATTTTTTAGACATGTGACTGTCCTTGCGTGCAACGTGACTGGTTCTTGGGCATCTGAATGACTAAAACAATATTTTTATAAGTTAAAAAAAAATGTTGGTGGCCTATAACCTCTCAAAATGTTGCAATTCTATGTAATTTAAGCATTGTCTGCACTATTTCATACATTGTGACCCTAGTATACTAATCATGTATATTCCATATGAGGTTATCAGGACGGCTCCATGTCCGAGCTTTTAGATTTATTCTTGCTCATCTGATCTTTGTTTGCAACCCGTTTAAAACTTCTCATTTTCAGAAATCTGTATATGAAATTGATGCACGTTTAGCTCCACATCTTAAAGGAATATGGAAGGTTCCTAGATGTTACTAGGACTATAATATCCCTGTGTATTTACTTTTTATGAACTTTATTTTATTAAAAAAGCACTTATAAGCTCTGCTTTTTAATGCCTAAAATCAAATTGTCTTTGGTCTGCAGCTCATGAAGATATGTTGTAGTACTGGATGTGTTGTCTCATACTAACCAGTCAGTGACAATCTTAGCAACATGCTGCTGAGATGTGGTCCCTGATAGGCTAGGACACTACACATCCAAACCTGCATATGCTGCAGTGGGCAGACCCTCACAGAGACTATGATTGATTTGACAGTGAAAAACAGGTTATAAGCACATCTTAAAGTACATAAAGGTAAATAATGAACAGGATATTATATACCTAGCAACACCCAGGAGCCTTTCATGTCCCTTTTTTAAGAGACTGTTAACGCTTCATATTTCCATTTTCAGCTCCCTTATTTCCTAACTTGTAGGACTATATTCGGTCAATAAAAAATAAGACACCTTTAAAGACAAATTCCTTATTTTTTTTTTTTTTTTTTTAGAACTTAGTCTTATAATCTTGAAAATAGGGCAGTTGCTGCAAGAATATCATGCAATGTATTGAAGTTTTAGCATTAATAGTTTGGGGGGGGGGGGGGGGGGTTTGCCATCAGTCTGCTCAAAACAGAGACCAATAAATTACATTACCTTATCAAACTGGCTGTGTCTGTCATAATTAATTTACACTTCGATTAGAAGCATAAATACATATATTTTAAAACATGTAAGGAAGATAATGCTTTAAAAGGCCACTTACGTCGGCACAATACAGACCAAATCACTGTAAAGATCACCTAAAGCATTTGGAAATACTTTTCTGGAGCTTTGAAATGTATACATTTTCATGGAGAAATCAAATAAAACCTGTTTCCATGTGTAACATATTGCCCCTAGCCTGCTTCATTACTGCTGCCAATTAGATTGCAGGGATGTGTCCCCCATTCAAGTCAATGGTAAGGTTTTTGTCAGACTGCTTGTATTGCCAATTTGAATGGGAACAGGCCTTGTAATGGGTTTATTTTTTCAGAAACCATAACTCAGATTTCTGTTCTTCCCCTCTCTTGATTTTGAGTTATGCGAACCAGTTCAGTGGAGCTGCGATTGCTCAGTGTAGTAACCTTTACCACATCTATCTGTGCATGCATGGAATACTGGTACTTGCATAAAATAGGAAAGCAATGAGTTAACTGGTAAGTGCAATCAAAATCAGTGAAATCTAACAAATCACTGTTCTATATAATTATGGAAATGAATGTCTTTTCAGAGATTCAACTTTTTTTTTTTTTTTTTTTAAACTGGGTATCTTCTCCTTTTTGTCTTAAATGCGTCTGAAGCCACTCAATTGAGTGGAAAATTATGTAACTGCCCCCTTAAAAAATATACCAAGTTTCAATAACCTTTATAATAAATCAGTACTCCTTCAACTGATGTCAAGACCCAGGAAAAAGGATCCAACTCTGCTCCCGAATTCTCCCTTCTTGGCTACAGGAATCCTCTCTTGGACCATGAAGTGGATGTGCTTCTTGGTCGACTTCTATTTCAGGGCCATCACTGGTTAAAAATAACAGAGTTTATAACCTCTAAATAAGAGAACACCCTGATTATGTTCACTAGAAGAGTCTTTATTGATAAAGTTGGAACATTATCTGCCCTTAACCAGTTATCTCAACCAGCCCTCTGTAGTACCTCACTGAGGGGTATAGGACTTGATGCCATCACAGGGTCATTGGGTAATTAAATCACAAACGTAAACACATTCAAAGTTCCCGTCTAAACTAGTTAGCTCATTATTTGAATTTTCTGTCCAGAGCTTTATGATCCCATCAGGCAGGTTGTTGCCAGGATGTACAGGCCGTTGTTCAAATTTCCTATCTCTGTTAATAGAATTACCAGGTACTGGAACGATGATGGGGGATAGAGAGAGGACCTAGCTTTTTTAGAGAGAGGTTAACTTATCCTCCAAAAAAAAAAAAAGGCAGATCTTGGCCTTTCAATACTTTCATTGTATTTATGATAAAGGGAAACCAATCTGATTCTGAATATTCAGGCCACTTACCTTTTTTTGTAGAACCTAGAAACCACCACCATCTCAATTGGACTCCTCAAGGGTCTTTTGCTCCAAATCAATAAATACTGTTGTTGTCTGTGCTCTCTAGAGACCCTACTGCTCTTTCTGGTGATCATTTACCAATTAGGTCTAGAACATCTGCAGAATTGGCCTAGAGTATTGGGTGCTAGGATGCAGGTGTTGTACATTATAACTGATTATTTTTTTCCCCAAATATCCTCTGTACATTGGGAACCTCAGTGAGGAAAAAGTACAGGGTTCAAACCAAAATATATAAATTCCGTGTGTGTGTACTTTCCATATAGCAATAGTTTTTCTTATACTTTTATTTGCACAAGAGCAATAAGTGAAACTTATTTATATCTACTTGAAACTAGAAACGTCTTGAAGAGTGATAGTTAATATAAAAGAAACCAATTTTAGATGTGACTTGCCCATTTATAGGACCACTTTAAAGCCCTTACAAGATGCATTTGGTATAATTATGCTTTGATTATTAATAAATTCCTATGGAATGATTATTATATAATACTACGAAAATGCCCGTCAAAAATGACGCCAATAAAATTTGAAGCCTGGCAATGATGTTTGCCACCAAATGCCAGGATATGGCCCCTCTGAGCACCATCTGCGTTAATCGCGTGCCCTGTGCTGAACGCCTCCGGCGCCTATTGCGTGGCTCTTCCACCATCTACTTTACAGGCACTGCGATGAGCGCCTTCGTCACTCATGGCGAGCTCTGCAAGGAGCGGGTTTGCCGCTTATTGTAGTTTGCCCAGCCGCACCTTTCATGCTTTGCAATGATACCCTTCGGCGCTCATTGCGAGCCTCTCCCACTGTGTACTTTTTTTTATAGGCCTGTGTAGTTTAGGGGCCTACTGCCTTGGTGTAAGAGTTACTGGTTTGCCTTAAATCTTAGTGCTTAGGGCTTGTATTTACATCCTTCGGCCTCGTTCTCACCTTGTTCCCGTGTTTTTACGGCAGCCATTTTTTTTTCCCCATCTTGAAAAAAGCCTCAAAAATTAAATCCCTGGCTCTCTCCCTGTGTTGTATGCGAGTCTGGAAGTTAATTTGAGGCATGTTTGTGTCTTTTTGCAGGTTTTTCCAGTTCGGTGGTTCGGCTGTTAAAGTTGTATTTTTGCAAGCCCCGCAGTCCATCTACGTGCTTTGGGTCCTAAGTCGTACGTAATTTTGCGCCCATCCAGGGGCTTTGCGATGAGGCCTCATTGCAGCTAAGGCCCGCGTGTCTCGGGATGAGCGCCAGTGTCCACCCCTGCAATGAGCGCCTTTGGCCCTCATTGCAGCCTAAGTCTCGCCTGCTCGCATTGCTTCGCGAGGCTCATGGTCGACGCCTCGCCAATGCGAGGCTCGCAAAGCTTGACGACAACTTGCAGTACGACAACTATGTGTGATTACATTCAAAGTTAAAGTTTAGGTTTTCCGCTTCCAATTGAGCTTAGTCTCCATCCTGATAATTTCACAAATGAGGAAAGGAAATCTGATTAGACAAGAGGTCAAACAATCATTCCACACCCAAAGCTTGTTGCTACTACAGTGATCCTTTTTAGATGTGTGAATTTGTGCGCACTTGGTGACCTGGGAATACCAAAGCCGTGTAATCAATAACTGATAAAAATATATCTTTAAAGGAAGTGCAATAAAATACAATGCAATATATCACATAAACGTATGTAAACTGGCTCTAGAATTCAAGGTCACACTTGGATATCACCCTCGCCCTACAGCTGCCGGTTATGCTAAGTAGTAACACACCATGGGCAACAAGAACTGATATGAAAATAAGAGGTATGTCAGAGTACTTCTGGGAATCAACTGCTACTCCTACTGATTTTTTTTCTTTATTTTTTGCTCGGTGTCTGAGAGGATGTGCACTGCTCCTCTCATTCCTCTATTAGTTGCTGGGGGGAATCTATCCAGCAGGCTTTTCTAAAATGTCTTATGATTGGTCCAGATGGCAGGGAAAGACTTCTATTAAAACAGCCTCATGGGCTGATCTTCTCTAACCCCCTGGACACGTGATGGGGACAAGAAGTGTGAGCTATAAACAGCTTAAATACTAATGCTCAGATGTAAGTGATATTTTGGGGATTCAGGCAAATAATATTTATCTTCTGCAAGAATGTAATGACACTCGCCAACAGTTGACTCTCCTCGGGGTGTCTTCAAGTGTAGTAGTCCAAAATAGTCTGCAGTGTGTTTGGACCTGGGCGTGATATAAAACAAGCAAACAAATCAAAGTGCAAGACCCCAACCGTACTTAAAAACATTTATGAAACCAAGCGAGATTATGCCCCAACCATACCTAAAAAACCTATATTATACAAAGTGGGACTATATACGGCACACCCAACCTTAAAAACCCACATTACACCAATCAAGACTATATAGGCCTCAACCGTACCTAAACAAAAAATATAAAATAACAATCAGGACTATATAAGCCCAAACGGGTCCTCAAAACCCACATTACACCAAGCTGGACTATATGGAACCCAACCGGACCTTAAAAACCCACATTACACCAAACGGGACTATATGGGCCCCAACCGGACCTTTAAAGCCCACATTACACCAATCAGGACCATATAGGCCCCAATCGGGCCTTCAAAACCCACATTACACCAAATGGTACCATATAGGCCCCAACCGGACCTTAAAAACCCACATTACACCAAGCGGGACCATATAGGCTCAAACCGGACCTTAAAACCCCCACATTACACCAAGCGGGACCATTGCAAGCCTCTTCCCCCCCCCCCCCCCCCCTCTCCTTTACTGGCCTTTGGCACACATTGTGAGCCTCTCCCCCTCTCTATCCCCCCTCTACTTTACTGTCCTTGCGATGAGCGCCTTTGGCGCTCATCACGGGCCTCGCAATGAACGCCTGGCGCTCATTGCGAACCTCACCCCCCTCTACCTCTCTACTTTACTGGCCTCGCGAGGAGCGCCTTTGGCACACATTGTGAGCCTCTCCCCCTCTCTATCCCGACTCTACTTTACTGGCCTTGCCATGATCGCCTTTGGTGCGCATCACGCGCCTCGCAATGAGTACCTTTGGCGCTCATCACGCGCATTGTTCATTGCGAGCCTCTCCCCCCTTCCTCTTTGTCTCCCCCCCCCCCCCCTGTGTCTATAGGAATACCATTTAATGAACAAGATAACCCTCACCATACAGAGTACAGAGACACACACACAGATATCACATACAGGGAGGGCAGAATTATTAGGCAAGTTGTATTTTTGAGGATTAATTTTATTATTGAACAACAACCATGTTCTCAATGAACCCAAAAAACTCATTAATATCAAAGCTGAATATTTTTGGAAGTAGTTTTTAGTTTGTTTTTAGTTTTAGCTATTTTAGGGGGATATCTGTGTGTGCAGGTGACTATTACTGTGCATAATTATTAGGCAACTTAACAAAAAACAAATATATACCCATTTCAATTATTTATTTTTACCAGTGAAACCAATATAACATCTCAACATTCACAAATATACATTTCTGACATTCAAAAACAAAACAAAAACAAATCAGTGACCAATATAGCCACCTTTCTTTGCAAGGACACTCAAAAGCCTGCCATCCATGGATTCTGTCAGTGTTTTGATCTGTTCACCATCAACGTTGCGTGCAGCAGCAACCACAGCCTCCCAGACACTGTTCAGAGAGGTGTACTGTTTTCCCTCCTTGTAAATCTCACATTTGATGATGGACCACAGGTTCTCAATGGGGTTCAGATCAGGTGAACAAGGAGGCCATGTCATTAGATTTTCTTTTTGTATACCCTTTCTTGCCAGCCACGCTGTGGAGTACTTGGACGCGTGTGATGGAGCATTGTCCTGCATGAAAATCATGTTTTTCTTGAAGGATGCAGACTTCTTCCTGTACCACTGCTTGAAGAAGGTGTCTTCCAGGAACTGGCAGTAGGACTGGGAGTTGAGCTTGACTCCATCCTCAACCCGAAAAGGCCCCACAAGCTCATCTTTGATGATACCAGCCCACACCAGTACTCCACCTCCACCTTGCTGGCGTCTGAGTCGGACTGGAGCTCTCTGCCCAATCCAGCCACGGGCCCATCCATCTGGCCCATCAAGACTCACTCTCATTTCATCAGTCCATAAAACCTTAGAAAAATCAGTCTTGAGATATTTCTTGGCCCAGTCTTGACGTTTCAGCTTGTGTGTCTTGTTCAGTGGTGGTCGTCTTTCAGCCTTTCTTACCTTGGCCATGTCTCTGAGTATTGCACACCTTGTGCTTTTGGGCACTCCAGTGATGTTGCTCTGAAATATGGCCAAACTGGTGGCAAGTGGCATCGTGGCAGCTGCACGCTTGACTTTTCTCAGTTCATGGGCAGTTATTTTGCGCCTTGGTTTTTCCACACGCTTCTTGCGACCCTGTTGACTATTTTGAATGAAACGCTTGATTGTTCGATGATCACGCTTCAGAAGCTTTGCAATTTTAAGAGTGCTGCATCCCTCTGCAAGATATCTCACTATTTTTGACTTTTCTGAGCCTGTCAAGTCCTTCTTTTGACCCATTTTGCCAAAGGAAAGGAAGTTGCCTAATAATTATGCACACCTGATATAGGGTGTTGATGTCATTAGACCACACCCCTTCTCATTACAGAGATGCACATCACCTGATATGCTTAATTGGTAGTAGGCTTTCGAGCCTATACAGCTTGGAGTAAGACAACATGCATAAAGAGGAGGATGTGGTCAAAATACTCATTTGCCTAATAATTCTGCACTCCCCGTATGTGTGTAATATATATATATATATATATATATATATATATATGTGGACCATAGCGGGACCATATAGGGCCCAATCGGACCTTAAAAACCCACATTACACCAAGTTGGACCATATAGGCCTTAATCATACCTTTAAAACCTTAAAATACCAAGCGGGCCGTATAGGCCCCAACCGGACCTTAAAAACCCACATTACACCAATCGGGACCATATAGGCCCCAACCGGACCTTCAAAACCCACATTACACCAAATGGGACCATACAGGCCTCAACCGGACCTTAAAAACCCACATTACACCAAGCAGGACCATATAGTCCCCAATAGTACCTTAACCTTAAAATACGAAGCAAGACTATATAGGCCTCAACCGGACGTTAAAAACCCACATTACACCAAGAGGGACTATATAGGACCAAACCGAACCTTAAAAACCCACATTATACCAAACGAACCTTTATAACGTTAGAATACCAAGTGGGACCATATAGGCCCCAACCGATCCTTAAAAACTACATTACACCAAACAGGGATTATATAGGCCCCAACTGGACCTTTAAAGCTAACATTACACCAATCGGGACCATATAGGCCCAAACCGGACCTTAAAAACCCATATTACACCAAGCGGGATCATATAGGCCCCAATAGTACCTTAACCTTAAAATACCAGGCAAGACTATAAAGGCCCCAACCAGACCTTAAAAACCCACATTACACCAAAAGGGACCATATAGGCCCCAACCGGACCTTAAAAACCCACATTACACCAATCGGGACCATATAGGCCCCAACCGGACCTTCAAACCCCACATTACACCAAATGGGACCATATAGGCCCCAACCGGACCTTAAAAACCCACATTACACCAAGCAGGACCATATAGGCCCCAATAGTACCTAAACCTTAAAATACCAAGCGGTACTACATAGGCCCCCACCGGACCTTTAAAACCTTAAAATACAGTGGCGGCTGGAGAACTTTCAAGTTGGAGGGGCGCCAGAGCAAGACTTAGCTCCATTTAAAAAAAAACAAAAAAACATAAAATACCAAGTGGGACAATATAGGCCCAAACGAGACCTTAAAAACCCACATTACAACAAGCGGGACAATATAGGCCTCAACCTGACCTTAAAAACCCACATTACACCAAGTGGGTCCATATAGGCCCAAACCAGACCTTTAAAACCTTAAAATACCAAAGCGGGACCCTATAGGCCCCAACCGGACCTTTAAAACCCACATTACACCAAGCGGGACCATATAGGCCCCAATCGTACCTTTAAAACCTTAAAATACCAAGCAGGACTACATAGGCCCAAACCAGACATTTAAAACCTTAAAATACAAAAGCAGGACTATATACGCCCAAACCAAACCTTAAAAACCCACATTACACCAAGCGAGGCCATATAGGCCCCAACCGGACCTTAAAAACCCACATTACACCAAGCGCGACCATATAGGCCTTAATCGTACCTTTAAAACCTTAAATACCAAGTGGGACTATATAGGCCCAAACAGGACCTTAAAAACCCACATTACACCAAGCGGAACCATATAGGCCCCAGCGGAACCATATAGGCCCCAACGGTACCTTAAAAACCCACATTACACCAAGCGGGACCATATAAGCCCCAACCTGACCTTAAAAACCCACATTACACCAAGCGGGACCTTATAGACCCCAATCGTATCTTTAAAACCTTAAAATACCAAGCGAGGCCATATAGGCTCCAACCGGACCTTTAAAACCTTAAACTACCAAGCAGGACTATATAGGCCCAAACCGGACCTTAAAAACCCATATTACACCAAGCGGGACCATATAGGCCCCAATAGTACCTTAACCTTGAAATACCAGGCAAGACTATATAGGCCCCAAACAGGACCTTAAAAACCCACATTACACCAAATGGGACCATATAGGCCCCAACCAGACCATAAAAACCCACATTACACCAATCGGGACCATATAGGCCCCAACCGGACCTTCAAAACCCACATTACACCAAATGGGACCATATAGGCCCCAACCAGACCTTAAAAACCCACATTACACCAAGCAGGACCATATAGGCCCCAATAGTACCTTAACCTTAAAATACCAAGCGGGACTACATAGGCCCAAACCGGGCCTTTAAAACCTTAAAATACAGTGGCAGCTGCAGAACTTTCAAGTTGGAGGGGCGCCAGAGCAAGACTTAGCTCCTCTCCTTACACAGACCCCACCCATTTAAAAAAAAAAAAAAAAAAACATAAAATACCAAGTGGGACAATATAGGCCCAAACGGGACCTTAAAAACCCACATTACAGCAAGCGGGACAATATAGGCCTCAACCTGACCTTAAAAACCCACATTACACCAAGCGGACCATATAGGCCCCAATCGTACCTTTAAAACCTTAAAATACCAAGCAGGACTACATAGGCCCAAACCAGACATTTAAAACCTTAAAATACAAAAGCAGGACTATATACGCCCAAACCAGACCTTAAAAACCCACATTACACCAAGCGAGGCCATATAGGCCCCAACCGGACCTTAAAAACCCACATTACACCAAGCAGGACTATATAGGCCCCAACCGGACCTTAAAAACACACATTACACCAAGTGGGACCATATAGGCCTTAATCGTACCTTTAAAACCTTAAATACCAAGTGGGACCATATAGGCCCAAACAGGACCTTAAAAACCCACATTACACCAAGCGGAACCATGTAGGCCCCAGCGGAACCATATAGGCCCCAGCGGAATCGTATAGGCCCCAACCTGACCTTAAAAACCCACATTACGGGGGGGGCGTGGCTACTGGGCAAACTGTGCAGACGTGCCACGTAGGAGCTCTGCTTGAAAGAGCTCTGTAAAGCCCGAATTTTGGGCAAAATACTACCCCAATTGGCCCCAAAATCACTCCAACCCCATCTGCTCTCATAAAGGAGCATTTTTATATGTGACAAGGGGGGGTCAGAGCACAATCCCGGGAGCTGCGGGAGATCTGGCCTACAAGGGCCTGTGAGGCTGCTGCAGCGCTGGTCGCAGGGCTCTGGAGACCCCCGATCCAGTGCACCCGGGCCCTGAAGGAGCAGGACAGCACTGATAGCCTGGGTGCTCCGGTCCCACTAAGTCTGTGGCTTCGGGAGGACTGCCGGCGGAAGTGGAGTGTCGGGGCGAGGCGGCGGGAGCTGCCCCCCGTGATCCGGGACATTGAGCTGACCCCTGCACCCTGGAAGCGGCCTGGAGGCCCTTTATCCGCCTGAGTAAGGTAGGAGCGGGGCAGCAGAGGGGGAGCAGGCACAGCTGCGGCAGGAACCCGGCGGAACCGCCATCTTGGGGCGTTGGCCCACATAAACACCCGGGGCAGCTCTTCCCCAACAACAAGGGGGGGGGGGGGGGTAACATCACCTCCTAGCCAGGCAAAAGCCACACATGCTATCTCTGGCAGGCTGTACCCCTTCTTGCCCAGGGAGGGAGAGAGAAGCCTTAACAGACCCAGCACAGAGGCATCAAGGCAAGTGTGGCCTCTATTTTCTGCTGCTTTTTTATTCTGCCCCCCTCAAGTGGACTGTACAGGAGGACTGTGTAAGAGCTAATTGAAGTGGGAGTCTCACTGGGACCATTTGTCATACCCTTGCTCCTTTTTACAAGAGCCTGCCTTTACACATTACTTAATACTATCTTTATATGTCTTCAAGTGAATGCACAGGACTGTTGAATCCATAAGGGTCTGTGTAATGATTGTGTAAGTGCATTCTGTCCATGGACTGTGTTGAACTGTTTGCATATCTTTATCTGCACTGCCACCTGGCGGCCATTGGGAGTACTGCAGCAAGACTTTGGCTATCAGTGAATAACAAGCAGGTGAATACAGTACTTTCATTGAGAGCAGAGCTGGTATACCAGCCGCCGCATGCTGCACGCAGAGTTCAACAGTATCTTGCCTTACTCAAATTGGCGCCTGAGAAGCTACGATCATCAAGTTGGCTCCAATAAGCTGACGCAGTATCCCTGGAATTTGTTGGCAATCCTGACTCTCATTGTCATATAGAGATTGCTTCAGGAGTCCCTGGCAACTGCTGGACCTGACTGAAGGGCACGCCCCTACCATGGGCTAAGAGCTAAATGGGGACATAATTCAGCAGTTCTTCTAGCAGACATCTTCCTTACACATATGGAACTGGCATACCACCCTTGGCGGAGGCAATAGATGGTTGGGCCCAGCGCTCACTGCACTAGCTCCTCGCACCCTGCATATTGATTTCACAGTGGGAATTTTGCCGACAGTTTCAACCTCGAGGCCAAGATGCCGAAGCCCAAGCGAGCCACCCCGGCCAAGGGTATACAGGATCATTTTCAGCCAAGAGCGACCCAGCGTCCACCCTTGGCAGACTCTCTCTCTGAACGCTCTGAAGACTCAGATCAGGAAGGGCGGCCCAAGGGACCCCATCAGCAATTAGACCTATCAGACAAGGCTGTGGCTACGATTGAAAGACTCTTGGCTAAGGCGATTGATCCCCTGAGACAGGATCTGAGGGAATTGGGCCAGCGTACCCAACTTTTGGAAGATATGACGGACCAATTGGCGGACGCTCAGGAAAAGGACAGGACATCGATAGCTCAAAACACTTACCAGGTTTCTGAACTCGCAGATAAGATAGAGGATCTAGAAAACCGCTCGCGCCGCCACAACATACGCATCCGCGGTATACCAAGAGCCATACAAGATCTAACCCAATACCTAAGAGACACTGTGGCTGCAATTCTTCCTGATCAGGATGAAAGCATGTGGGAAATTGAGCGAGCTCATAGGGCTCTAGGAGGCATGAGGAGTCCGGATGCTCCGAAAGATGTCATTGTTTGATTCCTGAGGCAGCAAGCTAGAGACACTCTACTCTCGGCTACAAGGAAGCTGCACACTGTTAAGGGCCCGGACAACTCCCCTTTGCAGATTTATGCCGACCTGTCCCCTGACACCCTCAACAAAAGGAGGCTAATGAAACCGGCTCTTACAATCTTGCTTCACCACAAAATTCAGTACCGATGGAACTTTCCATTTGCCCTTTCCTTCAATTTCAAGGGTATGACTCACACTACACGTACACTGGAGGACTGCTTATCGGTGCTACATCGCTTGCAGCTTTACTCTGGGGAACTGCAGGAACCACGGCAAGAGCAATCTCAACCGCCTATCCCTAAGAGACAATGGACGTTGGTGGCAGCCCAAGTCCACAGTAAACACGCTTCCCCTCAGGGGGGAATGAAACTTACTCTGGACAGTGCAAGGGGTCAGGGTGCTGGACACAGGGCCTGCACGGGGGATGTTAGTCAAATGGCTGACCCAAGGGCGAGCTCACGTCCGGACTAGATCCTACCTGGAACGGACTTTCATAACGAAATTCTTGATGCCAAATAGAATGTTAGATGTAAACCTATTTTGCCTTAAGATTTGATTCAAAAGGTTGTGTAGTTTAGGTTATAAGCTCATCATTGATTGTACAGCCTACTGGATTGTGTTCCCACCTTAAGTGGACGATTTCTTCTCCTTGCTTAGAGTCTTGGAGGAGGAGTACTAGTTAAAAGTGATTGTTATTTCATGTTTTTAGTTCAACAACTTCATAGTTATAGCCTTAGAGAACTGCTTACTGTGAACTTGACACTGTTTATCTGCTTATTTAAATGTTTTTACCTTAATGGCCTAAAGCTAACACTATTCTTTTCTGCATTTAAATCTCTGTTTGAGGGCTGGACGACATCTCAGACAGCTGCTATCCGACTCCCTTGGCAGAAGCTGGCTTTCCGGGCTCCCTCCCGCCTTGCTTCGTATGGCACCAGCTATCAGGTAATGACACACACAGCTAGGGTGTTATCTTGCAATGGCTACCTCTAAGTATACTCTGTTAACCCATAATGTGAAGGGATTTAACTCCCCCTTTAAGAGGAGGAAAGCCTTCACATTTTATAAACAACACAAACCGGCAGTCCTCTTCATGCAGGAAACCCACTTCTCCCAGGACAACAAGCCTACATTCTTGCACAAGGAATATCCCACCTATTACCTGGCCACTCTTCCCACTAAGAGAGCGGGGTGTGCAATTCTGCTACATAAAAACTTTCCTTTCCAGGTAGAGAACACAAAGATAGATGGGGAGGGTAACTATGTTCTGGTGACTGGCACGATCGGGGGGGGTTAGAACTACACTAGTCTCCCTGTACTCTCCTACAACCTCTCCCTACGCGGTTCTAATCTCCTTATTGAAGAGGATTGAGTCTCAAGACCTGGGTAGACTGATAATTGGGGGGGATCTAAATCTAACTTTAGATCCGACTTTAGACAGGTCGGGGACCCCTGCTAGTTGTAGGTTTTCCAACAAAATAAAACGGATTAAGCTTCTACTTAACAGATTGGGGTTGGTCGATGCCTGGAGGGGGCTTCACCCAGGGGATAGAGAATATACATTTTTTTCTTCAACCCATTTGACTTACTCTCGGATTGACACTTTCCTTACTAGCACATCTCTATACGACTCGATCTTAAAATCGGAAATTGTCCCCTGCCCCTGGTCGGATCACTCCCTGGTACTTATTGAGGTGGACTTGGGCCCTAATCTACGACCCCCCTATACTTGGAGAATGAATGAGTCCCTGTTATCTAACCCAAGTAGCAGGGAAACAATAGCCAATGATTTAAGGGTCTTTTTTGAGACTAATGTCTCCCCTGAGACCGGAGCCGGCTGGCTTTGGGTCACCCATAAGGCCTATATCAGGGGAACCTGTATTAAACTGGCCTCCTCCCAGAGAAAAGCTCTTAGGCGGAAGGAGGCAGACCTAATGGCGACATTAAAGAGACTGGAGGGTTCAAACCAACAAAATCCCTCTTCTACGGGACGTAAGCTAATTGATAAAACCAGGCTAGAGCTTGACGGTATACTGTCACATCGTACTGAACAGGCGATGAGAAGGACAAAACATCTTTATTATTGGAAGGCGAATAAGCCGGATTCTCTTTTAGCTAGAAGGCTTAGCAATAAATTTTCACAACATAGAACCACTCAGATTAGGATGGCTGATGGCCAAATCTCATATAGCCCTAATGACATTCAAAAGGCATTTCAAAATTTTTATCAACAAATTTACTCCTCCCAGTCTCAATGCAGTGAGGCAGACATACACTCGTTTCTTAGCACTCAGGACCTTCCAGTGTTATTAGATCACCATTTGGCTGACTTGAATGCGGAGGTTTCTCACGAGGAGGTTAGAACCACTATCCAAGGTCTTAAATTAGGTAAATCCCCAGGGCCGGATGGCCTCACAAACCTATATTACAAAAAATTTGAACACTTGCTAACCCCCTATTTAACGCTCCTCTTCAATGCCATATTGAATGGAGAATCCATGCCCCCTGAACTAAATCATGCTGATCTAGTTGTGTTTCCTAAGGAGGGTAGGGATAATCTAGAGATTAAAAATTATCGCCCTCTCTCGCTGATTAATGGAGATGTTAAGATCTTAGCCAAAATTATGGCTAACCGTATATCTACATTTTTACCAGACTTAATCCATAAGGATCAGGCGCGGTTTATCCCTTTCAGAGAAGCAGGGGACAATGTCAGGAGGGTCTTAAATTCTCAGTATATAGCACATAAAACTCATACTCCAATGTGTCTTCTAGCTCTGGACATTGAAAAGGCTTTTGATACGGTCGAATGGCCGTATTTATATAAAATACTTGACAAGTTTGGATTTAGGGGACGCTTCATTAACTTGCTAAGGAGCTACTATAACTCCCCAACAGCCAACTTGAAGCTGCCAGGAGAGCGCAGGGCAAATATTCATATTCAAAGAGGGACCAGACAAGGGTGCCCACTCTCACCACTACTATTTGCGCTTGCCATGGAACCTCTTGCACAGGCGATTAGATCTCATGCAGGCATATTTGGGATTCCAGTGGGTCATCAGCACTTTAAATGCTCTCTTTTTGCTGACGAAATATTATGCACCTTGACCAAGCCCCTTCAATCGATCCCAACTCTTATGTCAACTATAACCGAATTTAGTAATATCTCAGGTCTTAAACTAAATGTAGAGAAAACGGAGGCAATGGGGTTGGGTATGGCACAATCGGAGATTGACTCTCTCAAATCTGACTATAATTTTGTCTGGCCTGCACGCCATGTAAAATACCTAGGAGTCAAACTTACATCTAATATAGCTGACCTATATAAGGCTAATTTCCCGCCTATATACAAATCTTTGACCGATGACATGCAGAGATGGACGAACTACAACATTTCTTGGACGGGTCGCATAGCGGCGGCTAAAATGAGCATTCTACCCAAAGTTCTGTATCTCTTTCAAACCATTCCCATCTCAATCTCACCTACAGACCTTGACAGGTTCCAGAATAACATGTTTAGGTTTATATGGGGAAATAAACGCCCTCGTATCTCTAGACAGGTGATGTATAGGCAGAAAAATAGAGGAGGACTTGCTTGCCCAAATTTAAAGCTATATCTTAAAGCCGCTCAATTAGCCCACCTTCCCAGGGCACACTCTAAAACACATCAGCCAGCCTGGGTTTTTATGGAAAACCAGCAAATGTTCCCCCACAGTTGGGATAAGCTGATATGGATCCCAAAAGAACTAGCCCCATTCACAACCCATCAAAATCCCATGATTTCACAAACCCTTCGTGCATGGGGGTGGGCCAACTCTAAATCCAGGCGGTTACTTCCTACAGGACTATCCCCAATGATGTCAGTCATGTCTTTTCCACAAATCCTGGCAGACTCGAATGACATCTCTAGATTCTGGTGGACTTCTAGAAACTTGGACCGCGTAGGGAGCTGGTTTCTGAGCGATAGCTTGCTGACATACGACCAATTCTGTACAACCCACGACCTACCTGTCACAGAATTCTATAATTATTTGAAAATTAGGAGCTGGGTCAGTAAGAGCTCAAGAGAACTTTGACATCCTAGGGCCTCCTGGATGTCCGTTATATGTAAAAGTCTACCCCTTACCAAGGGTATTCTGGGTTCACTTTACGACACCTTTCTTAACTCCACAAGCGACCAAAAACCCAGGTATTTTATACAATGGGAGAGGGATCTTGGGGTGGAGTGGGACTGGGGTAAATGGTCAGAATCCTGCTCCAATCTCTCTAGAGGTTCTCTTAATTCGGCCTTACTGGAGACGTCCATCAAAGTTTTGCATAGAGTCTACTGTACACCTGACAAATTACAGAAATTCAAACCGTCAGAAAGCAATAAATGCTTTAGGGGGTGCCAAAGTATAGGGGATCATATACACACATGGTGGTCAAGTCCATCCGTTCAGAAAATTTGGGAACAATTAGCCCAATTAGCCTCCGCACTTTTCCACAAGGCAGTTACGCCCTCAATGGAGTCTTGTTTGCTAGGGATTCGTGTTACGGATTTATCTAAAACGCAGAATAAACTGTACCAATTAATGGCGCTCGCTACTAAGACACACATAGCCAGGAGTTGGAAGAAAGAGACTCTTAACTTTACGGAGGTGATTGGTAAGATCAATCATTTACTTATAAATGAGCGGTTAACTTATGTCATATTAGACGACATTACCCAATTCCAAGCAATTTGGGATCCCTGGTTGGCTTCTTCATTCAGTATCCCCTTAGTATGACAACATATCATATCATACAATCTCTACACTTTGGCAAAGGAGACCTGGTGGAGGAGCTGGAGGCGAGGGGGGGGTCCGGAAATCTACTGACGGAGCGGTGGAGGTGGGTGTCAGCTGTACTGGGATGTCTTTAACGAGGTATGTGTTGAGTGCTCTTAGGGGTGGATATACTAGATTAAGCTCTATACTTTATGTGAAGATAGCAGTGTAATGGTCTAGCTAATTATTCTGATAATTATAGCATTCTCTTTTTTATTTGTGCTCATTGGACGTTTTATCTTGTGTTGTTGTTCTCTTTCTCTTTTCTGATTTTTTATTTTTATTATTTATTTTTATTTTTATTTTTATTTTATTTTTGTCTCTCTTTTCATTCTGTTATGTTATTTCCATTGAAATGTTAACTGTGACTCATGTAACCTTAATAACTAAAAAAGGAAAAATGGAAGGCCTAGTCAGTCTATGATGGGAAAATATTGTATTGTACATGTTAGTATATCTTAACTGACTAATTACAGTTGTGTTAAATGTTTTATTGTGCATTTGCCTTCTAATAAAAGACTATTTAAAAAAAAAAAAAAAAAACACATTACACCAAGCGGGACCTTATAGACCCCAATCGTATCTTTAAAACCTTAAAATACCAAGCGAGGCCTTATAGGCTCCAACCGACCTTTAAAACCTACTACCAAGCAGGACTATATAGGCCCAAACCGGACCTTAAAAACCCATATTACACCAAGCGGGACCATATAGGCCCCAACCGGACCTTAAAAACCCACATTGCACCAAACGTGACTATATAGGCCCCAACCGGACCTTTAGAACCTTTGAAATCCCAAACGGAACCATATCGGCCCCAAACATATCTTTAAAACCTTAAAATACCAAGCGAAGCTACATAGGACCAAACCAGACCTTTAAAACCTTAAAATACAAAGCAGGACTATATAGGCCCAAACCAGACCTTACAAACCCACATTACACCAAGCGGTACCATATAGGCCCTAACCGGACCTTACAAACCCACATTACACCAAGCGGGACCATATAGGCCCCAATCGTACCTTTAAAACCTTCAAATACCAAGCAGGACTACATAGGCCCAAACCAGACATTTAAAACCTTAAAATACAAAAGCAGGACTATATACGCCCAAACCAGACCTTAAAAACCCACATTACACCAAGCGAGGCCATATAGGCCCCAACCGGACCTTAAAAACCCACATTACACCAAGCAGGCCCTATATAGGCCCCAACCGGACCTTAAAAACCCACATTACACCAAGCGGGACCATATAGGCCTTAATCGTACCTTTAAAACCTTAAATACCAAGTGGGACTATATAGGCCCAAACAGGACCTTAAAAACCCACATTACACCAAGCGGAACCATGTAGGCCCCAGCGGAACCATATAGGCCCCAGCGGAATCATATAGGCCCCAACCTGACCGTAAAAACCCACATTACACCAAGCGGGACCTTATAGACCCCAATCGTATCTTTAAAACCTTAAAATACCAAGCGAGGCCTTATAGGCTCCAACCGACCTTTAAAACCTTAAACTACCAAGCAGGACTATATAGGCCCAAACCGGACCTTAAAAACCCATATTTCACCAAGCGGGACCATATAGGCCCCAACCGGACCTTAAAAACCCACATTGCACCAAACGTGACTATATAGGCCCCAACCGGACCTTTAAAACCTTTGAAATCCCAAACGGAACCATATCGGCCCCAAACATATCTTTAAAACCTTAAAATACCAAGCGAAGCTACATAGGACCAAACCAGACCTTTAAAACCTTAAAATACCAAGCAGGACTATATAGGCCCAAACCGGACCTTACAAACCCACATTACACCAAGCGGTACCATATAGGCCCCAACCGGACCTTACAAACCCACATTACACCAAGCGGGACCATATAGGCCCCAATCGTACCTTTAAAACCTTCAAATACCAAGCAGGACTACATAGGCCCAAACCAGACATTTAAAACCTTAAAATACAAAAGCAGGACTATATACGCCCAAACCAGACCTTAAAAACCCACATTACACCAAGCGAGGCCATATAGGCCCCAACCGGACCTTAAAAACCCACATTACACCAAGCAGGACTATATAGTCCCAAACGGGACCTTAAAAACCCACATTACACCAAGCGGGACCATATAGGCCTTAATCGTACCTTTAAAACCTTAAATACCAAGTGGGACTATATAGGCCCAAACAGGACCTTAAAAACCCACATTACACCAAGCGGAACCATGTAGGCCCCAGCGGAACCATATAGGCCCCAGCGGAATCATATAGGCCCCTCAACCTGACCGTAAAAACCCACATTACACCAAGCGGGACCTTATAGACCCCAATCGTATCTTTAAAACCTTAAAATACCAAGCGAGGCCTTATAGGCTCCAACCGACCTTTAAAACCTTAAACTACCAAGCAGGACTATATAGGCCCAAACCGGACCTTAAAAACCCATATTACACCAAGCGGGACCATATAGGCCCCAACCGGACCTTAAAAACCCACATTGCACCAAACGTGACTATATAGGCCCCAACCGGACCTTTAATAGCTTTGAAATCACAAACGGAACCATATCGCCCCAAACATATCTTTAAAACCTTAAAATACCAAGCGAAGCTACATAGGACCAAACCAGACCTTTAAAACCTTAAAATACCAAGCAGGACTATATAGGCCCAAACCGGACCTTACAAACCCACATTACACCAAGCGGTACCATATAGGCCCCAACCGGACCTTACAAACCCACATTACACCAAATGGCACTATATAGGCCTCAACCAGACCTTTAAAACCTTAAAATACCAAGCGGGACTATATAGGCCCCAACCGGACCTTAAAAACCCATATTACACCAAATGGGACCATATAGGCCCAAACTGGACCTTAAAAACCCACATTACACCAAGCGGGACCAAATAGGCTCAAACCGGACCTTAAAAAACCACATTACACCAAACAAGACTATATAGGCCTTAACTGGACCTTTAAAACCCACATTACACCAAATCAGGAAAATATATGGCCCCAAACGGACCTTAAAACCCCACATTACACCAATCGGGACCATATAGGCCCCAACCGGACCTTAAAAACCCACATTACACCAAGCGGGACCATATAGGCTCAAACCGGACCTTAAAAACCCACATTACACCAAACAAGACTATATAGGCCCCAACTGGACCTTTAAAACCCACATTACACCAATCGGGAATATATAGGCCCCAACCGGACCTTAAAACCCCTCATTACACCAATCGGGACCATATAGGCCCCAACCGGACCTTAAAAACCCACATTACACCAAGCGGGACCATTGCAAGCCTTTCCCCCCCTCTCTACTTTACTGGCCTCGCGAGGAGCGCCTTTGGTACACATTGTGAGCCTCTCCCCCTATCTACTCCCCCTCTACTTTACTGGCCTTGCGATGAGCGCCTTTGGCGCTCATCACGGGCCTCGCAATGAGCGCCTTTGGCGCTCATTGTGAACCTCTCCCCCCTCTACCTCTTCCCCCTCTACTTTACTGGCTTTGCGATGAGCGCCTTTGGCGCTCATCACGAGCCTCGCAATGAGTGCCTTTGGCTCTCATCACGCGCCTTGTTCATTGCGAGCCTCTCCCCCCTTCCTCTGTGTCTCGTCCCCCCTCCACTGTGTCTCTTCACCCCCTCTCCCCCCTCCTCTGTGTCTCATCTACCGTCTCTCCCCCCATCTCCCTCCCCTGTGTCTCTTCCCCCCCCCTTTGTGTCTCTTCACCCATAACTCTCCCCTGTGTCTCTTCCCCCGTCTGTGTCTCTCCCCCCATATCTCTCCCCTGTGTCTCTTCCCCCTCTGTGTCTCACACCCCTTATCTCTCCCCGTGTCTCTTCCCCCCACTCTGTGTCTCCCCCATCTCCCTCCTGTGTCTCTCCCCCCTCCCTCTGTGTCTCTCCCCCTCCTTTCTCTCCCCTGTGTTTCTTCCCCCTTCTGTGTCTCTCCCCCCCATTTCCCTCCACTGTTTTTCTTCCCCCCTCTGTGTCTTTCCACCCTCCTCTCCCTCCCCTGTGTCTCCCCCCCCTCTGTGTCTCTCCCCCATCTCCCTCCCCTCTGTTTCTCCCTCCCCACACCCTCCTCTGTGTCTATAGGAATACCATTTAATGAATAAGATAACCCTCACCATGCAGAGTACAGAGACACATAATCCACACACAGATATTACATACTAGCGACTTGCCCGTCAAAAAATGACGGCAATGAGATGTGTATGTTTTGAAAGTTGTTTAATTATTAATATCCGTATTTGACATTTCAGGAACCATTTGTAAATCGTTTGTTTGCTTATTATTAAAAAATGACGGTCAATAAAAGAAAGTGTTGAAATGCTGTTTGTCACACAATGTGAGTGTACTGTGTTCCTCAAGTAACTAAATTCCTCAAAAAGCAGAAATCTACATTACATAAAATAAGAAAAACTAAAATCACCAAAAATAAAAAATGTACATTACAGAACCCCCCAAAAAAACCTAAGTCACCAAAAAAATAAAAGGAACATTACAGAAAATAAAAAAATACATTACAATCCCCCCTCACTACCAAATTTCTAAAAACATTACACACCTGAAAATGAAATACATATAATACATACATATAATACAATACAATAAACTAAAATACAATCCAATTAAAAAAAATACAATCCAATTACATAAAATACAATACACCTCTATCTAATATACATGCCACTATCTAATATACATGCTTCGAGAGGACCCCCAGGACGTCTGCAAGGGAATTTACACCTTGATTTAAGTCCAAATTCCCGAGTTTAGAAAAAAATCGAAAATGAGGCTACAGGACCCTAAATTCGCAAAACCGCACCAAGCACATACAGCTTTTCAAAAAAGCTGTACGAGGTACAAGATACACTCTTACCAAGGACGCTAAATCATCCACAGCCGCGTACCACACACACATTCATCGCCATTTTACAACACTAACTTACACAATGCGGAAGTACACAGCTACCCTAACGGCTTCCCCTCGCGCACGCAGCCTATTTACACTACACACTGCACAAATTGCTGACACTTACACCTCAGCTCAACAACACTGCAAATCTACATTACATGCTGCAGGAACATGAAAACAGATTGTCAGCTCTTCAGCACATTGCTTGCTGCATATATTACTTACAAATAGGTAAAGTATATTCATTTACTACTTATTTAATTAGCATACAAAAGTACATATACACAAAAAAAAGACAACCACTATCGTAATAAACACAAGACATTCACTGCACGCCTCACAAAGAGCGCCAACCCTGCTCATAGCACACAAACTACACCAGGGGACAGCCTTGCAATAAGCGCAAAAAGCAGATCAGCGCAGACCAAACAGTGACAGCAAAAGCGCCTCTGATAAAAAAAAGTGCAACAACCAAGAGGTTCTCAATGAGCGCCGAAGGATCTCAGCCCACCAAAAAAAATTATGTCTGTGACAAATAGCATTGCCTGCCTTACAATTGTATTTCCCCGTCATTTTTGACAGGCAAATCGCTAGTATGTATATAAGAATTGGGTTATTGCTGGTGGTGCAGTGGGTTAGAGCTCTGTGCTTCCACAGAGAGGGGAGTGTTTGAGATAATTGTCTTTATAGAAAGCTTTCCTGATGTCATATCATAACAATAACATCTATAGGCTTGGCACTTACAGCCTTCTCACACAGTAATATGATCTAGCAGTGCAGCACTAACTAGAGAGACCAGGCAATGGGGAAGGCACACAAAGGGTTCATTTAAAGTGATAGATGCATATTTTTAACAAAAACATATGAAAGAAGACATGACAGCTGATATACAGATATAATTACATTGTAATATATATATATATATATAAATTTAAAATATAATATTAAAATGATTGATAATGTTTTGGGGGATGCCTGCCCATTTGCCCCTATGCACCAGCCGCCCCTGATCCATATCCTTTTAGGTTGAGGAGTTTATAAACACCTATCTAGCCTCCTAACCCTTAAAGTGCCCCATGGGGGTTTTGATGCACCCCAAAGTTCCTATGCCCTATGAGTATTCATACAGACCCCAAAAGACCCCATCTTAATCACCTCTAGGCAGGAGTGTAGAAGCCAGAATAATTCTGAGGGCTATACAGCTCATTGTAAACACAGGCCATAAAATAGCTTATATATACATACATACATAGGAAAATCTGGGGGGATTTGCCCCCATACAACCCCCCCCCCCCCAGTTCCCATGCCTCTAGGGGTCAATATTGATCACCTATCCCCCATGTGCCCATAACACTAACCTACCCAAAACAAACTAATCTAAAATTACAGTGGGAAAGAAATTGCATTATTGAAAACAAAGAAAAATGACTGAGAATGACAATTAAAATAAAAACATAATAATTATCCCTGTACAATGCTTAATCACTCGCAATAGGTGTGGTAAGTGTCTCTGATTGGTTACTGATTTAAATTGCTTAATGCTGATTGGCTGAAATATAATTGATTATTTCAGCCACTCAGGAGCCTACAACATTATAAAAGGAGGGGACAAGGCCAAAATGTGTACTCCCCTAATATATAAATCAGTAATGTATATCATATGTGCTTCAATGTAATATAGTCTACAAGGCAATAACAGTAAGGAACCCCTAGTATTAGATGACACAGTGGGCTCAGAATTAAAACCAAATGAGACCAGTGTTATTTACAATATTGGTCTTGAATATATTTATACTGGTCTATCATTTGATCTTGGGGCCCAGTATAATTGTAATAGTCAGGGATCCCCAACCTGATTCCTGATTTATTTTCTCCATTTCCCAAAGCCAGCCTTTATGTTAACTGTATATATATATATATATATATATATATATATATATATATACAGGGAGTGCAGTA